>JANUYF010000009.1:10252500-11452500 GCA_026167975.1 Phrynosoma blainvillii
GTCTTCAATGAACATGAGCTGCAACCTAGTGACCGTGTGATGGATGTGGTGGAGGTGATCCATTGCCTGACCGCTCTCTATGAACGCCTTGAGGAGGAAAGAGGCATTCTAGTGAATGTCCCTCTCTGTGTTGACATGACCCTGAACTGGTTGCTCAATGTTTTTGACAGGTATCTGCAAAGACATCTATAGCAATAAGAAACATTTTTCTGGACCAGACCAGACCAGATCAGTCCATTCCAGCTCTTTGTCTCCAACATTAGACATCTCGAGAAAATTTACAAACAGGACATGATGGAGAAGTTTGCTCTTTGTTTGTCTTAATGTTGCAAGTAGACATCTTCTAAGCATGGAGGTTTCATAAAGCCTATTACTTTTAAAGACCCAGGAATTTTCACATGTTGAGCCGGATTTGTTTACATCAAATTATTTATTTCTGTTGCTCCTGAGGGAGGAGGGTGGATTGAAATGGATGGATATATAGATATATAAATAGGAAAAAATTAATAGATTTTGGCTAAACATTAAGAGAATCCTTCTTATGCTAAGAGCTGTTTAGGAGTGGAATGGACTGTATCAGGATGTGTTGAGCTCTCCTTTTCTGGAGATACATATGCAATGTACATTCATGTCCTCTGGGAATATTTGCTCCAACTGTACAGGACTAGATTGGAAACAGTTTCCCAGAGGACTTTTTTTGTCTGTTGCCCCCAGACCATGGAATAATGACCTGCCGAAAGACATACGACAGCTGAAAACACTAGCTGCATTTAAAACAGCACTAAAGACATATCTCTTCTGGCAGGCATACCCAGTCAATTTTAAATTATTATTATTATTATTATTATTATTATTATTATTATTATTAAAAAAACTGTCAAGGATGCTATAATTCTAGGATTTTCACACTGGGTCAGTGTTTGCATATCTTTAACCCTAAATTTATGTGATCCTTCAGGTATTCATTGATAGATATTCGAAAGTGACCTGGCTGTCACTAATGTAGCTTTGCAAAGAGAAAGCCTATACTTCTAGGGTGGGTGTATTAAGCCGAACTGCACACTAGCAGTTCTTTGTGGTCTACAAGTTTCCCATTTCTGTCTCATTTTTGCAGTTGTAGACAGAAAAACAAGCTGGTAGGGCAGCATGCACAGCTGATAGCTGCATTCAACTCAGATCACCAGCAGTACAGGCCTGTCTGTTTTGGATTCATTTTATCAGCAGTGTTTGGAGACTACCATCCCCAAGCTTCCCCAGCAAAAGAGAGACTGAGCATTGGTAAAATAGGCCAGTTCTTCACTCTGTCCCTATTGTCTTCCAGCGGACGCAGTGGGAAGATGCGGGCGCTCTCCTTCAAGTCGGGCATCGTGTGTTTGTGTGGCACGGAGGTGAAGGAAAAGTTCCAGTGTGAGTCACTCTGGGGAGATGGTTGATGCAATGGGGCTGAGCAGCTTCTAGGCTTAGTTTACAAAAGATGGAGAGAGGCAGGTACAGGAGAAGCCAGGGACACATCCCAGATCTGCAGCTTATGGCCCTGTCGATATTATCCAAGAAGAAGTTCGTACAGTCTTGTACTAACACTTCTGTTTTCCTACAGAAAAAAAATGTTTGTATGGACTGATCCTCCTCCATAGGCAGGGTTTAGGGTAAAACAGTTCCATAGAAAACCTGTGCCCTTCCCAATTGTGGCCCTATCTTGCTCCAAGGAATTTGCCACTTTCTATAGATTTGATTTGATTTGATTTGATTTATTACAGCTCTTAGCCAGCATAAAAAAAGACAAGTAATATATATATATATATATATATATATATATATATATGGAATCTAAATCTACACATCTGGGAACCACCACACAAACCTTTGTTAACTTTACACAAAGGGGCTAAGGAGCTACTTCATAGTCACCAATCAGTTGGACAATAATCTGTTTAAACATTTCCACTCCTGTTATATTGATTTATATAAAACTCAAGATGGAAAGCATTCAGTTAAACGTAATGTACCATCACTTCCTCTGTTGTTATTGCAATTAGGGGGCAATAAAAGTCCCAATCGTTGGTAATTATTTCAGTATATTTCTGTGACAAACAATAGCAGATGCACAAAACCTAGCCATTTTGTCAGTTATCTGCTCATTTCGGTCTGAAAGCAGATATTCTGCATAGAATTTGTCTGCTCTACCCGGGAGTTTTTGAATAAAAAGCTCTGAAATAAAATAAAATAAAAAAGAACAGTAAAGTAGAACATGGCAAACTGGCTCTACTTTCTGTAGTGTTTTGTTGGTGTCTCAGAGTAAGCTAACTGTTTCCTTTCCAGCCATTTCGGATCAGTCAGTCAAGCTGGGAGGGAAATCAGCAACTTATTGAGGGGTTTTGAGGCATATTAGTTGACCTGAAAAGATTCCTTGGAGGGAGAATGTTTTGCAAGCGGCTGCCTTGCACACAATGGTTGTATATCAGTTGAGCTGTCAGGGCTTTCCTTGGAATTGTAATTCAGTGAGGAAATGGATCATTCTCTACTATGGATTCCTTCCCCAAGCAGAACTAAACTTCCATGACATTAGAAGTCTATTCAACTATTTTTAGATTTGCTATCAGACTGCTAGAAATAGTGCAAATTGAGTCCACTTTAAGGGTTAGGGTTAGGGTTAGGGAATCATGGGAACTGTATTTTATTGTAGCACCAGAGCTCTCTGACAGAGAAGGCTCAATGTCTCAGAAAAAAAACAACACAATTCCCATGATTCCCTAGCACTAACCCTAACCGTTAAAGTGGACTCTATTTCTGGCAGTCTGCAAGGACTGTATGTCTTCTTTCTTTCAAAGCTTGCCTTTTCTCACTGGATCTTGTTGGTTGCCCAAAGTTTTATTAGAGAGCGTTTGAGCATCTCTCATTTGTCTCTTCATTCTGTTGATATTGTGGTACTTTGTGCTCTTCCTTCCCTCCTTCAGATCTCTTCAGCCAAGTGGCAAACACAGGGGGACTCTGTGACCAGCGACATCTTGGGATCTTACTCCATGAGGCCATCCAAGTTCCACGGCAATTGGGGGAAGTGGCGGCCTTCGGCGGGAGCAACGTGGAGCCTAGCGTCCGCAGCTGCTTTCGCTTTGTAAGTGACGCTGATCATGTTTCATTCATCCTGACCTTGTAAGAAACCCCATTAAAGAGAATTTACTAGACACCAATGGAATTTCATTGCAACTTGAATGTGGCTGACTTATGACTCCATCCTGAATGTCTGCTGCAGCATTTAAAGTCTTACTGCTACAAAGGTGGAGCCAATTGCAGAGGTCCTTCCAATGTAAACATCGAGATTCTTGATCAATGGGAAACACTAGATGACATCTCTTGGCCCACCCGTATTCTTCCTGGCTGTTGAAATTATAGCAATAAAGTGGTAGATAATTGGCTGGATGTATGGACCTTATCACACGGAGGCAAATTGCTTAAATCCCATGCAGAAATGGGAGTTTAAAATCCGAAAAAAAAACCCACATAAGTGGGTTGTTTTTCAAACATGTCTATGTAAAGGAAAAATAACACGACATTAACTCTAATGGAAAGTCACCGAAACCTGCTCCTTTTTACTTTTGGAAGTTCCCAAAAGTAAAAAAAACGGGGTTTAGTGACTTTCCGTTCAGATTAATGTCACGTTATTTCTCCTTGATGCCAATGTCATCTGAAAAACAACCCACTTTTGCGGAATATTTCTACTTTATGTTTGGGTTAACCCCAAATGTCGTGTGAAAAACAACCTGCTTTTGCGGGTTGTTTGCACTTTAAATCCAGTTTCTGCATGGGATCCGTTCCGTGTGATAAACTTCTATGACAGACCCTGCATTTGGGGGATTCTTTCATTAACCCTGCGACTTCACCCAGACACAGCTTTTGCTACAATATAAAATGGCCAGAAATTTGAGTGACTTAAAGTTACATTTGGCAAGTACTGTAAGTCAACACAAAAAACTATCCCTCCTGAATATATGTATCACAACATGATTTAAGCTTGGGACCAAGGTAGATAAATAATAATCTGTTTCCAGATCTACCTCCCTGTACATTAAGTTTAAAAATAGAAAGCCTTCTACAGCTGTTTCTGCCTTTAAAGGTGAGCTGGGCACCTACCATGGTCTTCATGGTAAGGACATCTCCAATTATGGAGCTTGCACCGGCAAATACGTTGTTAATTTATTAAGCTTTTTATTCTTTATTTTAATTATGAGAATTGTTTCCATGCTGCTTTGAGATCTGTTGCCTCAAGATTGTATTAGTATTTGTAATATTAATTGGGTTGTATATTTTTAATATATAAAACCACACTAGGAATTTGATTGAAGCGTAGTATGAAAAGCCCATAATGAAGGATTGAAGGGTGGTATAGAAAGCCTATAATGAATAAATACTCATGTTATACATATGTCATATTTAATCTAAACTCATTTTGCTTGGCTAAATCATGGAAATAATTTTTTTTTCTGTAACTTGGAAAGCCAACCTCTGAAGAAAGGAGCCATGTATCAGCTTTCGCCAGCCTGGTACCCTTCACATGGCTGGGCATACTGGCTTGAAATTATGGAAATTGCAGTCTAAACATATCTAGAAAGTACTATGATGAGTAAGGTTGCTTGGTGCAATGATCAGCTCCTGCCTTTCTTGTCATCTTCTAGGGAAATGGAAAACCAGCAATAGAGGTAGTCCAGTTTTTGGAATGGGCTAATCTGGAGCCACAATCAATGGTATGGCTGGCAGTCCTGCACCGAGTGACCATTGCCGAACAAGTAAAACATCAGACTAAGTGTTCTGTCTGCCGGCAATGCCCGATCAAAGGTTTCAGGTATGAAGGATGCTAGAATGCATATTTTGTTGGATAACTGCTCTGGGAATAGAATAATTCAAGGGATGCTTCCCTACACTATACTAATCCTGATATTTGCCCGAGAGGAAATCAACTATTGGCATCACAGAAAACTAGTGTATCAGGGAGGCTAACTGGGAAATCTCCCATCTAATGTGCTTGTTTTCTATATGAAAGATTTATTTGTTTCCTTTATAGCAGGGCTGCCTTCAAATCAGAGCATGGAAAAGCTTCTTTTTTGGACGACAACCCCTGAATCATCCAGCCAGCATCTCCATTGGCCATGCTGGCTGGAAGATTATGGGAGGTATAGTTCAAAAAGAAGATTTACATTCTGCTTCAAGCACACACAAACAATGGACTTTGTTACACGGGGGCCAGTTCTGTCTTTAAAGAGATAATAAAGTGCAAATAAACCATCCCAAAAATAAAGCGAAAATACCGGTACTGTTTAATTGTGTGAATGAATATCACATGTAATTAGAATAAATGCATAATAACGCGAAAAGCAAAAAAAAAATTTCCGCTTTTGTGTTTCATACAAAAGCAACCGAATTCCATATATGAAGTAGAAATGGTATACTTGCACATGTGTAGAGGGATGTATAGCACCATTAAATATTACTAGACAGGAAATTTTGGGAAAACCGGGGAAACGAGTGAAAGGAGGATAGTTGCGTGAATAAACCGAATTTGACTTTCACACTAGAGTAAATGCACAATTACAGCAATATCGCAAATGCATTTTCACTAAAATCCCAAAAGTAAAGATACGGGATAACACCACTTTCTGACCACTTTAATGATGGGTTTTGTGCAATGTCGTGTGAAATCGTTGTGCGTAATTACATGGGCTTTTTTGGGATTTGTACGGGATAAAATGTAGATTTTCCCCTGCATCCTAAACTGCTGCAGGCCAGCAAAAGCTTCAACCGTTGGTTGTGCTAAGGATTGCTTAAACCTGGCTATTTTCTTCCATTCTAGATACCGAAGCCTGAAGCAATTCAATGTGGACATCTGCCAGACTTGTTTCTTGACAGGACGAGCCAGCAAAGGGAACAAGCTACATTATCCCATTATGGAGTACTACACAACAGTAAGACATTAGGAGTGGGAAAGGGGGTTGCCTGGGAAGAACTGCTTGCAAATGCCATCCTGAAGTACTCTACCCTACCTTACTCTTGTGGCCATGACACTACAGTCACCCCTCCATTTTTGGAGGAGATCCATTTTGGACCCACTCCCCTTGAAAACGGAAAACCGCAAATATTCAAGCCCCATAGGCTTGAGTGGGTGCGTGCTCCATTTTGTCCCCCTCCGTTTGCTGCCCACAAAAGGGCGAGGGACATGGACTTCAAGCCTGCAAAAACAGAGGGGCAACTGTAAGCTGCAATCATATTTTTTTAAAAAAATGGGATTAAATAACCTTATTGTTCTCATGCTCTGGGAAACACAGCACTAGAATATTCTCAGAAAAGGGGTAGAGTTTCTGCAATTTCTTTTGTGACAAAAGATGAAATTGAAGAATAAAGAAAATAATGAAATAGAGGTGGAATACTTTTCTTCTCATTGAACTGATGCTTCCATTTTTAATAGCAAAATTTATTTGCAAGACTGTTGGCACTTTAATTACAAGACAAAATGTTTCCACTGGCGGAAAGTCCTTATTTTGAAGCCCAAGGTGTTTTACAACTTGGACTTTTAATGGAAGCAGACACCACTGAATTAAAAAGCACTTCTTTCTAGTTAGCTAGACAGGGATCCTAATGATCCTAATTTTAAAAATACCATAATAAATGGAATATTATGATATGTATGTGCATGCTTTTATGCACAAGTCATGATAATTACGGTAAAAGATACCACCATGTCTAGAAGTAGTATTATCTTTGAATACCAAATGCCAGAAGCTGGCACTGGAAGAATCAGAATATTATCCTGAATATACCAGCATTCTAATCCAGCATGGCTCTCTTGCTATAGCTTTTACTCTTCTTTGTCTGTATGTCCACTCTCTATTTCCAGACCACCTCTAGTGAAAACATGAGGGACTTTGCCACCACCTTAAAAAACAAGTTCCGGTCGAAGCAGTATTTCAGCAAGCATCCTCAGAGAGGCTACCTGCCAGTCCAATCTGTGCTGGAGGCAGACTTCATCGAAACGTAAGTTGTGGATCTCGTGGTGACCATGAAACCCATGTTCCTTAAAGAGGGAGAGTTTGCTGCTGGAGAAAAAATAGAGAAACTAAAACCTGAACCAAGCAGGGAAATCTGGAAGCAAGGAATTTTTCATTAGTGTTAGCTGATATCCTGGAGAAGGCTGCAGATGGGGGAATAACATACTCTCATCCTAATCAAGAATCTAAAACTATTTTGCATGGGCCTCATCTGTTGAGACAAATGGAAGGTATAACCACTTCCGAACGTCGTCCATCCTCTGATGAGAAGAAATATATAGATTAGTCCAGTGGTACTCAAACTTTTTACTCTTTGGACCTTTTACATCTACATGCGGATGTTGCACCCCCCCCCTCCCACTCAGCGTAGTATATAAATAAAAATACAGTCGCCCCTCCATTCTCGCGGACTTGAAATCTGCGGTTTTGCATATTCACAGAGGGGCGACCACTATTAAAATCAATGGGGTGCACCCCTGCGTGTGCCTGCAGGGGTGCTCCCCATCAAGCCTATGGCGCTTGAATATTGGTGAATCTCCGTTTTTGCGGGGGGGTGTGTGTGTCCGGAATGGATCCCCCGCAAAAACAGAGGGCCGACTGTATTTTGTTTATTTAATGTGCTGTTTTCATTTGCACATTCCTGTATATTCGTATTTTAACATTTTATAAGGAAATAACATTGTTCAAATTAGAACAGTTTTATTGAAGTAAATTCAATATTTAACTCAATGTGTGTGTAGATTTTACACATAAAAAAGTTTGGAAAGGGGAGGAGGAAGAGAGATCAGAGCTTCCAAGTGTTGCTTGAACAACTCTTGTGCCCCTCTAGACACTGAAAGTCATACTGAAACTGCTTCTTTTTCTAATTATTCATTTGTAAATAACCAAATGTTGGTTTCCCATCCTGCCTCTTACTTATATTACGTCACAGTGCCTAAGTTCAGGAGAGCGTTATCATTAGCCCGATTCAATGTTCTCCCTAAAGCAGTTCTGGAAGGGAAATATAAGAAAATCCCCCATGAACTTCAACTCTGTCCTTGTGATTCTGGAGCAATAGAAACTATAGCTCATGGACTTTTTACTGTTATTTTTACAAGGACATTTATCATCAGCTGATTACTCTTCTTCTAACCAAATTTCCTGGTCACACTGATGTTTTTTATTTAAATTATTTACTGGACAGTCAAAAATCAAACTGTTATACCTAAGATAGCAAAATTTTGTTACATTATATGTAAAACACATTCTCAGATGATTGGTAACCACTGATGTTAGAGGGCAAAGACCAATTCTGATTTCCTTGCTTTTATATCTGAATTGTTTTAATAATTGTACATTATTTCTTTATATACTTTATTTTATATTATTTTTATATTGGTCTGTGACCGAAATAAATCTGTGAACTCTTGTGCCCCCCCCCCCCCAGATCCTGCCCAACCATTTGAGAATCACTGGGTTAGTCCAATAGATACTGATCTGACAGTTCTTCTTGACTCCTTCTGGGCAGGTTAGACCTGAATCCTTCCTGACAATTTTGTGTCCTTTTCAGGCCAGCTTCTTCCCCGATGTTACCTCACGCTGACACTCACTCTCGGATTGAACACTTTGCCAGCAGGTATCATTTCACAAACGAGTGATTGGGCAAATATGTTGGCTGGTGTAGGGGAGGTGATGGTATAACTGGCACAGCAGATATAGGGGGTGAATAATAGCCTGATGTTTAGGCTGGTACAGAAACTGTTGTTGTTGCAGAAAAATGGGACAGAGAGACACAACGGATTGAAGAAAAGTGAGTTTTATTCTGAAAAAAAAACAAAATTCGCTAGTGGGCTTAGCAGGAAATAACTTTCCAAAGATGACAAGCCCAGAACTAAGCAACTGCACATGCTTTTATAGTGATCTTACAGATATGTCCAGTATATAGGAAAACCACTCCCCCCTCCTTCTCTAGTTCAGTTAGTTTCATAATATTCAGCATTTCTTGTTAAGCAGGCATTGTTTACAGAACGTATGAATCTTACGTAGGATAACGAAATTGTTTACAGTACATGAAGTCTGCAGGCTTATCAATGCAACCTTGATGCAGTACAGAGCACAGAGCTAAGAGAAACAAATAGACAGACAGAAAAATTTCCAAAGTCTCATCTAGAGTCCCAGTTGATTATCTAGTCTGACCCTGAATCATAGGCAATCATGGACAGTCATTTTAAAATACAATTTTCAGCTACATTCGGTTGACTACTTCATTGTAGCAAAGAAACAGAAGATTTATTTGCCTTAGGGAAAAGCTATATAGCTCAGTAGTCGCACCCTTGCCCTGTCTTCTTTCTCTCTCTCATACTTACTTGCTCTTAGTTGCATTTTTAAACCACCCACCTATTAAGTTTCTCTAAAGTCTGTTAACAAAGAACACAATCATGATAAAATAGAACAATAACTAGCAGAATATAAATCCAAGATGAAACTAGCAGCAGAGGGTATTTCATTTCGGCATATCAAACCAAGTTAAAATAGCAGCTGAATGAATGCATAGGCACAGATGCCCTGAAATAGTTCTTAAAATGGCAAGGCAATAAAAAGGTTGCCTCCAGATGCTCAAAATGCTCAAGACGATAAAAAGATTGTCAGTGGGATACCATCATTAAAAAGCTCATACAGGGTCCTCTACTTATGCCATGGTTATGGCACCAAAGTTATCACCAGCTTTGAACAACTGCTGCCACTGCAGATACTACATGTCCGAACTTAAGCATTCTAATACCTCTACTGTAGCAACTTGAAGGCACACAAGCACAACAAAAGCACTCCCAGAGTCACATATGTTTTTTGCAAGAATAATTTAATTTAAACATAAATCCAACATACAGTTAAAGATTACTTTGGGTACTGAAGCTACTCAAAGAATTAGAGAATTTCAAGGTTTAATTGTTATTGCTACTTATTTAATTCATCTAAATCCTAATGGACTCTTAAGACATCTCTTTCACTATTTTCTCATAATCCTAGCTGAACATAACTGTCCAAAGTGTAAACTGCTTAGAGACTGCTTAGTTCAGTATGAAGCAGCATAGAAATGTAAATGCTTTTGCTATTGCTAAGTGAGCTAAAACCAAAGAGTTTATTGCACGGCACTTGCAGGAACGAGAAAAGAACGTAACGGCATGGAACGGGGCGAGAACACATGTTACTGCATAGGAGAAGGCTGCAATTGCTGCTGGGAGTCCCCAAGCCATTCCCCAGCCGTTCCTGGCAGCCGATTTTGAAGAATGGTTCAAAAATCATTCTTCAAAATCGTCTGCCATAGCACGGATAGGGAATGGCTTGGGGACTCCCAGTGGCATCAGCGGCGTTCTCTTGTGTGGTAACATGCGTTCTCGCCCCGTTCTGTTCCCTTCTTGTTCCTGCAAGTGCCATGCAATAAACTTTAAAAACTCTGCTCTTCACTGTCTCTTCTCTAATACCTATCTCTGAACAGAATGTCTATTTGATTAACCATATCTCTCACTACCTGTCATATACATACTAGCCTTTTATAGTTTATAGTTATAGTTTAATATATTTTTAAGGGGTGGGTGGGTTAGGGAAGGGGTTGTTTGACTGTTTTAACCTGTAATGTTGTTTTAATCTGCTGTACACTGCCTCGATTGCGCTGCAGAGAGGCGGCATAAAAATTATTATTATTATTATTATTATTATTATTATTATTATTTTAAAAATCCCATTCAGACATTCAGCCAAATCATCAATCACCCCCAACATTGTATGATCTCTCCCCCCTCCCAAGAGATCACCTACCTCATTATATATGCTATATATATATATATATATATATATATATATATATACACACATATATATGATATACATATATATATATATATATATATATATATATATGATATACATACATATGATATACATACCCATACGTGACTTTAATTTCTCTAATAAAAACAAGAACATTTTTACAAAAGCTCAGAACATCACAGCCTGCTTCTTTTTTACCCAGCTTCTCCTCAACTTGGATGATGATCTTAGAGTTGGCAAGACCTGTGCATGCGAAAGGTCCTCCAAATTCAGGCCTTCACATTTCCATTAAAAAGTAGCTTGTGATATGAGAGAGATGGATAGTTGCTGCTAGTCAGAAATCCCAGTACAATTGTCCCTCCACGGATTTGCAGTTTTAATTTTATTAATATGTTCTCTCTAGGAATTGCTAGGTCCTCCAGCACAACTCTAGGGTCAACTTTAACCAAAAGTCGCACCAGAAGACCTAGAGAATCCTGGAGAGGACACTCCACTAGGCATTTGTAGCTCCTCCAGCACAATTCTATGGTCAATGTCTGGCAGATGTTAACCACAGATTTGCACTGGAGGACCTCGAGATTCCTAGAGAAGTGTTATCTCAAGTAAAAAAAAGTAGTGTCTTTTTATTTGCAGTTTTGTCAACTTCACAGGGACCCTGTGCCCCTAACCCCAGCAAATGTGGAGGCACCACTGTACTAGGTTAGACAGACAAAAGTATAATGCAAGATCCTGTCTTCATGCTTTTCTCGGGGAGACCCATAGGGCAGAGTACATACTTTTGAACACAAAAGATTCAGTTCCCAGCCAGCAAGGAGGTTCTCCCAGCACTGGGTGGCTTGTGGGAAAGGGCTGGGGGGACATTGATGGTTGCTAGCAGTCTGGTAGCAAAAAGAATCCTCTTTGCTCAGGGATGGTATACTCTGGAGTACTGAATGCTAGGGAGCTACCAAGGCCACTTTTTGGCTGCTGTTTGAAGCAGAATGTGGGTCTAAAGTGACCTTTTGGTTGGACCCAGCAAGAGAAGATTTATATTGTTAAGGTGGAGGAGTCTGTTTCATATGCAGAGGTTTCTGCCATGAAAGCCACCATTTCCAGAGCTTGCAAAACTACGGCTCCTGGGATTCCTCTGGCTGAGTGGTCTTCCTCCTAACATTTCTTCCATTCATTTGTCTTGTTCCGGTTCTTACAGACTTGCAGAGATGGAAAGCCAAAATTCCTCCTTTTATAATGACAGCCTTTCTCCAGACGACAGCCTGTGAGTTGTTACGTTTTTATTTTTATAAATGCTATAGAAATTGGGACACTTTTCACTATTGAACTGAAAGGAGGTGGAAGTCAGTATTCTGTGATCATAACTTCCCTCAGACTGTTGCTCTGAGGATGCTCACTGTATGAACTCCAGTGGGAATAGGAGATATCCATCCTTGCTTGGTTTCCTCCTCTCCTGATCATTTTAATGGGAATTGTGGTGCCCCACAGAGCTTCACAGATGTGGGGAAGAGCATTATGCTCTGCACACCTGAACACCGCATCTCTGCCTTTAACTTCTTTTTAAAAAATTAAACAACGCATGTGGTGGGCATGCATCTTGGTTTAAAGGAGAATTACACTGAGTACAACCCTGAATGTTTAAACAAAAATTATTGGGAGGGGGTGAAGAGGAGCCCCAGGGGTCATAGCAGATATCCAGGGATCATAGTTGCTGAAGCCAGTCTTGCCTGAATTCCAGAAGTTATGGTTTCCCTGCTCCAGGTTTATTCTCCTAGGAGAGGGACTCTAGGAAGATTATCGCACTCGGATATAAACCAGTTTACCTGAGCCGGCTTAAAATTAGAAGCAGGTGGCATCCTGATAATATCAGACACATTTAGCTGCCGAAATCGCTGCCTGGCTGCAGCCCAGCTCCATTGCCACTCCAAGGGGCAGTCCGGCAGACATTTTTTCAAGCCAGAAAACTCCCAGCTTCACAAAGAGGCGTGAGAAGCACCTCTTGGATCAGCGATGGAGCCAGGCTGTAGCTGGCCAGCGATTTTGGTGGCTAAATGTGTCTGATACTATCAGGATGCCGCCCACTTCTAATTTTAAGCTGGCTCAGGTAAGCTGGTTTATAACCGAGTGCGATAGTCTCCTAGCATTAACTATGTATGTAAATAGTTCTAGACCCTTTCTCTGTCACCTCACCCTCATCACAACTCTGTCTATACAACAGGGATGAAGATCAGTATCTTTTACGCCATTCCAGCCCCATCACAGACAGAGAACCCGTCTGCAACCAACAGGTCCAAGACAGCAACAACGCAGACGATAAAGGAGAACTGGAGAAAATCTTAGCGCACTTAGAGGATGAAAACAGGTAAATGGATGTAGCCAACAGAGGTACAATCATGGCAAAGTGGAACTGGAAAGACCACGAGAATTTCTTTGTAAACCTGAGGTATGAAAAAGAACAAAAGTACTTAAGAATATTTGATTTTGTTTTGATTATTAAATGTTTTTATTAAGATATAAAAATAGATCTATTAAAAATACAAATAATTTTTAAAAAAGGAAAACTAACAAAAAAATCTACAAAAAGTCAGAAGAAGAAAGGATCAAAAGAAAAAAGTACAAATGACAATGAGTTCCTTCCCCAAAGCATTTAGCTATACATGAAATTCCTACTAAAACTAATATGAATCTCTTTCTACATATTAATGAATTTTAATTGTTGTTCAAACCCAAAAGTTGAAAGGTAATTCCATTTTTTAACAAAATTAATAAACATTTCCCAATCTTTTAAAAAATTAATCAAGGATTTCCCCTTGATTAATATTGTACTGTCAATGTATACATCTCTGCATACTCAATTTTATACGATCTTCTTGCATTTGTAACAACAAATCCTTCCATCTTTGAGCATACAGCTGTGATCACATACTGCAACCAGTCTGTCGTGTTTATTTTCTAATTTATCTTCTGGCATTCCAAGCAGATATAATTCTGGTTTCTTCCATATTGGAGTTTTCAATATATCTTCCATCATCAGAAGAATCTGAGTCCAATAATTCTGAGCTTTTTCACATGTCCACAACGTAAGAAAAAAATGTCCCTGTCTTTTGACCATACTTCAACCATTTGTTTGGAGATTTTTATACATCTTTCTGGTGTTAAATACCATCTATACATCATCTTATACATTTTTTTCTTTCAAATCATAGCTCAAAGTAAATTTTAAGCTTTTAGACTACAACCTTTCCCATTTCTCAAAATGCAGTTGACACCCAATATTTTGAGAAAATTCAATCATATAATCCTTCAATTCTTCTTTCATCTCTATTTTTAATAACATTTTATACATTTTCACAGTCAATCTATCATATTAGAACAAAGCTGGATTCCAAATTCTGATTCTGTAGTTTCAAAACCATATTTTTTTATCCATCTTGAATCTCTCAATTAGTTGTTTATAAGAAAATCAGTGAACCCTAACCTTCATCTTCTAATTCTTTAAAAAAAATTCTATATTTCCATTCTCTGTTAACAGTAAATCTTTATATATTAACCATTTATCTTTTAAATATGTTTATCTTCTAAAAATAAAATTTTCATGTGGTGAAATCCATAGGACCAACCTAGAATAAAATCTCAATGTATATTTGTTCCAAATTCCCAAAACTGATCTTCTCCCATAATGATTATTAAAATTCAAATCCATCTTTACCTTATCATAGCCCAAATAATTATGTCTTATAAAATGGACTTTAATCTCTCAGCTAGTATAGCTGAAAATATTTTATAGTCATTATTTATAACAGTGAAATTGGTTTGTCATTCTTGGGTTCCGTTAAATCTCTATCTTATTTCAGGATTAATGTTATATTTGCAGCATTCCAAGAGTCTAGTAACTTATCACTTAAAGATGAATTCATAGCCTGTAGTAATGGAAGATTTATTTGATCTTCCAGAGTCCTATAATATTGCACAGAAAATCCTTCCAGTCCTGGGGCCTTCCCAGTTTTCATGTTCTTAATTGTTTCCACTACTTTCCATAGTGATAGGGTAATTCAATCTTTTCCTTTGTTTTTCATTTATTAGAGGTAGTCTATGGTCATCCGGATATTTTTCTATCTTTGAAACTGCAGTGTCAACCTTTATATAGTGTTGAATAGTACTTATGAAAAATATTCTTTGTTCTTAATCAGTAACATCTTTCTTTCCCTCCTCTATTTGTTCTTTTTATATGTACAAACTTACATATACACAATACATCCCATAACCAAAATCTTGAAATCAAATTATCATGTAACATCTATTTCCTTTTCTCCTCCCACTCTCTCCCCCCTTTAAAAAGAATACAAACATATAAGCAACCCATAACAAATAAAAACAAAATGACATAAGACTTCCTGTCTATTCTTTAATTGGTTTCTTAACTGTAAGGAGCTCTTTCCCTCTTTTATTTTTAAAATCATCATCTTCTCTGTCTTTTCTCAATTTATATGCAAGTCATTTTCCTGCTTTATTTGCCAACTCAAAATGTTTTTGTTTAGCAATCTTTTTATCTCCTCCACTGAAATAATAAATACTTCTGTAAAAATTTAATTTCTTGCAAAATTACTAATTTTGATAAATCTTTCATTAGTTGATCTTTCTTTTCTTTAATTATATCCTTTTGGGGGGGGGGGAATCTTGCTCCTTTCTCTAATCTCAGAATGTTGCTGTTTAAAAAACCCTCTCTTAAAACCATCCTTATACTAGTAGAATTCAGAGATATAAGATTTTTTCACATGGGAGGCAAGTGTCCTCCTCCCATGAATAAAGCAGCATTTAATCCCATTAATATCCCACAAGAGCGGAATGATTTTCAGATGATGTTGGGGGACGTCATCTGAAAATCATCCTGCTCTTGCAGGATATTGACGGGATTAAATGCTGCTTTATTCACGGGAGAAGGACACTTGCTCCCGTGTGAAAAAGTCCATAGCCATGTTTATGTCTATAGCCATGTTCATGCTTCCAATCACTCTGGGGACATGTGTCATCTAGACACCATGACCCCAGAGCATCTTGAAGTTTCACTTTCCTGCCTACCTGTTTCAGGCCCTAGACTTGGTCTACTTCCTCAGATGCATTCTCCGAAAATGTATGCTACATCTTTTGCTCAATCTCAAAGGTGCTACAAGATCCCTTTGCATACTGATATTCCAGATTAACATGGCTATGGACTTTTTCACAAGGGAGGCAAGCGTCCTCCTCCCATTAATAAAGCAGCATTTAATCCCATCAATATCCCACAAGAGCAGGATGATTTTCAGATGACATCCGTCTGCTTCTGGCCTTTGTTTATATCTAAAAGATACTCCTTCCAGTTTTTCCCATTTGATTTCTATCCCTTGTTGTTTCAACTTGTCTGTTTAAAAAAAATACATAATCTCTTCTCTTTCTTCAAATTCTTGAAAATAATCAAAATGTTGTCATCAACCTTCACATCTTTGCAAAGGATTCTTGTAAAATCCTGTCCCTCGTTTGTTTTCTCACAAAGTAGATGATCAAATCTCTTGGATGTCTTGTCGGTCTTGCCACCCAAGAATTCACATGAAACATCCTGCTTACTTCTTTGTTGAAATCTTGTCTAGTTTCTCTAGAATATGTGCTTTTGATAAGGCGATCGTAGTAGTAGTTATAAATTTTCGCATGTAAACTTGTCTACAAAGTGTCTGCTACAAACCTACATGAGCTGAACCATACTTTCCAGCTCAAGTACCCTGGGTTGAGTGTTTGATTCTGTCAATTTCTTGATTCACCCTCATTTCTTTTTCAGGGTTCTTCAGGGAGAGCTGAAGCGTCTGAAGTGGCAGCATGAGGAGGCAGCAGCATCTGCAGAAATAACTCCAGAAGCAGCACAGGATCCACACAATGAAGAGCTGCTGGCAGAAGCTCGGATCCTTCGACAACACAAGAGCCGTCTAGAAACACGGATGCAAATCTTGGAGGACCACAACAAGCAGTTAGAATCTCAGCTGCAGCGCTTGAGAGAGCTCCTGCTGCAAGTATGGCCTGACGCTTGTTTTGCATGATTAGTTTGGACCTGTTTTTAATATGGTATATTTGGACTAAACGGACATCACTACTTGGTGAACTACATTCTCTTAACTTGCCTCCAAATCTCAGTTCTTAGCATCTCCATTCAAGGATTGGGTGAATCACTCTGCTGCAAAAAAGTGACATGCTAGGTTATATCCCGTGAAAATATCAGGTTAAACAAGAATTGCCATGCTAACATCAAAATAAAACACAAACCAGAAAAGATGGA
Organism: Phrynosoma blainvillii; assembly: GCA_026167975.1. NCBI lineage: Eukaryota > Metazoa > Chordata > Lepidosauria > Squamata > Phrynosomatidae > Phrynosoma > Phrynosoma blainvillii. Next base: position 10,269,634 of record JANUYF010000009.1, read on the forward strand.
AATGATCAGGAGATGCCCCACTGTGGTAGTGAAGTGAAAAGAGCAAGACAGAAGAATTGAGATAATAGACTTTTATAGTTGGCAGGCTAGTAAAGAATTCCATAGTATAACTCTCCTGTATAAAGAAATGCTTCCCTAACAAACCTGTGTGACCTGGATTTTAGTATCATGAAGGCAGGAGCAAAGTTGCTTCACACTGAGCATAATTTTATACACTCTACCATGTTCTTCCCTGCCTTTACTTGTTGTTTTTTTCCTGAAGCTAAAAGGATTCAAATATTGTCATCTTTCCACATAGAGAGTTGCTGCAGCCTCTATATGTTTTGGGATAATGTCATGCTGAAGCAATAGAGGAATGTGAGCAGACAGGCTAGTGAGAAATGTTGTATTCTCACTCATCTCTTTCAGCCAACAGCAGATTCCAAAGGAGATGGCTCTGCAGCTTCATCTTTGGCTTCTTCTCCCCATCCATCAGAGGAAAGTCAGCTCAAGGAAAAAGACACAGACACGCCAAACACAGAAACTGCAGGTGAGGCTCTACAGGTGATCCTCCATCCATTACTAGCCCCCAGGCTGGTGCTCAGCTTCTTCTGGAGGTTTCTCGTGTCTCTTTCTATTGAAAGGAGATAGATCTTAACTTCTTGATGCAGGGGATAATTTGTACAATTTGTCCAGTCCTCACCTTGAAACAGGAGTGCAGTCCCATTGATTCTTTACCTTCAAGGGAACAAGGTGATGGCTAACTTGTAAGAACGTTCCCAGAGGAGACTTCTATAGTGCACGGCAGGAGTGGAAAACTGCCACAAGTTGCCCCCTTCAGAACCCATGAGAGCCGTACCCCCAGCTTTGTCTCTCACCACTTCCCACAAATTTCGGGTGCCAATTTGTTTTGTTTCCCCTCCCCAAAATGCCAACGGAGCCCCTAAAATCTCTTTCGGGGTTGATACTGGTCATTTTGCCCTCCCTTCTAAGCTCAGATAGGCTTTGTTTGCAAACAAGAAGCAACCAAGCATAAACAGGTGGGATACAACCAAAGAGCCAATAACATTTTGTCAATGAAACAAAAAAGTTGAGCTCCCGAATTTGGGTGCGTGTGAGGAACTTTGGGATGCTATACATTCCCCATTGCCAGTTTAAGGGAACCTTTTGCCATTCTGCTTCCTAATTTAATAGTTCCCAGTGGACACAAGGTTTTATTTTTTAATACAGTTAGACTGAGAGTGTTGAATCATGGCTTCCTTAACTTTGATTCCCTCCCTTTTTGCCTCATTTTCCCTCTTTTCAGACGAAGTGGAAGTGAGTGCTCAGGACGTCAGTCTATGTCTGGAGGATATCATGGAGAAGCTAAGGAATGCTTTCCCCAACTCTGGAGGTACAGCCTATGAAATCTTCTGTGTCTAACTTCAAAATGGGGATCTTTTTTCCTTTTAAGATCCATATGATCTCAACCAGAACCTGTTGGGAGTGGCAGAGAGATCCACATTCCAGCAGTGGACACAGCTAAAATAGAAAAGTCATACTGTGCATAACATAAAACAAAAGACAGAGGTTTTACTTTGGAGCTTATCGCTCATCAAATGAAGCCGGCTTACCTCTTCCGGCTTCAATCCGGGATCCGGGATACCCTAGATGTTATCAGGCATAAATCGCCACGATGCCGCTGGCTGAATCCATCCTGGGTTGAAGCCTCGCTGAGCCGGCCAATTTTTGAAGTTGGAAACTCCCCAACTTCGAAAAAGTGCCGGCTGAGTGAGGCTTCGACCCGGGATGGATTCGGCCGGCAGCATCGCAGGTAAATCTGAGGCAATGTATTTATTTTTTTAAATTTATTTACATAAAAAAAGGAAAAAAGGAACAAAATATATACACTTAATTCCTCTTACAATTAATTATTTCTAAGTCTTGTCTACATTTAATTTAGTCCTTCCCATAGTTCATTGACAGTAAGTAAATCTGTGGCGATTTATGTCTGATAACATCCAGGGGGATCCCGGATCCAGGATTGAAGCTGGAAGAGGTAAGCCGGCTTAATTCGGTGAGCGATAAGCTCCTTTTACGATGAATGTGAGTCATTTGGGGAGTTGTTTATGTCTTTACCGAAGGAATCGTAAGAACAAAAGTTCTGAAAATGTGCTAATAATTCTCTGTTCACAACAGAAGATGTGGGCCTTAGATTACCTGCCAGGAAGCCATGGACAGCAGAACAAGGCTCAGTTTTTCATTTCAACATGCCCTCAGTCATGGTCCCTTTTTCTTCTGACAGGAAAAAGACCCCATCCTTTGGCCTTCCTGAAGAAGTCTCTCAAGTTCTCCTAGAAGCTTTTCAGATCTAGCTGGTAGTAGCCATTGCATTAAAAACTTGCTCCTAGCCTGTCTGCTTATAACATCAGTGTCCAGCCTTCCAGATCTCTAATTCTGTGTCCCTGCTTTGCCACCTGCAAACAATCATTGTAACCCGACAGCATAAAAACAAACCACTTTTTGCAGCCTAGGCCTATCTCTCTGCAGAAAACGGAAATATCTCTTCGGCAAAAACTTGAATGGAAGATTTTTTTTTTTAAAATATGGCTGAGCATTTTATGAGCCAAAAAAAGCATGCTGTTAAGAATAAATATTTACTCCAGGGGCATCTGGTGACTTCCATATCAGTGAGACCGTGAATCCGCTCCAGGTTTCAGTCTGAATTTGAAAGACGTTGCTGGACCTTCACCCCCACAGAGATGAAGCCCCTTGGATAGCATTTTGAAATTCGGTCTAAAAGTTCTCTTTCAGGGCAGAGCCCCCAAGACCCCACTGCCTCCATCTCTCTGCACCACCAGGAGGTTGTTTGTATATAAAGATAGCATATTATTTGCTCAGTATAGTTATTCTGGTGGGTAAAGACTCCTGCTTGAAATTGTGGACCTCTGTGCAAGCAATTCTAAGCTAAGTTGGACTAATCTTCTGACCCTGTATAAGGCAGCTTCTTGTTATTTGTTAAAAGAACCGTAGCTCCACAGTAGAGCACTTGGTTTCCATGCAGCGGATCCTACGTTCTGTTGCAGAGTTTGGAAAAGTTACTTTTATGACTAGAATGCCCACAGTTCACCCAAAGCCTATGCTGTTTGAAAGACATAGAATCATAGATTTGGAAGAGACCCCTAAGGGTCATCCAGTCCAACCCCATTCTGCCATGCAGGAACTCACAATCAAAGCATCCCTGACAGATGGCCATCCAGCCTCTGTTTAAAGACCTCCAAAGAAGGAGACTCTACCAAACTCCGAGGGAGTGTGTTCCACTTTCAAACAGCTCTTACTGTCAGGACAGTCTCAGTCCAGTTCCCAAAGATCCTTTATCTGGAGATGCCAACCACTGAACTGCAGGTTTTCAATAAATGTGGTCTCAGGGGCTGCCCAGAGAGTGTTCCCATGGATGCTCTCTTTGAATTTCCTAACTTTGGTGACTCAGTACAGCACATCATAAGAACTTTGCACACTATGTTCCATTTGCATATCATACAACTTTGTAAATCAACAATTTCACAAGCCTTGATAACGCTATTTCTCTTACAACAGTAACGGCATTTCTGTGCTACCCACTTGATTTTTATTTATTCTGGAGGAAGAGCAGAGTGGTACATTTCGTCGCATGTAACCCACTCCTTAATCTGAGTAGAATTTCACATACTTAACTTGTTTAAAAGCCATTCCTTGTTATCCATGGCTATCGGGGGAATGCTTATATGGATGTCTGAGGGCCCTTTCACAGTCTACAATTGTAGTGCTATGGTTCCATCCTATGGAATCCTGGGATTTGCAGTTTAGAGAGGGGTATTCTCTGTCAGAGAGTTCTAGTCAGGAGGAGTAGCTAATACCCCAGAGGAGAGGAACAAAATTCAAAGTGACCTTAATAGATTAGAAAGCTGGGCCAAAACTAATAAAATGATTATGTAAAGTACTGCACTTAGGGCAATTTTTTTAAAAAAAAAAATTGAAATTCATAGATACACAATGGGGGGCACCTGTCTTAACAAGACTACATGTGAAAGGGATCTAGGAGTCCTAGTAGACCACAAGTTGAACATGAGTCAACAATGTGATGCAGCAGCTAAAAAGGCCAATGTGATTCAAGGCTCCATCAATAGAAGTATAGTATCTAGATCAAGGGAAGTAGTCAGGCCTCACCTGGAATACTATGTCTGGTTCTGGGCATCAAGAAGGATGTGGACAAGATGGACTGTGTCCAGAGGAGAGCAATCAAAATGGCAAAGGGTCTGGAAACCATGCTCTGTCAGGAGAGATTTAGGGAGCTGGGTATGTTTAGCCTGGAGAAGAGAAGGTTAAGAGGTGATATGATAGCCCTCTTTAAATATTTGAAGGGATGTCATATTGAGGAGGGAGCAAGCTTGTTTTCTGCTGCTCCAGAGAATAGGACCTGGAACAATGGATACAAGGTACAGAAAAAAGGAATTCCACCTAAAGATAAGGATGAATTTCCTAACAGTAAGAACTGTTTGACAGTGGAACACACTCCCTCGGAGTATGGTGGAGTCTCCTTCTTTGGAGGTCTTTAAACAAAGGCTGGATGGCCATCTGTGGGGGATGCTTTGATTGTGAGTTCCTGCATGGCAGAATGGGGTTGGACTGGATGGCCCTTGGGGTCTCTTCCAATTATATTATTCTATGATTCTAGTACCTCTCCAAACTGCAAACTCCAGGATTCCATAGGATGCAGCCATGGCAGTTAAAGTGGAATGAAGGTTCTATAACTGTGTAGTGTGAAACGGTCCTGAGATCACATGTGCTCTTTCCCTCTCTTGATTCCAGGGCTATGGAATTGTATTTTTAGGTGGCACTGTAAGAAAGATGGGTGCATGTCATGGGGATGGGGAAGGAAGATATTCAAGAGCCAGCAAGATGTAGTGGTTTGAGCATTGGACTACGACTCTGGAGACCAGGGTCTCAAATCCCTGCTCAGCCATGAAAACCCATTGGGTGACTTGGGCAAGTCACACTCTCTCAGCTTTCGAGGGAAACTCCTTTTGAACAAATCTTGCCAAGAAAACCCCGTGATAGGTTCATTTTAGGGTGGCCATGAATCAGAAGCAACTTGGAGGCACACAACAGCAACAAAGCCAGGTGTTAGCCAAGTCACAGGACGTTATCACACGGGGTCTAAAGCAGTCCCATCCCCATACTATCCCCGTCCCATTCCGGATCCTTTGCCCCTGTGTTCAAACGACGTCGCAGCAAACCCCGCCCCATCCAGTGCCATCCCCGGCGCATTGCGGCATCATCCCCGTTCTTTGCAATTCCTCTTTCATTTGAGGAATTATATCTGCCGCGACCAGAACCATACCAGAATGATGCTGCTTTCTTGTCTGAGAAGCTACGGGGTCTATTCCGGTATGGTTCTGGATTGATTCCATGCCGCTTTCTTGCCGCCGCGTGTGATAACACCCAGAGTAAAATCTCAGTTGTGAAGACAAATGAAAGGGTGAAGCTCCAGACAAGTGGCCTAACATTTGTCCATCTGCCTTATGCTGGAACCAAGAAGCATGTTGCTTGTTGCCTGTTAATACTTGTTGTCTGAGCTACTAATTTTAGCCCAAAAAGAACAGTAAGAAAAACAAAATAGGGCAGGGTGCCAGTAATGACACTGGTTATTTTTACCAAATGAAAATGGCCCAGTAAAAAGGATACCATAGAATACCCACCTTTTTATGTGCAAAAGTACTTAACATCTTTGCCTTGCAAAATCTGCTGCAATGCTTGAATATCGTTATAATATTATGCATGAAAAGAAATGTTAACAGCACAAACTGTTGTGTGCAAATTATTGTATACCAGTATATTCAGAAATGATAGTCTTATATTTAATAATAAATGTTGTGTGCCCAAAACAGTATAATAGAAATGGTAGCTAAAGATATAAATGTTTTGTATCTATGGACATTATCACATGGGGGTAGGACGTCATTGTCCCGTCCCTGTCCTGTGTTTATCCCGTGCTTATCGCACAATTGCGGGAAGCACTTTCACACAAAATCACACTTATCAGGACATTGTCCCATTCAGAAAGCATGATTGAACATGATTGCACGAAAGGCTTTCTCACTAAAGTGGACTGATCCTGTGAATGACCGTGAATGAATTTCCCCTAATTTTGTATTATCAGACGATCCCGGTAATACAATTCCACTTCATTGATGGGACATTCACTGGATCAGCGCAATGTAGTGAGAAAGCCTTTTGCGCGATCACATTCAATCGCACTTTCTGGACGGGATAAAGACATCTGTCCTGTGTGATGAAATCCTATGCCTGCATCATCTATTGCAAGGGTAGGCAACCTAAGGCCTGGGGGCCGGATGTGGCCCCCCGAGGCCTTTGGACCGGCCCCAGGCTGGTCTTGCCGCCGCTGCTGCCGCCGCCACCCGCCATGATGATATTGATTATTGTTCTTATTACTTGTTCTTGGGGTTTTCTTGGCAAAATCTCCACAGGGGTTTTGCCATGGCTTTTCTGGGGCTGAGAGAGTGTGCATGCATACTTTTTATTTTTATTTTTTATTTTTTATTTTTTTAATATTTATTTATTTATTTATGGTGCTTCGGCCCCCCAATTGTCTGAGGAACAGCAACCCGGCCCACGGCTCAAAAAGGTTGCCTACCCCTGATCTATTGCTACAGACAGATGTATATATATTCATGTATATACAGTTGTCCCTCCCCATTCATGGACTTCGAGTCCACGGTCCCACATGAATGGGGAGGGACAACTGCATATACATAAAGGTCTTGCATCTGTCTGTAGCAATGGATAAAAAGGCATAGGACTTCATCATATGGGACGAGTGTCTTTATCCCATCCAGAAAATGCAATTGAACGTGATCGTGCAAAAGGCTTTCTCACTACATCAAGGGACAAGTGGGGAGGCACCTATGCACAGCCCCCATGCACACCATGGGCGGGGGCGCCATTATTTTCATTGGGGCTCGAATATTTGTGAGCCACCATTTTTGTGGGTGTGTGTGTGTCTGGAATGGATCCCCCGTGAATTGGGAGGGATACCGTACAGCAAAAGACAGTGAACAGAATATGCTGTGCTTAAGAACACTATTGGGAAAAAGTCCTTTCCTACCAATTCCATTGGATGAGACCCTGTTTTGTTTTCTCTTGCAGATCCAAATTCCCTTATTTAACCCCTCCTGCGAGCAAGAGGCTTTGTTTAACCAGTTCTTGGGCAGGTGCTTCTCTCACTTCGGCCCTTCCCCATGGAGTGGGCTTCACTCAGCTCCTTAAGAAGGCATCATTGGCAGAAGGTTACCCAAATGCTCCTAGGCATCCAGCAGAGCCCTCAGTAACTCTATCTGGCTCTTTTGAAGGGCAGCCCAGGGGCACTCCAGAGCCACTGAAAGCCTGAACGACGTCAAAACCTGGTGCTGTTTGGATTCAAGAAAGGCGAAAAGGATGCGATCAGATGCACATGGAGATGTTGTTCTGCACAACGGTCACAAATAGCATTTCCCCGTCTACAGTTTGTGAGCTATTGCCCTTTCTGGGTCTGGTTTTGGGTTGAGTCAGAAAGTGACCTATAGAGGATTTGTCCAAGTGAACTCCTTCAGACGGTGGTCTATGGTGACAGAGACAGGAATGGTCCCACTGTACCTGGCTGACGGGTAAACATCTTTCAGAAAGAAGCCAACGTGTTTTTAAAGAAAAAGGAACGGAATGTTTTGCTTTGATCTGGATTTGGTATGAAAGGAACTCACAAACATCCAGGTGCTTCCACATCTGCTAAGCCCAATGGGAACCAGCAAAACAACTCTGAGAAAATCTTACAGGAATGGAAATGGAGGGAGGGATCAGGCCTGAAACCCAAAAGGTTTCAATGGAAAAAGCAGCCTTAAAGAGAGAAGCTTTATAACAGAGAGCCTTACCATTTTAATTTGCATATATGGATTATATATACTGTATTTAAGTGCTGTTATGGACTCCCTCGTGCATTAAATTCTAATTCCTTGTTATGTGTTCATTTTGGCTTTGCTGTTTTGATCTGTTCTGCACCCTGGACTCTGTTTCTCTTTTTAAAAAAGATGAACTGCAGCTCCCCATCACTTTTGTCCTTTGCAGCTCCCCCTTCTCACCAAAGAGTCTTGATTTTTATTTTTCCTTTTAGAATAAGAATCATTTCTATCTGAGCGATCCCTTGAGAACAGGGCAATGTCCCCATGCCCCCAAAGTTTATTTACATGGTATGAGTCACAATAAGTCATGCCTTATTCATTTATGTCAAATTCAAGAAAATATTGGTGGTAGTTTTCTTGCATTCTCATTCACAGTGCCATTAACTACACAGCAGTGGTGTATATTAAACAGGTTAAATGTAACTGAGATAAACACAATCCAGATTTTTTCAGCTGTAGGTGCACCTGAAAGCCTAGTAGTCCAGTACTTTTGGCAAAGAACCACCTTACCCCAACGTGGATCTCTCCTTCCAAGCTGTGTAAAGCATTCCAGCAGTACGGCATCTCACACAAGAAAACAAGTCTGTTGTCTGATCCACAACAATTGGGCTATATACCTGTTTAGGGTTTTCCAGGCTATTGGAAACTCAATCCATGTTCAGTTGTTCCAGTGGAACCACAACAGCTTAACTTTCAACCATTCAGCCTCGCTGAAATCCCAACAGACAGAATCAGCTCAATGTATGTTCTTTCTTGCTAGAGTAAAACTTCAGTCTTTCCAAAGAGTTGCAGTTTGCCTGAACAGAGATAAGGCAACAGGGAGCTGTTCATTCTTTGTTCAGGGAGCTGTTCATTTCTTTGACTTATTTGTTTCAGCAATCGCACAGCTATGGTCCTCTGTGGTCCCATATCTTCAGCTAAGAGGAAGGCATGGGATGCAGGTTACTGCAAGCAAGGCAGGCAGACCAGTTCTACATATCTAGTAGGAAGCTTAGCATTGAGGGCATGGAAACACTGGAAACCATGACTTGTTGGGTCAGCTCCCAATTACATTGTGTTTTTGTGCGGTGCTGTGATAGGCCTGTGTCGGCCCTAGGATAATCAAAGGCATGCAGTGCCATTCACTTATCCCACATTTTCCTACTGTTTAGACTGCATATCTGGAACAATCAGGAGTGTTGGCAGAAGCATGTGCCAAATCAGTTTCCTATTTAAACCAAAACCATTTGGGTTTCCCCTCTTTTTTCTTCCTCTTCAAGATGTGGCAGATGCATGTCACAGTCACAAACTAATCTGTTAGGATTTTACTCTCAGTTTTGGAGATCAGTGGTTTTACGGACTGAATCCTCTGAGCCTAGTCTTAATTATTTTTTCTGGTTTGGAGGAACATGCGCTAGGATCATAGGGAAAAAAGGCAGTTCATAATAAAGTATTCATTAAAGTACCTTAAGGTTGGTTAGTATACGGTAAAACAAGTATCTGTGATTGTGGAGTAAAGGTGCTAGACATTGATAAGCCCTTGAGAATCAGCTGTAGGACCTTATCACACGGGGGTACCAAGCAGAAGGTATCCAAAGCTAATACGTATTTTTCCCCATGTGTTTACACATATCCAAAGGCAATCCAAAGCTAATACGTATTTTTTTCCCGTGTGTTTACACATATCCAAAGGCAATCCGGATCTAATACGTATTTTTTTTCCGTGATCCAAAGTGAAAGGGGATCTTTTGACATTCGGTTTTTCGGGGAAGTACAAGGGAGCTTTTGGAATCATTGTGCAATGGCCGCGCAGGCGAAATTCAGTTCGTTTCGGTATAGAACTGAATTTATTCTTACTTCGGTTAGTTTTCACTTACTTTTCACTTCGTGGCCAGCGTTTGATAAGGTCCTAAGAGAATGCGGTGAAGCAAAAGCAGATTGTAGAAGCAGTCTTGCAGTCAAGTGTATTTCAGGCTCTCCATGTTGCTTAATGTAGTGTTGTGCATTGTGTTTGTCACAAGTTGTGTGTGGACGTTGCATAACTTGCAGAGTACACGGTGAAGGGCTGCCACTTTGATTTTTAATTTTTTTTTTTTTTTTTATAATCTTGAAGATGGCTCTTCAGCCCTGTAGGTTTCCAGTACTGCAAAAAGAAAAAGAAAAAAATACTCTTTAAAAATTCAAAGATCTATAGTGAGTTTTGTCCCATTCGTGGTCAGTGGTGCCGTGGGTCACGATGTGGCTTGCTAGCTCTCTGTAACGGCATTGTGGCTTGTCAGGAATGTTACATATGTTGAAACTCCTGTAGGTTGTGAAGGTTCTTGCAGTATGTTGTAAGTTGCGTGTAGGTTGTGTTATCAGGCTGCTTCAGCGTGTTGGATGTTGAGCGTCATGTAGGCTCCCGTGAGAGTAAAACAATGAAATGGAGTGGGCTGGTTGGTGTCATAGTAGCTGTAAATGAATTGGACTTCTTAGGCTGTCAAGAATAAGGAATGCAGTGTGTTAGTTATGGGAGGCATGACAAAGAACATTCTGTTAAGAATTCTGTAATGGTGAACCTTTTAATGTGAGCCAAGAATGTTCTCAGTGGGCACATGCCAGTTCTTCCTGCCAAGGAATTACCCTATTCATACCGATGTCTGAGCCTTAAAAAGACCCTGCTTGGAATCACTGTTGTAATTATTTCTCAACTGTATTTTAAAAAACCAAACATATGTTATCTTGGTTATCTTCAATGAGAATGAAATTGCCCATTGGCATTGAGCGGTATTTACAGTTAACAATGGTCCTAGTGGCTGCCTGAGGAATCAACGAAGGAGAGCTAAAGACTGACTTCTTTGCCTTAGTATATTCTGTAAACTATATATCCTCTTTTCCTGGTTTTGAAAACCGTGTCTGAATTGGGTGTCAGCACACTGTAAGACGAGTACATACTTGATTCTCCACAAATGGCATGTGAATTAAATACTAAGGACCTTATCCCACGCTGCTCTCAAAAGTGGCAAGAAAGCGATATGAGCATCATTCCAGTACTATAGCGCTAGTATAAATATGGCGCTAGCGCTATAATAGCGCCATGGACCAGCTTGCGCTATTGCAATGCCCGCTGAAACCGACATTCAAAAGAATGCGAATGATGCTGCATTCCGAGCGGTTTCTTGCTGGATTCTGAGCGACGTCGTGTAATCACGCGGAAAAATATAGCGCTATAGCGCCTGGTTCTTAACTGATTCTGAGCGACGTCGTGTAATCACGCGGGAAAATATAGCACTATAGTGCCTGATTCTTAGCTGATTCTGAGCGACGTCGTGTAATCACGTGGGAAGATATAGCGCTATAGCGCCTGATTCTTAGTGGATTCTTGCTGCTTTTGGCCCCGTGGGATAAGGTCCTAAGTAAGCAGCAGCAGAACTTCAGAACACATACAGTGGATAAATGCAATAGACTAACAAGTGTCTTTTTATTGTTAGCGCTTGTATACAAAGAGTGAGGACTGTCACATCCCCCTTGTGTTAATCACACTTCAGACCATGATCCGTGGTGATTTCACTTCACGCTCTCTTCCCAAACCAAGCAGACTCCTTCAAGACATCCGCTTCCTCTAAAATCTCCACAGCTGCTATTTTTACAATGGGTGTTTTTAGTTTTTAGGCTCTGACCCTGCTAAAACACTGGTACAATGATCAGGCAGTAAGTACGGTTCTGTCAAACCAATAAAGATAATTTTATTAAATACAACGTAATATGTTTACGGACTGATTTGTTTATTTTAATAACGGTAATGCAATATACAATTCATCCTCACAGTCGGATTCATCACCATTCAGATCCCCTCCTACAACTCTCTTCATGCCAACTCTTATCTGACTCTCATCTTCGCAGTACCTCCTTTTCCCATTCTCTCCATCAACTACTATCCATTTGCACTTTTACTCTACTCAGCAGTCTTCACCTGCCACTCAAGCTTCATGCAGCCTTTCTTTTTGCGGTGCTTGCCATCTCATACAGTTATACCAACAAACAATGTAAGAACACAAAAGTATTTTTTTTCCGATTATGTGCCGTCAAAGGAATCTGGACTAGCCAACATAGATAGAACTCAGGCATGATGAGAGTAGTAATTTAATCTCAGATATATGGAAGTTCCCACAGATTCCCTACATGTTGCATAGTAATGGGATATTTTTGCTGGGAAGCTTATCATGAGTACAGCACACTAGCTAAAGTTCTTGTTTTAAAATATAACACTTGATATTTATAGCATTCCTCCAAAGATCTTGATGACATATTATTTTTTGTTGTTTCTAGCTACTTTTTCAAAACGATGTTTCCTAGAGTTCCCTACTTTGTGCAAAAGTTGTGTGTGTGTGTGTGTGTGTGTGTGTGTGTGTATCTCCAAGAAAAGAGAGTCTGCACTCTGAAATATATATATTTCTTGGATTTAAGAGGTCTGTCTATTCTTAGGACTTCTTCAGTTTTTGCATGAGGGAGCAGTATGGTCTTCCTATGTCTCGGCTATAATGGCAGAAAGAGAAAAGGAAGGCCATATTGTCAGGAGAACATGTTTAAAATGTAGTGGGGAGTCTTGTAAACTTCCTTGTGAAGAGGGCCTGCCCTTGCAAAGCAACCTATTTTCAATATTGTGATTGATTTCCTCCATGATGCTAAAATACTTTTATTTATAGTAACTGCCTTCTTACTCTAAATCGATTGTCATTAGTCTTTCTGCCAAGCAGTATCCAACATCGATCACCATATTTACATTAGCTTTTGTATCAAGAATAGCCAAACTCTTCTGCCTTCTCACTTTCTCCTTCATCCACCCTCCAGAAATTATTCGGAATTTGTGTTGGTTTTTACATACATATAATTTGACTTTCTCGTATGTGAGCGTTCAAATAGGCAGCTAATAATGTGACAAAGTACAATTGTTTCTAAGGATAATTGCTGTATTGTTGCATGGTTTCCTCGGCCACAGAGCTGCATTTGGAGGTCCTTAGGCGTGGAATTAATTTCCGTTCACACACCATTTTTGGAACAGCAAGTGATCTCCAATATTTACAAGACTTGTCATATCCCATCTCTAAGAAGAGTGACACCTAAGAATGAGGGCTGAACCTGGTCAAGGTTTAAAAACCAAACTGAAACACAGATCTGAGAACATCTACCTGGTTTTATTGTATGTATGGCAGCCACAAATAACCCAAGACTGAGAATGGAGCTAATTCTGACTGATTACAATATGATGTTCTCGTTCAAGGTTTTTCCATTTCTGCTGTGGAAAAAAAGAAATAAATGTGTATTTATATTGTTCTGTTTGATTTAGTCCTTGGTTCTGTTGGGATTAAGATCTTGAGGAAGGCCACTGCATTCTTTGTCATGTTCATCTGTACACAGCCGAAAAATATGTTTCTAGTTAAGTTTACAAAATTAAATGACAAGGTAAGTTTATTTATTATATTTGTGTCATAGCCTTCTTGTAAGGTCCTCAAGAGTGGCTCTTCCCATTCTAAGTAAATTTGCCATATTACAATGTTGGTGGGATTTTACTTGGAATCAAGATATAAAAATAAATTTTTTAAGATATGTCACCTGATGTCCATTTATACCAGTGGTACTCAAACTTTTTACCCTTGGGACCGCCTTTACATCTACATGTGGACGTTGTGCACCCCCAACTCAAAGTAGTATATAAATATTTTGTCTCTTTAGTGTGTGCATTTTTGCTCGCACATTCATGTATATTTATATTTTAACATTTTATAAGGAAATAATATCATTCAAATTAGAACAGTTTTATTTAAGTAAATTCAGTAATTAACTCAAAGCATGTGTAAATTTCACACATTAAAAAAAAAATGGGAAGGGGGGCTCAGGGCCTTAAAATCTCGTTCCTCCCTTGAGAAATTCTTGTGCTCTTCCACCATTTGAGAACTACTGATTGATACCATTCACTGGCCAAGATTAAAAGATTTAATTTAAAAGGAATAGCCCTTAGGAAAGACAAAATAGAGACCAAATAAATAAATATGTACCATACATACTCAACTGTAAGTTGACCTCGTGTATAAGTCAAGGGCAGCTTTTGGGGTGAAAATTATGGATTTTGATATAACCCCTAGATAAGTCGAGGGTAGAACTTGAGGGTGTGTAACAAAGGATGGAGCAAAGGAAAACAATGCCAAAAAACTTACTAAATTCCACCAGGTACAACTGTTTGTGCTCAGCCTAAAGGCTGAATGAATAAGAGAGTAGAGGAGGGTCAGTTCTTCTTTTAGATGCTCCCAGGATAGATCAAGCTCTCGCCTTTCACCAGGGAATGGTTCCTTTTTGGATAAGAGTGAGTACAGTGCTTTGACCCATGGATAAGTCAATCCAGCCTCATGGGGGTCAAATTTTTGACCAAAAAAATCTAGACTTGTACGTGAGTATATACAGTAGTCGCTATTTTGCAAGAATAATGCCTCTGTTTTAGTACGTTTAGCCAATAAATGAAGCTGTTGACTTTTTGATTAATATTTTCAGGACCTCACTGAAGAGTAATTTCTGAACTCCGAATATGCACAGCCCTTACTGGAATATCCAGGGTTCATCACTGCTGACACCAGAGGAAATAAGCAGCCATCCCAGTCACTTTTTCTTGTCTTTCTTCTCCTTGTTTCTGATCCCATCTGCTATGTTCCCACTCTACCTCATGTCTCTTACTGCCTGCTCCTTGTCCCATAGTGGTAGCTCTATGGGTCAGCAGAAAATGCAATAATGTGAGAGAGAGCAAGTGGGGCACGGGGAAGAAAGGGTGAGATATGCAGTCAGTGGTGTAACTAGGGAGATTATTGCATGACTTTCCCCCCCAATCTGGGTATGGGCTGAAACCATGTAAAAATGGATGTTATCTCACAGCTTCATGCCCAGATCGGAGGCATCCCGTACCCAATCAGGACTTCTCCAGTACTTATCAATGAACAGAAAATAACCGTTTTTTGCTAAGTACAGGAAAAGTCTCGATCTGGTATGGAATGCCTCCAATCTGGGCCCAAAGCTATGTGATAATATCCATTTTTACACAGTCTCAGCCCATGCCCAGATCGGGAGAAAACAGCCGATGCTATAATCTTCTAGGATCATTCATGGTGTCACACACACACCCATTGACTAATGTGCATCTTAGCTCCTTGATAATATGTTGGCAGTTCACTTTCCTTCTATGTCTTGCTCAAGACACCCACCAATTGGCAGATTTAGAGACGTTAATACTAGGTTGTCAATTCCCAACAAGACGATCCAGTGACGTCGCTAGGTTTGGCATGAACCAGTGTGGTAACTCATGGTGTCACCCTCCCCACTGATCTCCTCCCATACCACACCATACAGAATCCTTATTAACGTTTTTGTATTAATGTTAGTACAAATAAATCACCATTCCCATATATCACTGAATGTAATAGCAAGAGCTGTGTCATAAACAACACACCAAAATTTAAAGATTACAATTATATTACAAATTACAATATCATACACACAGCCTAAATGTATTTACTTGTACACTAGGCCCTTGGTATCATCTGTGGTTTGGTTCCAGACTCACATGTAGATACCAAAATCCATGGATCCTCAAGATCCATTAAATACAATGGTATAGCAAAATGGTGTCCTTTATATAAAACAAGGGGAGGGGGGACAACTTTTGGAATTGATATTATTTTTGAATATTTCCAAGCTGTAGGTGGTTGAATCCATGTGAGGGTAATCTGTGAATACAGAGGGCTGACCGTACATTGTTTCATGTAGTTAAAGTGAGCATTTGGCAAGAGATGATGTTTTTAAAGAAAATTTTAAATTTTAAATTTTAAAATTTCTTTTAAACCCTGGGGCCTCTCCTCTCTCCTCCCACTGAGTCTCACTCCACTCAGTCCATCTCTTCAGCATTTTAAAGGGATGCAGGTGAACATCACAGCCCATTTCTGCCCAAAGACAGATGTCTGGGGAGCAGTGGTGTCACCCCATTTTGGGTGTCACCTCATTTTTGTTGTCACCTGGTGTGACCTATACCTCCCACACTGTAGTAGTGATGCCCCTGAGATGAACTGGACAATTGTACAAAAACCACTAGCCAACACACACAAAGGTTTTTGCAGATGTTGGCAACTGCTCTGCAGCACAGTCTTTTCCCCACCTCACTTCCCTCCTCACTGGGTATCCTCTTGCATCTGTTAGTCTGTCTCAGGACAAAAACATTCAGCTCATCTGTTGTCCCATGTCCAGCCATTTCTATGCCTGGTGTTTATTTTTGCCTTCTCCATTAACTGGTGACATTTTGTCATCCCCCTGAAAAGATTCTTCACTCAGATGCATTTCTATTTCCCCTTTTATCTTCTCTGGCCCTTCCCAAGCGACTTGCAAGTCTGCCTGTTCTATGACAGCGTTCTCCTCCATCATTCGTATCTTCAGATTCTCTGCCTTGAAGTTCATCTCTGCTTCAAAGCATCCTTGTCCTCCTTGTATCTTTCCCTGTGACACAAAACTAGAGCCAACTTTGGCCTCTTTCTTTCCACCTCCACCATGATCATCCCTCTTTTCCTTGGAATCCCCTGCTCTGAAGTTAGCGCTGTCTTCTAATGTTTGCTTCCTGTAATCTCCAGCTATGATTACATTGTCTTCTGTGTTGGCTTCACAGTGACCTGGGTCTGCTTCATACCCACATATTTCCCCTTTGGAATGATTTCCAGCTTCTCTTTCTGTCTTTTCCAACTCTGTGCCTTCTTTACGTTCATCATTCTCTGCAATGGAATGAACTTTTTTTGGTTCTCCACAATTCTCCCTGTCAGAGCCTGCCTCTTCCCTCAAATGCAGCTCTATAAACACCGCTGCTTCCCTCTTTGGCTCTTCCTCATGAACCTGAAAGGAGTTACCTCCTTCATTGCTTTCCTCTGAACTCTCTCCTCTAGCACCTTCCTTGTTATTCTCTTCTTCAAGGTCTTCTTTGACCTGGGTCTTAAGATTGGCCCGAACTTTGATTTCTTCTCTTTCACACATCATATCACAATTTTCCATCCCTCTTGTGGAATTCATTATTTCAGGGCCCATCTCATATTCACAATGTCCTTCCATGGGTTCCTCAACTATGCTCTTTGTGGCAGTTCCCTCCACATTTTTCTTAGAAATTCCCCAGGTGGCAGTTCTTTCCTGCTCTCCCTTTAGTGCTGCAAAATCTGTCTTTCCCCTTTGATCCATTTCTGCATTTTCTCCCTCTTTGTTTGGCTGGCAATTCCCAGATCCTAATTGTTTGATCTCAGAGGATTTGCCATCTCTTAAATCATCTTTCGAATAACTGTGCACTTTTCCTTGTCCTTGCTCCTCTGTTTTTTTCATTCCTATTTCAATTTTCGTTTCTTTCTGAAGGAAAGTCTCATCTGTCTCCTTTTCCTCCATTTTCATTGAGGATCCTTTCTTTTCCTCCTCTTTCTTTGCTTCCACCGTTTCTTGATTCCTTGCACCAGTCCCTGCCCCTTGGCCCCCAATATTTGGATTCAGGAAGACTTCTTTGTCATTTTCGCCCATCTCTACCTTGTGGCCATAGTCAAGGACCTCATTTTTCCCAGAGAGCTCTTCACTCGCCTCCATCATTCTCTCTTCAGTTTCCTCTTGAGAAGGGTGCTTGAAAAGACCTTGGTACCTCTTACGATCTTCCACATGTTTCTGCCTCATCTTCTCCCCCAAAATCTTTAACTCTTTCCTTACAGCAGCAGCCAGAGATGGATCCAAGTGGGCCACCCTCAGGAAATCGGCTCGAGCCTCCTTTTCATTCCAGACTGCAGCATGGGCCTTTGCCCGTTTGAAATAAGCCTTGACATTTTCTAGAAAAGAACACAGACAATTAGTCTCTATAAGGCAAATCTCATCAAATTTATTCTTACCTCACAAATCTGTTACCTCAAGAATCACAGATCTAATCTAACCCCCACCTTTGCCCCATATAGACAGATCTATGTTGGCTTTGCTTTTCTTACTGTTGCAGACTGTTCACCTGCCCTCTCTGAGTGTGCAATTCACAAGAGCATAGAGAAAATCATGCTTTGGGTGCTGATGCCAACCGAGGAAGAAGCCTAGTGAAGGGTGAATAGGGACACAGCCTTGGATGAGGAGGAGGTACGATCTTTAGCTGCTTTGCAATGGGCCTTGCTCAGTCCTCATTGTGAGAGGATATGTGGAAAGCCTAGGGGAGAATAGAGTGATGATCAAACCTATTTAACTCTTATTTCAGCACTATCAAGGGCTCCCATGTAAATATCCTAGTACTCCATACATCATTGCTACTCTCAAAAACATGCCTGACACTAGATAGTTTATCGCACAGCACTTGCAGGAACGGAAACTGAGTGGAACGGCACGGCACCGAACGGGGCGAGAAGGCAAGTTACTGCACAGGAGAACACCACCGATGCCACTGGGAGTCCCCAAGCCATTCCCCATCTGTGCTATGGCAGCCAATTTTGAAGAACGATTTTGAACCATTCTTCAAAATCGGCTGCCAGGAATGGCTGGGGAATGGCTTGGGGACTTCCGGTGGCATTGGTGGCGTTCTCCTGTGTGGTAACTTGCATTTTTGCCCCGTTCCATGATGTTCCATTCCATTCCCGTTCCTGCAAGTGTCGTGCGATAAACTTATAGATATCAAATATAAAAATATGAAACTCCATATTCAGCAAGAGGGGTGTAGGGTATATTAACAGGAGCACTCACTGTTGTTCTTTTGGAGAAGATCAGTGGTGTGTTCCAATACTTCATAATATTCCCCCAGCTCCAGCTGACATTGACAATAGTTGAGCACAAGAGGTGTGATGAGATTCTCTAGCTTCAGCCAGTCTTCGTCCCATGGCTTCTCCTGTTGGGACATCCAAGAAAAGAACAAAAGAAGTCAGGGAGACCAGTCAAAGCCATCCTTGAAAGAAGCAACATCTTTGGTATGTAGAAGAGCCAGTGCACCTCTGTGCCTTATGTAAACATGAGCACTTAGGGAAAAAAGGAAGATGGCTTTGGTGAATAAACTCAATCAAAGAGGCCACAGCCCAGACTTTGCAAGACCTCAGTAGGGCTATTAATGACAGGGTGTCTTGGAGGTCTCTCATTCATACAATCTGCATGAATTGAATCTCACTTGACAGGATCAACAACAGCAATCACAGAAGAAGGGCATTGCTCTAGATCTACTGGCAGAGCAAGACATTGTGACTGCTTTCTGGCTGTTTAACTATTAGCAAGTAAAATAACATTTGCTGTGGCTGAAAGCTAATCAGCTTTCTTTTGCTGTCAACCTTAACATTCCCCTCATTTAAAACGTGTAAGAAACAAGCAATAGGTTGCATTAACTGCTGGATTCAGTTTCCTGGCAATGTCAGATGTTATTTTTTAAAGGTTCTTTATGTGGAGATAGGCTACAAGCATCAAAAGTTTAGCAATACTGAAGTAGCATCGTTTCTTGTCAGGACCTGAGTCTTTCAGCCTGTCTGCCATGAGTAAAAGGGAACAGTTTTGCCTGCCATAGCTAACAGCTTTGCTTACTTATAATTTACTTATATGGTACTAATACTGAATGATGGGATATGTAGTGTTAAGTGAATTGCTAAGGCTGTTGCTTACATTTGTTTGGTGGTGAACAAGCAGATGTGAAATGGAGGAGAGATTGTGCTGGAAGCATCAAAGTCAGTCTCTTGAGAACGGATGGTATACAAGGTGAAAGGAGGAGTGATCATGGAAAATAGGGAAAAGTAGGCTTAATTGTTTTTAATGGGTGAATGGGGCATCAGCCCACTCAACATTTGAATTATAGTATGCTTTCATTACACTATGTTAATGCTGGTTTCTCAGTCCTGACAATATACGTCTGCTGGAAACAGTTTTCCTTTATGAATAAAGCTTTCTGGTTCACTACTAGAGTCTTGATGTCTGAACTAAAGTAATCCTGTACATGACATTTCCAGGGGCTAGAAAGCAGAGTTTCAAAGGCCTATGTACTTCCTTGACAATTCCCGTACAAAGCAAGCAAATAAATATCCAATTGCTTCATTAAGTGGAATTATGCAGGTCAGAAATTCCTACTCTACCATCTTCTTGTGGGTTCTAGAAGGCCATGTGGTGGTGGGACATAATTTCTAATCTGTTCTATCAAGCTGGTAATGCTTCAGATAGGGTCCAGAGATAGAAATGGACCATGCTAGCTAAGTACATGAGGGCTCATCTCCAGCATAATGGCCACAAGGTGATGGCTTGGTCAAAGCATGGAACAATTGTGGTCTGCATTGATAAACGGACTACCAATACTGATTTTTTTAAAAAATCACAGCTCTCTGTGTTATTTATTTCAACCCAGCTCTCACCTTGGCCTGGACATTGCGCAAACAGATGACAGCTTCTTGGTATTTCTCTGCTGCTTCCTTGAATTTTCTGGACAGGACTAAACGGTTGCCCTCAGTGTGCAACTTTGGCACTGCCAGCAATTTCTCGTCATTGCTCATGGCCCACGTATCCCGTTTGTAGGAAGTGGGATCCTCTACCTGGGTAGAACAGAACAGCAGCAGTTATTTAGATGCAAATTCTATTAATTTATCAAATGTATAAGCCAGCCCTAATAAAACTACTAATACAAACTGAACACACTGCCAGCAGCCATTCAACCTCAAAGCGTGTAAGGATATGTAAAAAGCATGGAAGTATACATGAAAATGCATGACTGAGAAAGTTTGTTAAAACAGCCATATATACATCCTAGGAATAGCTATCTTCTACCAGGACTCTCGGTTTACAAAAAGGTTTTTCGTCTTCTGTGGTGACCCTTGGATTACTATCATCCCTGTCAAAATACTCCCACTCACAGAGCATTTTGTCTTCTATGGCAACTTCTAGACTATTATGGTACCATTGGGACCCTTAGTTTGCAAAAGTAGATTTCGTTATGTGTACCTTCTTCAGTTTTGAATTATATACAATTTTTTGTGACAATCAAAGTAATTTTACCTTATAATGCTATTTATAAAGCACTAAGGGGATATGAAGATCAATTTTCTAATATCCTTCATTTATGTTTTACTATTAGAAATGTTTACATGTAATGCATGAGTCAGGGGATATTTTCTTGCCTTATTAGTTTATTTAAGATTCAAAAGATATCAGCATATTGGTTTACGTCAGTATACAGTGCTAGTTTCCCGAGCTTAATTTTGCATTATTAGCTGCCATCACCGCCTCGTGCTTTTCCCCTTAGAACAGTACAGCAGCAGTTATTATGTAGATGGAAATTCTATTCATTTATCAAATTTATACATTTGATAGTAAAACTACGAACACAACTTAAACTGCCAGCCGCCATTCTGGTGAACAGCAGCAACAGGAGATGAGATGGACCAATTCACCATCTCTGCAGGAAGACCATTTCTCTCATTTTCTCTCAACTGTCATTGCCAGCAATTATTCCAGCGATCTGGAAAAGGAGTGAGGAATGTTTTGGCTTTCAACTCCCATCAACCACATCCAATGTAGCCAATGGCAAAGAATCATGGGAACTGTATCTCAAGCATCTGGAGGACTAAAGGTTCCTTACTTCTGCTGTCAAAGAAAATGAGATAAGAAGCAATCCACTAACCTTGTTGAAAGACAATTTGCTTTTTTCCCCTCTTTCCTGTCCATCTCTTTTGTATCGTGACTTTTTAGACTGCAGTTTAATTTCAAATACTGAAAACCTTAAAGCTATATTGTTGCGTGCCTTAGTTTGGGGGGTTGCAGACTGCTAGAAATAGTGCAAATTGAGTCCACTTTTAGGGTTAGGGTTAGTGCTAAGGAATCATGGGAATTGTATTTTTTTCTGAGACATTGAGCCTTCTCTGGCAGAGAGCTCTGGTGCCACAATAAAATACAGTTCCCATGATTCCCTAACCCTAACCCTAACCCTAAAAGTAGACTCAATTTGCACTATTTCTGGCAGTCTGCAACCCCCCTGGGAGCCCCCATGAATACCAAAACCTGTGGATGCTCAAATCCCATTAAATATAATGGCATAGTAAAATACGTAGAATCCTTATATAAAATGGCAAAATCAAGGTTTGCTTTTGGGATTTCCCCCCCCCCCCCTTTGGAATATTTTCATGCCATGGATAGTTGAACCCGTGGATGCAGAATCTGTGAACATAGAGGGCTGACTGTACTCTGCGTTGGATGAAAGATGGTTATAAACATTTCAAACAATACATGAAACAGGCAAAACAGCCACATTTGCATCCTGTTCTTTATCCAACTTACTTTAAATAGCTCCATAATAAAGATGAGAGGTTGTGGTGTCCTCTGAAGCTCATCTAGGTCTGCATAACCTGTGCTGTGATAGTCAAACATGTTGCCCATCCCACACCGGTGCTTCTGACCCTCCAGAGGGTCTTTGCCTTCAGCAATTTTCCTCATGCCCTTGGAGATCAAGGCATACATCCCTGTGTGCTAAAAAATAAAATAAAATCCGAAACCATTGAATGACAAGACTTCTTTTCCTGCTATGTACTTTACAGAAAAGAGGTAGCATAGACACATCATCACAGGCAGCCACTGATGTATTCAAGTCTTTTCGTCCAAGTCTCAAGTTTCTACCTTCAAGTCTCAAGTCCTTGCAAGATACTTTCAAGTCAAGTCTCAAGTCTGGGGCTCAACTTTTAACATGGGGTGCATTTCTCAGAGAGGAACAGAAAAGGCATTAGGCAATGGCCTTGTACATATTTATTCGGTCAATGACCAGCAAGATTTGTAAGAAAATACAAGACATAATACATAAGTGCAACAATAAACTTCAAGTGACACACAATAAAATAAAAGAAGGTAAAATAATATAAAAACACACTCTCCTGTGATTTTATACATTTCATGACTCCATAAAAATAAAATATGCTAACATCCTTTATACAAATAGCAAAGAAGAAGCAGCAGTATTTTAGGGATGCCGGCTTTACTATGTCCATTCTGAAGTGTCATCTCCACATCCCTCGAACTTTTGCAGAGATGTCTAGGGGCAAAATGCTGACTGAGGGGTGGCATGGTATAGACAGATTTTATTTGGTCAATGACCAGCAAAATTTAGAAAGATTACAAGGACTTCTTATATATTATATTATATTATATTATATATATTATATATTATATATATATTATATATTATATATTATTAGATTATAAGTACAACAATGGACTTCAAGGTGACACAGTACAATATAGTAGTATGAAATAAAGTAAATTAAAATGGAGTACAGAATTTGTATTTCCTCTGACAACTTTCCTTTAAAACTTCAAAATTAAATTAATGGTAATAAGATACAAATATATTTCAGATAGGGAGATATTTTTTGACTGAATTTGTCTTATTTTCATTGCAGCAACACAAAATTTAGGAACTCTACATGTAATATAAGGGTTTAGATCCTGAAGTAGGTATTTCACATAGAAGTTATCTGGATGCCCTGGCCATTTGTCTACTAAAGGTGTGATATAAATTGACTTGGTATCCTCATAAAATTTACTACGTAAGAGTACATGTGGAATAGATTCTACTTCTACTTCTCCGCAGGGACAAGTGCGCTGTTAAGCAATGGGATTGAGGTGAGGGTTGTCCCCGTTGCACATCAGAGGAGCCTTTTGAAGCTTTTCAAAAGCTTTGGAAGGATGCTTCCACCTCAAGCTCATTGCCTAAAGCATTTGCTAGTTCCCTCCAAGAACAAGCCCTTCCTGCGCTCTGGGGGCAAGTCTTGCCTCCTGCTTGAAGTGAATGGCACCAGCAAGTCAGTCCCTAAAAATATCCAAATGTCAAGTCAAGTCAAGTCAGTCCACGTTATCACACGGGGTCTAAAGAGTCCCATCCCCGTACCATCCCCGTCCCATTCCGGATCCTTTGCCCTGTGTTCAAACGACGTCGCAGCAAACCCCGCCCCATCCAGTGCCATCCCCGGCGCATTGCAGCATCATCCTCGTTCTTTGCAATTCCTCTTTCATTTGAGGAATTACATTTGCCGCAACCAGAACCATACCGGAATGATGCTGCTTTCTTGTCTGAAGCTACGGGGTCTATTCTGGTATGGTTCTGGATTGATTCCATGCCGCTTTCTTGCCGCCACGTGTGATAACGTCCAGTGTGTCATTTTTGCCAAGTCAAGTCATTGAAGGGACTCAAGTCTGAGTCAATGGACAAGTCTACATTATTGCAGGCAACCACTGATGACCATATTCTCCAGCACTGAAGGCAACCATGGATGATCAGATACTCACAACAGCATCACACCAGAACTCCGCCACCTCGCCAATCCGCATGGAAGTCAACAGGGTCTCCCACACCTCAATTTTGAACATTTTCCCAACAATAATCTCCATGGGGATGCCAGCCTGACGGCTGTCATCTATTACTGTTCGCTCAAAGTTGTCCTTCAAAGTCTGGAAGTGGAATGTTACCTGCGTCAAAGATAGATGAAAGTTAATGGTTAGGTCCTAGCTAGCCTAAATCCAAATCATGGGAAGCTCGGTGCCCTCACTTGCTTCCTGTTATTTAGCAGTAACTATAAGCTATCCATTGTATGGGACTTGATTCATCTTCAGCTTCCCAGATAGAAATTCCTACTCTTGAGTTTCTCTAGGTGCATGTACTGTTATGTTGGGTTTTTAATTGTATGCTTCAAAATTGCACATTTTAAATTACTGTTAATGTTATTGATAGTATAATTCCATTTTAATGTTGAACTTTTGTCTGTTGTTGTTGTTGTTATTATTATTATTATTGTTATTATTATTATCCCGCTTCTCTGTGCAACACAACTGAGGCGGCTTACATGATAAAATACACAAACCCGTATCCCAATAACCCACCCACCCCTAAAATACAATTAAACAGTATACAGATTAAAACATACCTTAAAACAATAACAAATCAAATTATATTGTGCTTTAATTTATAAACTGTCTTGAGTCCCAGTTTGGGGGGAAAGGTGAGATATAAATAAAATTAGTAACAGCAAAGGCCAGTATTTCTATTTCTATTATTATTATTATTATTATTACAATTATTGGTTTCACAGTCTACCAGCTGGATTCAGTTTCTATCTAGGAAATGGCAAGGGAGGGTCAGATCATGTGGCACAGTCCGAGCAGTGTAACAGCACTAGCATTAACATTATAATTTAATTATTTTAAAAATGTGACACAACTGAAAGATAAGAGAAGGACCCAAAGGTGTAGCCTCCGATGCATTGATCATTAAGTAATCTGGCCGAATGACATTAGACTACTGACTTTAAAAGGGAGTATACTAAATATTTTAACCTAAAAAGCATCAGTTCTAGAACTCCTGGCTATAAGAACCTTGGGGGAATGACGGAAACTTACAAAATCATAGGATTAAAAGATACCCCCAAGGGCCATCCAGTCCAACCCCATTCTGCCATGCAGGAACTCTACATCAAAGCACCCCCCAACAGATGTTTAAAAACCTCCAAAGGAGGAGAATCCATTACTCTCCAAGGCAGCATATTCCAATGTCAAACAGCTCTTACTCTCAGAAAGTTCATCCTAATGTTGAGGTGGAATCTCTTTTCCTATATCTTGCATCCATTGTTCTGGGTCCTAGTCTCTGGAGCAGCAGAAAACAAGCTTGCTCCATCCTCAATGTGACCCCCTCCTTCAAATACTTAAACAGGGCTATCATTGAAGAATAATAACTCAAAGAATATTATTCCGGAACTGTTCATTGTGTAGGAGGTCTCTTAGGAACAGGTGCCCTCCTTCTTCCCATTTATCTGTTGGATCAAGCCTTTGGTGCCTCGCCAACATAACCGCCAATTCAAGCCCATAAGCAAGGTCTGCTGGAGATCCCCAGAAACTGGTCTTCAGGAGCATGCCACCTCTGAACCAAAGTGTAGAGACATTATTTTTTGCAGTACATTTCTCCAGAATTCTCCACCCTAAAATTCTGGGAACAGTAGTAAAATAATAATAATTTCCCCAAGCTTTGCAATGAACACGAGGTTTTAATTCCTCTGATCAATCGTTGCAGATAGCTGCTCAAGCTAAAAAATCTAAAGCTTCACCACTTGCAGCCGCTCACCTTGCTTCCATCCTTGAAATCCGGAAGACCTCCATAGCCTCCATGTAAAATCTTTTTCTTGACTCCTTCCACGTTTAGCAGATAGGTTTCTTCCATGGCTGAGTCACTCACAGACCTTTCTTTTTTTCTCCAAGATAATCCTGCTTTCGTTCCTCACTTAGTGTCTCACTAAGCCAGATGGACCTATTTTCTATCTCTTTTTCAGCCGATCTATTCTGCTGGCCTAGTGCTTCGATTTTCTCCCACTATTTAGATGTGCGTGTTAGAAAAGACGTCTGAACAGCAAAGCCTTGATGTTTCCTGAAATCACACCTGATTCTGAAAAATTAAACAGGATCCTTACTCTTTCAGAAACTGAAAAGATGTCCCCAACTCTGACCACCTCCGATATGTCAAGCAAACTGCACACTATTAATTCGGCCTTCCCTTCCTGATCCTCTCCTTCTCCTGCCAGGTTAATCTGGGATTTGCCTTCTTTGTATGTCTGAAATTAGATTAGGCTGTTTCAATATACAGAAGCGGCCCCCAATATCGTTCTAGGTGATGCGAGCAATTTCGTGAAGCTGGGGCCATTTCTGAGCTAGTATGCTTGTGTCAGGGCTGTAGCACTTCGTATCAGAGCTTGGAAATAATTTGTGCAAGATTACTGTGTTACTCATAATTAAAGTGGGTAACAATAAAGCCATTTGAATATTCATCATTGCAATAGTGAACCAACACTATTATTTTTAACCAACTGAGATCCTTCGGTACATTTTAATTAATTGGAGGGCAAGCAGGACATCTTGAGGGCAATGGGGCAATTTTTGGTAATCTCATGCAATGTCACAAATCAACACATCCTATGGCTTTCTTTTAACACGTCAAGCCCAGCAAACTGAGTTTCATAATTTGACATTAATAGAATCCAAAGATCTAGCCGTATTAGTCTGTAGCATCACTATGTAGAGAGATCTTGTAGCACCTTTGAGACTCATTGAAAGAAAGAAAGAAGTTGGCAGCATGGGCTTTCGTAGACTTCAGTCTAGTTCCTCAGATGCATAGAGTGGAGTGGAAACCAGGGACAGACATATATATGCCATTGGAGAATATATATATATATATTCTCCAATATATATATATATATATATATATATATATATATATATATATGCCATTCTCATCATATATATTTCTCATCATTTCTATCTAGGTACTTTTAGAACATAAGGCAGGTCTGATGCTAAACATAAAGAAAACAATATGCTAAACATAAAGAAAACATAAAGATGCTAAACATAAAGAAAACTATATATATATCTGAGGAAGAAGACTGAAGTCTATGAAAGCTCATTCTGCCAGCTTCTTTATTTCAGTATGTAGAGAGATCGTGTAGCACCTTTGAGACTAACCGAAAGAAGGAAATTGGCAGCATGAGCTTTCCTAGACTTCAGTCTACTTCTTCAGATGCAGAAGTAGACTGAAGTCTAGGCAAGTTCATGCTGCCAATTTCTTTCTTTCGGTTAGTCTCAAAGGTGCTACACGACCTCTCTACTTATTGACATTAATAGGTTAACTTAATGTTTCCAAGATCTGTTTGACTATAAGCAAGGGCTTACACATGCAAATGCATAAATATTCTCTCTGCAAAATAGTGGCTGGCGTCTTGTTCAGTGATTACAATGTTATAGGTCTGGCTGCCTAATGTTGTTGCATTTTTCCTGTACGGTTGTGTGTGCAATGACCAAAAATCACCCCCAATAATTTGGGAAGATGAGCAGAAACATCTGGTATGAAGGAAACAGCCCGGGGGGGGGCACTCCTGAAAAGGTAGACGCAGCAGTGTCCTCAAATGCAGGATCTTGGTCCATATTTTTAAATGTTACTATATTTAGTTTTCACACTTCATAAAAGATTGTCATATTTCGCTGAGAAACTACCTGTCTGAAGAACAGGAACTGGCCAAATGTTAACTGGTACTTCAGATTAAGGAACATCTTCAGTCAATTCCTCTCCACTTGTTTTACTTTTGAATACTGATGTTACATTTATAAATTATGATTCTGATACACAATTTCCATCAACACATAAAAATAAATTTTGTGCACATGGGAGCTGCTATCAGTGAACAGCTTCTTCCGAGTACGGAGGGTCATCCAGAGGCTATCTTTACTGCAGGAGATCGAGGAGCTGCAAAATTCATTCCAAACACCATAGTGGAAGACAGCCAAGTTGACCCAAGTTTTTAAATTTATCTGCCTGCTGCATTCCCTCATCATTTCTATCTAGGTACTTTTAGAACATAAGGCAGGTCTGATGCTCAACATAAAGAAAACAAAAATAATGACGACAGAAGAAATACACAAATTCAATCTAGACAATGAGGAAATTGAAATAGTTAAAGAATTCCCGTATCTAGGATCAAACATTGACCAAAATGGAGACTGCAGTCAAGAAATAAGAAGAAGACTAGGAATGGGAAGGGCAGCTATGAAAGAACTGGAAAAGATACTGAAGAGCAAAGATATACAGCAGAGCACTAAAGTCAGAATCATTCAGGCCACTGTATTCCCCATCATTCCCATGTACGGATGTGAGAGCTGGACAGTGAAGGAAGGAGACAGAAAGAAAATCAACTCATTTGAAATGAGGTGCTAGAGAAGAGTACTGAGGATCCCATGGACAGCCAAGACCAACAAATGGGTTCTTGAATGGATCAGACCAAAGCTCTCCTTGGAAGCAAAGATGATCAAGTTGAGGCTATCGTACTTTGGACACATAATATAAGACCTAAAAACAAGGAAAGTTAGAGGGCAGAAGAAAGAGAGGAAGACCACCAACCAGATGGATAGACTCAACCAGGGGGGTTATTGTGGGGAAGGGCTTGCAGGATCTGGGCAAGAATGCAGTGGAAGATAGGGATTCTTGGAGATGTCTCATCCACAGGGTCGCCATGAGTCGGAACCGACTCGAGGGCAGCTAACAACAACAAACTTTTAGAAAGGTACAGTATGTTGGTTTCTTTTTTCTTTAAAAGATCACAACCTATCCTGCATGCCAGGAACAAGAGAAGTGCAAATAAATTACACAGAAATTACATTATCTATCCGAATTGTTGTTGTTAACTGCCCTTGAACCAACTTCAACTCACAGCAACCCTGCGGATGAGACATGTCTAAGACTCCCTGAGTCTAGCCATCTGGCATGTGGTTTTCCTTTCTACTGCCTTCCACCTTTCCCGGCATCATAATCTTTTCGAGTGATTCATTTTTTCTCATGATGTGACCAAAGTATGATTAATTGCACAAATGGATGCAGTTTCTTAAGAGGTTGCACACAAAACAGTCCCTTCTCTTTGACTTGATGAGTGGCGAACAACTTGACTTGCACAATAGGAGTGTTTAAGACTATGGTGCAAGTTGCACAACTGAGCAGTCCAGAGTAACTACAATAGCATATCATTATGCTGCACTAAAACTACATAGGACCTTGACCTAAATGACTTTCAGAAAAGATAAAATATTAACAGGCTAGCATGGTGTAGTAGTTTGAACATTGGACTGTGACTCTGGAGACAAGGGTCTGAATCCTGGCTTGGCTGTGTAAACCCATTGGGTGACTTTGGGCAAGTCACTCTCTCTCAGCCTCAAGGGGATGGCAATGGCAAAACCCCTCCCTGAAGAAACTTGCCAAGAAAAACCCACAATAGTCAGAAACTACTTGAAGGCACACAACAACAAATTCCATTCTGCTCATTCTCTATCAAGGTTCTCCTAAGAACTGTTAAATAATGCAGATCAAGGAAGATAAAAGAGTATAACAGAGATAAGAACAGGCAAGAACAATTAGGAACTGTGATAACCAGAGAGAAACCAGAAGCTATTTCTACTTTCAAAGCCCCCGCTCTTCAATACTGGAGTTTTTAGCTCAGACTTATTACTTTTTTCAATCAAACTGTTATTTACTTTTTGCAGTCTGAAGATTAGAAAGCTGCTTCTTCAATATGAAGAATGTTTAGAAATAAAAAAATTTATTATTATTATTATTATTATTATTATTATTATTATTATTATTATTATATGATGTATAGCATGGGGAAGATGGTTCATTTTGGATGGATTTAAAGGAATACAGTGATAAATTGAAAGACAGACACAGCTTAATTTGATTTTATTTCTCAAAAGAACTTTCGTCTTTCCAAAATACATGCAGTTTCTGTCTGAATGTCCAGTCTGTCAAGCCATATGATGCCAGTTTTGAATCAAAGAAAAAACGCTGTAGTCCCCAAGACTTGCTCATCGGTCAAGGATCCCAATGAATCAAAAACTGGAGAATTTGACAAAAGAAGCATTCTGGAACCCTACAACTGACATCACAGTTGCACTATTTGGAGGCTCAGATGTAATTTCACTTCTCCATGAGGGCTTCTAGTTGTTCTTGGAGAGAGGCCAGCTGAAAAAAAAAGACAAGGTAAGTGGGGAGCCATGAAATTTTATTTTTACTTATCATTTAAGAGCCACACTGTATCCCATCTTCAAAATCATCCCAAGATCTTTCATTCCATCCCCTAATCTTTCAGCCTCAAGGGAAATGTCTCAATGGAAACCCAAATGCAATACCAGCCTTTTCTTTCAACTCATACCACATGATACAAACTAGCTCCAGGAGTCAGACTATGGCACTGGCACAAGGGGGGGGGGGTAACCCTTCCTCTCCTGTATCATCTTCCCTAATCAAAATTCTTCTTGCCCTAAAGCTGCAATTTGTCCCACAGATGAAAAATGTACAAGTACCCAGGTATCCCCGATAAAGCAGATTAAAAAGCAGAACTGCAACTCTGTCCGTCTCTGAAAGTTATTATTTTTTGCTAAAGAGAGTCTCCACAATGTTGGAAAGGAGTGAGACACAACACAAGCATCTCTTTTTCCTTGCAACACAAACAATGAAGTGGGGATCCTTCTAAATTCACATCCTTTCCCCTCTTGCCAGCATTGACCTTGAAATACCAGCAGTCTCCTTACCTGTTGCTTCTCTCGTTCCTCCTGCTGTTTGAATTCATCCAGCACAGCTTGGAGGCGGGTCTGGAAAGTTAACAGCAATAGAAACAAGTTTTAGGCCAGAATTCTCTTAGTAATTTACACCAATAGGCCACTGCTGTTGTTGTTGCATGACCTCAGGACATTTCTGACTTATGGTGATCCTAAGGGGAATCTATCATGGCATTTTCTGGGGCTGACAGTGTCACCCAGTGGATTTCCATGGCTGAGCCAGGAATCGAATCCTAATCTCCAGAGTGCTCAAACCACTACACCACACTGGCTCTCAATGTGTTCACACCAACATAAGTAATTTTTGAGCACTATGCAAGAATCTCCAGTACCTCCTTCCACAATGTAGCCAAATTGCACTGGGTGCTACCCCACAGACAATCAGTGGGGGCTGGATACAAAACTGGGTCTCCAGTGTGGCCTTCCTCTCCAATGCTGAAAACCCAATGTGGCCTGGAGACTTGAAAGCTGCAACATACACGAAAACATCACAGTGCTCCACTTCTCTTCCCCTGTGACTACCTATTAAAGGTCTTTCCCTGATTTCTGGTGAAGTAATGAGGCCAGGGTAACTGGAATCTTTTAGCTGCCTAGGAGATAAGAATCTACCTTATAACAGCTTGCTCTTTATGTAGCTCAGATTTGTTTAATCTGACTGGCAGTCTTCCACAGTCCCAGGCATAGGTCTTCATCTGACAACTGTCAATTTGGCCCTTTTCCAGCAGGAGATGCAAGAGACCAAGACTTTCTGTAAAGCACATGCTCTCCTAAATGAGCTACAGTCCTTCCCAATAAGTACCACCTTTTTTGCTGATTGAGATGCCTCCTGACTATACACTAAAGTCTCTCTCATTTTTGCTGAACTTAGCAGGCCTCTGGGGAGAAAACAGGGACCATGATGCTGGATTCACCTTGAGTGCCAGGTTCTCTACTTTCATGATGAGATCTTCTTGGCGCTTCCTGCGCTCCTGGGTCTCCTGCAGCTTGCCTTTCAGGTTGTCAATCTGTTTCTGGATTCCCATAGCTGAAAGACAGAGCAGATCACTTGCTTTTCCCAATCTTAAATCAGTCTCCTCTGACATGTTCCAAATATGACACCAATTCAAGTTAAGCACCCAATTTGGCTTACACCTAATTTTAAAAAACTAATCCAACATATAAAGTTTTCTTTAGTTTTCTTTTAAATAAGTTTTAAATTTTAAGACTGTTTGTTTTTTTTTTTTGTCTTTTCCTCTGATAAAGAAACTGATGTGCTCTGCCAAAGACAGAGACATTTCTGAGTTAGCACCTGGATTTTATATTTTCAAAAAAGGGTGATTAATTCTTACTTTAATAAGCTTCTGGGACAACTCCAGGTGAGCTGTGAAACCCACACATTACTTCCTAGGGCTTTCACTTAATGTCAGAAGACCACACCTTCTCTATTCTAACTCAAGATTCTTCAACTCCCCCACACCTGCTTTTTGAAAACACCTACAGAAAAAATCTGAAGATCAAAAAAGGTTGCATACATCTGCACCCTTTTGGAAAGGCTAATGAAGGTATTGTCCTAAAAATGAATTTCTTAGGTCTTCCCACACGGTCCACGCATCTAACCTATATGGTTGGCCCCTTCATTTTCTTGCTGCTGTCCATTGTTTTCATTCATCTTGCCCTGCAGCCTCCTCTCCAA
This sequence comes from Phrynosoma blainvillii, assembly GCA_026167975.1. NCBI lineage: Eukaryota > Metazoa > Chordata > Lepidosauria > Squamata > Phrynosomatidae > Phrynosoma > Phrynosoma blainvillii. The sequence goes on from JANUYF010000009.1 coordinate 10,302,373, forward strand.
ATCTTCTTCTGTGTCCATAATGTTTAGGTCTTCATCATCATGGCGATCTCGCTCATCTTCATCACTGCTAGTGCTGCTGACATCCTTAAATAATTCCCGGAGTTCATCATGTTCTACTGGATTGAGCAAACAGAAACAGAATAGCAGGGAAATGTAGCTGTCATATTCCTAATACATCTTGTAAATATTTCCCCAGAATTCTGTTAACCCTGTAACTTTATCTAGTAACCTCTTGGATGACTCCCCCCCCCATATCTTCTTGATAGAAGAAATTTCCCACCCACCTCTATACAAACAAGCCATAAGTGAGTGTAAAATTCTATACCGAGAAGTACCTCTGGCAATGAAAACATGGCTGTTTTAAGAGTAAACAATGAAAAGATAAATCATTGGCTGATCTCTTATCTCAGCACACAGATATTGTGATTAGCCAGGCTACGAAAATGTTTACAATCAATATGTATGTATCAGCAAGCTGGAACATACGAACAAAGGAAGCTGACCTACACTATTTATTAATCTACCCCAATATGGCCTATTCTGACTGGCAGCAGATCTCCAGGATCTCAGACCAAAAAGCCCTCAAAACTCTCCCATGACCTGGAAGGAAATCATTTTCAGTGGAGATGCTGGACTGACTCTGGTAACTTCTGCATGTGAAGCATGTGCTCTACCATTAAGCTACGGGCCTCCCGTGCAATTGCCAATTGGATAGTACCTAAAGAACCATGCCCTTGTTTGTGTCCAGACATCCTGGGAGAAGAAATATCCAGGCTGGTGAGAGAACCATGGTTATCAGCTTCTTTTGTTTCATCTTCAGCAATGACTTCCCAGCCTGACATTAATGAAAGAGTCAAGGGAAAACCAATTCAATGAGAAGGTGAACTTTGGAAAATGGAATACCCACACCAAGTAAGAATCTACAGCAATATTCTCTGATAGAAATCACTTTGCAACCTTCCACACATAAAGGTGGATTAACTTATGTCTATGTATGCTTGTTTTTACACACATCCTTTTTCTTCCGCCTAATTTCTCTTCTAACTAAAAAGCCTTACATGTGCCATACTGCTCTTTTAAAAAGCCCATTTCTTGGGCTCAATCAAATCATCACTGAGATTAAAATTCTATGAGATACAGGGAGTAATGACAGGTATATCACAGAATAGTACTCTGAGGAGAAACAGCATGGTGGGAAAGGCTACACTTCCATTTCACCTCCTTATGGTCATGGTTGCTTTTAAGATTTTTTTAAAAATTCAAGAAACTGCAGTGCTCCAGTTCTCCTGTGCCATGGACAGCCTGGCTCCCAGCTTCATTTTCATTTATAGAAATATCAGCAGAACCATCAGGTATCACAGAGTTTATAAAAATATTGTTTTCTTCAGCCAGGCCTTCCAAAATTCCTTTTTAGAAGTAATATATTTCCACTCGATCTTACAGAATGTAGCATTCAGTTCATGGCTGTTATCCATTACAGTTTTTTAAAAGTAACTCGTTGCATTACTTGTTATATTTCCTTTGCTTTAAAAAAAAACAAAAAACCACCCACACTTTTGGATTGAAATGAGAAGGCTATGAAAGCTGAAACCCTCCTGTCAAAATATCTGTAAAAAAGCTTGACAATGCCTTTAAAAAAAAATTAAGTAGCTAGAAATATTACTTATTACACAACAGCTCAGTACACCCTGAGACTCGAGGGGCATTTGTTGCTGTTCCAGACGCTTGACAGGCTACCTAGAACACCCAGCAGTGACTGCAAGTAAAGTCAGAAATATTTTCCAGTCACTTTTAGGGAGGTTTCTTGCTTTCGGGGGGTGGGGAGAGCACGAAAATTTAAAGACCAAAACAAGGCCCTAGAATCTATTTTTGACCAAAAAGAGGCATTTTTAGTTGAATATTTTTTCAAAAAAATTAGAGGTAGGGCAGCCAAGGAATTCACCATTCCCAACCTTGCATAACTCCAACTTTTTCTACGCATTTGTTTAACCCAAAAGTAACCTGTCGTAAGAATCATGTTATTTGTAACTTACTACTTCCAAGTTCACTTAAGTAGAATCAGTTGTAGTGGTAAATTAGTCTCAACCTGGTGGAGGGCACAAAGATCCTGACTAGAAAATGCAGAAATGGCAAAGAGGTTTGGGATGCTTCCATTAGTTCTTTTTCCTAAAATGTTGTCATTTCTTCTTCTACACAATTAGTCAAAATGAACACTAAAATCATTAATCTGAATAAACTAGACCAAGCAAATATGCTTATGAAAGGATTAAAAATGTAAAGTATAACTTGAGACTGTATTTACTAATTGGGGAATGTGCCAATTTGAGAGGAGACAGAAAGATTATAAAGGGAAAGAGTAAGGGTCAAGACAAAAGGCAAACCCAATTTTTAAAAAGGATACGGACACTGACAGCTTCAGCATCTGTGCTCAGCAGGCGTTTCACTTCCTTCTCCACATCTGGAGACTCAATGTACTGGGCCAGGGAGAAGAAAAGGAATATTATATATTGACAAGTTTATTGCTTCCTCAGTCCATAGTATCAATTACTCTGGCCACCATGGGCATAACTGTAGCATTTCTATCCTCATTTTCAAGGGCATTCCTCTCATCTCCAAATTCATTACAATTTCCCTCTGTGTGCAAACATGTGGGCAGGATAGGACAGGCCAACCCCATTGTATTCTGGCTGTAGATCTGGCACTTTCCCATCCCTGGGACTTAGCTGGTCCAGTGCAGCGATGGGCAGGTGTTCAGTTGCTCACCCACTATGACACCATGGAGCTTCTGACACCTCAACTGCTGCTGCCTTTCTCCTTGCACAGCCCTGCCACGGCCTGTAAGGGCTGAAACAGGATGTCAGGCTATATCAACATGGCCAGACGCTCCCTTCTGACAGCACAGGCTGTGAATGGGGCCTGCAAGGAGAATAGAGGCATCAGATAAGGAGGTGTGTGGCCGTCTGAACAACCAACTGTCATGTCAGGGTTTCTGGGAAACTCCAACACAAATAGCTGGTTATTTAAAACCAGTCTAAGGGCTGGCTGGGCTGGAATAGGGCCAGAGCTGCCAAAATGGCATCCCATCTACCCTTTCCCAGCCAAGAGCTGTTGGCCTGTATCACCTGAAAAGAACGACACCAGAACGGGGGGGGGGGGGGGACGACAGGCCTTTTGGCCCATGTGTACAGCCCCTCTGTCTCTTTGGAATAGTTACAGGAGGTTTAAGGCAAACAAGTAGAAAGGTGTTTTTTTCAAGACCTACTAAGCACCTTCTGATAAATCTTAGTGCCTTCTAGTTGCTAGGATTCTAACAAGACAGATGCAGCTTCATTTATGCAAAGCAGCTTCATTTATATACTGCTTCATATCATGCTATGCTCCTGACTCCACAAGTTCATGTCTAAGCGGTTTACAACTCTAAGCTCATTGCCCCCCAACAGTTGGGTACTCATTTTAGCGACCTCGGAAGGATGCAGGCCTGAGTCTAGCCTGAGCCCTGGCTAGTATTGAACTCGCAACCTTGTGGTCTATGAGTGAGTGGCTGCAGTACAAACATTTAACCACTGCACCACCAGGGCTCTTGTAGTCCAACAAAGCACTTATTATAGTTCTTAAGGAGCACATGTTTGGATCTTATGTTAAGTGTTATGCCTTAAGAGGTCCTTACGCCTGCTCAAAATATAAAACCAGTGAATCACAGGAATTTTAGGTTTTTCTTTTCATTTATTTTTAAATGAGACCAAGCAAAAACTGTCAGCCTAATTCCACACCCTGGATAGCTTTAGCACAGGCTACACATTGTTCCACAACTGTAAAAAAGATAGTGTAATTTTTCCTATGGCAGGTGTGGACAACTGTGGTTCTCCAGATGTTTTCTGTCATACAACTCTCATCGGTGCCAGTTAACGGTAAGGAATTTTGGAAAGTGAACTCCAACAAACATGGAGAAGGCCACAGCTGCCAACTCCTGTCTGATATGAAAGAATGTTTTGTGCAAGAGGCTTTTCTTGAAAGGTTGCTTGTTTATAAAAATGAAGTTCTCAATGCAATGAACAGACACTATAACAAGTAGTATTCACATAAAACTTAGATGTATTCTAGAAATAATACTGCAGTACTCCTGTATCTGAAATTTTAATGCCCTAGAAAAAAAAACACAGATGCTTCAAATTCTACGAAGACTTAAAATGCATTGTGGCATGAACTTGTGGAGTCAGGAGCATACACTATCTGATAGATAACTGCCAAAATGCAACTGCTTAGGCTTAGGAAAGGCCCACTCTGCAAAGACAGCATCAGAATCTCAGTTGGAAAACCAGCAGAGGCAGAGAACATAACTTAGTTCACTGGTAAAATTCTGCACTTACTCGAGTTAGCAAATCTGAATGGAAAAATTTTAAACTTCAGTCTTTCTGCAACAATAACTGATTTTCATAGTGTAACTGGCAATTTAAAAACATCCAAAAAACACCTCCGTTTAAAAAAAATCATAGAATACCATTTTTCTTCCCTCAAACTCCCATATATGTGGTAATTTTGACTCTATCATACAACAGTAATATTACAGAGGCATTGCAACTCACCTTCTTCTTAGCTGTCTTCCTGAACCGCCTCTTCCTCACATTCTTCAGTGGGAGAGTAACTGGAAGAGCATATCCAAAATAATGATACTAAGTAAAAGGTACCGTAGATCTAAGTAAAAGGTAAAGCTGCAGGGCAGGTGAGTTACTAAAAAAAGATGCCAGCTCCTGATAAAATGGCAGAATAGAGGATAGCATTCTTCCCACTCAACCACACACACACAAACACAGCGGATGGGTCTCAATGACTCATAAAACAATATAACATTCCCTTTAGGATCAATGAAAGGGCTTCGTGGGGAAGCTTAGCTAATTTTCAAAAGCATAATGGCAGATATTTTCTCTACTCACTGCCATGATTCCAGATGAACTTCTTTTCTCTGTCCTTGTCCTTCTTCTTGTTGGCTTTTGGATCGGTACTTACAACTGGCTCTTCCACAGGAGGGTAGAGTTCCCCATCTACAGTGCATACAAGCATCTGAAGTCCCCAAAATACAAAAACAACAAACAAAAAAGAAAAAAACAACTAAGGTAATTGTTATATATGAAAGCATGTGGGAGGAGAGACATAACATTTTGTCAAGAAGTACAGGAACAATAGAAGAAGAATTCAAGGAGAGCTGTGCTAAAATCAACCAAAAGCCAATATAGTCCAGCATTCTGCACCTTCCCACCTGTGTTCTCCAGAATCTGGAATTGAAGACATGCTGCTTCTGGTACAGGATATAATATATAGCCATCATGAGCCATCGTCATTATCCACTGTGAATTTATTAATCTTCTGTTAATCTTTTAAAGTACCTGCATGTATGTCCCAGAGACCATTCCAATTTCATGCTTCAGAAAATTATGACACTCAAGATTAGAATTAGATGTTATACATCAAGGACAATCTACAAGTACTTCTAGTAATGTTACTTTTTGGACCATAACTCCTTGAATCTTTCAGAATTCTCCAGAATGGAACTGTGAGAATTGTAGTTGTAAATCGAGATCCTGCTGACAGCCAACATTACAATCATAATGGTAAACCAGAGTAAATCAGTAGGGCTGAAAGGGAACTAAAATTCAGACTAGTGGAAGGGTAAGTGTCCACCTGCTTTTCTGCCAGCTTCATGGACTGTTGTACAACATGGGAGAAAGCTTATGTAAAATGCTCTCCAAGACTTCTTTAAACAACTCAGTAAAAAGTCAAACTGCTGCAGCAACTAGCCAGTTATGCAAACATAAAGCCCCAACAGGATTTTAAAAGTAATTTTCAACCTCTTACTCTAGTACAGAAATGAAAGAAAAAAAGAATGCTGGTTGAAGAAGGGTGCTGAAAATGTGGGCCCATTAAAGGAGGCACCAGGAAGAAATGGGTAATTATTCATATTGCCAGATAACGACAGTACCTACCTGACAAATATCTGCAGTCTTATAGAAAGTTTTCTTATCAATGGTTTTTAAGCTCTCAATGATGCAGGGCAAGTCCACCAGCTTGGCAGCTAATGGGACACGGTCAACTCGCACAATCCCATGGCGGCCATCTGCTGTAGATAAAAGAGAAAAATATGGTACAGATTGACACTCCCTTCTCTGAAATGCTTAGGGACCAGAAGTGTTTGATATTTTTTTCTTTTTTGGATTTTGGAATATTTGCATATATGTGAGATATCTTGGAAATTGGACCCAACTAACATAGGTTTCATATACAACTTATAAACATAGTCTGAAGGTAATTTTATACAAAATAATAATTTTGTGCATGAGAAAAAATCTGTATACAATGAACCATCAGAAAGCAAAGGTATCACTTCAGCCACCCATGTGGACAATTTTGGATTTTGAGTATTCTGGATTTCTGAATAAGAGATAAGGGATACTAGCCTCTGTCCCTGCTATTCACCATAATGCCTCAGATTAATTAACAGTTTAGTTCCATCTCTCAGGTGGTTCACACATGCAAGTAAGTCACTTGGATGACCGTAACATCCAGTGACAACCTGCAAATGTGAATGGCTCATCAAAGAGGTTTTTCACATAACCTCAAACATAGGATTTTTTAGGATAATTGTATATGTTTGGCTATCAATCAGTAACAGTATTGAAAATCATATGATGTACACTACATGCATGCATGAGCAAGCCCTAAAAGCACTATGAAGGATTAAACAGATGCAACATTTGTGCTACTCCCTTTCACAAAATGGTCTTCTATTCAACATTTCCATGGCTGTCAGGATGTTGTCAGACTGCAATTCGCAGAAGCATCACTAACAATGAGGGGAGTTGGAGATTAACATCTGGAGGGCCCGTAGCTCTCCTATGATGTGGAGAATTCAGCAAAGTGAACAGATGAAAAATTCCACTGTGCCTCCTGAAATTTTTGATATGGGGCCCAGGATTTTCTTACTAAGCCTTAGTAGTCTGAGCGACAGAATTTGATTAAGATCTCAAAGCCAGTGAGGTACAATCAGAAAAGCACAGTAAAACAAAAAACAAAAAACTAGCAGATCTTGTCCCATTACCATGTAGTTCAATAGTGACCCTGTCCTTCAAGTTGACACTTCCAGATTGAACTGCCCTCCGTACAGTAGATGCGTATTCCTGAAGAGACAGGTGGAGTAAACATAAGAGAGGCAAAGTTACACAGTGCCGGCATTATGTACACCTCCATCAGACAGTAAACATAAATCACTTTTTAGTTACTCCTTGCAAGGATCACTCACCGAAGGGAGTCTCAGTATAAACTGGCTCTCCAGCTCATGGGGAACATCGTCCTTGCTCTTACTCATCTTTTGTTCTTGTGTTTTCAGAAAATAAGAGAAGACAAAGAATGATTACATTATGGCCTAGCAGTGACCTCTCAAAAGCTTTTCCTATCCAACTTGCTGTGGTGCTAGAAGTTGCAACATAGTGGTACACAAAAACATACTCTGCTCACAAGCACCTTATCTGATGGAACGGGGAAAACAAAAAAGCTAAGCATTAAAGCACATTCCAGACCTAAAGTCATTGATGCATCTCAAGGTTTAGTAAACAAAAGCTGCGAGGTGAAAGCATTTCCCCCACATAATATATTTTCTTTCCTCCACAGCTTAGTCTGAGCTGCAATTCCATACACAAGTGATGCCAAAACTTTAAAGCCACAGCACAGCTTTGAGATGGGAGCTGAATTAAGCTAGCAGAAGTCATCCTCTTCTCTTCTGCCCAAATCTTGCAAAAGCCATCATGAGTTCTTTCAAATAAGGTGCGATCAGCAGTACAGAAATGTATGTTTGACCACAGAGAGGAGCACTGCAAAGGAATACAACTACCATAAAATTCAGCATTGTAATATAGAGCATAAGGAAAATGGAGCCATTGGAGCAGAGAAACGTTAATTACTGGAGAACTGTGTGCTGACTTTGTGGCAAGAAAAGGGAGCAATCCTTTCCCACCAAACCAGTGACAGAAAGACACCATTCAGCCAGTACCCTCAAGCAAAAGATGACAAGAAATGCCACCTTTTGATAGGAGTGTTTCCTTATTTCAAGTCACTGTAGTGCATCATGCTTTGTGGTTCTGTTCCCACAACCGTGCCCCAAAGGCTTGCAATTCTTTTCCAAATAATTTCAGGAGGGCAGGATTAATTTGTGTAAATAGGTCAGTGTATTCCTTCTGCTAGAGAGAGCTACAGAACCCAGCACCAGAGAAATAGAAAATAACAAATGCATTACTTGTTGATGCCATCTTTCTTCTTCTTGCTTCACACAAACGTTTACAAAAACTTGAACATTCCAGAAAAAGAAAAAGAAAACAAGACACTAAACATAAATGCAGGAGAAAAAACAGTTAAAAAAGAAAAGAAGAATGACTATAGATTAAACATTAAACATTCCCTGCTACTCAAACGAGATTAAATACACAAACTTTACTTCACCAAGCGGCAGGGGAGCATTTCCTCACTAATTAGATCATTCTCAGCTATTTTACTGATAATAATTATGAAACTTTCATTCAGGTACAACAAAAATTCAAGATGCTGCTTTTCAGTCCCAGACTAGTTGAAGTATTGCTTCCTTCCATAATTTGTTATTAATACTAGAAGCCTTCTGTAGGTCATGTCTACAGACGCTAGGTTCGTGGGTACCTGAGAAAGGGTCTTCTCAGTAAAAGAATCATGTTTACAGGACTCCTTCCCAAGGGATGTGAGCTTGGTTCCTTTATTACTTTGTTGAGACAGGCAGGGAAGACTGTTTTGTAAAATCTAATGCTTTTTAATGCTGCTTTCAACTAGGCTGATTCAATAAGCATCTAATACAACAATCAGCAGGCAATGGATGAGATCCTGTTGTCTCTGTAAATGTTGAGAAATTACTACTTCTGTCATATGTCACCACTTGCTAGGGCTGATGGAACTGGAGCTCAATAGTATCTAGAAGCCCACACATTCCCCAACCTTTATAAAGCATTATTTGCCTTTAAAAGAAGACTCTGGTATGGTGCATCAGACTGGAGGTCAAGTTCTGAACTGGGATGCTCAAATCAGCCTCAGCCCCTTCCTTTCTTTGTGAGGTGGAAATAATAAAACTGACTTACTTTACAGAGCTGTTGTAAGGACTAGAGCAAGATAGCTCTAGTTGCTGTTGTTATTATGACAGTTGGCCCTCCACGCTTGTGGCTTTGACTTTTGCAGATTTGGTTAATATGTTCTCCCTAGGAATCTTTAGGTCCTCCAGCACAACTCTGCTGGAGGTTGACCATAAAGTAACCTAGAGATTACGGTACTAGAGAAAACTAGAGAAAACACTTCCCTCGCCATTTGTAGATCATCCAATATGATTTTATGGTCAACCTCTGGCAGATGTTGACCACAGAGTTGTGGTGGAGGACCTAGAGATTCACACAGAGGTGTTCTCTCAGGTTAAAAAAAATCGTGTTTTTTTTATTTGCAGGTTTTCCACATTCAAGGGGGTCTTGTGCCTGTAACCTGTATTTTCATTTACATTCCACTTTTCTTCTAATAATGGGTCTCAAGGCAGCTAGCAACATATTTAAAACCATACAAATTAAAAACTATACAAAAGCATTAACAAAAGTATGATTTAAAAAGCAATTAGGCAATTCATACAGTTAAAACACTGGACAATGAAAAGACTACATGCAAACCTTTAAAACAGCACTGCACAGCATTAAAAGCGCGACCCTAGCCAATTTGTAAAAGCCTGATGGTATAAAAATGTTTTGACTTGGTGACAGAAAGACAGCAAGGAGAGGACCATCCTGGCCTTTCAAGGGAGGGAGCTGCAAAGTCTGGGAGTCGCTACCAAGAAGGCCCTCTCCCTTGTTCCTACCAAATGAGCCTGAAAAGGTGGTGGAATAGAGAGAATGTCTTCCTAGATTATCTTAAAGCTCTAGTAGTCTCATAAAGGGAGATGTAGGTCCAAAGCACAATGCAGAAATCCAGTTTGAGATTGTTTTAACTGCCCTGGCTCTGTGCTAGGGAATCCTAGGAATTGTAGTTTATTGTGGCTCCAGAGCTCTCTGACAGAGAAGGCTAAATGTCTCACAAAACTACAGTTCCCAGAATTCCCTAGCATTTAGCCAGAGTAGTTAAAAATGGATTCTTTCTGCAGTGTGTTTTAGACTCTGGTCTCCAGAGTCATAGTCCATAGCTCAAACATTAGAGTCCCTTATGTTACCTCTAACTCTGAGGCTGCACTGAAGAAATAATCTGCTTTGATACCACTTTTAACCGCCATGGCTCAATGCTATGAAACTGTCGGAAGTGTAGTTTGTTGTGGAACCAGCTCCAGTGCTGCAGCAAACACTTCCCAGAATTCCATAGCATTGAGCCATGGCAATTAAAGTGGTGTTAAACTGGGTTATTTTTGCAGGTGTGGATGCAGCCCAAGACTACCCAGCCCTAGGATCCTGAGGAATCCGTTTGTGTTTCATCCTTGGGCGAGCCTAAGCTTTCATATTTACTGTATAATTAACTGATAAAAGTCCAGGAGGTAAACCTCTTTAAACTTCTGATCCCACAAATTGGGATCTTATTCCTCTCCTGGATCCTGAGGGAAAACAAAGGCATTCTCACACAGGAATGGATTCACAGCCCTCCTCTTCCTCCTCACATTTCTACCATAAGTTGCAGCAATGTTTTCCAGAATGACCTCTGTATTCGCCCACACTTGCATTTGAAACTTTCCACATAAACTTTAGAACCAAAAGTTTAAGAAAACTTATGCCTTTTTATTAGGAATAAGCTTTATTGAACGTAGTGGGAAGTTATTGCCACCAAGCAAATAAAATATATCCTGATGTGGACTTTGTGTCTCTATTTAAAAAGATCCCTAAGGGAATGATGCTGGTTTTATTCACTGACTGTACCCGTTATATGTTCAGCTTTTTAGCTTATTAAATTAAATTTTTAAAAGCAATTTTAAAAATAAAACAACACCATTTAATAACCCAAGAAAGGGCCTTTACACAATGCCAGAAATAATGCAACTTGAGTGCACTTTAACTGCCCTGGCTCAGTGCTAGGAAATCATGGGAATTGTAGTTTTTTCTGAGACACTGAGCCTTCTCTGTCAGAGAGCTCTGGTGCCACAATAAACTACAGTTCCCATGATTCCCTAACCCTAAAAGCGGACTCAATTTGCACTATTTCTGGCAGTCTGTAAAGGGCCAAAGTTACTTTTAAAAGAAAAACCTCAAACTTAAAATGGAAGTCTAAATGGAGTAATGTCCTGACCTGCTATAAGGCAGCATTATATTTAAGGAATATAGGATCTGCCTCCTTTTCTACACTCAGGTCCAAAACACATTGCAGAAATGATCCAGTTTGAAACCTCTTTAACTGCCCTGGCTAAATGCTATGGAATTCTGGGAACTGTAATTTTGTGAGACATTTAGCCTTCTCTATCAGAGGGCTCTGGTGCCACAATAAACTACAATTCCTAAGGCAGTTAAAGCAGTCTCAAACTGGATTATTTCTGCAGTGTGTTTTGGACCTACATCTCCCTTTCTGAGACTATTAGAGCTCCCTGACCTGCTATAAAGGCAGCATCATATTTATTGAATGTAGTGGGAAGTTTCTGCCACCAAGTAAATAAATAAAATATATGCTGAAGTGGACTTTGTGTCTCTATTTTAATCTAAAAGATCCTTAAGGGAATGATACTGGTTTCACTCACTGACTGTGCCCATGATATGCTCACCTTTTTATCTTATTCAATTAAATTTTAAAAAGCAAGTTTAAAAATAAAATTACACCATTTAAGGACCCAAGAAAGTTAATGTTGAAACAAAGACGTTCTCACAGAGGAATGGATCCACAGCCCTCCCTCCTCCTCCTCCTCCTCCCATTTCTACCATAAAATGCAGCAATGTTTTCCAGAATGGCCTCCCCGTCCCACACACTCTTCCATTTAAAACCTTGAAACCACCCCCAGAATCCCAGAGCCTGGCGCCATGGCAAAAGCGGTGTCAAACCGGGTTATTCCCTCAGTGCGGACGCCTCCAGGCCCTCAGTGACTCACCCGCGGCCTAGTCGCTGGGCTGAAGCCTTGACGCTACGGAAGCGGAACGGGCGGAGAAGCGAAGAGGGCCGGCGTCGTCGTCTTTCTCCTCAGCCCCGAGAATGGGAGGCCTAGCAAGGCCCGAGCCGGCGCCCCTCAGCCAGGTAGGAGTTTCTATCTCCTCCGGGGGAAGGCCTCCCTTCCTCGGCTTGTGCTCAGGCCACAACTTCGGTGAAAGGGCCTGAGGGCCTGACTAGACTGCCAGAAATAATCCCACTTTAACTGGCCTGGCTCAGTGCTAGGAATCATGGGAACTGTAGTTTATTGTGGCACCAGCGCTCCCTCACAGAGAAGGCTCAATGCCTCAGAGAAAAACTACGATTCCCATGATTCCCTAGCACTGAGCCAAGGCAGTTAAAGTGGCCTCAAGGTGGATTATTTCTAGTAGTCTGTCCAGCCCCTCCTGAGGCGGGCTTTCCCAGACTTTTCCCTGGTGGTCCTTGGTTTGTTTATTTGTGGGGTTTATGCCCCGAAATGGGGCTCTCCCTTCCCTTTGGCTGCGTTTAGCGTAAAAATGCAAAGACATACAACTCAGCATAAAAGTCAGAAGCATACAAGGCACTGCACTGCATCCTTGGGCGAGCCTAAGCTTCCATGTTATTTACTCTATAATGAATTGGTAAAAGTCCAGGAGGTAAGCCTCTTTCAACCTCTTGGTCCCACAGATTGGGATACAAGCCATTGCATTCCCTATTGCCATGGATGGATGTGAGAGCTGGACAGTCAAGAAAGAGGATAGGAGGGAAACCAATGCATTTGGGAGAATGTGGGGCTGGAGAAGAGTGCTGAGGAGGATCCCATGGAGGACAGCCAAAAGGACAAACGAATGGGTCCTAGAGCAGATCAAGACAGAGACACTGCTTCCTCCACATTTGCGGCTTTGACTATTGCAGCTTTGTTGATTATTCATGGACTTTAGGAATATGTTCTTCTCTAGGTCCTCTCTATGGTCAACTTTAACTGAAAACTCACCCTAAAGGACCTAGAGATTCCTAGAGAGGACACTCCATTCAATTTCTGTCAGATGTTGACCACAAAGGCTCACTGGAAGACCTAGAGAGGACACTTCTCTAGGCGTTTGTAGATCCTCCAGCCCATCTCTATGGTCAATGTCTGGCAGATGTTGACCACAGAGTCTCACTGGAGGACCTAGAGATTCCTAGAGAGGACACTTCTCTAGGCGTTTGTAGCTTCTCCAGCGCATCTCTATGGTCAGTGTCTGGCAGATGTTGACCACAGAGTCTCACTGGAGGACCTAGAGATTCCTAGAGAGAACACTCCTCTAGCCATTTGTAGCTCCTCCAGCGCAGTTCTATGGTCAATGTCTGGCAGATGTTGACCACAAAGACACACTGGAAGACCTAGAGATTCCTAGAGAGGACACTTCTCTAGGCGTTTGTAGATCCTCCAGCCCATCTCTATGGTCAATGTCTGGCAAATGTTGACCACAGAGTCTCACTGGAGGACCTAGAGATTCCTAGAGAGAACACTCCTCTAGCCATTTGTAGCTCCTCCAGCGCAGTTCTATGGTCAATGTCTGGCAGATGTTGACCACAAAGACACACTGGAAGACCTAGAGATTCCTAGAGAGGACACTTCTCTAGGCGTTTGTAGCTCCTCCAGAACAATTCGACGGTCGATGTCTGGCAGATGTTGACCACAGAGTCACACAGGAGGATGTAGAGATTCCTAGAGATGTGTTCCCTCAGGTAAAAACATTGGAGTTTATCACATGGGGAGACAATTGGAAATATAAATGGTGATTAACCCATGATAATCCTACAAGTGCTATTATCCCCTGAATAACCTGTGATAATCCTACAATTGCGCTAATAGTTTTCACACAACATCGAGATGAAACGTGATTAAACTGCCATTATCCCAGGAATAACCAGGCAAGAAACAGCAGCAAATCATTCGCGGGATTTTCTGATGAGTGATTTTTGGCTGTTTATTCCTGGTTATTCACAGGATAATGACTCTTGTGTTAATCTCATTTTAAATGTGTTTTAATGTCGACTGTGCAGTTTTTACTGTTTAAACTCTATTTACTGATTCCACAGACTAACACAGCAGCATCTTGAATTCTAATAATAATAATAATTTTTATTTATAACCCGCCCCTCTGCGTGGCAATCGGGGCGGGGAACAACAAGTATAAAACAGAACAAGGTTAAAAATCAAACCCTCAACCCATAATCCCACCCTCCCATCCCCTTAAAATAGAATTAAACAGCAACACAATTAAAAATGCCACATTAGTAAAAGACAAATATAACATATACTAACACAAAAAATAGAATCAGCGGCCTCAGTTTAAAAACTCATCTCCCAGCTGAAGGTTGTTCCGGGAAGGCCTGCCGGAAGAGATCCGTCTTTACTGCTTTCTTGAAAGCAGCAAGAGTGGTAATAAGACGGATCTCATCCGGCAGGCCATTCCAAAGTCTGGGAGCGGCTGCGGAGAAGGCCCTCTTGGAGGTCTGGGACAGCCTAGTTCGAATCGGCTGTAACAGATTCCTCCCAGAGGACCGAAGGGCGTGGGGGGGGGATCATATGGGGAGAGGCGGTCCCTAAGATAAGATGGACCCAAGCCATGTAGGGCTTTAAAGGTCAAAACCAACACCTTGTACTGCGCCCGGAAACTAATCGGCAGCCAGTGGAGGGATTTAAGCACCGGTGTTATGTGCTCCCTCCGTGATGTTCCCGTAATTACCCTGGCTGCCATATTCTGCACCAATTGTAGTTTCTGGGTTAGGCACAAGGGTAGCCCCATGTAGAGTGCGTTACAGTAATCCAGACGTGAGGTTACCAGGGCATGTACCACAGTTTCCAGATCCCTCATATCCAGATAAGGGCGCAGTTAGCGTATCAGCCAAAGCTGATAGCAAGCACTCCTGACCACCGCATTCACCTGACTAGCACATCTACCACATTACTTAGTGGTTGTTGTTACTGCATGGCTTCAGGTCGTTTCTGACTTAATCATAGAGCTGGAAGAGACCTCAAGGATCATCCAGTCCAACCCCGTTTTGCCATGCAGGAACTCTCAATCAAAGCAACCCCAATAGATGGCCACTGGATTATTTCTACAGTGTGGGAGCAGTCTAAGGAGCTTGAGCTCGTTCTGTGCTTTAGCTTTTCTGATTTTCTTCCTGCATAAGCTGGCTATTTGTTTGAATTCCTCTTTGGTGATTTCCATTTCATGTACATGTCCCTTTTAAGTCCTAATTCAGTGGAAAGTTCTTTAGACATCCATCCTGATTTCTTTAAATACATTCCATTTTTCCTCCTTGTTGGGACTGCTTGAAATTGTGCGTTCGGTATCTCACTTGTAAGAAACTCCCACAATTTCTTGACTCACTTCCTCAGTGGAACATACATCAGCTTAAAGTCCCTTTGAAAGAGATCGGTGGCTTACTCATTGATGTTTTGCAATATTTGAGGATATTACAACTATGCAGGCTGAGCATCTAGGGAAAGGTGAACCTTAACCACTCCCAATAGACAACTGATGGCCACTGCTCTCGTGTCAGATCTCCAGAGGACAGCCAGAATCTCAAAATGCTGTTTGCTCAAAACTTAGGGGGGTTGCAGACTGCCAGAAATAGTGCAAATTGAGTCCAATTTTGGGGTTAGGGTTAGGGAATCATGGGGACTGTATTTTATTGTGGTACCAGAGCTCTCTGACAGAGAAGGCTCAATGTCTCGGGGGAAAAAACAATTCCCATGATTCCCTAGCACTAACCCTAACCCTAAAAGTGGACTCCACTTGCACTATTTCTGGCAGTCTGCAACCCCCCTTAGTTCTGGGTCTTAATTT
The DNA here is from genome assembly GCA_026167975.1 of Phrynosoma blainvillii. Lineage (NCBI taxonomy): Eukaryota > Metazoa > Chordata > Lepidosauria > Squamata > Phrynosomatidae > Phrynosoma > Phrynosoma blainvillii. Next base: position 10,318,323 of record JANUYF010000009.1, read on the forward strand.
CTGTTTCAAAATTCGCCTGTTCTTCATTTCACACATCCGCTGGCATCCTGTCGGTGTTTTGCAGGTACATCAATTTCCTTAGGCACGTAGTTTTACTTTTCTGGCCATGGTGGAACCTCTCTGTATTCAGTTCACAGCTGCGGAAGTGTAACCATTGCACATGTAGTTGTTGTGCATGCTTGCATGGTGTGTTAGCAATGCCTTCAATTGATTCACTGGGAAGACCGTCTTCCAGTAACAAGAGCAGAGCAATAACTGGCCCAGATCATTAAGATGCTCCCCAGCAGTAGCCCTGCTTTTGTTAAACAGCTGGATTTTAGTGTGTGGTTCCCCCCACCCAAGGTCATCCCACCCACCCCCCTTTGCTTTTTTCACTCCAGATTAGTAGTTAAACAGGAGTAGCCATAATCCTAACTCAAAAGGACACTAAGGGCCTTTGCAGACTGCCAGAAATAGTGCAAATTGAGGCCACTTTAACTGCCCTGGCTCAGTGCTAAGGAATCATGGGAACTGTAGTTTATTGTGGCACCAGAGCTCTCTGGCAGAGAAGGGTCAGTGTCCCAGAAAAAAAATACAATTCCCATGATTCCCTAGCACTGAGCCAGGACAGTTAAAGTGGCCCCAATTTGCACTATTTCTGGCAGTCTGTAAAGGCTCTAACATACAAAAATGCATGGAAAATAAAAGACCAGCACCAAGCGTGATTATTCTATAAATAGACATGGGGTCACTTTGCAGGAAAATTCACCTCTGAGTGTAGAAAATTATGCAGATCCCATATTTACTATTGGATTTATTCCCAATTAAATATATGCAGGGCTCAGAAGCATTTGCGTGGGTACTAGTGGCTGCCTTCTCAGTAGATGCTGCTGCACTGCAGAAATAAAACAATTTCACACCACTTTAGCTGCTATAACTCAGTGCTCTGGAATTCTGGGATGTGCAGTTTGATGAGCCTTCCCCATCAGAGAGCTCTGATGCCCCACCAAACTACAAGTCCCAGAATTCCACAGCATTGTGCCATGGAAGTTAAAGTGGTGTCAAACTGCTTTATTTCTTCAGTGTGGCAGCAGCCAAGGCCTGCTCCCAGTCACTGGAACTCCCTTCCTCAAGAAGTTGGACTGGCGTCCTCCCTGCCATCCTTTCACACACTGGTGAGCTTATTTTTATTTCAGTGCTGGGGTTGAAGGGGGGACCTTTCAGAATGTACTGTACTGTACTGTTTGTTTATTTTCCTTTTATTGTTGTTAGTTTAATTATGCACTTTTGCATGATATAGATTTTAAAGGTGTATCTATTTTAACCTTTTAAGCCACCTTGAGTTCCAGATTCGAAGGAAAAGGTGGAGAAGGTAGGATATGAAGGAGAAAAGGTGGGATATAAATATATTAATAAAATAATAATGATAGCAAAGTTTAATTGTTTTTTTTTTAACTTTTCTAATATAAAAGTTTAGCTGAACTTTTTTTAAAAAAATGTTGTAAGCCACTTTAGGTCCTGTGCTGGGAGAAAAGCAGGATATAAATAAAATTTAAAAAATGTATCGTTGCTGCATGACTACTCTGTGGAACAAAAGTCTGCATCTAACCAATCTTTCTCAAAACTTAAGGTAACTGGGATGGAAGACTTAACAGAACGCTATGACTTCTACATTGGATTGGGTTTAGCTCTCAGCTCCAGCCTGTTCATTGGAGGAAGTTTTATCCTGAAGAAAAAGGGGCTTCTCAAGTTGAATGGCAAGTCCTCTGTCAGAGCAGGTAATTTGTACACCTATTGGTCACAGATGACAAAATCCCAAACACCAAGTTGCCCAGGCTCCCAAGTTATGTTTAGCTGGGCCATGTTCTTCTTGCATTTGAGGCTTACCTTAGGCTTTTGTTGCTCTGTCCTTCCCAGGTCTTGGGGGTCATGCATACCTGAAGGAATGGCTGTGGTGGGGAGGATTGCTGTCCAGTAAGTATCTCCATGCACAGTTTGACAGCTGCCATGCACACATATGCAGCCATATATATTGTCTCTACCTGATAGTTATTTGACTTTGATTTTGAGTTCCTGCATGGCAGGGGGTTGGACTGGATGGCCCTTGTGGTCTCTTCCAACTCTGATTCTATGAGTAATACCACCGTTCCTTGGTGAGGGAGGTTTCCTTTCTCATAAAGCTGTCTCGGTAGTTTTAGTTTGTGTTGGTCTTTGACAGTAATAAAGATGAACTAGAACTAGTTTTAGTTATTAATGTCACACACACAGAAGCTTGATGGTGGGCCGGAAGGATAAGTGTGTGCAAGTAATCAAACTTTCCTACTCATCGTATTATTTTTGTTTGCTCAACTAGGTGCAAGGAAATTGGCTAGTTAGGAAACGTGTGTAAAAATAAGTCAAAAATTGCTGTGCATTAGCCATGTTGCACCTCTGATGGATTAATTCTTTCTTACAGTGGGAATTGGAGAAGCTGCCAACTTTGCCGCATATGCTTTCGCCCCAGCAACACTGGTCACTCCTCTTGGAGCATTAAGTGTTTTAGTTAGGTAAGCACAATGTGATCAGATGCTTTTCAGACTCTAAAACTGGGGTGACCTCTTGTTTTAGATTGCAAGTCCAATCCATCATAGCTGTTGGTGAGGGGGAATGAGGAGAGTTACCATCCAACGTTTGAAGGATTGTACGTTACCCTTGCTCTAAATCTTTACCTTGATGACCAGGTCTCTGTGCTTACTTGTTCTGACCCTTTTCCACAAACCCTGTCTTTCTTTCTATAGTGCAATTTTTGCCTCATACTTCCTGAATGAGCAGCTAAACATTCATGGGAAGATTGGCTGTATCCTGAGCATTCTAGGCTCCACTGTGATGGTAATCCATGCACCCCAGGAGGAAGAGGTCTCTAGTCTGGAGTCAATGGCTGAGAAACTAAAGGATCCAGGTATTATAATTGTCCCTCTTATTTTCTGCATCATGAAAATATTAGGTTTGGACTGGAGAAATTAAGAAATCTAATGTCATTCTTCAATCAGTGAATAAGGAGTATTTATAGCATGTGTGTGTCCCCCTTAGTCACTCTTTTTCTGTTTAATCATTTATTTTAATTTCATCTGCCATATCAATGAGGTGAGAATTCTAAAGCACAGCATATGCTGAAAAATTGTATGCGTTTTCTGACTAGTAACAAAGCATATTATTATTTTTGGTCAAATTCAGTGGAAGGGTTCATTTCTCATACATGTTTATTTATTCCTTATTCTGTGACTCTCCCAATATTTTAATGAGTAAGTTTTGGCTATTAAATAGATTGCCTTTCTCAGTGCATATTCTCCACTAGAGTCTACTAAATCATATCTAATCTAGACCAGGCTGCATCTACACAGCAAAAATAATCCATTTTGACGTTACTTTAACTGCCATGGCTCAATGCTATGGAATTCTGGGAAGTGTAGTTTTGTGAGACGTTTAGTCTTCTCTGTCAAAGAACTCTGGTGTCACAACAAACTACGGCAGGGGTAGGCAACCTTTCCCCTTTAAGGGCCGAGAGACTTCAGCTCCCAGAATCCCAGGAGCTATTGGCCAACATGGGACTATTGGCCAGCATGGCTGAGGCTTCTGGGAACTGAAGTCCCTCGGCCCTTAAAGGGGAAAGGTTGCCTACCCCAGAACTACAGTTACCAGAACTCCATAGCATAGAGCCATGGCAGTTAAAGTGGTGTCAGACTGGTTTATTTCTACAGTGCAGATGCAGCCCTAGATGGCTAGTCCAGTTTGTTCTGCAATCACTGATCTAGACCAGCACTTCTCCGCCACCCCCCTCAGTACTTGAAAAAAAATTTGGTTCCAAAAATCTAAGCCCATACACAGCACATATTTTAATATTTTTTTCTTCAGCACTGTCAACATAATCAAAATCACTGCTATAATATGTGAAAAAACTATGTAGACCAGGAATGGCCTGTTAACTAGTAATGGGGGTGGACGGTGAGAAATAGCTGGTTGCAGAAATGCTTTATTTCAAAAATTACTGACCATTGGCCAGGACTTTGATCAAGATGGCCTCCATTTCCATCATGGAAAAAATAAATCAGATACAAGACCAAACACAAAAAAATCTCAACCATTTTGCAGCCTTTCTGCAGGTCACTGATTGGAGCTGAGAAGAGCCACCATTTGAAAACCTATGATCAGCCTTGAAAAAATAGTTGTGCCTAAGATGCAGATGACTTTCATGACTTTTCCCTTCCTTCCAGGATTCATAGTATTTGCTGTGTGTGTGCTGTTGAGTTCAATCCTTCTCATCTTTGTGGCTGGGCCACAATATGGACAGCGCAACGTCCTGGTCTATGTTCTGGTCTGCTCTGCCATAGGTTCACTCTCCGTCTCTTGCGTCAAAGGCTTGGGCATTGCTTTGAAAGAGCTGTTTGCTGGGAAGCCTGTCTGGAAGGACCCCCTGGGCTGGGTGCTGTTGGTTTCCCTCATAATTTGTATCAGTGTCCAGATCAACTACCTGAACAAGGCTTTGGATATTTTCAACACCTCTGTGGTCACACCTATCTATTATGTCCTCTTCACCACAGCAGTTATGACATGCTCTGCAATTCTGTTCAAGGAGTGGCAGCATCTTGTCTTGATGAATATAATTGGCACTATAAGTGGCTTCCTCACCATAGTCCTTGGCATCTTCCTTCTGCATGCTTTCAGAGACGTCCCTTTCACTGCAGACCTGCTACCTCTGTTCTTGAGGCATGACCAAACAAATATGCATATGGCTTCTTGGAGAAGCAGGGACAAGCATCAGTCTTGTCTTCACCAGTCCCTCCTGGACTCCGAGTACGGCAACAAGATGGAGATAGACAATGCAGAGGAGCAGGCTGGCCAAATTTTGTGAAAAGTAACCCATTTGCCTGTTGGATAATAAGACCACACAAACATTCCACAACCAGCTTAAGAACTCTTTAAAGAACCTCTCATGACTACAGGTGCTTTCCACCATAAACTCAAATCAGATGCCAAATCTGAGATCATTTTTCATATATGAGGTTTCACTGTTGACATGCCTGACCAAAGTAATAGAGCCAAGCTAGAGTTCAGAAAGTGACAGTCTACATCTCACATCTCCCAGCCTTGCTGGACCCCCATTTCCTTTTCTTCAAGGCACCCCAAATGACCCAAATGGTAATATATAGATAATTGTGTCTGCCAGATTGACATTTGGATGTATATCTTAAAACCCAACATCAGCTTTAAATGGTGTTTCAAAATAATCTGGAAATAATTGGAATTGAGGAAAGGAAACAGTTATGTGTTTGTTTGTTTTTAAAGGAAATATTATGGAATGAATACAAAATACCTTAGCCAGAAATGTACAAGAGGAAAAAATGTTACTCTCATCCCTGCTCAGGAAGTGGAATGCGGGAGATGGAGAAAAATACATTAGCACAAGAGAGGATTCTCATATTTTTTTCCCCTCTGGGTCACTTTACAAAATAGAGGAATACAGTTTCTTTCTTTGGAGGTTTTTAAACAGAGGTCAGATGGCCATCTGTCAGGAGTGCTTTGTGTAATGTTGCCTGGAACGAGGTCGGAGTGGATGGCCCCTGTGGTCTCTTCAAACTGTAATTTTTTGAGTAACTGAAATGGATGGCAGGTAGGCTTGGCTCCACTACCTAAAGTAGCCCACTGATGCTACTAGATGTTTAGTAGGGAGTTTAGCAATGATACAAGACAGCTTCTTTGAGCATTTTGTGCAGAACACACATGCATTTTGCCAAGATCACAGGGACTGAATTTTTTACCTATGTGCCTGATCTGTTCAACTTCTTTGTGAACATTAGATGCATTTTAGGTGGCCTTAAGGTTAACATTTTTAAGTATTAAAGTTTACAAACTATTTAAGACAAATACTACTTTTCAGTGTCTTGCTATAAATGTTGTAAATATAATACAAGTGAAACTGTTTTTACCACTTCACACTCATTTGCATCTTTTGCTAGCTGTTCAGAACCACATACTCTTCCTTTTAGAAGGGATCCCTCTAGTTGCCTTGCCAGCAGTCACCTACAGCCTTTCTCTTGGTGATAAATTGAAAATGCTGTTCTTTATTCAAAATAGGTCCTATATCTGTTCCTGTAGACTAGTACATAACATGACTTGGATAGTCACTTGATTTGCAAGTACATTTCCTACCCCACAGCTCCTTTCTTCAAGTAGCTTGCCATGATATGGAATAGTCCTGCCTCATAGTACAATTGGCCTGCCTAGATTTATTACTTGTTCCTCCTTGGAGGAACAAGCTATAGGATATTCATGCTAGACGGTCTAGACTAGGGTGGGGATCATGCATCACTCCAGGTGTTGTTCAGCTGGAGCTCCAAGCAGTCCTCATTATTAGTTACAACATTTACATACATCCCACACGCTAGTGATCAGGTATGATGAGAGCTATAGTCCAATAACTGGATGTTTCCCCCATGCCTGGAAAAGTTTTCTTGCTTATGCAGATGGTAGCAACTCTTCATAATATCCCTTCCCCCCAACAGACCTCACTTCTTTAGTTAGATCTCCTGTACTCCCACTCACCCACCCAGAAAAAAACTGCAAAATTCTTTGACATTCAGAATGCAATCTCGGCCCACCATTCCCCTTGTGTACATACATTATTGCACAATTCTTAATGGTTTTGACACAGAAATTAGAACTTCAGCTAGTTTTGCTTTAGGTAGCATCATCTTGCACTTGGGACATGATCTGAAGGAACCTCATGCAGCCATTCTGCTGAAAGTGAAGAGGTACAGGTACATTGTCTGGATGGGTAGATGTGTATGCCATCTTGAGATTCATAATTGTTGTGTGCCTTCAAGTAGTTTCTGACTTATGGTGACCCAAAAGCAAACCTATCATGGCGTTTTCTGGGGCCAAGTGTGTGTGACTCACCCAAGGCCATCCAGTGGGTTTCCTTGTCTGAGTGGAGAATCGAACCCTGGTCTCCAGTCATAGTCCAACAATCAAACCGCTATGCCATGCTGGCTCTTGATTCATGATTAGTGAAAAACAATTGAGCCTTTTCTTTGTCCAAAATATAATGGCAGGAACTGTTCAAAAGAGGTCTAGTCTAAAATACTTTTGTAGAGTCAGTGCTGGAGTAGGACGCTAGGGCTCCAAATCCCTCCTCGGCCATGGAAACCCACCGAGTGGCCTTGGGCAAGTCACACTAAGTCTCAGAGGAAGGCAATGGGAAATCTCTGAATAAATCTTGACAAGAAAACCCTAAGATGAAGTTGATTTGACACAGTAATCTCGGCTGTAAGCAATTTCGGGGAGGACAAGCTTGTCTCCACTAAATGTCTCTGTTGAGCCATGATTAGTGACTTTCACGGAACTACTTTCTCTTAGCCTTGGGTCTCACAAACGTAAAATAGGAAAAGGAACACACCTCACAAGATCTTACTGTGATGAACAAGATACAAGCAAAAAAAGAAACTGAGCAAACGTAAGTACTATACAAGTAGTTTGTAAATCTATCACCTTTAAAGCCCTGTACATCTTGGGTGCAGGCATTCTGGAAGACTGTAATCTCCTGGGAGTCTGCCCAACTTTTTAGGGGAAGGCTTTCCATCTGTCCTGCCCCTATCAAAGGAGTGTTTAGGGAAAACACTCTTCCAGTGGCTGCTCCCAACTTGTGGCTCAACTGGACTCATTTACTTTCTTTCCACCAGTAAAGACCCTTTTATTTAGGCAGGTCTTTGGATTTTAAGTTACTGTTAGAAATAGCTTTTTAACAGTTGTACAACTAGCCCAATGTATTGGCAGGCTAGCCATTCATGGACTTGAACATCTGCCCATTCATCAATGTCAACACAGCTACTTCTCCAGAATTTATCAGCACTGTAATAATTATTTCAATGACCTCTACAGCTGCATCCAAACTGCAGAAATAATCCACTTTGACGTCACTTTAACTGCCATGGCTCAGTGCTATAAAATTCTGGGAATTGCAGTTTTGCAAGACATTTAGCCTTCTCAGCCAGAGTACTTTGGAGCCAAAACAAGCTACAGTTTCCAGAATTCCATAGCATTGAGGCATGGCAGTTAAAGTATCAAACTGGATTATTTTTGCAGTGTGGATACAGCCTACACCTGTGAAACAATGTAGTGAAGAACCCATAAAAACCATATGCACTTAACTTTATGTCTCAATCCTTTATTTGCCTTAGACTTGATCAATTAATACTTTCTGTACAACAAGTCACTTGTTCATCTATGATAAAGATCTCCTCCAGACTGGCAGGTTTGTTGTTGCTGCGTGCCTTCATCGTTTCCAACTTATAGCGACCCTAAGGCAACCCTGTCACAGGGGTTTCTTGGCAAGATTTGTTCAGAGGGGGTTGCCTTTACCTTCTTCTGAGGCTGTGACTTGGCCAGGATCATTCAGTAAGTTTCCATGCAAGGATGTTCTGGTCTCCAGAGTCATAGTCTCATGCTAAAACCATTACACTACACTACACTGACTCTCAGACAAGCAGGTAGGGAAGCTTTATGTTGTTGTGTACCTTCAAATCATTTCTGACTTACAGTGACCCTAAGGCAAAGCTATCATGGGGTTTTCTTAGCAAGATTTGTTCAGAGGATGTTTGTCATTGCCTTCCCCTGAGGCTGAGAGCATATGACTTGCCCGAGGTCACCCACTGGGTTTCATGGCCAAGCCAGGATTTGAACCCTGGTCTCCAGAGTCCTAGTCCAGTACACCATGCTGACTCAATTAGTATTGTGGGGTCAAACTAATAAGCATCAGAGTAGGCAGCAGAGGACATCTTTAAAGGATAATGGTTTGAAGTACTTCTTACATGCCTCTTACAGACAACTGCTTAGGCAAAATGTTAGGAAAGGCTTGCCAGTCCATAGCACAGCTCTGTTGCTTTGTAAGAACAAACAGGTGCTCCTTATTCTAAGGCAGACTAATTCCTACTAACCACATGTCTGCTAAATTTGATTCCTGAGCATAATGGAAGAAATAACCACCAACTAAACGGGCAGTGTAAAATGGATCCAGCTGATTTTATTCCACTGATCAAGAGGAAAGGAGTTAATGGAGAAAGTCAGGATTGCCTTTTGGACTTATTAAGTGAAACATTTACACAACATTAGTGACATTCCTTCCCAACAGCCACATGCCCGGGGGTATATTTCTTTCTCGCTATGCTAAGAAGGGTTTGAAAAAAGCACCTTGTTCATGACAACAGGTCTTTACTGGCACATTCCTCCAAACTGAGTCTGTCTTCCTCTGTCCAACTGCAACATCTAGTTACAGTTTACAAAAGGCAACTCAGTTGCATATCCAAGCAGGCAACAGGCAAGCAATTCATACTTAAACTGACAGTGCTAAATCACAGTACCATTTTAAAGGCACATTTGCCTCCCCATTTCCCCCAGAATTCACATTAGTGTCTGAAGCTCAAATAGAAGAACTTTCTTCAGTATTAACGGACATGCTTCCCTGGAGCCACCATTGGGAAAGCAAGCTGTTCAAGCCACAATTCTGGTGTAAAGTTCCCATTATCCAAAACAGAAACAATTTAATTTTCAAAAAACCCTGGGGCAGCATGAGCCCATGTTAAGCAGCAAGGATGTGATGTTGCATGGCCTCATCTGTCTGATGTTGTTCATAAGTCGGGAATTTAAAACTGGAATTGAGTAAGATGGCCACAAGTCCGTCACAAATGCGGAGGGCAGCCTCCTTAAAGCTTATCACCAGTGATCCTTTCCTCTGCTCTTTCCGCCACCTCCTCTCCCATCCCATAAATTGTTTTATCTTTAATGAAGAAAACCACATCCAGTTCAGTCAGAGAGGTTTTCAGAGAAGGCTGATTTAGATTTCTGTGTCTGTTCCAACCGGTTGAGAATAAACTGACTGGTATCAATGAAGCGTTCCACACAGTTCACAAAGCAGGTCTCTGCTCTGCTATCCAGCTTTGGGCCAGGTTTGTCCATGCATTTCTCCTATGGAAAACATAGTGGAGAACAGAAAATCATCTTAAGGCAGGAGAAAACAGAACATAGCTCTGACTCTATGGGCAAGTAACAAGGATTCCTGACTCCAAATTATTGAACAACAATAAAATGTCTGTTTCTATATATATATATATATATATATATATATATATATATTGCTGCACAGAGTTTTAAAACAATTTGTACACACTGCTTTTGTGGGCTCTAGCATGATTTTCTCTGAGACTATCTTGGCTCACCTTTGGGTTAGATCAGTGGTTCCCAAACTTTGGTCCTCCAGCTGTCCTGGACTTCAGCTCCCAGAATTCCTGAAAGTTGGTCAAGCTAGGTAGGGCTTCTGGGATTTGAAGTCCAAAAGACCTGGAGGACCAACATTTAGGAATCACTGGGTTAGATGGCTGAATGGCCCAACCCTGCATAATGAGATTTTATGTGTTTATCATCTGCACAAGGAAGGAAGGATGAGGAAGATCCAAGTCAAACACTTCAGTACCATAAAGAAACTAATGGGTCTGAATTTTGTTCGATCCCCAGGGACACACATACATACATATATATAAAGTCATCAGAATGCATTCATAGTTGGACCAACAAACAGGTATGTCTGAAATTAAATTAGAAGTGCTCCAGAAGACCACAAGTTGCAGAGAGGAGCAAAATATCCTGCTCTCTATTTTCTACCATTGCTGGCTCTGAAAGTCTTTCAGGGCAGGAGTAAAAAAATAGCTCTTTAGGTTTTCATCCCCCTCCACCACCAAAAGGTGGGTAACTTTAACAGGTGGGTAACTTTAACAGATCCAGGGGTGAGACTTCCCCCAAATGAAACAAAACAGAACAATATTGAAAGTGGTCAGGTGTCTACTGTTGGTTTTGAAAAGTTTTTGGGGTGGGGGGTGGGGGAGAGTTCCTGTGACCTATTGAAAAGCTGAATCATCACTCCTGGAGCCTTCTAAGAGCAAAAATTCTTTTTGTTAGAAAAAAACAGCAGTTCAGAGAGTTGAGGGCCACAGCTTCGGTAGCCATGTGTTTCTCCGCTCTTGTTCCAAAGCAACAATATCTGCTACAAGAATTGTGCTTTGTGGGGTTTGTGCAGTCATAACTGTCTCAGCCATCCCTAAGTATCCTCTGCAGAGACAGTCTATCGATCTATCAAACATGGGATCACCGCTCACTGATGGAAGGTCACACTTTGCATTCATATAAAAATGTCAAAACAAGCCGATTTCCAGAGTTTGGAACAGTGACCGTAATTTCCGAAATGCTCGAGCCAAAATGGCCAGTCGCCACACCTGAAAAGAGAAACTGAAAATTTTAGTCCAAACAATAATTGTTTCAAGGTGTGTGGACTTCAGGAGGTGCACTGGTAGATCTCCATTCCAGCTCCTTTTACATAACTGTTATGAAAAGTGCTGGCAATCCAAGCTGTGGTAGTTGTGGGCATGTGCAATTACTCTAACCGGTGAATTTGTATCAACTTCCAATTGCTATGAATAAAATTATAGCCAGCCCTCGCTGGATCAGACACAAAGTCCATTCCTGTGCAACATGCAGTTTCCGACAAGAGCCACCTGGATGTCTATATGAAGTCCAAACGCAAAACATGAGGACAAGGAGCCTTTTTGTGTTGCTCATTTCCAGCAAAGCTGGCATGCGGAAATAAGACTGGCTCAGCACCTACAGCAGTGGTTCCCAACCTTTTCTATGGCTCACATCCTTAGGATATAATGTTTGATTTTTCTTTTGAATGTTTTTTTTTATTAATTATACAACATAAAAAAATCTTTAGGGGTAGCTGTGTTGGCCATTTAGCAAATTCAAACCAAAAAAATATTACACACAAAATCTATAAAACAAAAACCCTAATATTCCTATCTCCTAACACATGTCAAATAACATGTAACACATATCATCACATCTTTAAAAACATACTATAATTCACACTCAAAAAATCTCATTTATGCCCTATAATCAACTTTTTCCTTTCTTTATTCCTGTTATCCTTCCCCCTCCTTTCTTTCCTTCGTTCTTTATTCACTTATACAATGTTTGATTAATGCTCACCCCCCCCCCCACAAACACAAAAGTAATATCACATTTTAAGATGAAGAAGTCTCTAATTTCTAATGTTTAAAGGTAAATTGAACCACATACAATACTGCGGGGTGAAGAGATTGAACTTAAAAAAATAAGTTTTTCACTCAGGTCCAAAACACACCACAGAAATAATCCAGTTTGAGATATATATACAGATATAACTGCCCTGCCTCAATGCTAGGGAATCCTGGGAATTGTAGTTTATGGTGGCCCCACAGCTGTCTCTCTGACAGAGAAGGCTCAATGTCTCACAAAACACTCTGTCAAGAGAGAGAACTCTGGGGCCACCATAAACTACAATTCCCAGGATTCCCTAGCACTGAGCCAGGGCAGTTCAAGCAATCTCAAACTGGATTATTTCTTTAACTGCTCTGGCTCAAGGCTAAGCAATCCCAGGAACTGTAGTGAGACATTGAGCCTTCTCTGTCAGAGAGAGAGAGAGAGAGCGCTTTGGGGGCACAATAGACTACAATTCCCAGAATTCCCTAGTCTTGAGCCAGGGCAATTAACGCGGTCTCAAACAGGATTATTAACTGCCCTGGCTCAAGGCTAGGGAATTCTGGGAAATGTAAGGCTCAGTGTCTCACATAGACTACAGTTCCTGGGCAGTTAAAGCGGTCTGAAAGCGGATTATCCCCGCAGTGTGTCTGGGACCCCCTTCCCCTCCTCCTTACCCAGCAGAGCTCCGTCATTTGGTGGACCAGTTGCTGGAAGCGCTGCTTCTGCGTCTCCACCTCGATGAAGTGCTGGAGCTGAGGGTCGTTGACGGCCGCCCCCAAGTCCGCCGCCGCAGAGGAAGGGTCCATGCCGGACCCAAGAGGCGAGGGACCAGGGAAAGGGCGGCCCCGGCGACCTTCACGTGCCGCTTCTCCACTCACACTGCCACAGGCGCCTCGCCTCCCAAACACTGCGCATGCGCGGGACTGAATGGACTTCCTGTTTCCGGCGGCGTGGTCCGGCGCATGCGCAGACCAGAAACAGCCTTCCCAGGGATGTGTGTGTGTGTGTGAGAGAACCTTTAGAGTTGACTGAGGCTGCATCCACACTGGAGAAATAACCCGGTTCGGCACCGCTTTGGCTCAAGGCTATGGAATTCTGGGAACTGGAGTTTGTTGTGGGCCCAGAGCGGAAAGCTAAAGCCTTGAGTCGGCATTTAAGGGCCCCATAACAAACTCCAGTTCCCAGAATCCCATAGCTTTGAGCCAGGGTAGTTAAGGGCCCCACAACAAATTCGTTCCCAGAATCCCATAGGCTTGAGTCAGGGCAGTTTAGGGCCCTACAACAAATTCGTTCCCAGAATTCCATAGCCTTGAGTCAGGGCAGTTTAGGGCCCCACAACAAACTCCAGTTCCCAGAATTCCATAGCCATGAGTCAGGGAAGTTAAGAGCCCCACAACAAATTCGTTCCCAGAATTCCATAGCCTCTTGAGTCAGGGCAGTTTAGGGCCCCACAACAAACTCCAGTTCCCAGAATTCCATAGCCATGAGTCAGGGCAGTTAAGAGCCCCACAACAAACGCCAGTTCCCAGAATTCCATGGCCTTGAGCCAAAGTGGTGCCAAACCGGGTTATTTTTCTCCTGTGTGGATGCAGCCTGAGTCGTTAAAGGTGTAAATGGGAGAGATAGATCCCAAACACACTGTGGAAATAATCCACTTTGAGATCGCTTTAATCTGCCCTAGCTCAATGCTAGGAAATTCTGGGAACTGTAGTTTTTAAAAAAAAAATTATTATAAATATTTAACACAAAATTTTACAAGCTTATGTAAATCATTTCTGAAGTTAATACACAAAAATATGAAATTTCTAGCTTCCTTAAGTCTTGCTTGTAGTTATTTTACATCACATAACAATAATAACAGCTTTATACACACTTCCCTTGTTCCTCTGACAATAAGTACCTTCTGTTATTATCAGAATATTACACCATTTCTGTCCTTTCCCCCCTTCACTTATCCAAAAGATATCCTCAAGTGTTTTTTTCCAGACGTTAAATTTTTCCTACCTTGCCTTTAATTTTAATGTAATTAATTTAATTTAATTTTAATTTTGAGAGCCTTTGTGGCTGAAGAGAGGGGTATAAATACTCCAAATAAATAAAGAAATGAATAAATAAATAAATTTAATCCTATCTGGGAACTGTAGTTTTGTGAGACACTTTGCCTTTTCTGTCAGAGAGAGTTCTGGGACCACAATAAACCACAATTCCCAGGGTTCCTTATATCACTGAGCCTGGGTAGTTAAAGCAATCTCCGACTGGATTATTTTTGCAGTGTGTTTGGGACCATAATATGCAAAGGGATCTTTGTAGCACCTTTGGGACTAAATGAAAGAAAGGAGCTGGTAGAATGAAGTTTCCTTGAGCCTACTTCAGGGGTAGGCAACCTTTCCCCTTTAAGGGCTGAGGGACTTCAGCTCCCAGAAGCCTCAGCCATGTTGGCCAATAGTCCCGTGTTGGCCAATAGCTCCTGGGATTCTGGGAGCTGAAGTCCCTCGGCCCTTAAAGGGAAAGGTTGCCTACCCCTGGCCTACTTCCTCAGATGCATGTTTTGGAGAGACATAGGATCGTAGAGTTGGAAGAGACTTCAAGGGCCAACCATTGCCATATTTAAATTGATGGCCTGAGATTCTACATCATGACGTACATTTCATAACTTAGAATCATAGGGTTGGAAGAGACCCCAAGTGCCATCCAGTCCAACCCCCCTGTCATGCAGGAACTCTCAATCAAAGCATCCCCAACTAGCTTCTGCTTAAAAACCTCCAAAGAAGAGGAATCCATCACTCTCCAAGGCAGCATATTCCAATGTCAAACAGCTCTTACTCTCAGAAAATTCATCCTAATGTTGAGGTGGAATCTCTTTTCCTATATCTTGCATCCATTGTTCTGGGTCCTAGTCTCTGGATCAGCAGAAAACAAGCTTGCTCCCTCCTCAATGTGACCCCCTCCTTCAAATACTTAAACAGGGCTATCATTGAAGAATAATAACTCAAAGAATATTATTCCGGAACAGTTCATTGTGTAGGAGGTCTCTTAGGAACAGGTGCCCTCCTTCTTCCCATTTATCTGTTGGATCAAGCCTTTGGTGCCTCGCCAACATAACCGCCAATTCAAGCCCATAAGCAAGGTCTGCTGGAGATCCCCAGAAACTGGTCTTCAGGAGCATGCCACCTCTGAACCAAAGTGTGGAGACATTATTTTTGGAATACATTTCTCCAGAATTCTCCACCCTAAAATTCTGGGAACAGTACTATAATAATAACAATTTCCCCAAGCTTTGCTATGAACACAAGGTTTTAATTCCTCTGATCAATCCTTGCAGATAGCTACTCAAGCTAAAAGTTCTAAGGGAGGGGTAGGCAAACTTTTTGAGCCGGGAGCCGGGTTGCTGTCCCTCAGACAATTGGGGGAGCTGAAGCACCAAAAATAAATAAATAAAAATAAAAATTAAAAAATTTAAAAAAAAATAAAAATTTAAAAAATATGCATGCACACTCTCTCAGCCCCAGAAAAGCCATGGCAAAACCCCTGTGGAGATTTTGCCAAGAAAACCCCAAGAACAAGTAATAACAACAATAATCAATATCATCATGGCGGAGGGGGGGGCGGCAGCAGCGACGGTGGCGGCAGGACCGGCATAGGGCCAGTCCAAAGGCCTCGGGGGGCCGCATCCAGCCCCGGGCCTTAGGTTGCCTACCCCTGATCTAAGGCTTCACTACTTGCAGCCACTCACCTTGCTTCCATCCTTGAAATCGGGAAGACCTCCATGGCCTCCATGTGAAACCAAACCTCTCAAACTCTCAGGAAGTTCTTCCTAATGTTGAGTCAGAATCTGGGTGCTGTTCTCTGGAGCCGCAGAAAACAAGCTTGCTCCCTCCTCAATATGGCATCCCTTCAAATATTTAAACAGTTCTATCATGTCACCTCTTAGCCTTCCTGTCATACTGAGTTTATCGAAAGAAGAACCATCCACTGTCACAAATTCAAAGACAGTGGATGCTTGTTTTACTCGGGGGATCCATTTCGGACCACCACCACCACCACCGCATGGAAGGGAAATACCGTGGGACCTCAAGTCTTGTTGATTCCAATGGCGGCCCGCTCCTGCGCACCATGGGCATGCGTGCCATTAAGAGGGCCAGGGCTCGTCATCCGCGTAACCTTGAGTCCACGTATGGCGAGCCTGCATAGGGCGCGGGCGCACTGTATTCTAAAATTAATTCACTCATTAGAGCATTGCATTAATCAGGAAACCTAGTGAGTTGAGCCACATGGATAAAAACGGAGTTTATCACACGGGGAGCCCCGTGCAAAATCGCTCTTTAAAGTAAAAAAAACCCCGCAAAAGTGGAAGCTTTTAATGAACGGGATTTTTCCCGTTCTGCCCTGCGTGAAAAGTGAAAGCGCTGTTAAAAGGAGGTTAATCCAAACGGAAATTAGACAAACACTGCTTCTTTTTACTTTCGGGATTTTACGAAAGTAAAAAGAAGCAGTTTTTGTCTAATTTCCGTTCGGATTAACCTCCTTTTAACAGCAACATCGTCTGAAAAAACACCCGCTTTTGCGGGGTTTGTTTAATTTAAAGCCCCATTTCCACACGGGATTTCCCCCGTGTGATAAACTCCTTAATGCCCTTGTTCGTCCCATGACGCCTCATTTTAATTATGCTTAATTTAGTTAATTTTATTCACTGAATGTATTTTATGATGCTGTGGTTAGTATTAAATTGGGAGTAAGGGGATCATGTTATTGTATCATGTTGTTTTATAGCTGTATTGTTGTAGTTCATGATTGTTACCCGCCTCGATTGTTCGGGGAGAGGCATGTTATACATTTATTATTATTATTATTATTATTATTATTAAGTCAATAAATTTAGTTATTTCAAAGCTCTGCTCACCTGGGATCCTCTTTTTCCAGTCCTCTTGGGTTTCTGTGCTGGTGCTTTCCTTCAGGAAGAAGGAAAGTCCTTTCTCTACAACCAGCAGAATAATAATAATAATAATAATAATAATAATACAGATTTGTAACTTTTGTGGACTCATGTAGAAGACTAATGTAACATCTCTCTTCCAAGGAAGAGGTTTACTTCACAACACATTCTATATGGTATGATGCTCTTCCTTCCTGTTTATTGCTCCACTTCTGGGTTTTCTTATAAAGCAGCTGGTATAATTTCAAATGATGGAGA
This sequence comes from Phrynosoma blainvillii, assembly GCA_026167975.1. Taxonomy (NCBI): domain Eukaryota; kingdom Metazoa; phylum Chordata; class Lepidosauria; order Squamata; family Phrynosomatidae; genus Phrynosoma; species Phrynosoma blainvillii. Next base: position 10,335,595 of record JANUYF010000009.1, read on the forward strand.
TTTTGCTGTGACTTATGTGGCCAGACATCTCGTGCTTGACTCTGCCGTGTGCATTACATACATTTGTGTTTTAAGAAGAAGCTAAAACCCAGCTTTATTATCCCGGAACATATATTCACAATTTGGTGTTTCTCCTCTTTTTTCGGAGGAGTGGCATTTGCCATCATACTGTATCTTAATTTATTGGGGAAGGGGATGTATGGGTGCCTGAGTGTAAATGTGTGAATTCAACCTCTTTTTTTAAAAAAAAACAAAACATGAAAATGTCATGCAAACCTAAACTTTGAGGAAAACAAAGCACATGTGGCTGGGGAATATGCAAAAATAAGAAGAGGTGCCATGGAAAGGCGGTCCAGGGAATTTGACGAAGCAATCAAAAACATTTTTCTTATGAAATACTTCATTTTCATATTACTTCTTGTAATCTTTTTATTCTGTAATTGTACAATGAATTTCTAGATTCTTACAACCTTGAAATATTGTTTCAATGCCACCGCGCCATTTCAAGTTAGAGGAAGAGGTCCATGCATTTTGATATTGTCTCTCCTTTGTGGAAGGAGAGAGATACCTTACTAGCATTTGCTGGCACATGATAGCTGTTCTTTGGTGAATTCACATAGGAGTCGGTAATTGGATCGAAGTGAAAAGATAAGCATGTTTTTAATGGATCCAACTCTGTCTGCCATGATGGGCTCCTTGCAGATTCAGCCATCCTGTGTCCTTTCAGAAATTTACCAGCAAACACGGCAAAAATAAACAGCAGTAAAGGAGCAAGCGGATACTGGTGTCAGTTCAGTTCAGGGATCTTCATTTGCTAAGTCCATAATGAGTCCTAGGAGAACTTGGAAGGTAGGGCGCTCCTCTGGTTTCTGGAGCAAAAGAACACGGGAGAGAAGAAAGTTTGTGAAGTCGTAGGCTTTCATGGCCGGCATCCATAGTTTTTGTGGGTTTTTCGGGCTGTGTGGCCATGTTCTAGAAGAGTTTCTTTCTGACGTTTCGCCAGCATCTGTGGCTGGCATCTTGTGGAAGATGCTAGCCACAGATGCTGGCAAAATGTTAGAAAGAAACTCTTCTAGAACATGGCCACACAGCCCAAAAAACCCACAAAAACCGAAGAAAGTTTATTATGTAGATGTATTTTTTTTAAATAAGAGAACACTTCATTAAAAATTTGCAGTCCTTAATGGAATGAACCAAAGGAAAAGGAGAAATATTGGATGGGGTTATTATAAATTAGAGTGGAATAAAACAAATGCATAACTGTATATGCTGCAAGGACTATGGAGTTCATCACACGGGAAGCAAAGTGCCCAAATCTCATACAGAAACTGGATTTAAGCTACAGGAATCTCCCGCCAAATCGGGATTGTTTTCAGACACATCGGGGACACTGAGCTTTAATCCGACATTAACCCACACAGAAAGTGGACAAAATAAGCCGCTTTTTACTTTGGACCTTATCACACAGGGGAAATCCTGTGCAAAAATGGGATTTGAAAGGTGGGGAAAACCCACAAAAGAAGGTAGACTTTCACACACACCACTGTTAAAGTGTGGTTAACCCAAATAGAAAGTAGTCAAAAGCTGCTCCTTTTTACTTTCGAGATTTTCCAAAAGTAAAAAGAAGTGGCTTTTGACTACTTTCCATTTGGGTTAAGCACACTTTAACAGCGACGTCGTCTGAAAATCTACCCACTTTTGCCGGGTTTTTTCTATTTAAAACTCCATTTCTGCATGGGATTTCCCCTGTGTGATAAAGTCCTTTCAGGAAAATCCCAAAAGTAAAAAGCGGCCAATTTTGTCCACTTTCTGTGCAGTTTAATGTCGGATTAAGGCTCAATGCTCCCAATGTGTCTGAAAACAATCCCATTTTTGCAGGATTTGTCCACTTTCTGTGCGGGTTAATGTTGGATTAATGCTCAATGCATCTGAAAACGATCCTGCTTTTGCGGGATTTGTTCCCTTTCTGTGCGGATTAATTTCGGATTAATGCTTAAAGCGTCTAAAAACGATCCCGCTTTTGTGGATTTAAATCCTGTTACTGCATGGGATTTGGCCGATTCCCTCCCGTGTGATAAACTCCTATGAATACCATTGAGGATTTTTTTGGGGAGGGGGGTTCTTAATGGTAGTGTGATGGAGCTGTTTAAGGAAAGCCTTACCTCATGCCAGCAGCTGTACATGATGGAGTAGACTCTCTCAGAAGCCAGCTGAGGCCGATAGAGACGTAGACCTTTCGTCACGTGTTCGGTTGTCTCGCTGTTGCTAAACCTCTCATAGGGCATCTTGCCCAAGCTGTAGACCTCCCACATCAGAACACCTGCCATTTAGGAAAATACCATAATGAGACATTAAACTACCAGCACCACAGCAGGGCAGCATTCTGGGATATCTCTTGAGTTCAACATCATGGGGAACCTTGGTAGCAGAGGTGCCAAGGGCTCATCTTGGGAGTGTGCTTGCAGAGACGGCCTTCCTGAATGAAGTGGGGATGCCATGCATTCCCATTATTGCCTCATGCTGATTGGTGCTTTTTCTGTATGATTTGATTTATTACGGCACATAGATGTAGGGCCTTTGCAGACTACCAGAAATAGTGCAAATTGAGTCCACTTTAAGGGTTAGGGTTAGGGTTAGGGAATCATGGGAACTGTATTTTATTGAGGCACCAGAGCTCTCTGACAGAGAAGGCTCAATGTCCCAGAAAATAAACAATTCCCATGATTCCCTAGCACTAACCCTAACCCTAAAAGTGGACTCAATTCGCACTATTTCTGGCAGTCTGCAAAGGCCCGTTGTTGCAGTTTAATGCCTATCATCCCTCATCACTGATGATGCTGACAAGGGCTGATGGGAGTTGCAGTTCAACAGCATCAGGGTGGGATCCAAGTTATTCATGCCTGCTTTCAACGTTATTCTCTGTATCTGGGATCTAATGCCATTTTTCTGTGCATTCTGCAGAAGAGTCCAGGCAGAAAAATACTAAAGGTGGGGGAGAAAGCAAGAGGAGTGAACTCACCACTTAATGTAGATGGGGAAGGGTTTGATTTATTTTTAGTAATTTACCCTGGTCTTTCTTTTTTTAAAAAATCCACTCCTGCTGCAATGTAAGGGACTTTCTCCTATGACAGCTCCAGGCTGGCTTGAATGAAGGTCCCAAGGCAGGACTCCTACCTGTTCCTGAAATGTCCCTATTTTGGGCTTTACTGTTGCAATTATTAGTGGTAGTTTTCAGGAGTTGCAGCAGCCCCTTCCTTGTTGTTGGCACTTCCTTTCCAAATGAAAGCTAGCAAAGCTTTGACAGATCCTAAATCCTTACAACAGGCAACCCTGAGGAACTGGAACTGGCACTGTACTCTTAACTCATTTAATAATACCAGCCAGTTCAGGGCTTGTAAATCCTAACAGTAGTACTGGGATCACAATATCTCTTTCAGGTTACAATGCCTCCTTTTTTGGTCGCAAATCTACTGCCACAGAAGTCCTGTTCCCCCATCTACCCTAGATTTCTTTCCCGTGTGATTCGTACTCACCAAAAGCCCAGACGTCTGATTTGCTACTGAACTTGCTGTATAGAAGAACTTCTGGAGGGGACCACCGAACTGGAAATTTGGATCCCATGGAGCTAATATAATCATCATCCAAGACATACCTGTAGAGATTATGGTAGTGCTAGGTTACGTGGCTCACAATACCTTGTATCTTGAAATAGTAACCTTCCTACTTTCCTTCCTTCCTTCCTTCCTTCCTTCCTTCCTTCCTTCCTCCCAGTAAAGGGACTCAAGGCAGCTAACAACACATTTAAAACAGTACCAATTAAAAACAATGCAAAAGCATTTTAAAAGTATAAATTTAAAAGCAATTAATTTACAAAGTAAAAACAATACACATTTTTAAACACGTCAGTGTTTTAAAAACGATATAAATCTTGGCCTCTGAATCGTACAGCCTAACCCTTGTCAGCTTGAAAAAGCACAAAAATGTGTTTTAGGTTTTTTTGACAGCACAAAAATGTTTGTACCTGCCACCAAAAGGAAAGGAAGTTGCCAAAAGGTCCATTGACTTCATTGTAAGTACCTTCCACATTTTGGGTACCAAATTATAGAATTCTAATGCACATTAAGCCTCTGCAGCCTTTTCACAATTCTACTTGCTTTGTCGCATTTTTGCTCATAACCATGTTGTCATGTCTTGTTAGGATTAGATCCAAACTCTTGTTGCAGTCAGAATTTCTATCAAGCAACGTTTTGCTTGGCCAAAGTTACTTTTGTTTCACTTGTTTATTTCCTGATTTAATAATGAGCAAATCATGGCAGCGTTGCATATTGCTTCTGTTTTGTGTGGTAGTTGCTGCTGCTTCTAGTGATGCCTTAGCTCCATCATTGCCCCACCAGCCATAACTCAGAGATCCCCTAAACAAGAAAAAGTTCTCTGAAAGTCCCAAGCTTTGTTTCTGTGCAAACAGATTTTAAATTGAATACTTACATTTTCTTCATCCCACAGTATTTCCTAAGTACTCCTGGCATTGCCAATGACTTTTGATTCCTAATTCCCAGGTCAGTTTAAACTGACCCTATATTTTCCAAACTGAAACCTATTACTTCTTGGGTTGTCTGCTTTGTATTATCCTGAAAACTAATTAAGATGGTGGCTGCCAGTGAACACAGCTATTATTTCCAGGGCACAGATATAACAGAGATGAAGTGAGGGAAAGAGGAATGCCTGCAGCAAAAGAATCTGACTCCAATGTTAGTATAGAAATGGTGCATGAATTTAGTTGTGACACACGATCAGTGAGTGAAGGGAAGAGGAAGAACACAAGGGATGAGCAATAAGGGAAACCTGAGATATTTCAAGAAAGTGTTTGGATGCAGACCTAGGAATATGCAGGTAAAATCAAAACAAACCTGGGAATTCTTGATAGTTTCGGAAACTTTCTCCCTTCTCAGTGAGCTGGATGAATTGTTATCATACCCTGCATACCCCACATTGGATGTGGGGTCTCCATAATTTTAATATTTCATTTCTGGAGCCAGCATGTTTTGTAGAGGTCACAATGCACTCCATGTATGTTCTATGTTGCCCTCAAACCCCAGTCTGAGCCACTGTCACTTTCTTTGGTCAGCTCTTCAGACAGATAAATATTGCCCTCTAAACCCCTCAAAATCTACATGTATGTGCAGATGCACTCTGCATTTTTCTAAATCTGATCCATTGGGAGAGGCGGGATATATAAATAATAATAATAATAATAATAATAATAATAATAATAATTACTACTACTATTATTATTATTATTAAATTGGGCCTTTACAGACTGCCAGAAATAATGCAGCTTGAGATCACTTTAACTGTCCTGGCTCTGTGCTAGGGAATCATGGGAATTGTATTTTTTTCTGAGACATTGAGCTTCCTCTGCCAGAGAGGTTGGGTGCCACAATAAACTACAGTTCCCATGATTCCCTAGCACTGATCCAGGAAAGTTAAAGTGATCTCAAGCTGCATTATTTTTGGCAGTCTAAAGGCACTTAATTCCCAAACCTGGAGGTCTCCTCAGTTATTGCTGGTATATACAGGTTCAAATGGTCCTAAAGGTTGCCCAACCTCTTGCAAAGCTAATTTCCCAAACCTTTAAAGCAACGTGGACATACTTAGTGGAAACCCTGCAGTCCCCCACCTTTTTTTGAGTAACAGAGCTCTGTGTTAATGTTGTTCATAAACAAATGGTTGCCTATAACAGATAAATATTCCATTGATAAACTGCAAAAGATACAGAGTGGAAGCAAGGCATTTAAAAAAAAGTGAGGGGAAAGCTGTGGGTGAGGGCCAAATTTCTGCAATTGGAAAATCTGCTTTTGAAAAAGCCAGCCTCCGGCACCATAAGTTTTGTTTAATCAGTGCAAAGCTTTAAAACAGCCAAGCATAAAAAGAGGTGTCAGAAAATACCAACAGGATGAAATGATGGAAGAAATTGAGGGGGGGGGTTAAGAGGTAGATGAGAGATGGAAGAATGGGGTGGGGGTCACAAAGAGAAGGAGACCAAATAGGACTATTATTTTTTTAAAGCAAGCAAGAAAAAAAATCAAGCAATCCAACTTTTCCCAAAAACTGAAGCAAAATAAACTGACCTGGAGAGACCGAAATCAGAGACTTTGACAACACCTTGTTCATTGACCAAACAGTTGCGAGCAGCCTGTTGTAGAGATAAGAGGAAGAGGTCTCAAGGGAAGAAGAACATGACCCCCTTAGAAGGACAAAATCACCTTCGCCTTTTCATTGCCAAGATCCAGCTCTGTTAAACTTGGGAAAGTAACATTTAGATGAAAACTGGCCATTCTGACTGGGGGAATCTGGGAGTTTTAGTAATTTTTCTAAAGTGTGTTATGTTATGTTAGTCATTATTGTTTAAAAAGTAATTCGTTCCTCTTACTCATTATGATAGTGGGAAAAGCTAACTCTGCATTACCTGTTGCACTGCTCATTGCTTTTCCATCACTTTTGGTTATTTTTGAATGGGGAAAAGCCTCTTGCAATTGATAAAGGAATGATATAAAACTTGGAAACTGCCAAAATGTCTCTTGAAGTAACGTTTGAAATTAATGAGAAACTGTTATTTGTTATAACAGTGAAGAAACTTTGCTCTTCTTAGACCGCTTTTCCAAACTTAAGTGTGTTACAGTATTCCCTTTATCCTCCCTCTCCTCAAGTAGCTGCCCCTAGATACTTTGGAAAGGAAATGAATAACAGTATTATTTGTAACTTGTTCTCTTCCAAGCTTCTTAGAATAGGCAGATGGCCAATCTTTCTTTCATCTTTTTGTCTTTTGGGATGAAATCCCACAAATGAACTGATAACTTTTCTTTGCAACATCTAAAGTAGCCTGGCCCATCCATGTGCTCTCCAGATGTTTTGAAGTACAACCTCCATTATCTTCATGGTTGGGATAATAGGTGAGGTAGTCTCAAATATCTGGAGGCCCATAGAGTGGGTGATCTATCTTGATACTGAAGTATCACTGATCAGTATTTCCTTCTTTATTGAAGACCAAGAATCCAGGCAAGCATCAAGGATTTCAGGGCAGACTTCTTAAACTTGACAGTGAAACTGATACTGAAACAACCTCCAGATTTTTCGGTTTACAATGTCCATTACAATTGCCCATGCTGGTTGGGTGATGATGGGAGTTATAATCCGACACATCTGGAGAGAGCCAAATTGGACCATTTAGCAATGTGGCTATTTTGACATATGGGAATAGTTTATTTCCCTAAATCATCCCAGCCTGCCAAAATGCCGTTTGCCCTAGAAGTGCCACTTAGGTTGGTCTGGTTCTATTTGTGAATAGTTCTTTTTCATCGATCAATCTTGTGTACACTTAGATAGTGGTAATGCAATTTCATGTAAGCGTTCTGCTAATCCACCATTTAGTCTCAAGTGGTAAAGCCTAGACAGAGGTTGATCTACATCAAGAGAATGACAGTGGAGGCAAATAGTAAGCACACCCACCAAGTCCCTATGGAGGAACTGTTTGGATTCCAAGTATTCCATGGCCTCACAGACATCCTTACACATCTCTAGAAGCTCAGTGGCTTGGAAGGACCGCCGACTGTCTCGCAGGTAGTTCCAGAGGCAACCTTTGGACAGGTATTCCGTAACAATCAGGATAGGTCTCTCCTTGGTGCAGACCCCAAACAACTGCACAAGCTTTTCATGAGAGAGGTTCCTGAAGAGGAGCAGAAGGAGAAAGACCATGAGTGTGGAAATGTTTCCTTGTTTCTCCACCATAGACATAAAGAGTCAAGAGTCACAGCTCAGAATATCTCAGATTAAAATACTGCCTAAGTATCTTATCATTTGTGGAGCCAGAGACAGTTACTTTTTTCCCAATTACAAGTCCTAGAATAACACTGGTGTTGGTAGTTGTGTGCCTTCAAGTCATTTCTGACTTGGCAATCTTAAGGCGAACCTACCACAGGGTTTTCATGGCAGGTTTTGCCTTTGCCTTCCTTTGTGGCTGAGAGAATGTGACTTGCCCAAGGTCTTCCAATGGCTTTCCATGGCTGAGTGGAATTCAAACCATGGTCTCCAGAATTATAGTCCAATGCTCAAACCACTACACTATGCCAGCTCTGCTACCCCTGGTAGTATACAGGCAAAAATCAGGAGTTTCAAGGCCTCTCTCACATATTTGTATGTATGTGTAGTCCACATACATACAGATAGAATACAAGCTGAAAATATTACAAATGTAAATTAGTGATAGGAATAATTATGCATTTTCTAAACAAAAAGTATTTTTATTCAACTTTCTCTAAAAAGATAAGAAAAACAAATGTAAGTTTTTTCCATCATGGCTATCAATATTATGTTATTAACACTAAAAAAACTTTTCAAGAGACTATGCACTTTAGCATCTGCCATCATCATCATTATTATTATTATTATTTATTAACTTATATCCCACCTTTCTCCCCATATCTTTTTACAACTTTCCAAGTGGAGCAACCAGCATTCCTATGCCCTGTACTCTGTTTTGCAGTGAAACAATGAACCCATTAATCATCCTTCTGCTACTATAATATTCATTTGGTCATAATTGTAAACCATATCACAAAATCTCAGGAGTCATTTATTCAAAGAGGAAAACTGAATTTTTCATACAAAACTAATAGCTACACATGTGGCTGTTAATAAATAATTTACCATTATTCTTCTGGGCTGGATTCACTATTGCTATCTCAAGTGCTGAGAAAACACACCACTAGTAAGCAGGGTTGTGAACCTGTGGAAGACTTCCATGTTTGTTCAGACAGGTCCTAGACATCTGAACAGACTACTCTGTGTGTGACAGTTGAACCTCTGGAGATTTCAATTATTGGGCCGTTTGATGGATAAATCAGTGATTCCCAAACTCTGGTCGTCCAGATGTTTTGGACTTCAGTTCCCAGAAGCTTCATCCATCTTGGCCAATAGTCTGGGATTCTGGGAGTTGAACTCGAAAACACCTGGAAGGCCAGAGTTTGGGAATCACTGGGTCAGATGAACTAGCCTTTTGGTTCCCATCCAATAGCCCAGTAATGGAGCATGTGTTTTCCATGCAACACTTCACAGGTTTAATTATTATTATTATTATTATTATTATTATTATTATCCCGCCCCTCTGCAGCGCAATTGGGGCAGCTTACAACAGTTAAAAACACCAATACACATATCAATTCCCTAACCCGCCCTCCCCTTAAAACAATATTAAACTAGTTAAGATTTAAAACATAAAATAGAATAGATAGAAAAGGAACATAGAACAATTAAAACAGCAGCGTAAAATAAGCAGTGACAGCTCAGGGGAACAAGTTAGCTAAAGACTTTGGGCCGGGATAATTATTTGGGGAAGGCCTGCCGAAAAAATCTGTCTTGACAGCTTTTTTGAAGCTGTTAAGAGTGGTAATAAGATGGATCTCATCAGCAGGCCATTCCATAATCTGGGAGCTGATTAAGCCATGTCAATATCAATTTAAAGGTTCAGGCAGCAGGTGATTGGGAAACACTGCTGATGGAAACCCTCGAGATCCTTTGCCCGACATGTTTCCTTCTTCTGGGACATAGAAAGCTGCCTTATTCACAACCAAGTTATTCTTCCATCTCATCCTAGGTTACCATCACAGTAAAGTAGGTCTGGGAAACCTCAATCCCTGGAAGGAATGTCTAGCCTACTTGGGGGCCAAATCTGACTTTCTAGCATTGTCCAACTGGCCACATCCTCTCCCTCTGACACCGTCATTTGGTGGTTTCCCAGCTTTTTGACAGAGTTTTTCGCCATTCTAAAAGACTGAAAGTCCTACTTACATACTGGCCATAAGAGTTTTCAACAATATGCCAAATTTTCTTTTGCTGTACCTTTTTGCCATTGGATCCATCCACTACAGGAATACCTCCCAGCCCAAAGAAGAGTCTGTGAAGATTTAATTCAGACCTTTAGCTGAAGGAGATTCCCCATCCATGACCTACGGAAAAGTTCCTGACATCAGGCTGAAGAAAAGGAATTGCTGCCACTCACATCATGACTTTGGCTTCATCGATAAATGCATCTTCTGACATGGAGCCCTCCTTGATCATCTTGACTGCCACATCGTGTCGGCCTTTCCATTTCCCATGCTTTACCACTCCAAACTGCCCTGTCCCAAGCTCCTTCAGGAACGTCAGATCCTTTGGATCAATCTCCCATGCCCCTAGAACCAATAGACACAATGAGGGAGTAAATCATTGTAGGGATGGGCAAAGGGGGGATTTAGATTTAGAGAGAAAGTGCCATGTGGCAAAGCCATCCGCCATTTTGTTTTCCACAATACTCCACATGGAATCATCCAATAATGTATCACTCAAGGGCCTTGTGGGAAATTAAAATGGGCAGCTTCCCAAACCCAGTAACCATTGCTATTAGGTTTCACCCATCCCAAGTCCAACTAACAAGGAATTAAGAGAGGTATAGCAAAGCATGTGAGCATAACATACAGATCCTACCCCAAAGTTCAGAACATATGGTTATTACCATAGCCAAGTCCTGCTGTGGAAGGAGCAGTTTTTTGTTGTGAGGACACAGGATACTTCAATCTGGATATGAGCCCTGGAGCATATCAAAGGAATTTCAATATTAGGAGTCAGTACAATGCACTTATGATTACACAAAGCATATAAATTGCATTCATACATATACGGAAGACCTTTGTACATTCTCTGAGGGCTGAAATTGGGCATCAAGATAACTAGTCCAAATTCTGTGACTTGTATATTGCATGCTGAGCAAATGGACATATTGTTCCCCTCATGATGTCTAATTCATTCTGTAGTTATTGTATTTGGTTTAATCTATTGTGGTTCAGGTACTCCCATGATCTAGTTAAGAGTACTGCAGTCCCATTCTCCACATTGTTCGTTTATTTATTTAATATGTCCGCTGGCCACCTTTGTCTTCCACCCAGGGCAGTGACAAGATCAAACAGTAAAATTCGGTATCCAGCAATCAAGATCAAACAGTAATATTCGGTATATATAAAAGAATCTTAAATTTAAAAATATTTAAAAGCAGCAAGTACCATAAAAGCCACAACAGGCATGTTTTAAAACCCCTTTTAAAAACAGCAAATAGATGGAGACAGCCATATAACTCAAGAGAGAGCTCTGATACCACAATAAACTACAGGATTGTTTCTCCAGTGTGTTTTGGACCTCAGTAGAGTTTCCAAAAAATCTTAAAGCACAGGCTGAGTGCTAGTGGTTTTCTTGGACTCAAACTGTTTAGGGCTTTAAAGGTCAAGAGAAGGAATCTGAATCCATCTCAGAAATGCATTAGCATCTTGTGTACCTGGAGCTAAGCCCTGTTTACATACTTTTCTGCTCATCTTCATAGAACTCGGAATCTACTTTTTAATTTAAAATAAACCCAACCCAAAAGCCGTATTTTTCTGGAAACAGAACCATACAGACTTGATTATCTTAGGTTATTTCTGCACCCCTGGGGAACCACTACATACGTGCATGATGCTTATCTCAGAAGCCTGTTATTATACCACAAATATACTTGGTGAATTCCATCTTTGGCTTGGATTTATCACACAATGCTGTAGTCATGTGTCCTCACAGTGGAGGACTGTTGGGGAAGCTCTTCCTTTTTGACTGGAATTAATCCATTACTGACCTCCTATCCTTTGCTACTATTGCAAATGTCTCATTCTGATCCATGGAGATATGGGTAGTCAGTGGTGCTGCATGTGTGTGGTTTGGTTTCTCCACCCTAGAATTCCCTTGCAAGGCAAGCTCAGGTCTATTTAATAATAATAATAATAATAATAAAATTTATTTTTATCCCGCCCTTCTACGGACACAATTTTTCTGTTGGCTGGGCATGGAGGAGACCAGCTAGAGTCATCGCCGAGGAGGGTTCAAAAGAAAACAGTTTTGATCTTTCTCCCCTGTCTGCTGGTACAAGTTTTATTTAAAAGGAGGAATAATGCAATAGCTATCATTCCAGCTCACAGCTGGTTGTATCATTTTATGCAAGATTTAAACTACTACTTTTGGAGAATGTATGCAATGTATTTTTTTGGATATTCATATCCCCTTCTGCCTTTCCCATAATGTGGAACTCAGTGCAGTGTTCATATGGGGAAGAATCCTAAGCAGTCCATCTAAGAACTAATCATAACCAGTTCTGTGTAGTTTTCCCCTTGCCGTCCACACCTTCATCATGGAAATCAACCATTATTTTAACTTATTCCTAAACTCGCCTGCTAAACTCACCTAGGACGTTATCACACGGGGAGTCGCGGGGAGAAAGTGGAAATAAACGGGCACGAGCGGAAGTCTTTAATTTACGGGATTTGTCCTGTTCCGCCTCGTCTGATAACTAAATTCGAATTTAAAAGGGAGTTAATTCGAACGAAAACCTGATCTTTTCATTTTCGGGATTTTTGAGGATTTGAAAAGATCAGGTTTTTGTTCGAATTAACCCCCTTTTAAATTCGAATTTAGTTATCAGACGAGGTAGAACGGGACAAATCCCATAAATTAAAGTCTTCCGCTCATCCAGTTTATTTCCACTTTCTCCCCGCAACTCCCCGTGTGATAACGTCCCTAGTAAGGTCAGATCCTGCTCATCTTATCCTTACCTGCTGAGTTGTGTTGATGATAGTTGATGAGCTCTGGGATGGTGCTGAAGAGGTGCTTTTCTGCCAGGAAATACTGGTTCTGAGGTGTGGAGCAAACAACATAATGGCGGATGGTCCCCTGGGGTTCCCTGCAAAAGCAATCATGCATTGATGACCAGAGTTAGAGAAGTTAGTTTTTCTGAACTCCAACTCTTAGAATCTCCCAGCCAACATGGGCAGTTATTGAGGGTTCTGGGAGTTACAGTCCAAAAAAATAACTTTCTAATCTATGCTAATGCTACAAAGAGACTAGGCAAGGTAGTTATGCTCTGTGGCTTCCAAATCCCCTTATTCTACACTTGTAGGGTGAAGGTCACATTAGCAGGCCAGGCTTACCCAGATGATTTGGCAAACACAGAGACAGTATATTTTCCTGTCTTGCTGGTGGAATCTCGGACAATGAAGCCACCATCTTTGCCCTGAAAATTAAAAAAAAAAAAGAAATAGATACAGAGGACAGCATTGATCGATGAAGTGCAGTGGATGGGTGGATGGGAAGCACAGCACTTCTAGCTCACTCCGATCTTATCACATCTTGTAGAAGCAATGGCTAGGACTCAGGGCAAGTCCTGTCATTACGAAGACCGAGGCGGCCACTTCAGGCAGAAGATCTGGAAAGTTTGGTATTTTGTTAATTATTTACAAAAACAATAGCTTGTATCTTATATAAAATAAATATCTAAAACCATGTGCATTCCCCCCCCATCTATGAACCCTCTATACATAGAGTGAGGAAACATTTGCAGGCAAGTAGGCAGAAGACTGTATAGACCATGAAAGGCTATGGAAGGCCCTTAAAAGTATGGGAGTGCCAACACATCTGATAGTCCTGATGAGGAATCTGTACTCAGGACAAAAGGCTACTCTCAGAACAAAATATGTTGGAATATATTGTGATAAGTTTGTTTGTTTGTTTGTTATATTGTTAGGTTTGAATTATATAGCTATAACTTTCCTTATCGGTTTATTATATTGTAAGGTTAAGTTGTTTGTATGTTATATACAGTATGTTATATTTGAAAACATTATGAGTTCTGGTTTGATTGACTGTTGATGAAGACTTGCGTTCCTAGATATCTTAACAAATAAGATCATAAGTGCTCATGCAAAGAATTTGAGAAGTGATGATGATGAAAAGGTTTTATAAATTGTTATAAGTTTGAGTTAACGTAAGGTTAATAATGGAGGTGTTAGAAAAGTAACTGGAATACTTTATGTTTTATAAATGTGTTTTAAAGATTATAATATGTTAATGTGTTCAAATGTAGTGACTGTGTTTAAATCAAAGCTTCAAATCCATTTCATATAAGCTTATCGCACTGTGTTCTCAGAACGTGATGAGAACAGAACGGAACGTATTTTATCGCACGGTATGATCCTCATTGAGTTCCCATTCTGTGATCTGACATCCCGAGCCCATTCCAGGAGAAGAACTGTAAAAATGCATCCTCAGCCAGCAAGAACGCTTTCAGACCATTCCAGATGATGATGTGCGATAATCCTACCAGTCTCAATCTGTCTTCATGTTCTGATTGGCTAAGACAACCTCCTCCCCTCCCATCCTAGAACGTCCCCAAACTCAACTCAACTCAACTCAACTCTTCCGGTGTTGACGCAAGGAAGGCGCCACAGGCAATTAATATATATATATATATATATATATATATATATGTAGATTGAATTGTGTTGTGTTTACAAGAAAAAACAATGAATGCTTGCTACCTAAACCTCTCGGTAGCATTCTTTCCAATGCAGACAGAGGGGTTTTCGCAACAGTGAGCATGCGCCAATGAGGGACGGCTGAGGAACTGCTTTAGCGCCGGTACTGGTACAACAGTAAATGCTGTGCGATAATATGTGTTCTCATAACATTACTATCCCGTTATCAATAATCTAATGCGGTGACACCCGTTCCCATATCGTTACGTTCCAGGGACTTAATAGGAACGTTCCAGGGACTAATGTGATAAGCTTAATTGTTTGGGAATAGCCAGGTGCAAAGTGAGTGTTATGAGATAAGTCCCAGCCTGTGAAAAGAGAATGCTTACTGGCCTAAGGAATTTGGAGATTGTTAAACTGTTTTTGATGTCCTGAATTTTTGGGAACAAGGGAAGATAACTTGTGAGAAAGAATTTCATGTTTTGGGGACTATGCATTTTGAAAAAAAATGTTTTGAGAAAGTATTTGAGCGGCAATTTTTGGGTGGGAAGAAAAAATATAACGGGTTTTTGATTTTGGGGGTGGAGCTGGTCTTTGTCACTGTATATGTATCTATGATTTTGAGTTTGCAATTCAGATCTGTCTAAAACATTTTCCTAGCAAGTTGTATCCTCCATTCCTTAAAAAAAAAAGCTTATCTGTTAACTTCAGAAGTCAGTTATTGAATATGGGGAGGGCAGCTGCTAGTTCTTGACATGGACCCTGGTCATCCTGTCTTGGGATTATGAGAGTTTTCCTTCTCCTTCTTTAAAAAAACAAAAGCAAAAAACTTCCAATCTCAAGCTGATAACTCCAAGTCTAACTCAAATAGGGTTGCCAGATCCCAATTTTTCCCGGGACAATCCCGGTTTTTCAGGCTCTTTGAGATGTCCCGCCTGGTTTTAGGATCATGTCCCGGCTGGCAATCCAAGACAGCAAGGCCTCCCGGACCCTGGCACATCCGTACAGGGCCTCATCCAGCCGGCCAAGCAAAGCCCAAGACATCCAGGTAATCCTGATACTCTGATACACAGGAGAGAAGTTGGTGATTTCTCCATACTGTATTCATTCCACATATTGCTTTGTTATATGAATGGATATTTATCGAGCCACTGAAGACGACTCTAGGTCGAAACGTATCTGGCTGGTGAACTACTTGAGATTGAAATCACAGAACTTCTGCCAGAAAACTATACTGGAGCATGAACCAAGTCTCTGGCACAGGCTTGGTCCTTTAAGGAATTTTGCATTTGCAGAAACTGATTATTATTTCCTAAGGAATACTGGACCATTGTCCTTATTGTATACATTTTATGTTTTTTTATGGAAGTTATAATATTTATGATATGTGATTGATCTGTTGCAATTTTAATAGCAGAAAATACTTCTGATAATTTTGGCACAGATTGTATTACCTTTCATAAACACCTAACCCCTTTTTTCATTCTTGTGAAATCACATTAGGTATAATACTTTTTTTGTTGCTGGTGTCTACATTTCCCCTAATATTATTATTATTATTATTATTATTATTATTATTATTATTATTATTATTTATATCCCGCGCCTCTGCCACACAATTGGGACAACATATTAAAAATTTTGTCCCAGTTTTGTGGAAGAGAATTATGACAACCTTAGAGTCATCGTATTAAGTTCTTCTTTAAGGTCTTTATGCAAAATCCATCAGTGTCCAAACAGTCCTGTAACAAGCCTATACAGTTTCAGATCTAAGACTTAAGTTCTAATTATTGCCACTTACAACTTTTGAAGATGAATACTTGAGCCTTAACATCCCTGGAAATTAAAGGTGAAGTATTCCTCTCTCTCTATCGAATGTCCTAATACAGTTGGGGCCACCACTGTAAAGGCACAGATTCACAACATTTTTTATCATGATTAAGAAGATTCTGAGAATTTTGAGACTTTTTAAAATATTATGTTAGAGCAACCTAAGGACTTTTTCACGTTACATAAGTAGGGTATTCAGATATAATTATAACTACAATGGCAGCATGATATGCAATCCTAAGATCTATAGCTTTGTGAAGTAATTAGAGAGAGCACTGGTAAATCATCAAACAAAAATCCCAGAACTCCATAGCATGCAACCAAGGTAGTTAAAGTGGTGTGTGTATGTGCCTGTAAGCCATCTGTTGACCTATGGTGACTCCATGAATTTCATAGGATTTTCTTAAGTGGTTTTGCTGGTTCCTTCTTATGAGATATAGCCTACAGCACCTGGTATTCATTGGTGGTCTCCCATCCAATTGCTGACCAGGGCTGACTTGCTTAGCTTCTAAGATCAAATGGGATTGGATGTTTTTAGGGTATTCAGGCATCACAGTTAAAATGACATCAAACTACAATATATAATGTAATAGGAGCCTAATTCTCAATGCAATGAACTCCAACACTTATGCACTCACCTCTTTCTTTAGCAGCTGCTCTGCTTGCCTCCTGGTTATGTTTTTCAGATACCACCTGAAACATAAGATGATGCATATTTTTTTGTTGTTGTTATTGTTATGTCCCTTCAAGTCTACTCTGACTTATTCTGATCCTATTCTAGAGTTTTCTTGGAAAGATTTATTCAGAGAAGCTTGCCATTGCCACCATCTGAAGCTGAGAGACTGGAATGTGGCTGGGGATAAGACCTTGTAGGGGATGTACAAAATGAAGCCCAAACGTTTATGTTAGTTAGTTAGAGCAGAACGATTAATTAAGGAGTCCTGGTGGCACAGTGGTTAAGTGCCTGTAATGCAGCCGTTCACAGCTACAAGGTTGTGAGTTCGATCCCAGGCAGGGTGCCACAGAATCATAGAGTTGGAAGAGACCACAAGGGCCATCCAGGCCAACCCCATTCTGCCGTGCAGGAACTCTTAATCAAAGCATACACGAAAGATGGCCATCCAGCCTCTGTTTAAAGACCTCCAAAGAAGGAGACTCCACCACTCTCCAAGGGAGTGTATTCCACTGTCAAACAGCTCTCACTGTTAAGAAGTGCCTCCTAAAGTTGAGGTGGAATCTCTTTTCCTGTAACTTGCATCCATTGTTCTGTGTCTTATTCTCTGGAGCAGCAGAAAGCAAGCTTGCTTCGTCCTCAAAGCCACTTCAAATACTTAAACAAGAGTATCATATCCCCTCTTAACCATCTCTTCTCCAGGCTAAACATTCCCAGCTCCCTAAGTCGTTCCTCATAGGGCTTGGTTTCCAGACCCTTCACCATTTTAGTTGCCCTCCTCTGGACACGCTCCAGTTTTTCAACACCCTTTTTGAATTGTGGTGCCCAAAACTGGACATAGTATTCCAGGTGGGGCCTGACCAACGCAGAATACAGTGGCACTATTACTTCCCTTTATCTAAATACTATACATCTATTAATGCAGCCTAAAATTGCATTGGCCTTTTTAGCTGCGACATCACACTGTTGACTCATGTTCAACTTGTGGTCTACTAGGACTCCTAGATCCCTTTCATACATAGTCTCATTAAACCAGGTGTTCCCCAATCCTATATCTACGCCTTTCATTTTTCCGTCCTAAGTGCAGTACCTTCCATTTCTCCATGTTGAAATTACAGGGTCCACTCAGTCTGGCATCCTTTGGTAGGTTGCTAAAATGAGTGCCCAGTTTGTTGGAGGCAATTATACATTGTAAACTGATTAGGGAGTGCTTAAGTGCACTGATAAGCGGTATAGAAATGTACTTGCGATTGCAGGGGTAGGCAACCTTTTTGAGCCGGGGGCCGGGTTGCTGTCCCTCAGACAACTGGGGGGTCCGAAGCACCATAAATAAATAAATAAATAAATAAATAAATAAATAAATAAAATATGCATGCACACTCTCTCAGCCCCAGAAAAGCCATGGCAAAACCCCGTGGAGATTTTGCCAAGAAAACCCCAAGAACAAGTAATAACAACAATAATCAATATCATCATGGCGGGGGGCGGCGGCGGCGGCAGGACCGGTCTGGCCCCCGGGCCTTAGGTTGCCTACCCCTGTGCTATTGCTATTGCTATAGAATTATCTAATTATCCTGCAAATGTATTAGTAAATATACTAACTATCCTGGCCAATGTATGCTTCCAAGCCTGTGTTGGCTGAGATAGTACAAAGGTGGGACTTGAGGAACATTTGTAAAAGAAAAGTGGACAAGAAGGTTGGACTGATGTTTGGTCATTCTGGCATCCCCTAACTTCTCCCTTACTCCAGACCATTGTGAACAACAACACTCTCTCAGGACATTTTCACACGGGGGCCCCTAAAGCCGGGTGGAGCCATTCCGGAACGGCTCCTGCCGCTGATTCCGGAATGGTTCCGTCGGCGGCAGGCTAATTCCGGGTTGACAGCCGGAATTACCTGAAGCCGGAGTTAGCCGGAGTTAGCCTTTTGCCACCCGGAGTGATGCCGGACTTAGGACTCCGTGCGTTTGAACACACGGAGCGAAAAGCCGGACGGACGCAGGGATGGCACCGGAAGAGGCGGGGTTTGCTGCCACGCGCGTGTGAACTACGTGGAAATGGAGCTGGAGTGAGGCCGGACGGAGGTAGGATTGTCTCCTCAAAAAGCCCCGTGTGAAAACGTCCTCAGTCATTCCCTCCTTCCCCCAGTTAGGTTCCAGTTTAGAGAATTCAGCTGGAGAAAGAAAAACAGATTTAAAATGCCTGAGGAGGAATAGAGATGCATCAGCAGGGAGGCTGAAGGGATAACCTCTGATCCTCCCATCCAAATGTGAAACTAATGAAATTTGCCTAATGAAAAATACACAGGGATTGGCCTCAGAAAAGCTACTTTTTGAGCTGCAGCTTCCAGGGTGCTTGACCAAAAAATAATGTAGCCTCCCCAAATTCATTTTTTCCAACATCAGCTTAATAACCCCAACATTTCCTCATCACATTTAAATTCTGCCCTCGGGTCCACAGTTCCAAAGATACTCACTCAAATATTTCCAGAGAATCATTTGTTTCAGTAACGTAGTTGCTAGGAATATAGCCTTGCTTCCTGTACAGGAGAAGAAAACAAAATGATCAGCAATTCTATGGGATGGAGAAGCACTTGAAAGGAAGGAGCCATATAGGGAAGGGCTTTCAAGAGGGTTCTGTATTGTTTTAATTATACTGTACTGAGTTGAACTTCTTTTTATCACTTTTATGTGTACGTTTTGTATTGTTTTAATATTGTGAATAAGTTGATTCTATTTTAATGTTGATCAATTTAATTTGTAAGCCACTTTGAGTCCCAGTTTTGGGGAAAATGTACACATGATGTCTATGTTGTTGATGACAGCAGGAGTGGCAACAATAGAAATTCGGTAACAAAGCAGCTTCACTGCATACCAAAAGGATCACTTTTAATCTGTGAAGTCTTAAGTTAAAAGATTCAGGGAAGAGGAGATGACAGAGCTATCTTCCTCAGATCCTGAAAAGCTGAACTCAGCCTCAACAAAAAATAGTGACACACAGTTTATCAAGCACTGTCACATTCATGAAATGACAACAAAACAATTGTCAAATATGGATGGGTTATACAGTCAAAGGTGAAATGCAGAGATGTGCGTGTGGAATTTTCCTCATGAGAACAACATCTAGCAAATCCTGAAGAAGAGAAGCTGAGCTAGTTGATGGTAAGAAATACAAAGTGACTGTGGATCACAGCAGCCAGCTTGTCCTGGAGATTCTGCTGGGTGTCAAAGAGCATCACTGCAACACCCATCATCCACACACTGACAACAATCCCTCCTACTATGTTCCAAATAATACTACTAAAGCTTTGGAAAGTTTGAAGTGTATTTTGGCATGGAAATATTGTGAGGTCTATTCAGTTCTAGTACTCAAAACAAATTCCCGGGCTCCAAATTCCCTAGCATTCAAGTGTTCATCTTTTGCACCAGGCTCCAGAAGATAGATTTCTGGTTTACAATAAAATAACAAAAAAGTAACTCCTCCACCCCAACTGCAATTCACAGCTGTTTCAAATCAAGGGTACTTCTGGACAAGGATTTTATTACGCAGTCAAGGTGCCTCATCTGCCAAATTTTACAAAGGTCCGGACAATAGCATAATCCTTTGCTAACTATTCCACTGCTTTTTTTGTCTTTTCCTTTTACCATAAAATCAGGTAAAGAAGGAAAGACAGAAGAACTGTGCAATTGGCTTTTGACTGTTCATATTGAAAGTCCTTTGGCTCATAATTTTTTGGGGGGGTGCGTAATGGGCCCCTTGAGAATCTGATGATAGTTATGGACTTCCCCTCCTGAGAGATATACTTCTCAACAAAATTGTCAAAGAAATGGGAAAGAAACTAGACTGGCAATCCAAATGTTTGTATAGTTGGCCTCCACATTTGGATATGATACATCTTGATGTGGATGGGCAGGAGGGTGGCATTGCCTTTGCTCCACCTCAGGCAGCAAAAATTCTTGGGACTTTATCACACGGGGGCCAGTTCTGTCTTTAAAGATAATAAAGCGCAAATAAACTATCCTGAAAATAAAGTGAAAATAGAGTTTAATTGCATGAATGAACATCACACACAATTAGAATAAACACGTAATAATGCAAAAAGCGAAAAATCCACTTTTGTGTTTCATACAAAAGTGAACAAATTTCGTATATGAAGTAGAAATGGTATGCTCGCAGAGGGATGCATAGCACCATTAAATATTTCCGGACAGGAAATTTTAGAAAGAGAAAGCAGAGAGGCTCATGTCTGTCTGGCATGTTTGTCGCCCGAGCAAAACAGGAAGTAAAAGCGGTCCCACAGAACCATGGGAAAACCAAAAAAACAAGTGAAAGGAGGATTATTGTGTGAATAAACCGAATTTGACTTTCACACTGGAGTAAATGCGCAATTACAGTAATATTGCAAATGCATTTTCGCTAAAATCCTGAAAGTGAAAATATCTGGGATAACACCACTTTCTGACCACTTTAATGACGGGTTTTGTGCGACGTCATGTGAAGCTGTTGTGTGTAATCACGCATTTTTTTCCGGGATTTGTACGGAATAAACTATAAACTCTCCCCATGTGATAAAGTCCTTGGATTGGCCCTGCTCCAGATTCCCAACAAATGTAAAGTGGGCCAGGGAAGAAGATGCACAAGGGAGATCCGAAAATATCCATACAAATGCTATTAGTACAAGGGAAGTTCTTTATGCGAGGCCTTTGCTTCCCTCTGCTGCCCAGGTAGGAAAACCAGATATTCAAGCTCATGTTCAAGCTCTTACCCAGTTTGGTCTTGGGCTCTCCACCAGGACTCATTGCTCTCCTCAAGGATGAGGTACTCTTCACCTTTCTGCAGCTGCAAATCCTGTTCATTCATGGGGGCATAGTCGTAGAGAGCCACAACCTTCCTTGACCTAGATGGGGTGCTAGCTGTTGGCGTGGGGGGCAACTGCTTCTTCATCATCTTGGTGGGGACACATGAAACAGAAGAACAGAGAGGCAAGTTAGGCTCCCTGTCCCAGGGTCTCCCCACAGTCTTCCCACAATTCTTCCGCAAAGGCAGACCAAGGATGCCCGCCATTGTTCATTACCTCATTTTCCTCTGGAGTTGGGGGTAGAGGTTTGTCAGGCTTTTGGATAGAACTGCCACTCCTGGAACCTTCTAGAAGAGGAAAACCAGATACTGAAACTACATGCACAAGCAACCAAAAACATCTTTCATCTCTCTTTTGGCTTCTCCTCCTCTTTGTTGTCCATGCCTGCTGTTCCCATGTCCTCTCTAAGCAACTGGGCAGTGACCCAGGAGGAAGAGTTGGTGCCTTCTATCTCCTTCTCCTCTCCCTCTGGACAGTGATGTAGATTGGGACCCAAGAAGAGAGAGAGAGAATGAATGGCCAGCACTAACACAAGAGAGAAGGGCTGGCAGTCCAACTCAAGTGGTGGAGTCTCCTTCTTTGGAGGCCTTTAAACAGAGGCTGGGTGGCCATCTGTCTGGGATGCTTTGATTTTGAGTTCTTGCATGCCAGAATGGGGTTAGACTGGATGGCCCTTGGGGTCTCTTCCAACTCTATGATTCTATGATTCAAGAGATGGAGCCCTCTGAGAGCATCATGACCAAGATGCCAACCGCAGATGCAGGTGAAATGTCAGAAATAAATTCTTCTAGAACACGGCCTCACAGCCCAAAAAACCCAGAAAAACCTATGTTCCCCTATCCCTCATGACACCAACAAAGTTGCTAGATGCATCTGGAAGGGGCTGAGGGGCAAAATGCCAGTCTTGGGAGATCTAAGTACATGATTCAACACACATGGACCTAACTGGGCATGATATTTTATTGATCCCCTCTGTTCTATTCACATGTAAGATTAGAAGAGGAAACTGGAAAACTGGGGTTGATGTGGAAGAGAAGAGAAAGGAGGAGGAGGAGGCTGATGACACTGTCAGGGTGATCTCTTACTTCTACTCTTGCTTTCCACGATTTGGCAGCCCATGGCCATTTTAGCTGTCTGTAAGCAACAGAGGTACTGCCCATCAGTCCAGAAACAGGGATGATACTTCTGCACCAGGTTGTTGTTGTAGCGAATCACTGCAGAAGAAAAAAAGAAAGAAGTGTGCTTTGTATAACACTTGACATAATATAAACTCTCTTCATCCTGGTAAACTGCAGTTTGGTGAAGTAATAAAGCTGTCTGACTGAGGGTGCTAAATGCCTCCCCTTACATAGCAACTCCCAGTTTTTTGTAGAATATTGCCATTAAATCGGCATATTGCACTAGGTTTGTGTATTGTGAAAGGGCCCATCCTTTGCTTCTTCTCCTTTTTCTTTTTCGTTCTTTCTTTTCTAGAGTTATAGTGTTATAGCACTATAGCAGGGGTCGGCAACCTATGGCCTGGGGGCCGGATTCGGCCCCCTGAGGCCTTTGGCCTGGCCCCAGGCTGGTCCTGCCACTGCCGCCGCCACCACCACCGCTGCATGTGTCGCAGCCGCCATTTTGTTTTCCAAAATAGTGGCCGTGACTCGTTTGCACATGCGCAGTATTCCGGCACATGCGCAAATGAGTTGCGCCCGCCATTTTGGAAAACAAAATGACGGCTGTGATTCGCTCACACTTGCGCAGTTCGCCAGAAGTAGTGTGCATGCGCGAGCGAGCGTGTGCGTGCATGCACAGTACTTCTGGCATACTGCGCATGCCTACGCGCATGAGCGCGGGCAGCGCCATTCCCTCCCCCTCGGCCCGCTGAAGACCTGGAGACCAGTGGACTGGCCCCAGGTAAGAAGAAGTTACCGACCCCTGCGCTATAGTGTATCAATGCATCTGTGAAATGGCATCTTTGCACTATAACTTTAAGATTTTTTTTAATGCAAAGAGGAGAAAATTTGCCCTTCAAATCATAGGACCACCTCAGCAAACCATGGAGTTTATCACACGGGACAAATCCCATGCAGAAACTAGATTTAAAGTGAAAACAAACTGCTTTTGTGGGTTGTTTTTCACATGACGTTCAGGGTTAACCCAAACAGAAAGTAGACAAAACCTGCAATTGTGAGTGTTTTTCAGATGACGTTGGCATGAAAGAGAAATAACGTGAAAATAACCTGAACAAAAAGCCGACAAAACCTGCTCTTTTTTACTTCCAAAAGTAAAAAGGAGCGGGTTTGGGCGACTTTCCGTTTGGGTTAATGTTGCGTTATTTCTCTTTTACACAAATATGTCTGAAAAACAACCCGCTTTTGCAGGGTTTTTTCGGATTTTTAAATCCCGTTTCTGCATGGGGTTTAAGCAATTTGCCTCCGTGTGACGAGGTCCCATGTCCCAGTTTCAAGTTTAAAAAACAAATTGAAAAAGCCCTAGTGCAGGCAAAGAAATTGCTACAAACATTCCCCCAAATTTTCCCAAACTATTTGTCAGCTCATCTTCTGCTTTTATGCAAATATATAGGTTTAAGTCACAGAAAGACTCACCACTCTTCAGCTGCTGAATCCAACGGCTCCGTAATTCTTCAGTTGGAGAGAAGACATAGAGAGGTCCTTCATCATACACAACCTAGGAGGCACAGGGGAATGTATACAACATATAGCATATTTTTCTGTGCCAAAAAGGGCTTGTTCTTCTTTTAGATAAAGCTCTTGTGTTTATTTATACCCTTCAAGTAAAAAAAAAAAAAAAAACCTAGAGGAAATTGGGAAGTCCAACGAAGGCAAAATATGTTTGGTTCTAATATTGCAAGGCTTAGGAATTCAGTTGTATTTTTAAGAGAAGGAAAAAACGTTCCTCATGTCTTACATGACATACATGTAAAATATAGATATGATAATGTTTTACACATATCTGGCAACATGAACAAGCCACTGAAACTTTGAAAGCTTGCAACATATATATTGGGCATTTTGGTTGGCCCAATAAAGGTTTAGTAAATTTTGGATGTTATTGACACCTGCCAACAGATGGTTTAACATGAGATAGGAAGGCTGCAGCTGGAAGCAGTAGGTTTTGGATGACATTAGGAGCAACAGATAGGCACATATAAGCATATAACTCGGCCTCTTGCTTACTTTGGGGGGTTGCAGACTGCCAGAAATAGTGCAAATTGAGTCCACTTTTAGGGTTAGGGTTAGGGTTAGGGAATCATGGGAACTGTATTTTATTGTGGCACCAGAGCTCTCTGACAGAGAAGGCTCAATGTCTCAGGAATAAAACAAAAAACAATTCCCATGATTCCCTAGCACTAACCCTAACCCTAAAAGTGGACTCAATTTGCACTATTTCTGGCAGTCTGCAACCCCCCTTTGTCTCATCCAACTGTCTGGGACAGGATGGCTAAGTGTGAGAATGACTCACCTGGAAAGGGTAGGGAAATCGCTCTATAATGGAGATCTGTTCTGGCTCATTTAAATCATCTCCTTTTCGCTGGATATAAAAGAGACAGAAGATTAGTATATCAAAACTGGATTCCCAATATCCAGAAGACTCTGGAGATTTTCATGGAATCATGGAACAGAGTTGGAAGAGACCACCCACAAGGGCCATCCAGTCCAACCCCCTGCCATGCATTTTAAGATTCCTTCCAATGCTCCAATGGGATATTTGGAAGACATTTGCAGATAGCTTCTTGATCTGAATTTTTAAAATCACAGCCTGCCATTATGATCCTCAAAAATGCAGTTTTAACCTACAAATGGAAAAATGTGTGGCTCTTAAGATGTTGGTTAATGCAACTCCCACCACTTCTAGTCTGCATGGCTAGTAGTGCAGAAAAATGGGACAATCATTCAAGAGCTTCTAGCGATCATCCTACTATATTTCTAGTAACTTACTATGTCCTTCTGGGATCTAGAAGAATCTTGTCAGAAGTGCTGTTTGTTTTGAATTATCTCCACATACACACCTCTATGTAAACAATTATAGACACGTCAGATGCAAAATGAAGCACAAAATGTTCTGAACAGAAAAATTCTTTTCACCTCTCAAAGCTTTTTTTTACTGTGTGTAATTCTTATTCACATTTGTCCTTGTCATTCCTTTTATGAGTTCAAATTACATGCATGGCTCTCGTTCTTCTCATTTTATCTTCACAACCACCTTCTCAGGTGGTCAGGATGAAAACGTCTGACTGGTCCATGGTCACCCAGTGAGGCTCATGGTTCAGTGGGGAATGGTACCTAGAGTTTTCTAGATCCCAGTCCAGCACTCCAACTACTACTATATTCACAGCACAGATATAGCTTTACTCTGCCTAAGCCAAAGAATCTCCCTATGTACTTAAGGCAGAGGAGGAACCATTGTACTCTGAACATAGCTGCCATTTTGTCCAACATCAGCCCTAGTTCCAGATTTCCACACTGTGTATCAGTGACCCTCAATAGGTAGTACATGAACGGCATTGTGTCTATGAAGCCTCTATCACTAGCTGGTCAACATCTACCACTTGTCCTGGTCCTATTGACTACATACTTCCTCAGAACTGCAAATGGTTTGGGGTTCTCCTCCTGTGTTCCTTAGTAGCTACCAAGAGCCATGTTTCTCCATGTTAATGTACATGGAACTTGTACAGTTTTGCACTACTATAAGAAGACACGTTGCACAGGGTTGATTCCCCAACAATCACTGAGTGCAGGTAATGTGGACAATATTCCCAGGAGGTAATGCCATTGTGTAACATTGCAATGCAGTGTGGTCCACTGAAAGGGATATCACAGCTTAACAGGAAACAAAAGAAGGACTTGTGCAAAAATACACACATGTCTCACTTCTGAGATACGCCGTTCTGGAGGAGGGTTGTTTTCTGGAGTCACAGTTTCCACACAGGTGATTTTCTCAACATCCACAGAGCCCTTCTTACTTCCACGGCGCTGCAAAGTGAAAAAAAGAAATGCTTTAGATCACTTTGCCCCTCTGCTTGACTCAAGATGGTGGAAGTTGCAGTCTATCACATCTGGAGAGCATTAAAGTAGTGACAACTTTCTAGACACTCTGGCTTTAATCCATCACTGCCACCCAGACAGAGACACAAGAGTGCCCTTTTGTCGAAAGCGTCTATATAAAAGTGGACCGTCTGAGTACTAGAAGGAAGCTCCCTTTTATAGAGAGGGACTCCAGAAATTTTTGAGAACTGCCCTGAAGAAGGCCATTTGATGATAAGGCCAAAATGCATTGGACTTTTTAAGAAATAAAAGTGTTGCCCATCACACAGCACATGGGACTTTGTCTCCTGTCATTCTTCCACTGGACATATACACAGAACAGAAGCCTTCCATCCTAGCCCGTATTTTTTTTCTGCCTGAAACAAAAGAAGCAAACACATCCCACCACCCCTCGCAAAGTGCAAAATATCATCAAAGATAGCCAAGTTATTTGCCTGAGGCAGTAGATTCCACAAACATTTCTCCACCTCTGTGGCAATAAAAAAATATAAGTGCAGTCAGCCCTCCGCATTTGCGGTTTTGACTTCTGAGGGTTTGATTATTCACAAATTTGATTAATATGGTCTCTCTAGGAATCTCTAGGTCCTCCAGCGTGATTCTATTGTCAACTTCTGCCAAAAGTCATGCAGAAGAACCTAGAGATTCCTAGAGAGAACACTTCTCTAGGCATCTTCATGGTCATCTTCTAGCAGACCTTAATCACAGAATTGCCCTGGAGGACCTAGAGATTCCTAGAAAGGTGTTCTCTCAAATTTAAAAAAAAAACTGCATTTTTTATTTGCGTTTTTTCCACTTTCACAGGGGTCCTCTGCCCTTAACCTCAGCGAATGTGGAGGGTCCACTGTAATTCATATTAGTGAATTACATACTATACAATTTGCTGCCATTTGTTGACATCCACAATCAATTGTTGGAGCCCGCTAGACCCTCATTTTGCATAAGGGGCCTTTCACGCTACAGTTCTAGCACTATGATTCCACTTGAATTGCCAACTGTAGGGACAACTGTATGACTTTCTTGCCTGCTCAATGAATCAAATTTAAGTGAAAACAGTTGTGGTGAAGCTGTTTGGTTCTGAACAAAGGCCGTATTTCCAAAGAGAATCTGGTGGGAATCCTATGTTGGTTGGCTGGCACCAGTTCTTCTTGGTGTAGAGCCCATGCTATGGCTCACTCCCCTTCTGGATACTTACCCCACGCTCAAAGTCATACTCATAATACGAGAGTTTGCTTTCTGTCAACAGAAAGAGGCGCTTCTTGAAGTTGAGAGGAGACGTCTTTTTCTTCTGCTGAGAGCGTTTCAGAAAGATGCTCTCCAGGAGGACATTTGACATGGCTCTCGTCTCCTCCTCTTCTTCTGTGGTGTACTTGCTGGACTTCTGCTGCCAATGAAATGAGATTTAGGGTGGCTAAAAGCACACTTACAAGTGGCAGAGCCCCACTAAAAGCATCCAGAATTAGGAAGAAATGAGGTAATTTATTGATGTAACAGAAGTAGAAAACATACAGATCTCCAGATGTTGTACTGCAGATCGCAATACCCCTAGATGGCATACCACATGAGCCCCACCTGAAGCGACAAGTAATAATTTCTATTCACTTTTTAAAGTTATTCTCAAAGGGTTGCTTTAGGTATATGGTGCTGTACATTTTTAAAAACCATTTTCATCATTTTTAATTGTATGTTTTATTTTTTTTAATATTAATAGTTCGTTGATGTTAATTGTTGATCTAGTCACCCTATTATCAACAGCCACGCTCAGGTCTTGAAAACACAATCCCCTGCCCTCACTCTTGTCTTTTGGGTGCAACATTATGCATGCAAAAAGAACTGTATACGAATATTCTTGTGCTATAGTAGCAAGACCATGCCAGCTGGGTTGAGATCCAGGTTTAAAAGCTCATTGCTACCTTACAGACAAAAATCAAGTTTCTCTTCTTTCAGCAGTTCTCATCTTGAGACCTGTCTCACCACCTAGGGACACCAGGAAACGTTCTCTGAGACATTCCTTGAGAAAGGGGCCTTTCATGCTAAACAATCACAGAACTATATTTCACTTTAACTGCCACTGCTACATCCTAGGAAGTTCTTCGGATTGTAGTTTGGCAAGGAACTGCAGCCCTCCCCAAGTTGCAAATTCCGTAAGATGGAACTATGGACTTTATTCACATGGGGAGAATCTATAGTTTATCCCGTACAAATCCCCCCCCCAAAAACCCGTGTAATTACGTGCAATGATTTCACACAACGTCGCACAAAACCCGGCATTAATGTGGTCAGAAAGTGGTGTTATCCCAGATCGTTTTACTTTCAGGATTTTAGTGAAAATGTATTTGCAATATCACTGTAATTGCGCATTTACTCTAGTGTGAAGGTCAAATTCGATTTATTCATGCAATAATCCTCCTTTCACTCATTTTTCCGTTTTTCCCATGGTTCTGTGGGACCGCTTTTACTTCATATTTTGCTTGGGTGACAAATATGCCAGGCAGACATAACCCTCTCTTCTTTCTCTTTCTAAAATGTCCTGTCCGGTTATATTTAATGGTGTTATAGGGTGTCTGGTATAGACGTATATAGGGGTTGTTGTTATTGTTTTTGTTGTAGGTTCCTGCGATGCACTAACTATGCATCCTTCTGCACATTTCTACTTCATATACGGAATTTGTTAACAAGAAAGTGAATTATTATTATTTTGCTTTTCGCGTTATTACGCATTTATTCTAATTGCATGTGATATTCATTTGTGCAATTAAACACTATTTTTGCTTTATTTTCGGGATGGTTTATTTGCGCTTTATTATCTCTTTAAAGACGGAACTGGCCCCCGTGTGATAAAGTCCTTAGATAGCTAAGGTGGAATCATAATACTGTAATTGGGATAGTGTGAAAGGGCTCCAGGTAACACAGCTTAACGTGAAGTTTTCTTTCTCTGTTTCTTCTCTGGGGAATTCTTACCAAAGATGGAGAAGCCACCACTAGAGAGATTCTTCCCCCACCCCACAAATTAATTATGACCGAAATTACTGCTTGAGGACATTCATGATGTGATCTGACTTACCCCCATAAGGTTTCTGGTAAGGTTCTTCACTGGAGGGAAACTAGGTAGGATGAGATCCTTTTAGTACAGGAGTTGAACTATAAACCAAGATGTCCTCATTTGAACTCACTGAGCTACTATGAACTCACCAGAAGGCTTTACACAATTGCCTGACTTTACAATTCAGTTCCCCGGCTGTAATATATAATAATACTGACCTGTCCTTACAGCAGTGGTTCCTAAATTTTGGTCTTCTAGATGTGTTTTGAACTTCAACTCCCAGATGCCCCAGACAGCTTGGCCAACTGTCAGGAATTCTGGGAGCTGAAGTCCAAAACATCTGGAGGACCAACGTTTGGGCATCACTGCCATACAGGGCTAGGTTAAGCTCTTCAGTTCATCAATGCACTTTGGAAATGTGAAAAGTCTATGCAAATATAAAGTATAGTTTGTGTCTTTGCTCTAACACTGATCCTACTCAGAATCTGAGGGCTCATTCCCACTATGATTTACATTGATTTGTTGATTGCTTTAAATGGGCCTCATCCCCATTTGAAATGGTTTCAGATGTGACCCTTTGCCAATTGGGAACCATTCTGTTTCTCCGTCTTATGTTCTGACATTAGCCTCTTGTCCTGAGTACAGATTCATCATCAGGACTATCAGATGTATTGGCACTCCCATGTCTTTCAGGACATTCCATAGCCTTCCATGATCTATGCAGTCAACGACTTTGCTATAGTCTATAAAGCACATGCTGATTTTCTTTTGGAACTCTCTGCTATGTTCCATTAGCCATCATATATTTGCAATGTGATCCCTGGTGCCTCTTCCTTTCCTGAACCCTGCTTGGACCTCTGGGATTTCTGTCTCCATGTATGGTTGGAGTCTATGTTGCAGAATTTTGAGCATGATTTTGCTTGCATGGGAGATTAATGCTATGATCCTATAGTTGCTGCAGTCTCTTGTGTCTCCCTTTTTGTGGATAGGGATGTATATTGATTGCTTCCGATCTGTGGGCCATCATTTTGATTTCCATACCTGTTGACATATGTTGGTTAGCACTAGAATTGACTCTGTCAATGTGGATTGCAACAGTTCTATTGGTATATCATCTGTTCTTGTGGTCTTGTTTTTTACTATTTCTTTTATTGCAGCTTCCACCTCAGTTTTTAGAATTTGGGGTTCATCTTCATATGGCTCCTCCCTCCATGTGTCCTTCACTTTGTCATCTCTTTTGTATAGTTCCTCTGTGTATTGCATCCAACATCTTTTTATTCCTTCCTGATTTTTAATTATGTTATTTTTATTGTCCTAGAGCGCCCCAGTCCGTGGTTTGAATTTTCCCTTGATTTCTCAAATCTTGTGGAATAGGCCTCTCGTTCTTCCCTTTTTGTTGTTGTCTAGCCTCTGTGTAAACTGACAGCTTATGGTGACATGCAACATTTTAGTCCGGACACCATTATTCTCTTTCCTTCTGATGATCAGAAAGCAAATGCTGTCTATTCATGTAGCCAAAATGGTACCATCCATTCATAGGATGGAGGTACCAACAGACTTGAAAGTACCCCAAAGTTTGCAGTAGTACTGGGGGAAAAGAGGAGCATCCCAAAGTGTAAAATGAACACCCAGAACAACTCAGTGAGGAATGACCAGGGAATGCTAACTGACAGTTAGGATTAAAAAAATTACCCGTACTAGGAGATTATTACATAATGATATAAACCAGTTTACCTGCGCTGGCTTAAAATTAGAAGCAGGCGGCATCCTGATATTATCAGATGCATTTAGCCACCAACATTGCTGCCCGGGTGCAGCCCGGTGCCATCGCTGCTTGAAGGGGTGCTCCTCGTGCCTCTTTTCGAAGCTGCAAGTATTCCGGCTTGAAAAAATGATCGCTGTAGCACTCCTCTGAGTGGCAATGGATCCAGGCTGCACCCAGGCAGCGATTTCAGCAGCTAAATGCATCTGATAATATCAGGATGCCACCCGCTTCTAATTTTAAGCCAGCTCAGGTAACCCGCTTTATATCATTATGAGATAATCTTCTTAGGACGTTATCACACGTGGGCCAGAAAGCGATAATAAAGTGGAAATGAGGCATTCCGAAAATAAACTGAAAATAAACCTTGATTCTTGCAGGAGCAGGAGCAGGAGCAGGGGAGGAAAGGAGGGAGCACAATACCCTGGTCAAGGCAGTGTTCTCTGCAACCCGGGTCATCAAAAACCAACTGCCTATCCCTCCACCTCAAGGTAGGGTTGTGGTGTTGTAACCAGTCTATTCCCAACATTAAGTGGTAATTGTAAGTGTGTCCCACCACCAGCTGAAGCTGTTCCCAATGGTCTGCTACCCCCAACCACACGGGGACGGTCTTCTTTTCTGCCTCTTGCCCCCCCATTAGGGATCCATCCATCTGCACAAAGGGTATGGGTTCCCGCAAAGGATGGGTTGTAATGTCCAAACACTTTACCACCTCAGGGTTAATTAAGCACCTGGTGCACCCACAGTCAATGGCCGCTATTAATTGCATAGCCCTTTTTTTGGATCCCACCACCAGAGTCACTGTCACAGAAAACAGGAGGACACCCCCACTCACCATTCGTCCGCAGCTCTTTACTTCGGCAGCCCGCCTTTCGCCGCTTTCTAAGGCAGGCTCAAGAAGTTTAAAGGCCCCTCCTCGGCTTTGGAGGAACTATCGCTGTCTGTCCAGACCTCCATCTCTTTTTCCTCCGCTGCTTTTAGGCTGCGCTCGGTTGGGGATTTTTTCTCCGGCTTGCTTTTCTCTTTTTTCGTGGCTTTGCTCGGGGGGGCCTGAGGGGGGCTGGTCTTCCTCTCCTGGTTCATGTCAGGGCAGGCAGCAATTAGGTGGCCTTTATTGCCGCACTTCAAACACAAGCCCAGCCTGCGCCTCCTCTCCCATTCACTCTCAGAGGAGCTTGTTTGCCCTTTGGGTTTTGGTGTTTGGGCTCTGTTTCCCTTCACTTTGACATCTTTTGACCATTTCTGGTTTAGCATCCTGACTTCATGCAAAATCGCTTCCGCTTCTCCCGCTAATCTGATCCATTCCATGGCAGTGGGGGGTTTGCCCATGGTGAGGGTCCATTTTGCTATCTCCGGACGCAGTCCTTCTTTAAAGTACTGGATCTTCATGCCCTCCGTGCAGTCTGGCACTTGGGCCGCTAATCTCCGGAATTCCCTGGCGTATTCAGCCACTGTCCTGGATCCCTGATCCAGAGCCTTAAGTTCCGCTAGGGCAGTGGTGGCCCTAAAGGGGTCTTCGAATCTGGCTCTGAGGGCCCTCATGAATTCGGCTAGGCTTCTCAGCTCCGGTGCTTGGCAATCATATAGTTGCACTAGCCAACTGGCCGCCTCCCCCTTCAGGTGTCTAGCCACGCACTTCACCTTGGCCGCCTCATTGGGGAAAGTGGCTTCCCATTCTTCCATGTGATCTGCCACTTGCAAAAGGAAGTAGGGCAGCATTTGGGAGTCCCCATCGAACTTGACTCCCAATCTCTTGGCCTGCGCATCCTGCGCTCTATCTTGGGGAGGGGCTGTTGGTGGGGGGGCCTGGGGCAAAGCATCTTGCTCCCCCGCTCCTGCTCCTGGGAGCAACACTGCTGGGGTCAGGACCGGTCCTGCTCCTGCTCCCCCTGCTCCTTCCCCCGCGAGTTGTTGGAGGACATCTAGGATTGTGGCTAAAGTGCCCTGCATCCCCTCCATGTCCATTCTCAGCTGTTGTACCTGCGTTTCCAGGTCGGTTTCCCCTCCAGATGGCAGCTGTAGTGGCTGTGTGAACCCTGTGTTCCAATCCGACCATCATACAGCCCGCCTTCGCTCCTTCGTGCGCGGTGGCGCCGCGGTTGAGCCAAACCACTGCCCAGGCACCAGTGGGGTCTGCGGCAACTGCTGCCCCCCTGCCTTTGGTACGGCTCCAATTCCTCTAGTCGCCGTCTGAGGATCCTCCCCAGCCTCGGTAGTCTGGCTTTCCTTGGAGGACACGGCTTCCTCCGACTCACCCCGGTCCATCATGGTCTCCAGGGTGAAAAAAGGGGGGGGGGGGAAATGGTGTGGTGAGTCTCAGCTAACTGTCAGAGTTAGCACCAGCACCTTGGACAATCAATCAGTCAGTTTGATTATAGAATCAAAAGCACTTTATTGATAGATCCAAAAGTCAGACATGTGCCTCACTCAGCTTCTTAGCTGAGACTAACCACACCCTCCCCATAGACAAAGAAAAGGAATAGCCCAAAGCCAAGCTCCCCCCTCAATGCGAAAGCCCACTTGCAAAACCCCTCCTGTTTCCCACAGAACTGAAACTACATTCCCCGCTCAGAGAGCTAGGCTCTCAAGGCCACTGATAAGACACCTGGCCCTGCTATACACTACATTTCACTATCTACATTTTTACTACAGCTAAGCTCCCCGATCATCCCCAACTACTAAACTCTACATTATAAATCTGGTAGAATACTAACAGGATTCTAACAATTCTGCAAATGGCTTTCACACGTAATTACCTTAATTGCGAAATTAAAGTAAGTGCATTTAACGTTCACACACAAGCGAGAAAAGCCCATAAATGTACTAGAAATTATCTTCTTGCACATGCGCAGATAGAGGAATGCTCGCTGGAACCATGGGAACAGCAGGGAAATGCTCCCAAATGCACATTTCCTTTTCACATTACGATAAATGCGAAATTACCTTAATTTCGCAAATGCATTTCCTCCAAACAACCGAATTTCAAAAGATCTCGGATAACACCAGTTTCTGTCCACTTTCTGTCCGGTTTCTGTGCGACGTTGTGTGAAAACGCGAGGCACAAATCCAGTTTTTGTTTGGGATTTGTGTGGATTAACCAGCAGATTTGCCCCCGTGTGATAACGTCTTTAGTGTGTAGAATCAGTATGTAGAGAGATCTTGTAGAACCTTTGAGACTAACTAAAGAAAGAAGTTTGCAGAATGAGCTTTCGTAAACTAAAGTCTACTTCCTCAGATGCATTTGACAGTTAGGAGTTGAAAACTGGGAAAGGGGGAATGGAATGGAATATTTTGGAGAAGAGCATGGCTCCTGAGAACTCCAGGCTGCAACATTTTGTTGGTCCCGCTTATTTTCCTTGGAGTCCAGCATGTGTGCTCTTTTTTAAAAAAAATTACATAATAATAAAAAAACCCAACATAATAAAATATACTATACATGGTGCAATATCACACAGTTGTATAAATCTCTTTCCAGCCGATACATTAAGCTTTACATGATTACAATATTAATTAATATTGTGTTGATCTTCATTATTTACTAATAAAATTTACTATCCAATGTCATACAAGTTGTTCTTTGCATACCATATATGTTTCTACTAATTTATATAGTATCACATCGTAATATACACTTCAGGTACCTAAACCACATCATGTTTTTACTCTTTTACCTTATTCTTTGTCCAGCACATGTGCTCAAACGTCTAGAGCAGTGATTCCCAAATTCTGGCCTTCCAGATGTTTTGGACTTCATCTCCAGAAGCCTCAGCTATCTTGGCCAATGGTTTGTGATTCTGGGAACCAAAGTCCAAAACACCTGGCTGTCCAAAGTTTGGAAATCATTGATACACAGGCACAACATCTTAAACAAGCATCCAGGATTTAGGTAGCAGTAGCCACTGCAATCTGCTAAGCAGTGATTCCCAAATTCTGGTCCTCCGGGTTTTTTTGGGACTTCAGCTCCCAGAAGCCTCAGTCATCTTGGCCAATGGTCTGGAATTCTGGGAGCTGAAGTCCAAAACACCTGGAAGGCCAGAGTTTGGGAATCCCTGTGCTAGAGTGTTGCCCAGATAGTATTACTGAGAAAAGGAAACAGGATGGTCTACTTGGCCTACAATATTGTTTGCTCAAACTTGAGCTAGGCTCTCGTAGCAGAGGATGTCTTGCCATGAAAGGTTGCTCAGTTCCAGAAGAGAAAAGCAATCTCAGCTTTCCTTGCTTCCGTCTTCCCCTCTGCACCCGAAACAGTTTGCGCCTTTGCTTCTTCTCTTCTTAACTGCCATGTTAGCTGGCCCCAAAAGAGAAAGAGAAGGGACTCACTGGTTAGCTCTCTTCCCTCCTCTTCCACGCACTGGCACTCCAGATGGCTTCTGCTCACAGGTGATACCTTCCTTCAGGTGCCTCTGGACTCTGGAACCACCAGCGCATGGATGGAGAGTTTTGCAATATTTGGCCGGCCTGAGATAGGAATAGCAGCAGCAGCAGGAGACTGTGTCAAAGAGCGGACTTGAACTGCAGGGAAGATTGTCATCCGGAGCTAACCCCACCCTTTCAGTTCCCCTTTTCTTAGTTTCTGAGCAAACTGTCTTATAGTTTCCCTTCAGCCATAATGCCACCTTCAGCAAAAGGAGATCTAGCTAGAACAAGCAATCCCGACTGTGCCGGGGAAAAGGCAGCGGGTTTGTCTGCAGAGAGACCGAAGAGATGATCACACCATGACGCTAACCTGTTGGCAACC
This sequence comes from Phrynosoma blainvillii, assembly GCA_026167975.1. Taxonomy (NCBI): domain Eukaryota; kingdom Metazoa; phylum Chordata; class Lepidosauria; order Squamata; family Phrynosomatidae; genus Phrynosoma; species Phrynosoma blainvillii. The sequence goes on from JANUYF010000009.1 coordinate 10,371,907, forward strand.
CAAAATAAATGAAACCGCTCCCTTAGCTCTGCAGTCGTGCATTTGATCGCAATTTTCTCTGAAAAACGGAATGTATTTGCGATAAGTGTGGCAGGAACTGGCTGCATTATTGAGATCACAACTTTTTTTTTTAAAGCTGCGCATGCGTAATTGCACGACTTTAATGTCACTAGGAGAGAGACATGGTCTCACGCCCACAAGTTCACGAGATCGCGCAAGGACGGCATGGCGAGTGATCGCATTGGTCGCCGGATGCGGTATTATTGTGTAATTGCAGTCATTCACGGATTCTACCCGTGAATGAAAAATGACGGTTTTAACACAGGATAACAGTGGTTTGCACACTGCGTCATGCAGTCAGGACTGTTGCCAAATCAGAACTATGCCGATTGTGTGTAATAGTGATAACTGATAGTGTGATAATCTCCTGAGGCTGCATCTGCACTATAGAAATAATCCAATTTGACCCCACTTTAACTGTCATGGCTCCATGCTATAGAATTTTGGGAATGGTCGTTTGGTGGCCACAACAAACTACCATTCCCAAAATCCCATAGCATTCAGCCATGGCAGTTAAAGTTGTGTCAAACCGAATTACTTCTGCAGTGTGGATACAGCCAAGGAGAAGCAGAATTGTCAACAAGGTAATTGTGAGCAGACAGCAAACCAAAAGAATAGACGAGCGAAGGAGAGGTGAAATCATTCATTGTCTTTTCCTTTGGCCAATTCTGGTTGGTTCATAAGCATTTCAGAGCATTCCTTCTCAGGCAGGGGGTCAGCCTGTTGAAGCCTTATGTGTAACTCAAAAGCTTGCTACCTCTGTCCTAAAACCAGTTAGGGCAATTTGAAAAGAAAGCAAATATGGCCCAGCAAGGAGGAAAAGTGGCAGTGGCAGCAGCTGCAAGCTGATGCAAAACAAAACAGGGTGAAGAAGGGACATGTCCAAGATGAGCCTCCCTATGTGGGACAAATAGGGTTTCAGCAGGACACTGAAGTTTCAGCATTATTTTGGAGAGATTATATCAGCAGAGTACCTCTTAGCATATACAGACCATATGCTCCTTGTCATGGGTAACCAAAGGTTGCGCCAACAACTTTAGACTAGAATTCAAAGATCCCTCTGCAGATTGATTTTCCAGACTAACGCAGCTATCGGTGCATCCACGCTGGAAAAATAATCCAGTTGGACACCGCTTTCACTGCCCTGGCTCAATGCTATGGAAATCTGGGAGTGGTACTTTGTTGTGGGCCCCAGAGCGGAGCAGACCAAAATGTTGGGGCCACAACAAACTACCGTTCCCAGAATTCCATAGCACTGAGCCAGGGCAGTGAAAGCAGTGTCGGAGTGGATTATTTCTCCAGTGTGGATGCAGCGACAGCTGCGTTAGTCTGGAAAATCAGTCTGCAGAGGGATCTTGTAACACTTTTTGAGAACTGAAAGGAAGAAGCTGGTAGCATGAGCTTTCATTCCCACCTCCTGCACCTTCCCAATGGGTCTTCCTCTGCACAGAACACAGGCAAGGTTACTGTGGATGATGGGTCAGAGATTCCCCTCCTCTGTTCTAAAATATGTTCTGCAGTGGACTTTATTAGGGCTTTTAATACAAAATGTTGCCGTTAATTCCAATGACAGATGCCCTTAAGAGGGGAAAATGTACTGCATAATTTTAGGGTTCTTTCCATTTTCCTATTTCTGTTTGGTGAGCAAATATTGTAGAGCCCTTTTAGTATCAAGCAACACTAGGCAGACTCTGATGTATAGTATTGTTCAGTTAGAACCCAGAGATATCCCAAAGGGAGACTGGTTGCAAACTGGGGCTCTGGAAATTGGACACAGAATTAAGGACGAAGTTGCCTCCAAAGCACGTTTAACGCAGACATTTATTTTTCAAACACAAATCTTGCCCCCAGCTTTCTTCAAAGCTGTGTCCAAATCTGCCACTCTATATATGATGGGAAATTATTTGCAAACAGTTCAGTTACAGCAAAAGTCTTTTTAATCAGCTTTGGCTGTTTCGGAAATGGTGTTTAACAAGGCACCCATCTTATGCACACCAATCCGATACGGATTTAGAATTCGTGCTGCCCGTTGCGTCATCTTAAGTTGGCTCTCCAGTTCAAGAAAACCTTTGTGTCCAGAAAAAAATGGTGAAAGGAATATGCTTTGGAAGGCGTACATCCAGGTAGCCCACCTGTGAAAACACAGTGTTGTTATTTGCAACTGGAATGGCATAATTAACAGAGACATTTTCCATAGCATTCCTCAGTAAGATTAACAGTTAAAAGTAGAAATGACTCAAAGGTCATCCAACCTAATATTGCAGCAGGATTCTAAAAATATACCAGCAGCCAACAGGCAAGCCCTTCCCTTTACCCCAAAAATCAGCCCCCGGGAAGCATGTTCTCATTAGTCCTTTATGGAAAATTGTTTCTTGCAAGTACTAGGTCCAGGACATGTACATTAGGATATGTAGGCTGAGTATCCCTTATCTGGAATTCTGAAATCCAAAGTACACTCGTCCCTCCATTTTTTGCAGACTTCGGATCCGCAATTTTGGTCCTTTGCAGACCAGCAAGTGGGGAGGGTTAAAATGGCACGTGTGGCAGCGCACAGCCATTCAAGGCTATGGGGCTTGAATATTTGCAGATTTCCATTTTCGCAGAGGGGGGGTCTGGAACGGATCCCCTGCAAAAATGGAGGGACGACTATACTCCAAAATCCAAAACTTTTAAAGCTACAACACAAGTAGTGTAGTACATACCTGTACTATAAGGCTGGAGAAAGATGTGAAGATCTGTCAAATGGTGGGAATCCATGCCTCTGTTTTTTCACTTCTGGTTCCAAGCATTTCAGATTAGGGATACTACACGCACACACACACACACACACACTCTACTGTAGTGTCATATATCCAAAAGATAATAGGAAGTATGAGCTACTTCACAGTGGCATACAGAATCATTGCCTCATAGTTTTATTTCTTCGTGCATTGCATGAAGTTTTATTCCTTTATGGATTACATGAACAATTCATTATTTTGGGATATTCTAATCTACCAAAGTTAGTTTTGTAACTAGCAGAAATCTAGATTTCCCAATCTTATATCTTGTTCTAAGTCTTTATATGCTACAACTTTTTAAGAAAGTTGTCACCCCGTTCACATCCTAAAATGTTCAGAAAGTAAATTAAGGCAGAATGTATCAAGAAGCCTCATGACTGGCTTCAACTTGAGTCAAAGTCAAGGTGCACTTAATAAAAAGGATTACATGCATCAAAATAACACTATCTAGAGTGTTTACATTGTACTCTGCCTTGAGCCTTGGGGAAGCAGGTAAGAAATAATATTTAATAATTATTATAATAAATAATTGTGAAAGTATAAGACGATACAGGATTCCAGCTTATATTTTTGTATTGCTTTCCAGCCAAGCTCTTAGTTTTTTTCTTTCCTCTTTTCTTTGCATTTATATTTTTAAAATCCAGTAACTTCTATAACAAAGTACTTAACTAAGTAGTGTCTCCTAGTCCGACCCCCCCAAAACCTGACGAAACATCATTCAACTGTGCTCTGATCATCAGCAGAATGGTCCTCTCCATGCAGCTGATACCCAGTAAAGTAGATTGGGAGGCGAGTTACCAACATGGCAATAGTTTCAAGATCATGAACAAGTAGTCACTGTGAACATGAAACAATTACGGTTTGGTAACTCTTTCATTACCTAACCTTGGACTTTATCACATGGGGCCCAGTTTTATCTTTAAAAAGATAATAAAGCGCAAATAAACCATCCCGAAAATAAAGCAAAAATAGAGCTTGATCACACAAATGAATTTCACACATAATTAGAATAAATGCGAAATAACCCAAAAAGTGATTAAAAGGCGTTCTTACATTTCATACAGAAGTGAAAGAAATCCGTAAATGTACTAGAAATGGTATACTTGCACATGCGCGGAAAGAGAAAGCAGAGAGGCTCATGTCTGCCTGGCATGTTTGTCGCCCAAGCAAAACAGGAAGGAAAAGGGTTATTATGTGAATAAACTGAATGTGACTTTCACACTAGAGTAAATGCGCAATTACAGTAATATTGAAAATGCATTTTCACTAAAATCCCAAAAGTAAAAAGATCTGGGATAACACCACTTTCTGACCACTTTAAATAGCAGTTTTTGTGTGACGTCGTGTGAAATCGTTGCACGTAATTACACATTTTTGGGGGGGATTTGTATGGGATAAACTGTAGATTTCCCCTGTGTGATAAAGTCCGTTGTTTTGGAAACTTCCCTGGAAGCCAAGATGACCAAACTGAGACTGTCATACTTTGGACACATCAGGAGAAGGGAGGACTCATTGGAAAAAACAATAATGCTGGAAAAGGTGGAGGGAAGTAGGAAGAGAGGAAGGCCACATGGCAGATGGATGGACTCTATTATTAAGGAGGTCACTTTGAGTATTAATGGGTTGCAGGATTTAAACAGAGCAGGGGAGGACAGAGGGTCTTGGAGATGTCTCATCCATAGGGTCGCCATGAGTCGAGATTGACTCGAGGGCAGTTAACAACAAAAACTCTTTCGTATTCACAATCACTACTTAGTCAAAATTCTGATACTATTACCATGGTCATAACTCGCCATCCAACCTACTTTATTGGGCATCAGCATGAGGAGAAGGAGGGTCATTCTGCTGATGATCAGAGCACAGTTGAATGATGTTTCCATCAGGTTTTTGGAAATCAGGCCAGGAGACTGAACTTTTATTGTTATGTCTGGAAGCCTAATTTCTTCTCTTTACCTTGAAAACCCCAGATAAATGTTCCTTGGTTAAAGGTAGCAGGCATCTGATGAAAAAGGCTACCCCAGTTATCAAGATCTATCAGTATGATATGATTCATGGTACACAAATAATTAAGATCAGGGAGGTTTCCATCATCTAGAACAGAAGCACAATGATATATGTTATTTTATCAGTTATAAAAATCGGTATCTCAAGACAGCTTTCAAAAATATATAATCACACTTCCAATAACCCAGAATCATGTAAATAATAAAAAACCCAAGCGTATGTACTGAACATGATACTAATTTGAATAAATGTATTGCAAATTCCACTAAACTTTTTCCATTATACATTTGCATTTATTTCCAACTGACACCACTATAGATAACTTTTGGATAGTTATTTGCCAAAACGGAGGCGGATAAACAGTGAGGCAGAAACAAACAGAAAAAGTAAAAATGTAATAATAATAATGATAATAATAATACTTTATATTTCCTGCCTCTCCCTACGGATCAAGGCGGGATTACACAATAAAATATGCAATCGCGTACAAAATACAATCAGTAAAATCAGTACAATCAGAGCATAAATAAAATCAATGAATTTGGACAAATAAAATAAAATAAACAAGAATAAACTAAAATAAACTAGCCGGTCATCATCAGTACCCAAGAAGTCAAAAATGTACTTACAGTTGCCCCTCCGTTTTCATGGACTTGAAGTCCACGGTCTTGATAATTCACGGAGGGGCGAGGCCCATTGGCTAAAATGGCGCACACGCCCGTGGTGCACACGCAGGATAGTGCGTAGAGCCATACAGCATTCAAGGCAATGGGGCTTGAATATATGTGAGTTTCCATTTTTGTGGGGGGGATCCGAAACGGATCCCCCACGAAAACAAAGGGGTGACTGTATTTGCAAAACTATGCTAAGATTATGCATGGCATGATTTTGTAAATAAATCCAGTTTTTCAGAACTTAACCACCCACCCACTCTTTGATTTGTCCATATTTTGTTGTGCTACAACCTGGAAATGGAATGGATTTCATCGGTAATGTTACAACTTGATGTACAGAAGATACTCAAAACTGTGAAAATGCCTTCCAGATGTTGGGAACTACAAAGTGCACCATTCCTGACAATTTGGCATGGTGGCTGGGCCTCATGAAAGCTGAACCCTAAAGCACCTGAAAGGTAGTCAGGAAAGGTAACACCTTCCTTCCTGATGCCATTTCCCTAATCTAAAACACTATTTGCCCTGTTGGGGAGGGAAAAAGAGAGGCACAGTCATACACTTGCCTGCTTCCAGATTCCAGATTCCAAGTCCCAGGCTGAAATTCCACCTCTACAAGCTGCTATAAATTTGTAAAGGTCAGGAAAGAATAGAGAAGATAGCTGTGTATAGGACAGCAAGGGGATTTGGGGTTAGGAAAATGGCCATGGCTGAGAGTAAGCCAAAGTTAAAACACCTGCCTCACCATCACTGCCCTGATCAAATTCCTTCCACCCATTTTTTAGAAGAAGTGGGGATATCTGTAACCGATCTCCTGGAGGGCATACATTTATGTATATATTAAAAAGGACAGTAAAACAGTTTCTTTCAAAAGTGTGCATGAAAACTGATCCTTGTTTTGGTAACAACCTGGCAAGGTGCCCAAAGCCAAGAAACTGAGCAGAGAAGCCACATACAGTGCTACAGTCAAACTGGCCAAAAAAACAACCCCTCCACTGATCCAAAAGAAGCCATCCTAGGCCATCACAGAGTGCTATGTCCTGGTAAATGTATGCTACTGTGGATCATTTTGGTTTTGGCCCTCAAGCTAGATCAGTCAGTGCAGGTACTTTACATGAGGAGAGAGAGAAACAGTGTGGGAGACAGTGATATTGATGTGGGAGAAGGGACAGCCAGATTATAATCTGGATTGCTTTCACTAATAGGACTCCTGGGCTGAAAATGCTACTGCCGCTCAATGGACGTTATTACACGGGGCCAAATCCACACAAAATCCCGACCGAAACCGGATTAGTGGTCCGTGTTTTCACACAACGTCGCACAGAAACTGGACAGAAAGTGGACAGAAAGTGGACAGAAACGAGATCTTTTGAAATTTGGTTCTTTGGAGGAAATGCAAATGCGCAATTTAGGTAATTTCGAATTTACCGTAATGTGATAACCAAATGCGCATTTGGGAGCATTTCCCTGCTGTTGCCATGGTTCCAGCGAGCATTCCTGTGCAAGAGGCTCATTTCTAGTACATTTACGGGCTTTTTTCACTTGTGTGTGGACGTTTAATGCGATTACTGTAAATTCGCAATTAAGGTAATGACGTTTGCGGAATTATTGTTTATTTCCCGTTTATTTTCGGAATGCCTCATTTCCACTTTTTTTTTCGCTTTCTGAGCCACGTGTGATAACGTCCAATGCCAGGCTGGTAAACAGTAAAAACAGCAAGGATCCAGGAGTTGATCCTGGATGATCCTGCTCACCTGGCTAGACGAAGCAGGGAAAGGGAGAATGGCTTTCAATCCTCTACTGTGATTCCATCCCGATGAGGTGCCCTGTCCTACAATCTGACACATTTTCAGTGTGTGCTTTAATTAAGCAGAATCTCTGAAATATTCAGCCGGATCAAATATTCAGCGAAACCACCTACTTCCTTTTTTCAGCACGACCCCTCTTGTCATCTGCCTTGCTGTTCTCTTTGCTGACAAAGTTGCTGTCTTATTACAATTTCAAAGGTTTTCGTTGATGTCCCTGCTCCTTCAGAAAGACACATGTAATCCATGCTGTGTAAGCCTTTATAGTGACATAAAAACTCCTTTTCGACATAAAAAAAAGAGGTCACCACAAAATCCACGTAAGTATTTAAACTGCACAGTGTTGTCGTGGCTATCCTGACGGTGTCGATGCAGGGTTTCTGTCTTCTGAAATGTCATTTTACACAAGCCACAACTGTACCTGTGAAAGGGACGGCTCCCTAATGACATGCAATGCTGCTTCACAATGTCTTCTGAGTCAAATATTTCCTCACATATGTGACACTGAAGAAACTTCCTCAGACAGATCCACTGGGCTCTCTGCTGGAGACAATTCCATAGGGTTTGGAGATCGGTCCTTTGTTTCAAGTGAATTACCACAACGGGTATAAAAAGGTTCTCAGCATCATCTTTCTCACAATAGTAGCTATGCCCACCATGAGGTTTTGTCGCATGAGCCGCAACATCCTCTTCTTTCTGAAGGGTTACGTTGCAGGACCGATACCAGAAGAGGAAGTTAAGTCAAGTTGTGCTCCTCCATAGAACTGGCTCATGTGCAAACGGATTGCTAAAAGGCACTGACATATCCAGGTTTTGACAGTATGAACACTGCTAACTTCTTGGCTTTTGTCCTCTAAATCTTTTTTTTTTTTCATTTTGGTTTCTCTCTGATCATCGATAGATACATTACAATCCAAAGGTCTCTTCAGAGGAGAAGATTTTAAAAGTCTTACATGCTTCCGTAGCTGGGAGACACTTTTATTCCCTTCATTGACATGACAAATCATCAAGATTGGTTCTTCCATGCTGGTGAAAACTTTAACCTTGCGTTCAGTGTTGCTAATATGTTGTCTGAGATTGCTGTCATCAACAAACCATTTGCGACAACCAAGACTGCACAGAATCTGGACTGCTTTCGGTAACAGGGCTCCTGGGCTGAAAATGCTACTGCTGCTCAATGCCAGGCTGGTAAACAGAAAAAACAGCAAGGATCCAGGAGTTGATCCCGGATAATCTTGCTCACCTGGCTAGATGATGCAGGGAAAGGGAGAATGGCTTTCAGCCCTCTATTGTGATTCCATCCCCTGATGAGGTGCTCTGTCCTACACCCTTTGGCTTTATAAATTTCAGCAACTTGGGAAATGTTCTTCTTTGACACGGCGACTGGATGAGCATTACGACAACGAGTTCTAGAATTCGAAAAGATACGGTAACACTGTGCATCTAAAAAACAGCCAACATTTTCAACATTATCTTTGAAGGGTGGCTTGCCAAGCCTGGGACGACTCTGGAGAGAAATCAGAAAGCAACCTCTCTCCCTTCCCCTGGAGCAGCAATGCTCTAGCTACCTGTGCAAGCACTCTAAAATTTAAGAGTGGCAGCTGATGGTCTTTTAAGACAGCTTAGGGCCGAAACAGACGGCCCGTATAGCCCTGCTTGGGGCTGGCTTGGGGTCATGGCATTTACACGGACTATGCCCTCAAGCCAGACCGAAGCCGAGCCACCAATTACATGCTGTCCAGCTTCTCTCCAGCTTAGGGGCATGGTGCTTAGACACCACTTTCCCCAGAGACGGCTTTTTTGGAGGAAAAGCTGGCTCTTTGGGAGAAGAGGTGGCTTTTTTCTGCCCCAAAAAGGAGCGGATCTTATCTGCTTCTTTTGGGGGCAGAATCTGGCTGGATTGGGGCCGGGCATCTGTTTGCCCATGCCCCAATCCAACCTAAAAGGTACGGCTCTAAGCCGCCCCTTTTGGCCTGTCTGTATCCCCCCCTTAGTCCTTTAAAGACAGAAGGAGATATATATATATATAGATATAGATATAGATATAGATATAGATATAGATATAGATATATACACACACACACATACACACAGTTCTTTGAAGGAAGAAGAACCGACATGCACACAGCAACTATAGTACATTGCTCTGTTCCCTAAGACACAGCTCAAAACTATGGTTGCTGTCCATGTGTTTTGTTTTGTTTTTTGCCAACTGATAACCCATTACCACCATGTTGAAAAAACAAGGGAGAAGAACAAAGATTGGAAATGTCAGAACCCAGAAGGGGGGGAAAATAGCTTTGCAGTCCATTCAGCAAAGACTGTTACAAACCTGAAGTGTGCAGTTAACTCTACATGGGAACGCAACATTTGATGGAAGACATGCATTTCGCTTGGAATGGAGCTTCTTTACAGAGCGAAAGTAGATGATTCTTTGTGTAGTCTGGGAAAAGTAGTGGACTGCCTTGTTTATCTGCAATGGGATGCACAGAATATAGTCTCAGGAAGATAGCAAGTAAATAGCAGGGGAGGGAAGCTTTAGGACGAGAAAATTTTATGGAACTCCAATAAGACAGGAAGAGAAGAGCTGAGTTAGGAAACAGATGGAATGGACAAACAAAACAAATGTAGAAGAAATATTATGTACTAAGCGGAATATCTGTGCCATTATATGTAAATAGTACATACTGTTTCGTTGTTTTGTTTTTAAGGAATTTATGTGGGTAATAAATAATAAACACTTAAAAAGAAAGGAATTAAAAGGGAATCTACTTCTACCCAAGGCAAAGGCACCCATGCATCAGCATTCCCCAACTCTACCATCAAATTTAGATTTTATAATGTACACCAGGTAGGCAGATTATAGTTTATAACCAATTGGCATCTGGGACACACAGCACCATATTCTACTATACATCACAAAAGGTGCCCATTTCCAATCACAATCTACCTTCTATCAACAACCATGTAACCAACTGCCAAACTCCTGACAAAATCTAGCTGGAGAATGAAAAGTTACACATGAATCAAACACGAATGCAAAGCCAACAATTCCATGTATACAACATGTCTAAGCAATTTCAAAAAAGCCATCAAAACGGATCTCTTCCGACAGGCCTTCCCTGAATAGAACAGACCGCCTCTCCCTCTTTTTATGTTTTTATGTTTCTGTGTTTATGTTTTTTATATTCTATGTTTTATGTTACAGTTTTAATGTTTTAGGGTATTCATTTGATATCACTGGTGTGAATCCGCCAGTTATTTTAAACATGCGTATTATTACATGTAATTTTAAGGGGCGGGGGTAAATTGTTTTATGTTATCGTTGTTGCAATGGATTTGTTTGTTTTATATGTAACTTTTGTGAGCCGCCTTGATTGCCTAAAGGCAAAAGGCGGGCTACAAAAATAAAGTTGTTATTATTATTATATTAAGCAAGGCTGACAAATGTTCTGGGCTGTCAGCTCACACTTGTGGGACTCTCTCTTCCTGAGAAATGTCTGTCAGGGGGACATGGCTAGCCAGCTAATATGGCAGTTGCTTAAAGAAAGAGGAGGGCTGGATCTCAACAAATTTTTCACAATTGGGGTTTAATTAAGTGAAGATTGCATCTCACAACCGCACACCCAATGCAAGGAACAAAACATGTCAGGGATCAATCAATTTTGGGATTCTACCACCTGGCTAAAGAATATAAAATCCTGCCAGAAGAATCACCTAAGTTTTATCGCTCGTCATTTCCATCCTGATCCTGGCATTATAGGATGGGAACATAAGGGAAGGGGCAAGAGCAGGTTTTACTGCTCAGGAAAATGTCACCAATGCTGCCAGGAGTCCCCAAGCCATTTCCCATCCATGCTATGGCAGCCAATTTTGAAGAACAGTAGCTTTCCTTTCTGTAGCCTGTGCTATTTCAAGCCAAAAACAGATGAAAGCTAGAGACAGATGGCAAGCAAGGTGGCATCCTCTTGAAATTTGTAAGGTGGCAGCTTGGGAAGTGCTGAATTAGGCAATCCACAGCAACTACTCTCAAGGAAAGGGCCACTCTCAGCTATCCCACAGACTGATAGTGACATCTTATGGTTTCTCATCCCTGCACCAGCCTCAATAGGGAGGAGTTGCAGTTTATTGTAGCACCAGAGCTTTCTCTGACAGAGAAGGTTCAATGTCTCACAAAACTACAGTTCCCAGGATTCCCTAGCATTGAGCCAGGGCCGTCAAAGCGGCCTCAAAGTGGGCCTTTGCAGACTGCCAGAAATAGTGCAAATTGAGTCCATTTTAAGGGTTAGGGTTAGGGTATCATGGGAACTGTAGTTTATTGTGGCACCAGAGCTCTCTGACAGAGAAGGCTCAATGTCTAAGAAAAAAAACAATTCCCATGATTCCCTAGCACTAACCCTAACCCTTAAAGTGGACTCAATTTGCACTATTTCTGGCAGTGTGTTTTGGACATCATTAAGGGTTTCCTTATCCCCACCTCTCCGCTAGGTGGCAGCGACGGCCGCTTCTCCCCTTCCTCCCCCACACGCTGTCGGAACTCTACGGTGCGTGTCTGAAGTCCGCTCTAGCCTCCAGTTTCCGCCTTTTCCTCTTCTCTTGCTTCTTTTCCACTTCCGGTTTCCGGGCGGGTCCCTTTCTCAGGGTGCTGCCGACGCCGGCAAGATGGTGAGTGAGTCGAATCCGGTGCCATCCTCCTCGGAGACGGAGGGAAGGGGGCCCGGGTCCGGATGGAGGGAGAGGCAAGGGGCGGCCGAAGCACCGGCGGGGCTCTGGCCGCGAAGGGAAGCGGCTGTTGGGGAGGAAGGGGGCCGCCAGGCTAGGCCAGGGTCAGGCCTCCCCTTCGGCGTCTAGGGGCAGCCATGTTGGCCCTGTTCTAACTGCTCTCGAGTCGACCCCGGTCCAAAACGCACTGCAGAAATAATACATTTTGAGGCCGCTTTGACTGCCCTGGCTCAATGCTAGGGAATTCTGGGAACTGTAGTGTTAGAGGGGGACGTACTAAAACAAATGACAGTATTTGCCCATAGAGAAGCATTGGAGAATACTTGTCCATAGGAAAGCATAGGAAACATCGCCAGTGTTTCCCTATGGGCAAATATTCCCTAATGTATTCCTATGGGGAAATATTCCTTAATGTATTCCTATGGGCAGGTATTCCCCAATGTTTCCCTATGGACAGATACTCTCCTATGGTTCCCTATGGGCAAGTATTCCCCAATGTATTCCTATGGGTAATATTCCCTAATGTATTCCTATGGGCAAGTATTCCCCAGTGTTTTCCTATGGGCAAATATTCCCCAATGTATCCCTATGGGCAAGTATTCCCCAATGTATTCCTATGGGCAATATTCCCTAATGTATTCCTATGGGCAAATATTCCTTAATTTATTCCTATGGGCAAGTATTCCCCAATGTTTCCCTATGGGCAAATATTCCCTAATGTATTCCTATGGGCAAGTATTCCCCAATGTATTCCTATGGGCAATATTCCCTAATGTATTCCTATGGGCAAGTATTCCCCAATGTATTCCTATGGGCAAGTATTCCCCAATGTATTCCTATGGGCAATATTCCCTAATGTATTCCTATGGGCAAGTATTCCCCAGTGTTTTCCTATGGGCAAATATTCCCTAATGTATTCCTATGGGGAAATATTCCTTAATGTATTCCTATGGGCAGGTATTCCCCAATGTTTCCCTATGGACAGATACTCTCCTATGGTTCCCTATGGGCAAGTATTCCCCAATGTATTCCTATGGGCAATATTCCCTAATGTATTCCTATGGGCAAGTATTCCCCAGTGTTTTCCTATGGGCAAATATTCCCCAATGTATCCCTATGGGCAAATATTCCTTAATTTATTCCTATGGGCAAGTATTCCCCAATGTTTCCCTATGGGCAAATATTCCCTAATGTATTCCTATGGGGAAATATTCCTTAATTTATTCCTATGGGCAAGTATTCCCCAGTGTTTTCCTATGGGCAAGTATTCCCCAATGTTTCCCTATGGGCAAATATTCCTTAATTTATTCCTATGGGCAAGTATTCCCCAATGTTTCCCTATGGGCAAATATTCCCTAATGTATTCCTATGGGGAAATATTCCTTAATGTATTCCTATGGGCAGGTATTCCCCAATGTTCCCTATGGACAGATACTCTCCTATGTTTCCCTATGGGCAAATATTCCTTAATGTATTCCTATGGGCAAGTATTCCTTAATTTATTCCTATATAGTCAAATATTCTCCTATGTTTCCCTATGGGCAGGTATTCCCCAATGTATCCCTATGCACAAGTATTCCCCAATGTTTCTCTAAAGGCAAGTAATTCCCAATATTTCTCTTTCGGCAAACACTCTCTTATGTTTCCTTATGTGCAAGTATTCCTCAGTGTATTCCTATGGGCAAGTATTCCTTAATTTATTCCTATATAGTCAAATACTCTCCTATGTTTCCCTATGGGCAAGTATTCCTTAATTTATTCCTATGGGCAAGTATTCCCCAATGTTTCCCTATGGGCAAATATTCTCCTATGTTTCCCTATGGGCAGGTATTCCCCAATGTATCCCTATGCACAAGTATTCCCCAATGTTTCTCTAAAGGCAAGTAATTCCCAATATTTCTCTTTCGGCAAACACTCTCTTATGTTTCCTTATGTGCAAGTATTCCTCAGTGTATTTCTATGGGCATGTATTCCCCTATGTCTCACTAAGGGCAAGTCTTCTGCAGTGATTCCCTACGGCCAAGTATGGTTTCTCTATGGGCGAGTAGGGTTTACCTGTGAGTAAGTACTGTCTTTTGTTTTAGTCCCTCCTATTTTGTGAGATATGTAGTCTTTTCTATCAGAGAGCTCTGCAGCCACCAGAAAAAAACTACAGTTCCCAGTATTCCCTAGCACTGAGCCAGGGGCTTTTTTTCCCCAAATAGATAGGAACGGGGATTGCAGCCAGAAAACCAGCATTTTATCTAGTTTCTTCATAGCTGCCCTTTCCATTCCCAGTCTTCTAATTTCTTAACTCCATTCTGGTTAAGATATGGAGACTCTTTGACTATTTCGGTTTTCTGGTTATCAGGGATGAATTCTTGTAGATCTTCCCCGGTTATTATTTTTGTTTTCTTAATGTTCAACACCAACCTTGTGACCCTCTTCCAAGTACAGTAACCTCCAAAATCCACAAAACAGTGATACCTTTATGGGGACAATGAAAATAAACATATTACATGTTGCAGGTTTTCAAGGAACCAGTGGCCGCTACAGTGAAGCTCCCAAAGCTTTTGCAGCATGTATTTTGTGCATTTTGGTCGGCCCAATGCATTTATCGCTGTTTTGTGGATGTTGGGGTGTTACTGTACTGAGTTCCCAGTTGCAGTGATCGCATTTTGTTCATTGTTAAACATTTTGGGGATGTCTCAGCAGTGTGTGTTCTTCCTTTTCCATCTCCATTGTTTCTTCGGCTGACCTGAGCTTTAATAACTCTGGTTGGAGGCTGACAGATAAAATGCTTCATGGCAATTAATTTCTACACTTCAGAGAGTGCCGGGGCAGATTTTCTATATCAGGGGTAGGCAACCTTTCCCCTTTAAGGGCCGAGGGACTTCAGCTCCCAGAATCCCAGGAGCTATTGGCCAACATGGGACTATTATAGGCCAACATGGCTGAGGCTTCTGGGAGCTGAAGTCCCTCGGCCCTTAAAGGGGAAAGGTTGCCTACCCCTGATCAATATGCAGCTATTTAGATTTATTTATTTTGCCTGGGCTAACATCCCATCATGGCAGTGTTTTTGAGTGGATGCCATCTCTTGGCACCAGTGTGATCCAAGGCCTTGCATGCTTCCCACCTAATCCTCCAATTCCACAGGTTAATGCAATATCTAGGATTGTGTTCTCATGCACCAAAGGTGATAACATCATTGTGAGGCGTGCATAGCCAAGCATTGCACACCTTGTGGCAGTCTGGAGGAGCAGATGGCAGAGACGGGGGTCCAAAACACACTGCAAAAATAATCCAGTTCAGGACCACTTTAATTGCCCTGGCTCAGTGCGAGGGAATCCTGGGAACTGTAGTTTATTGTGGCACCAGAGCGCTCTGACAGGCTAAATGTCTCAAGAAACCACAGTTCTACATACACACATACATACACTTACTTAATTTGCTTCATTGATAATTTCTATAATACAAACAATCTTATTTCTTATTTCTTTAACTCTTCTAATATATATAATTTCCCCCACTACTTCTCACTCTCAACACCCTTTCATGCATTTCCTTCACATTCCTTTACCATTCATCCTATAGTTTCTCTTTCCTTTATTCCTTCTTAACTTCTTTAATCTTCATCCTCTCTCCTCCCTGTGTGTATGTATATGTTTGAAAGATTGCACATGTATTGTTTTGTAATTTTAACTAATAAAAGATTTAAAACACAAAACAAAACAAAAAAAAAAACCCCACAGTTCTCAGAATTCCCTAGCATTCAACCAGGGCAGTTAAAGTGGTCTCAAACTGGATTACTTCTGCATTATATTTTGGACCACAGTTGATCAATGGATGTGTGGTCCCTTGTAGGTGTGTTATACGTTGTGGCTGATAAGTGTATATTCTAAAACAGTCTGTTTTCCTCAATTCCTGTTTTATATAGTACAGTTCACCCACGCCATACGCGGGCTTCTCAAACGTGGACTTGACATCCTGTGGACAGCAAGTCTGGGAGGACAAAATGGCCACGCCACGCACAGGAGCACACACCCGTTGTTTTCAATGGGAGTCGAGCAGAGATGGTTTTTGCCATACGCGGGGGGGGGGGTAATCCGGAATGGATCCCCCATGTATAAAAAGGGTCCACTGTATTAGTACTTAATGCTTATTAGTAAAATTTTATTATGTTAGGTAGCCTAGCAGACTTCTATGAAGTCAAAAATATGGCTACTCTTTTGTGATATTTTGACTCGTGATAAAAGTTTAAGCAGACCTGGGAATTTTTTTCTGATGGGACAGCACATCTCCTTCTCTCTGTGTATTTGAGAGGCAGGAATGGAGGGTATAGACCAGGGGTAGGCAACCTAAGGCCCGGGGGCCGGATGCAGCCCCCCAAGGCCTTTGGACCGGTCCCAGGCCAGTCCTGCCACCGCCACCGCCATGATGATATTATCGTTGTTATTACTTGTTCTTGGGGTTTTCTTGGCAAAATCTCCACAAGGGTTTTGCCATGGCTTTTCTGGGGCTGAGAGAGTGTGCATGCATATATTTTTTTTAAAAAAAAATTATTTATTTTTATTTATTTAATTTTTGGTGCTTCGGCCCCTCAATTGTCTGAGGGACAACAACCCGGCTCCAGGCTCAAAAAGGTTGCCTACCCCTGGTATAGACAAACTCTTGCTATCTATCCTCATACACTCCCATAGCCAACTGAGGCCTTGTACATGCAAGGGAATATGTTCCTCATCATGGCTAGACTCCTGATGTACCATTCATTCCCCCGTTTGGTGAGTTTGGTTACAAGGACTGCATTTGGTAAACCCCTTCCCTGCCAGTGAGTTTCTTCGTCATGGTGGAAATGTTAAAAACTGGACTTAAATAGTTAAAGCGCTGCTACAATGGTCATAGGAGATCACACTACACTCTTAAAGTGTTGGTATTCCACTTTAACTGCTCTGGCTGCCTCCTGTTGCATTCTGGGATTTGCAGTTTGAGGGGGGGCATTTAGAATATTCAGCCAGAGAGGTCTTAGGCCTCACTGGACTACAAACTCCAGAATGCAACAGAAGGCAGCCAGAGCAGTTAAAGTGGAATAGCAATGCTTTAAGAGTCTACAGTGGTCCCTCCACATTCACTGGGGCTAAGGGTGAAGGACTCCCGTGAATGTGGAAAAACCACAAATAAAAAAAACACTACTCTTTTTACCCGAGAGAACACCTCTCTAGGAATCTCCAGGTCCTCCAGTGCAACTCTGTGGTCAACATCTGCAAGAAATTGATCATAGAATCGTGCTGGAGGGCCTACAAATGCCTAGAGAAGTGTTTTCTCTAGGAACTTCTAGGTTCTCCAGCACAACTCTATGGTCAGCCTTTGACAGTTGCTCTAGAGCAGGGGTAGGCAACCTTTCCCCTTTAAGGGCCGAGGGACTTCAGCTCCCAGAAGCCTCAGCCATGTTGGCCAATAGTCCCATGTTGGCCAATAGCTCCTGGGATTCTGGGAGCTGAAGTCCCTCAGCCCTTAAAGGGGAAAGGTTGCCTACCCCTGACCTAGAAATTCCTAGAAAGAACATATTGATCAAAACTGCAAATAATCAAATCCACAAAAGTCAAAGCTGCAAATGTGGAGGGCTGACTGTAGTGGGATAATCTCCATAGTCAACGTATTTGCCAGGTTTGAACCCCTGTCAAATAAGGGGAGAAGGGGGGCAGCCTTTCTGATGCCAAGCTTTCTGTATGTAGGGACACACAAGATTTACTGAAGTGATACAGGCCAGAAATAGCATTGACTTGGCATTTTACTGAAATATTTATTTTCCCCAAGTCCTTTGATCTGTATTACGACTTGGCATCAACGGCTAAAGCTGAAAGATAGTGACTAGTCTGAAGCTATATCATGCAGCATATTAATTCCTCCAAAATTGGGATAGCTAGTTTCCTCCCCAGCCCACAGGAGTTGTTGTAGGAGAGAGATCAAATTGCCTCTTTTGCCAGCGAGTGAAGAGTTCTGGTCACCAGCCATGACCAGACAAGCAGTTAAATGCAAGGTGTATATCATGGCTTCGTTGCAGGTTTTAAGATTTTTAAGATTTTCGCTTTTAGACTATATTAACACGGTTAAAACATCCCACCATTTGATTATATAAAGTGTATATGTGCTATTTAGTAATCATCCCATAGAAAGAGAATGTAGGCCAGATAGGGTTTTGGTTTTTTTAATGTAATGAGTTTGTGGAACAACAAAACAAGGGGCAACTGTCTTAAAGCATCAGATCCTGACTGATCTTGAATGCTAAGCAGGGCAAGTGCTGCTTAATACTTGGATGGGAGACCAACAAATATCCGGTGCTGCAGGCAGAGGAAGGAACTGGCAAAACCACCTCTGAGTATTCCTTGCTTAAGAAAGCTCTGTGAAAGTCATGGGGTCGCCATAAATTGACAGGCCCCTTGAACACACTCTCTCTCACACACACATGTATCTTCTGTATCTCAGTATCAGAGTTGTTCACTTACTCTTTGGATGATTCTGGCAGTGGTGTACAAACAGTCTTGGGAACAAGCTACATGAGTTGATGTTTAGAGATTAAGAGGCTGAGCTGTGAATCAGAAAGTCCCCAGTCTGAATCTCAGCTTTGTCATGAGCTCACAAGCCATCCTTTTCTCCTCTCTCCCTGGCTACTGAATATGTAATACAGCAAGCAATAATATTGATGGACCTTACTGGCTTGTGGTAAGAACAGAAACTAAATAATGCACTTACTCATACCCTCTTACACTTAGGGTCTGAACAGACTACCAGAAATAATGCAGCTTGAGACCACTTTAACTGTCCTGGCTCAGTGCTAGGGAATCATGGGCATTGTAGTTTTTTCTGAAACATTGAGCCTTCTCTATGTGCCACAATAAACTACACTTCCCATGATTCCCTAGCACTGAGCCAGGGCTGTTAAAGTAGTCTCAAGCTGCATTATTTCTGACAGTCTGTTCAGGCTCTTACTCTAACTGTCTCCCATTTACTTTGTCTTCATTCACACACTCTTCCTTCCATATGAGTAGACTCACACAGTTGGAGGAGACCCCAAGGGCCATCGAATCCACCCCCCTGCCATGCAGGAACTCACCATCAAAGCACCCCAACAGATGGCCATCCATCCTCTGTTTAAAAAAGTGTTAGAGGGTATGAGAAAAGGATAGGACATGGAGGATGGGAAGGTAGGAGAGATAGGGAGATGGATTGAATGAGTTGAGAAGAAGGGGGAAGAGCTTGGTAAGGAAAAATAGATGGAGAGAGGGGGAAAGAAGAGAGGGAGAAGAGAAAGAAGGTGAGGAGGGAAAGAGGAATGTGAGAAGGAGAGAGAAAGTAAATACACAGTGGAAGAATGTGAATGATGAGCTTAGCAAATAGAAAGAGATTGTTAAGAGTGTTGGGATCTAGTGATGGAGAATAATAAGTAGGGGTTAGGCTGTTATTGTTATTGTATGTATACAATGTTATGGAATGTTGCATGTTGTAGGTTTGACAGTAGAAGTGTGAAACTGTATTGTTTGTTTGTTTTCATAATAATCAAATATCTTATTTTAAAAAAGGAAACTAAATAATGCTCCTGAGACGCAGCATTGCGTAGCGGTTTGAGCACTGAACTATGACTCTGGAGATCAGAGTTTGATTTCTTCCTTGAGCAAAAGAAACCCCACTGGATGATCTTTGGCAATTCATCCTCAGAGGATGGCAATGGCAGCCCTCCTCTGAAGAAATTTGCCAAAAACCACACCCTATGATAGATTCTCCATAAGTAAAAAATTACTTGGAAGCACACAGCAGCAACAAACAATGCTTTGAACATCTGAAAGTGATAGATAATCAATGGAAAAGTTCTCAGAATGGTTGTTATACCAAGGGGAAAAATGGGGAAAAACAGTCCCTACTCCTCAGACATGCAGCTTTAAAAAATCGCAACACAAAAGGAAAATGGGAAAAATAAAACAGTTCTTAAGGTTTCATCTTGTCTGTTAGAGGATTCTTAACTGAAGAACAAGGGAATCAAAGCCTAATGGAGTTGGCTTCTCAGAAGGGATTGTGGTGGGGCTGTCTTTGCTCTTTCCATCTCCGAGTGCTGAAATAATTGCAAAATAGTAGTTGTATGGAACAAACTAACACAATTTTGTCTGCAGGGAAACATGCTTAGTATTTTTTAAAAAACGAGCTGTGTTGGCCACTCAGCAAAAATGCAAAATGAACATTATGGCGATACCTTTATTATTAGGCAAGCCAAAAGTTGCAAAATATATCACTTCCTTTCAAAGCACATTGGCTTCACCAGGAAAAGATGTTAAGAACTATATTGGGGAACAAAAGTGATGGTGTCAAGTGGGCTAGGTCTGCATCCTGGTTCATGTGTTTGCTTAAGATGGTCTCAAGGGAGCATTGATGCTGATAAAGGCCATGCCCTTTATCAGACTTAAGGGGACTTGAGTGGTAAAAAATGCAATAAAACTTTCATCATTTGCAACAGCAGAGTAATTTCCTTTGAGATCCAATATTGTAAAACTACGTTGTTCAATATTACTAAAATTATCTCACTCTTCATTGCCAGGTGAACGTTCCCAAAACTCGCCGGACTTATTGCAAGAAGTGTGGCAAGCACCAGCCCCACAAGGTAACCCAGTACAAGAAGGGCAAAGAATCTCTGTATGCACAGGGTAAGTTGTAGAATTAAGCATTTCTCTCTCCCTGTACTTGCAAGATGGTAGAATCTAAGCGCTTGGATTAGTTATTGGAAATATTGTTTGCAAAGCATGTATTAGGCACATGTTTCAATTAACTTTTAAAAATATAGGATTCATGTAGATTATTTGCCCATTTCTTAACTGTGAACTAAAATATTTCTGTGCAGACAACCATGGCTAGAATTGCAGTGTTCACTCATTACAGTGCTCCACCTCTGCTTATTTATGTGCTCTGTTGCTATAGGCAAAGTCACACACTCTCAGCCTCAGGATGACAAACCCCTCTCTGAAGAAACATGCCAAGAAAACTTCTTAGGGTCACCATAAGTCAAATGGTTTGAAGGCACAACAACCATGTATAACATGGTCACTTCTTACCAGTTCTTTCTTTATGAAGGCAGATAGCATATTTTCATTCTCATCATCTTAATGTTTGTTATTGTTGTGTGTCCTTAAGTTGTTTTTGACTTGAACCTATCACAGGATTTTCTTGGCAAGTTTTATTCTGTTTTGCTTTTTTTGTTTAGCACAGCTTCAGTATACAGTGAAAGAAGTTAAATGGAAAAAAAATATTGCCCACTTTACATTTTAAAATTAAGATTATTTATAACTTTTAAAATACCTTTGTTGCACAGGACAGGTTCAGATTTTAATCATGGGGAAAACCCTCTCCCACAGCAGAACATAAATGACAATTAAGAACAAGGTAACTCCTGGGATGCAGTGGCTTAGTGGTTAAGATGCCAGTTCTGATGATTGGAAGGCTGGCAGTTTGAGGCCCAAGTGCCGCATGACGGAGTCAACTCCCATCACTAGTCCCAGCTTCTGCCAACCTAGCAGTTCAAAAGCATGCAAATGCAAGTAGATAAATAGGTACCACTTGGTTGGGAAGGTAACAGCATTTGGTGCAGTCATGCTGGCCGCATGACCACCAGAGTAGTCCTTTGATAACGCTGGCTCTTCAGCTTAGTAACAGAGAAGAGCGCCAGCCCCTACAGTCAGTTACAACTAGACATATTCACCTTTCCCAACCTGTGCCCTTCACGTGTTTTGAATTAAAGTTTCCATGTTGCTTGACTTTGCTGGCTAAGGCTAATGGAAGATCCCGTCCCAAACATCTTAAGGTTGGGGGTGTCTGAAGTTGATTAACATCTGGGGCTGTGAAATCTGAAGATCATAGGGACAAAACAATGTAGATGAGCACCAGCCATGAGATTCCCTTTGGGGTGATGGGGAGGATTTCCCCCATCATTAGTCATGAATCACCAATTTAGGAGACCAATTACCTTTAAACTGATAAGAATGTATGTTTTAAAATGTACTCACAGTAAACACAGGTGACAAAGGTAGAATTTCAATTTACTATTTCTTTATCTGAAGGATTTAATTTCTTTCTTACAGGAAAGCGTCGATATGATCGCAAACAAAGTGGATATGGTGGTCAGACAAAACCTATCTTTCGCAAGAAGGTGAGCTTGCCTATGTGACTGTAGAAACTGGAGGGCAGTCCAGGGGGAATCTTGTTGTAAACTTATCTCATTGAAGAATTAATGAGTGTCAGGATCTGCTGGACTAGATTCTAATTTTTAATGGGGCCTATCTGTATTCCATAGTTAAGAAAGGCCAACCTTCACAGTTCCTTCATGGAAGTCTAAAATCTAGCTGCTTGTCTGTCAAGTCGACTAGTTTCACTTCTTTCCTGCTGTTTTGCCTTCCCTTGCAATGCTTGATGCAAGGGAGGACACAAACACTGTTGAAATTCATCCCAAACAATCTGTGGGTCTTTTACTTTCTGTTCCAGGCTAAGACTACGAAGAAGATTGTGCTGAGGCTGGAGTGTGTGGAACCCAACTGCAGGTCTAAGAGGATGCTGGCCATTAAGAGGTGCAAGCACTTTGAGTTGGGAGGAGACAAGAAGAGAAAGGTACAACTTTGGGCTGATTTATGCACAGGCCATTTTTTAAATTCACTTCAAGGACTATAGCTGTTGCCTGCCTAACTGGATGACTTCAGTGGACAGTAACTCTAGTTTGGAACTCTAGATTAATGTCAAATGATTTAGTGTAGTGAAATTACAGTACGGCAGGACCTTGATGTCCATGGGGATCTGTTCCAGGGCCCCCCTTCCACAGATACCAAAATCTGCGGATGCTCAAGCCTGTGTTGTCCCCAATGGCAGTATGTGCATGCAGCTGCACCATTAGGGACAATGGGACTTCAGGTCCCTAATGGTAGTGCAGCCACATGCACGCACCAGCATTGGGGACAACGTGGGCTTGCCATCTGCGGATGTTCAGATCCCCGGATGGCAAGTCCGCAGATACCAAGGTCCCACTGTAAAAGTGCTGACAGAATAGGTACATGTTGGCAAAAAAACAAAACAAAAAAATGTATAGGGTGGTCCTGACATGGATAAGGCTGAAATTACCATAGCTTTTTATTTTTTCATAAGGATTTGAGGTCAGGCAGAGGGTTCTAGCCTTTGTGTAGAACTTTGTTAGGTTTTTAATATGAAAATGATCACCAAACAGGTTTGAAAATCATTTTGAGATACAGTTTTACTTAGGGCTTTTACAGACTGCCAAAATAATACAGCTTGAGGCCACTTTAACTGTCCTGGCTCAGTGCTAAGGAATCATGGGAACTGTAGTTTATTGTGGCACCAGAGCTCTCTTGACAGAGAAGGCTCAGTGTCTCAGAAAAAAATAAATTCCCATGATTCTCTAGCACTGAACCAAAACAGTTAAAATGGCCTCATGCTGCATTATTTCTGGCAGTCTGTAAAGGCCTTTAGACTTCTGCAAATTTGGGGGAATGCACCACAATAAATACACTTTTTTCATTGCTATGGCATACACTTACTCTCTGTTTCATTCTCCCTTTCACAGGGCCAGGTCATCCAGTTCTAAATATTCCTCTTTGGCTTTTGCTGTGAATCACAATAAAATCCTCTCTCAATACCAACATATTGCAGATTTATGTTTCTGTTTGCTTTTGGGGTAAAGTCCTTATCAATTATACTAAGAACAAGCTAACAGAGCAAACTATTTGGGACACCAAACTACTTGCAAAGGTTGGTGAAAAAATAAGTTTTTTTTCTTTCATTTATGCATTCATTAAATACAAACAATTTCAACATTTAATGTGCGACTTAAAGCTACACACAGATTTTCAGTTTCCACAGTACCAACTTATTGTCTGTCCCTTTGCCATTATTTCAAACCACCTGACATGATTCCTTCCATCATAAATTTCTTTGTCAGCAGCAGCTAAATACACAGATTTATGAACTCTGATGAGTTTGTTCCATGATAGTATGCCCTCACATTACAGATGGTTAATGCAGTTGAGAAGATGCAAAGTTTGGTCAAAAACAATTTTATCTTTTTTGCAAACAAGATATAAGAAAAGCTTTTAGCAAAGTGACCTCTCCTAGAAGAAAATGTTTATCTCTACTAGGAGACCAAGAAAGAGGTCAGGCTTCTGGAGATAAAACTAGAATCAGTACCATCTAAATCCATCTGAGGATGCATTTTGCTCCCTGTTGGCATGTGCACTTCCCTCTCCACAGCAAATGCTAAGTTTGGAAAGGGGGCAAACAAATCTACTCTGTGCCACAGTCCTGTTGCAAAATGTCCCTCCCCACAATTCTACCATACATACCTGACTATAAATTGACCTCATACATACATTTTGGGGCCAAATTTACAGATTTTGATATGACCCACGGATAAGTTGAGGGTAGAACTTAGAGGCATGTAACAAGGGATGTAAAGGATGAAGCAAAGGGGGGAAATGCCAGATACTTTCAAAATTCTGGAAGGCATAACTGCGTTCACCCCAAAGGCTGGATGGATGAGGCATCTGTGGTAACTTGTGGCTGTGTGATGTGTGGAGAAGGCAACTAAGCATGGACAGGGGTAAGAAAATGTACGTCAAAAAAGATGAAAAGGCAAGGAAAAAATGGTGACTACATTAGCAGTGATGACAGCTTTGGTCAGAAGCAATGCCGTGGCAGAGAAAATAGTGGGGGACAATGCTTCTTTTAGGTGCTAAACTCTTGCCTTTCCCCACTCCACTAAGACAAGGCTGTGGTTCCCTTTTTGATAAGTTAAAAGTGCGGTACTTACATAGACCCATGGCGGTGAAGCAGATGGCACAAAAGGTTCACACCAGGACTGCACTGCTGCCGTTTGTCCTAGGACTGCAGCAACTGCACACACTCGGCCCCAATTTGGCATGTTACCGCAGTCCTGAGCCAGCCGCCAAAAAAGAGCAGTATTTTTGGGCCAGTTCTTCTGGGATCAGTTGTGTCTGGGGCTGCTTCCAGCATTGTTCAGGCTGGGGCCTCATCTGAACACTGCCCTCAACAGTGGCCCTTTTGGGCCATCTGTGAATCCATGGATAAGTAGACTCAGGCTTTTAGGAGGTCAATTTTTTGATAAAATTTCTAATTTATATACATGAGTATATACAGTACTTAGAAAAGGTTGCTGACTGTATTAATGTTTGGCCCCAAGCAACCAGGCACATAGGATTGACAGGGAGGCTATGGTCCTGTTTTAGGTGGCTAGGAAAATTTTAATAATCAAGCTCTAGCCATTAACTGTATATGCTGTTGGAAATAATCCCAAACTTGTTCTTCCCCATCTAGTCATGGGGGGAACCAAGCTCACAAAAACCCTTGACATCACTGGCAGTCATTTTAGATTTTACTGGGCATTACTGTTCAAGGGGCTGTTGAGTTTTAACAAGCTGCCTTACAGGTGTGCAATATATTTTAATAAAATGCACACACACACACACACCCCAATTTGTACCTAGCTCTAGTATATCAAGCTAGTGGAAGAATACATGACTGCCTAGGGATCTTTGGAGAAATTACTGTTTTCTTAAATACAACTGCATTTCCTGTAGTCTCCTAATGAGGTAGCAACAGAAAAGTCTGGAAGGCTTGTTAGATTGACTTATTTCAAGATCACTAATCTCCATCTCTTCCTCCCGTAACCACCTTATGGGGGTAATCAGTGCCTTCTTTCCAGAAGGTTTGTTGCAGAAAGTCCACACCAGAAAGATAAGCTGTTTTTTCTTTTTCTTTTTTTGAGATTTCAAAGTCACTGGTGCATTGTACAAAGGCAGTCTCTCAGTGTTACAAATGGGAGGTAAGGAGATAGTGTACCAAGCTTTCCCGGATTTTAGGGAGATTACCCTGGTTTATAAGGCCTCTCTCAAAAGAAAGAATGAGGGAAAGAGCCTGTCATTTTATAAAGCATCTGGGGAATGGCTGCTTCCACGGCCAATAACAAGCATCTCTTCATTCACTACTGTTTTCAGTAGCACAGTGCCAGTTGGGTTCACCACCACTTTCAAGAATGAAATCCAGTTGTGTAGGCCTAAATCTCTGCTCTGGGGAAGAATCTGTTGGATGGAGCATGTGGGGTTGCAAGCCAAGCCGTTTCCAAGGATGGCAGTAGAGAAGGCAAAAGCCTGCGGCCCACCCATCTCCTGCCGATTCACCACAGCAACAGCAAAGGCTCCGCCTGAGAGAGGCCGCTCCCACAATTCAAAGTAGTTATCCTGGGGAAAAAACAAGCCATTGATGAGTAGTACCAATAACTTGCTCAATATTTTATATAGACTGCTTTTGTAGTTACACATATCTGCTCACAACCAGGATAATGGACAGTGCCAAGAACAGTAATTAAAATCTTATAAAATTTTGATCAGTACAGTAAACTGACCTATAAACAGTCTTCTGAAATTACTAAAAGCCTCGGTGAACAACTTGTAAAATCTTTACAGGTTATTATCCTTCCCTCTTAGGAGAAATGTTTTCCATAAACAGAACTCTCTCTGTCACTACCCATTTAGCATTAGCTGTCATGTTCACCCAAAGGAAGATACTTCCCACAGATTCTGTTTTCACCAGGATCATACAGGAAGACACAGTTCAAGACTTTGTATGGCTTGGGATCAGGATGCCTTAAAATCAAGACCTACACTTTGAATTGGCAAACATACTGAAAGCCCATGGACATCTTTTAAAACAGATGTTCTATGATCAGAATAAATGCTCACACATAAATCAAAAATCTTGCAGATATATTCTGAATTAATTGAAGTCACTATATCCAATCTTTATAATAAGAGTGTTTCCTTTTAGCGTTTTAGATACCACTTGTCAATACTCCAAAGGCGAAAAGGCTTAGCAGATTATAGTACTAGATCTATGAAGATTTCTGGTTCTCCTAATTCTCAAAAGGCCCTTATTCCCAAATTTCTCCAGGTTCTACACAAACCACATCACATAATTTATAGGGTAGAATAATTCTAAATTCAAAGTGACTGGAAGGTACCTTATTTTCCTGCGTATAAGACTACTTTTTTAAATGCAAAATCTGTGGCTAAAGTGGGAGGGGTCGCCTTATGCGCCGGATATAGGATAATGAGGATAGAGGTGCTAAAACTCTATATTTTGCCTGGAAAATGGGGGGGTCGTCTTATACGTGGGTCGTCTTATACTCCGGAAAATACGGTACATTTGCAGTCGTTGTTGCAGTAGCCTGTAAACCAGGTCAGTATTTCTTTAATTTTAAAGTGTATTGACGCTTACACTTTGTGTCTTAAGAACAAGCCACCACCTAATACACAAAAAGTTAAAGGCCTTTTACATATAAAAGGGCCTTTAATTTTCTGCATATTATTTATTTAATTTTCTGCATATAAATAATAATAATAATAATAATAATAATTAAAAATTTTATTTTTAACCCGCCCCTCTGCTCAGCAATCGGGGCGGCGTACAACCTTATAAAAACAGTAAGCAATTAAAACATTCCCAAATCCCACACCCTAACCCTCCCACTCCTTAAAACTAGAGGCCTAAGCAGACTGCCAGAAATAGTGCACATTAAATTGAGGCACTGCCCTGGCTCAGTGCTAGGGAATCATGGGAACTGTATTTTTTTCTGGGACATTGAGCCTTCTCTGTCAGAGAGCTCTGGTGCCACAATAAATTACAGTTCCCATGATTCCCTAGCACTGAGCCAGGGCAGTGCCTCAATTTAATGTGCACTATTTCTGGCAGTCTGCAAAGGCCCTAGACCAGGGGTAGGCAACCTTTCCCCTTTAAGGGCCGAGGGACTTCAGCTCCCAGAAGCCTCAGCCATGTTGGCCAATAGTCCCATGTTGGCCAATAGCTCCTGGGATTCTGGGAGCTTTAGTCCCTCGGCCCTTAAAGGGGAAAGGTTGCCTACCCCTGCCCTAGATTAAGCCAAGAAAGAATTAAAATGGATTTAAACATAAATACACATAAAACAATGTTTTGGGCAATATACAAACTGGCTGATTAAGGGGCAGGTAGCAGACCTCTGCCATTGCCAGGAAGATTATTCCGGGAAGGCCAGCTGGAAGAGATCCGTCTTTACTGCTTTCTTAAAAGCAGCAAGAGTGGTAGTAAGACGGATTTTGTCTGGCAGGCCATTCCATAGTTGGGAGCGGTTGCAGAGAAGGCCCTCTGGGAGGTCTGCAAGAGCCTGGTCTTCATGGGCTGCAGCAGGTTCCTCCCAGAGGACCTAAGGGCATCCCCCCCCCCCCCGCATGTCCAGTTCTGCAGGACAGAAAACATGAAGACTGAATGGTAAGATTTTAAATTACACTATTAGGTTACATAAATGCTGCAATTGCAAACCAACAGACTTTTAATTGTTCAATCACACAGTAGGCTCTGGAAATGCATTTCAAAATGATAAAGTTGATTTAAAACTGATCCATGATGGCTAAGATTGGGAGAAAGCTCACAGCTATCCTGTAAAGTCGTACGAGGTAACATTTAACTGGAAACTATTACAGTGGTCCCTCCACATTCGTTGGGGTTAGGGGCACAGGACCCCCGTGAATGTGGAAAAACTGCAAATAACAAAATTATTCCTTTTACCTGAGAGAACACCTCTAGGAATTTCTAGGTCCTCTAGTGCAACTGTATGGTCAACATCTGCCAGAGCATAGACTCATGCTGGAGGACCTACAAATGCCTAGAGAAGTGTTTTCTCTACAAACTTCTAGGTTCTCCAGCACAACACTATGGTCAACTTCGGACAGAGTTGCACTGGAGGACCTAGTGATTCATAGAGAGAACATATTAATCAAAACCGCAAATAATTAAAGCTGCAAGAGTCAAAGCCACAATTGTGCAGGGCCAACTGTACTCACAAAGATTTTGCCATCTGACAGGACAATCCAATAAGAGAGCTTTGATACTCCGACTGGAAATGGATGTGTAACTACAAAACCTTCACTGAAGACTAAAGCAGGAAAACTAAAGACATAAAGATGGGAGAGGTTGAGGGTATCTAAAACTTTATTAGGTTCAAAATTTGGAAATTGTGGCTGAAATGCTGAATCATCATTGTAACTATGATGACAGAGTTCCTTCCTTTGCAGCCTGGCAACCTGCAGCAAAAGGACTTCCAAGGCCCTGGGATCAGAGGGCTGGGAAATGATACCTGCAGTGGGCCCCTGTTTGTGGGGTGCCTTTAGAACAGGCAGAGAGACAGATACCTCAGGGTCATGCAACTGCATGCCCAAGATATCCCACAACCAGGAGCACACTGTGGATATAATTTCTCAGCACCAGAAATGCTTTGGTTGGCATTTTGTCAGGCTGAGTAGGTAGGTTTTGGGGTCACAATATGAATCCCCAGCAGTTAGGGCGTTGCAAACCTGAACTTAGAATGTAACTGCTGAACAGGATTGCAGCCAATGTGTGCTCTGCACTCCCAGATAGTCAGTTTTACCTTGGTAATTCGATATCCTTGCTTGCCCAGTGGATCTTGGTTGATGGCAATCACATCCTTGTTTTGGAGCAGGGCCTTGGCCTGTGAGCTAATCTGACGCAAATCATTGGACATGAGGAGAGGTGCCGCCATGATAGCCCAAAGTGCCATCTGGGTAATTTGCTGATCCCAGCTCAGCCCAAAGTTTCCAATCACCAGCTGGTGTAGGAGAAGGAAAAACCACATTGTCTTATGTAATTGATGCATTAGGAAACAACTCCACTGAGATAAACCTCTGAAGGCCCTAGGGCCATATGCAGCCCCCAGTTTCTAACAGCTATATGTCACTGGATGAGGTGGGAGAAATAGCTCTGCTTTGCCTGTAGAAGTGAGTTTCAACATCTGGAATCTCCGTTTAAAAGGAACAAAGGTAGGGGATGTAAGAGCCGTACCTCTGAAACCCTGACAAGAGGTGGCCAGAGTGAGCAATACTGGTTATATGAAAAATTGAGCTGAAATAAGACTGTTTCCTTTGTTGTCCTGCCCCACAACTTCAAATGAAGCATAAAGGGAGGAGTGGCCCCATTAGACATTTTGAGGGTGGACAAGCCACTCAGAAGCCATCATTCTATTATGGCTAAGCTCCAGCCCCAAAGAAATAAGCACATAACAGTGTAATGATTTCATTCCAATTAAAAAGAATGTTCTGGTCTATGTTGTCTCATCATTTTCTTTTTATGACTGTTTAAAATGCTGAAATCATCCAAAGGGCATCCAGACAGGTAGGTAGGTGTTACAATATAGTTGTGTCTTGATGCTTTGTGTCAGTGTCACTGCAAGCCACTGCCTCTTAAACTATCACAGCCCATGCAAAATTTTTCTTCTTGTAACTGCTGGTTCTGATTACTTCCAAGCATCTTAAAGGGAGGATAACTAACCTACTATTGTTTATAAAAAGCAAAACAAATATCTTCACCTAGAAATATATTGGCCAAGAGCCTGCATGGGACACATAATTATGATGCAGCTTTGCTCCATTTCCTCACTGATCCCCTGAAATGCACCTTAAAAGCCAGGTAGCTGTGCTGGCAAATGGAGCACAGAAGATGCCACATCCAGCCCCCTCCTGCTAGCCAGCTGCAGTGCAATGTGGAGCTGCTAGGGTCTCTGCTTCTGTTTGTCACACCACAGCTCACTGGGGAAGCTGGTTACGTAAATGTTGCAAGTTCACAACTTGCTCGGCAGTGCCATAATTCTCTCATACAACTGTCTGGCTTTTGTAGTCATGGTAATTGTGCCACAATAATAAATGTAAATATGAAACAGTTATGAGGTCTTAAGTCTAGCTTACATCATCATAACTGCCTAATAGGATGCCAACCAACATTACCTATTCTATGAGTTGCATTTCCTCCAATGAGCTCAAGGTGGTATACGTGGCTCTTCTCTTCTTCCCACTCCTCTTAACCACAATACCCCACTGGCTAGCTTGTTCGCTCTCTCTAGTTCAGGGCTTCTCACTCTTTGGTTCTCCAGATGTTCTGGACTTCAGCTCCTAAAATCCCTCACCACGGGCCATGCAGGCTGGTGTTTATGGGAAATGAAGTCCAAAGCAGCTGGATTAACAAAGGCTAAGAGCCTTTCCCCACTCCACCAGAAAATGTGGGACATTTACAAAACACAAGAAAGCAGCAGGTACAAGTAAGAGCAATGCTTTTTCCCCTTCAACCAACCAGTATATCCAATTATGGTGGAAGGATTTTGCATGCAATTTTAGCATCTATATGTCTTTTTAACAAGAGGGAAGACTCTAGAAAGAGCCAGAAAAACACATACCATGTCTGGATCGTTCCAGCCTCCTGGCCCAGCTACATCCACAATGCTGTCCTGGTGAGAAGAAGTCCAATCCAAAACATTTTTGATACTGCTCCAAGCATCATAGATGTCAGCATAATTCCTCCAGTAATTACAGTACTGTTTGATCTCTGTGTAGTTGGGCTGCCAGCAGAAAGGAGGAAGAGAGGCAACAAAGATTTTTTGAAGTATTTTTCCTATTTTGGATTCAAAGATTGGGTTCAACCAGAGTTTCTAGCGTCAGGAAAAAGCCACACTGGTTTGTTTTCATTAGATATAAGTGGAAGACACACACACACCCATGGGTGAATGCTACTTACTCTTATTAAACACTCTTCAAAAATCAGAATAAGTTATCTTTTACAGAATCAGAGCACTGACTGGTCTATCCAGCTCTGTAATGGGGAAGTTTTGGTCCAGATGTTTTGGCCTATAGTTACAATCAGCCCCACCCAGCATAAGCAATTAAATGAGCTGTTGTATACACATCTGGGGAGCTAAAGGTTCCCACATCCCTGAAATAATTTTTGCACCTCAAGACCAAGAGAAGCATGGTTCCAAAAGACCAGGGAGCACAGCAATCTCTGTTAAGAAACAAAAACATAATACTAGCCAGCTTCACTTTTGTTTAGCTTTTCCTCACTTTGGCCTACCTAATTTATTTTACAATTCCTTGGAACTCTTGGCAGTGCTGTATTTTAGAAGGCGAAACAGCATGGTTGCATGGATACCTTCCTTACCTTCTGCTTAATTCTTTCGTAGAGTGGCCACTCACATGAGTAGACAATGCTTCTCCCAGTTTTATTCAAAGCCCGAGACATGGTTTTATAACCTGATGGGAAAAGGCAGAACTCCTTAAATTACATATAGAAAAGGCTCCAAACCTGCCAAGCTACTCCCTTCCACTAAGAACATTCTGAGGGTATGCAACTGAAGGGACAGCTACTCATACAGATAGTTTAGAACAGATAGCAAATGTGTGATCCTCTGAAAGTTGTTGTATAGGTTGTCTCCCTTATCTCAAATAGTTGAGGCCAGAACTGTTTTGGATTTTGGAATATTTGCATATACATAATAAGATATTTTGGAGATGGAACTTATGTCTAAACATGAAATTCATTATCTTTGTACACACTTTATAGCCTCAAAGTAATTTTATACATCATACTTTTAATAATCTTGTGCATGAAACAAAGCTTGTATACACTGCACCATCAGAAAGCAAAGGTTTCACTATCTCAGCCACCCATGTGGCCAATTTTGGATTCTGAAGTATTTCAGTTTTTCGAGTTAATTATAAAAGATACTCAACCTGTGCCTAGTCAAAACATACTATGGTGAAGGATGATGGGAGTTCACTATTATCTGGAAGACCTCAAGTTCCCTAGTATAGAAAATTTATATGGAGAATTTAAGCCCTTCCTGCTGTCCTTTTTTCAGCAAGCAAAAACAGTTTTAATCAGGCAGGCTTTTTATATGGGGTGTTTATTATATGGGTTGTGTATTGTAATTTTTAATTAATATAATTTATATATATTTTTGTTTGATACATTTAATTATTTTTAAACCTTTTATTATAAAGTCTTTTAAAGTGTTTTCATTCGTGAGCTACCTTGGTTCCCTTTCTGGGAGAAAGCAAGCATAAAAATAAATAAATAAATATGTTTTGGTGCATCAGCATGATGTAGTGGTTTGAGTGTTAGACTTCGGCATGGAATTCCCATTCAGCCATGGAAACACATTTGGTTTCCCAAACAAGGGAACCAACTAGTATGTCAGCTGCACCATTCCTTGAGATGTCAGATCTGGCTATGGTGACACATGCCTTGATTACATCTTGTTTGGACACTGTAACACACTCTATGCAGGGCTGCCTTTGGAAACTGGAAACTTCAGTGGGCTCCAACTCTGCAGCTAGAATGATAATTGGGGCCAGTTATAGGGAGCATATAACTTTCTTGTTGAAAGAGCTTCACTGGGTATTGATTTGCTTCAGGGCACAATTCAAAGTGCTGATCATGACCTATAAAGCAGTACACTCGATACACTACATACGAACCTGCTAGAGCCCTAAGATCTTCAGGAGAAGGCTTTCTCTTGGTCCTGCCACCACCACAGGTTCACCTAGTGAGGACATGAGAAAGAGAGCCTTCTCGGTGGCTGCTCGCAACCTCTGGAATGCCCTTCCACAGGAGGCTAGGCTGGCCCCCTCCCTGCTGGCCTTTCAATGGCAAGTAAACACATCTTTATTCAAAACATGAAGACTTCTTGAGAAATTCAGTTTTCTCTACCTGCATAGAACCCTGGGGCTTCACAAAGGAAGGAGATATGCTGGATTCCAAGGAAAGACCTTCTTTGGATTGCAAATGGACATTAAATTTCCTTGGCATGAAACATTTTCCAATGACCACATGGCCAAAGGGGGAGGAGCCAGCCTGCAGACAGCCCACCCCTAACATCTGAACTTAGATCAGAAACAGAAAATACAGGCCTAAGACTAACATTGTCAATTGTTTTCTCCTGTTTGCCTGATGAAGAAGCTAGTGTGGTTTTGAAAGCTTGCAGCATGTAACTGTGCATTTTGGTTGGCCCAATAAAGGTATCATTGTTTGGATATCATTGGATTTGCTATATGGCCAATAAGGCTACCCCTAGATCTCTTTATTCAGTCAGGCTTTTAAAACTCATGACTGGGTGGCTTTTATATGGGGTGTGTTTTTATTATGTCATTATGTTTTTAACTTACATATGTTTTATGTTAATTTTATATTGTTGGTTATCACCTATAAAGCCCTAAATGGCTTGGGTCCACACTATCTCCAGGACCACCTTCTCCCCTACAATCCTCCCCACACACTCCGGTCCTCTGGGAAGAATCAGTTGCAGCCACAAAGATCTAGGCTTTCGACTACCCCCAGAGGGCTTTTTCTGTTGTCGCCCCCAGACTATGGAACGGCCTGCCAGACGAAAGCCGCCAATTGACATCTTTAGACAGCTTTAAAGAAGCTGTTCAAGACGGATCTCTTCCAGCAGGCCTTTCCAGAATAGTTTATCCCGGCCTCAGGAATTCTCAGGTTTTTTCCAGGAACTCTTCCTAGAGACTCCTTTTAGTGTCTCATGTAAAGTGGCACAAGGTCGCTGTTTTCTGCTCTCTCTTCCTGTTATTAATATTGTTGCAGCTAATTGCTATATTTTTATTCTATTGGTTTTAATTTTTCTGGTTTAATATTCTTTTATGGGGATAGGGAGTGGGTTGGGCTGGGATTGGGATGTACTGTATTTTTAACTTGTCAGCCGCCCCGATTGTTCTCAGAGGGGCAGGGTATAAATGAATTTTATTATTGCTGTTGTTGTTGTTTTAACTAGATTGTTTTAGTTGTTTTTACATTTTTATTGTAAAGTTTTAAAATATTTTTATATTTTGAGATGTGCTGGGTCCCTTTCTGGCAACATAAAAATGATATAAAATAAATAAATGGGTGACTTTGAGCAAGTCATAATCTCTCAGCCTCACAGGAAGGCAAAGGGAACCCCACACTGAACAAATCTTACCAAGAAAACCCTGTGATAGTATCACCATAAGTCAGAAATGACTTGAAGGTATACAAAAACAACAAGGCTGTTTTGGAATGGATGGGAGAAACCTATTACTAATTGAAGCCCTCTCCCATCACGGCTGGGAAAATGCTTCCAAGGCTATTAAGTTCCATCCAGGCTCCTGCTCCCTTTGATCATATGGTAAGACCCAGTGCAGCAAGCTACCTTCTGTTAGGAGTTTCAGTGTGCCAAAGTTACAGCCATCAAACTTCAGAAGGTCCACCCCCCAGTTGGCAAAGGTGTCTGCATCCAGTTCGTAGTAACCATAACTGCCAGGAAAACCAGCACATGTTTTGTTCCCAACATCTGCATAGATGCCCAACTTCAATCCTTTAGAATGGACCTGGATGACAAAGAATTGGAAGGGAATAAGCAGCCAGGGTCGCTGGAATAGAAACTGTATTTTATATGCAGAAATGAAAAAAAAATCTGCCCTGCTTATTTTAGGAAGAAAAATGAAGCTTTACATAGAAAGAGAATGCAGTACTACTATAACAAATGAGCTTAACATGGGAAAGGAACAAGATATGCATGAAGACAAGGAAAAAACTTACCAATGGCTACTAACCAAAACAGATAAAGCAGGAGTGGGGAAACATGCAGCCCTTTAAATGATGTTGGACTGCAACTCTCATGAGTATTACCTGTTGTAGGATCATAGAAGCTGCAGTCCAGCAACGTTTGAAGGACTATATATACACTCCCCATTCTGAAGGTAAAAGAATTTTCCATGTTCAATAAATAAATGTACAAGCACCAGAGGATATTCAGAACAGGGGGGGGGGAGCTGTCCCTTTATGTTCCACTTTGAGATTCCATAGTCTGTTGCTGTTGGGAATTAAATTAGATAAACCCTTGTGCTGAGCAACTCTCAACAACTTCTTAATGATTACATCTGGAGAGAGTGCTTTTGGCCCTACAGATTGGGATACAGACAAGACAAACTATAAAACTGCAGGAGGTCAGGAAAGTACTCATACTTTCTGTAGAAGGCAAAAGGTGTCAAACTGTGGGCTTCTTAATAATAATAATAATAATAATAATAATAATAACAAATTTTATTTATAACCCGCCCCTCTGCACAGCAATCGGGGCAGGGTACAACATTTAAAACAAACAAGTTAAAACATTCCCTTGTCCCATAATCCAACCCTCCCATCCCCTTAAAACAGAATTAAACTAGAAAAGAGTTAAAAATACAACAATAAGATAAAACATTCCACGAACACAAAGAATCAGAAAAAACTAATTAAAAACTCATCTCTCGCCAGACAACAGTTATTCCAGGAAGGCCTGCCGGAAGAGATCCGTCTTTACTGCTTTCTTGAAAGCAGCAAGAGTGGTAATAAGACGGATCCCATCCGGCAGGCCATTCCAAAGTCTGGGAGCAGTAGCAGAAAAGGCCCTCTGGGAGGTCTGAGACAGCCTAGTTTCTTGAGCTGGAATGAAGTTTCCAAGGACAAAATGAGCAAGCATCAACTCACATAGTCTGCCAGTTTGCCAATCCCACTGGGAAAACGTTTTGGGTCCGGCTGCAGCTTGCCCTGCTTATCACGGGTGGGAGCCATCCAGCAGTCATCAATACACAGGTACTGGTATCCAACATCTTTCCACCCATCCGATACCATCAGATCTGCCATCTGCATAAACAGCTGCTCACTGTGGAGGGAAAACAAAAAGTTAGTACAGAACACGGAACGGGAAAATCATAGGGAATAAGAAGCAACCTTATGAGAAGACTATTTGCTTAGCTAACTTGTTCTTTTATAACAGGCAGCAGCTCTCCTGGGTATCAAGAGAACAATTTTTCCTGTCACCTACTACCTGCGCCTTTTAACTAGAGATGCTTCAGATGGAACCTTTTATTATTTTTTTAATAAATAATTTTAAATTTTTTAAAATGTCTTTTAAAATTCTCAAATGTTCCCTTTTAACCACATGAAACTATGCACATGTAAATACATTCAGGCTTTGCGTACGGTATTGTAATTTAAAGTTATCATTTCAATTTTGTTAGTTGCTGATGTCCCAATTCTTACCATTACTTTCACACGGAGTGCAGGGTGACCATACGTCCTCCCTTTCCTGGACATGTCCTACATTCCAATCTTTCTGCCCAGGAGGAATTCCCCAAAGTCCTCCTTTTAGGCAGGACCAAGAGCAGGGGAAGCAGAGGACCCCCTTTTTCCCGGACGTGTCCTACATTCCAATCTTTCTGCCCAAGTGAAATCCCCCAATGTCCTCTATCTTATGCAGGACCAAGAACAGGGGGGCCAGAGGTCCCCCTTTTCCCCGGACACGTCCTCCATTTCAAGCCTTCCGCCCTCCATTTCGAGCACGACTAAGGAGCATGGGTTTACTGTGCATTTTATACGAGCGCCTGTAGCCTTTTTACTGCTGGGACGTCCTCCATTTTGTCCCCAGGGTCCTCCTTGGCGTCGAGGAGGACTGATATGGGCCCCGCCGGCGCCTCCTTCTCACCTGATGCAGCGGTGGGGCTCCTGCCGGCAGTCCGTCTGGCAGAGGAAGCGTTCCCAGTGCAGCCAGCCCATGGGCGGCCTCCGGGCCAGGCCGTTCTCCAGCGCCCCGGCGACAGCACACGCCCAAGCCAGCAGCGCCAGGGCCAGCGCCGCCATTGCGGCCCCGCTCCTTCCTTCCCTCACAGGAGGGACGCGCACTCCTGTCCTGAGGTGATAAAGCCCCTCAGCGCTCACAGCCAATCGCAGCGCCCCGCTCCCACAGCTCGGCCAATTAGAGAGCTCTCCGGCGCCGCCGCGGAGAGGAATTAACCAATCCGATTCCTCAGAAGCCTGAAGAGGCGGGGAATCAAACTTGTGAGGGAAAAGAGAAGCCCTTTCCCCAAAAGCGTCTCGTTGTGACCAGACTCATTAACCCCTTCCAGTCAGCGGCCATTCGAAGAATTATTAAATATATATTTCCCTCCCCCCCATTCGCTCTAGAGCGGAGGGAGGCCCCCTGTGAATGTGGAAAAACAACAAACAACTAAAACCTCTATTCGTTTTTAACCTGAGAACGCCTCTCTAGGAATCTCCAGGTCCTCCAGTGCAACTCTATGGTCAACATCTGCCGGAAGTCGATCATAGAATCATGCCACAAATTCCCAGAGATGGTTTCCTCTAGGAACTTCTAGGTCTTCCAGCACAACTCTATGGTCAACTTCTGACAGATTCCTAGGCATTCCTAGAGAGACCATTTAAATCAAATCCATGAATAATCAATTCCGCAAAAGTCAAAGCCGCAAATGTGGGGAGCCGACTCTATATTTATATTGGCCCTTCTGCCAAGGAGCTGAAGGCAATCTGCCTTTCTGTCTTATATTCACAGTGATACACCTAGAGAATCGTTTGAGCATTGGAGTAGGACTCTGTGGAGACTAGGGCTGCATCCGCACCGCAGAAATAACCCAGTTTGACACCACTTTGGGCCAAAACACACTGCAGCAAACATCCAGTTTAAGACTGCTTTAACTGTCCTTGCTCGGTGCTAGGGAATTCTGGGAACTTGTGGCACTAGAGCTCTCTCACAGAGAAGGCGAAATGCCTCACAAAAATAAAGCTCCCAGAATTCCCTAGCACTGAGCCAGGGCAGTTAAAGCAGTCTCAAACTGAAGTATTTCTGCAGTGTGTTCTGGTGCTTTAAGTGCCATGGTTCAATGCTAGGACATTCTGCAGATTGTAGTTTTGATGGACGTTTAGCCTTCTCTGCCAGAGAACTCTGGTGCCACAATTACCATTCCCAGAATGCCATAGTCAAATTGGATTATTTCTGCAGTGCGGATGCAGCCACTCTATATACTCTGACTCTTGATAGCTCTGTCCTGTAGCTGGAAGCTGAGTGACCTTGATTAATCTATAAAAGTCTTTCTCCATTGCACAGTTTCTTTTAATTCTCAAGAACTGACTAAATGGTAGATTTTTTTCCTCCAAAATATAACCTGTGAACTTTCACATCTTAGTGGTTTTTTTTAAATAAGGAAGTACATACTGGTAGTTTTGTTCCCTCTTTCCTAATAATGATGTCTAAAATGTGGATCTCATTAGAATGATAGTATCAAATTGAATATTATTTATAGAATAGACTCACCTGAAAAATTCTTTCGGAACCTCCTGATTTTCTATCCAGATAAGGAATACATCATCAATAAATCTGTACCAGCTCTCTGTATTCTTTTTATAAAGGCTGGTAGGGAAATTAATATATCTAAAAACTTTCCATATATTGGTTGGGTCATGGGGTCTTGGCAGGGGGCAACAGTGGCCCCTAGATCTTGGGAAGCTGACACACACACACACACACACACACACAAGGCCATGATGTCCAGTCCACACTGATACTTCTCCTCCATAAATTTGTCTAATCTGCTTTCTGAACCAGTGGTCATCACTACTTCTTGTATCAATGACTTTCATGAAAGAATGTCTGTCCTAAATCTAAATCTAACATTGGATTAATCCAAGTTCTGGTTATCAGACCAAACATCACATACGATGTTCAAGATCTCTATTGTCTTTCACTTTGGTATGCCTTTTTCTCTCAACCAGGATCAGAGAACATATATCCTACAGATACTGTTGGGCTTCAATTTCCATCCTTCCTCCCTTCCTCACCACTGGCTGCTGGGAGTTACCATCTGGCAATATCTACAGCAGGGGTGGGAATGATGTGCCCCTCCAGATGTTGCTGGACTGCAACTCCTAGCAGCCCTAGACAGCATAGCTGATGCTAAGGGATGCTGGGAGCTGCAGTCCAACACCATCTGGAGGGACACATCACTCCCACCTCTGATCTAGAGGATCACATTTTGCACACTAAAAATCCCCTAATGTACCATTGCCCCAGATCATGCTGGGCTTCTCCTTTGGACAGCTTTGTTTGAGCTTCACAGAAACTTCATAGTTCTCTGCTCTCCCATCCTCCTGACAGCCCATCCAACATATTGCTCAAAATTCACTAGCCCCAGACACACATATTGGGAAAAAGAACCTCCAGTTTCCACAACAGTAACTGAAAGCTTCAAAAGACAAGAACCTCTCAGCGTTGCACGGCACATGTTTATTTTCGTCCTTCAACCATGATGATGTGATAGCCAAACTTGGTTTTGACCGGAGGGTCTGTATACACAGGTTTGTCCATGCTGCTGACTGGCAAAGCAAAGGCTGCTTCCTGGAAAGGTCCCACCATGGAACCTCTGCTCATCCAACCCAGGTCGCCCTGAAAAAGCAGCATACAAAGAGACTGTTTAAACTCTAAAACAGAGATGGGGATCCTTGGACTCTGAGGCCCTCCAAGAGACCCTCCAAGAGACCATCTGGGGTCCCACATCCTCATGACACCCTCCTTTTATTGGTTTCCCAGCTTTTGTGTGGGTCCCCACAACCCACTTTAAGAGGTTGAAATGATTGTGCTAAGGCCTAGGTATTGGCTGTAAGAACATAGAACTACAGCCTGCTGGTAATTTTAGGGCCCATTTTTGCCTTGCCCATCATGAGAAAGCTGCCCACAGTAACTCCTTTGAAACTGAATTTGGCCCTCAAGCTGAAAGAGGTTGCCCACTCTTGATCTAAAGGGGGGGGTGGTAATGGTGGGAAAACCACAGGCTTGTAAGATGTACTTTGCGTTTTAACAGATTCCCAAGGATCAGGTGCAACAGCATGGCTATGTGCAAAGAATTATCTGCTATACTCCACAAATTATGTGGGGAGAATCCTCTACCTATGTTTATATGTGAGATTACAGAGCAGGGAGTGATTTATTGCTGTCCTTAAACAATTGTTGGGAATCAAAATGCTGGGATAGTCAGTGGTATAATGGCTAGAGTGCTAATCCAGGTTCAACAATTCACTGAATTATGAAAATATTCAAGTAACTCTGGACTAAACATACTGGTCACCCTGACTTACCTAAAAGGGATGTTGAGATGATAAAAGAGGGGAAGGGGGGAACTATGTGCACTGCCTTGGCAAAAAGGTGGGAGATAAACAATCCAGCAGTCTACCAGGAGATCTGATCTACCGTACTATCTTCCTGTTCCTGCTCTTAAAAGGTACCAGTCTTCATGCCTTTAGACTGCAAGGGCTGACATCATTATCCCTTCTATGAGACTGATGCTTGCTTGATTCCTTATAGTTTTGCATTCTCACAAGGACAAGTTGCCAAGATAACAAGTTAAACATTTTCTTTTTCCCCTCTGGTTTCTCAGAAAGTACCCATGTCTTTTGATGGCTCTGTGGACTAAGTGCATGACCTAACCTTAAGTTTTTCCTTGGTTCATAACCTGTCTGCCAGCACAAAGGTTTGCCCCTCACCATTAAACCATTAGGCCTGAACAAGGTGACTGCTCCCAAATCTGACAAAGAAATTGCCCCTGTGGCAGTTATGCTGCTAAAGTGGTTGCTGAAGCAATTCCACGGCATTTGAACTGTTCCTTTTCCCCAAGTCTTCAGAGCGAAAAGTAACAACTGTAGCATCAGAAATAGAATTAAAATATATAGCTGTGTTAGTCTCTAGAATAGGTACGTAGAGATCTTGTAGCACCTTTGAGACTAACTAAAAGAAAGAAGTTGGTAGCATGAGCTTTCGTAGACTTAAGTCTACTTCCTCAGATGCATTTGGAGTAGACTTAAGTCTATGGAAGCTCATGCTGCCAACTTCTTTCTTTTTCAAAGGTCTCAAAGGTGCTACAAGATCTCTCTACATACTGTAGTATCAGACACTATTAGCTGTCCTTGTGCTGCTCTCATGCCACCAAAACACACATACCCCTTGCCTGGCTTTGTCCTCACTATATTGGGAAGCTACTTCACTGAAACGCACTCCAGCCTTTAGTTTTTCCATGGCCTCCAAGGCTCTGCTGTGCTTCTCACAAAGAATATGCCTCACCTATAAAAGTAGGACATAGATTAGATACCACAGAAAAAGCCGTGAAATAGCACTCCTATGTCTGATGCGCTACAGAACGAAAGGGGAAGCTATGGCCTTCTAGAGGTTGTGGAACTTTCATCCTTAGTTACTAATAGTGAGACAGGACAGGAATTTTAGCTCAGCAATATTTTGGAGGGCTATGAGCTAGAGTTATGACCCTCCAGATCAGGGGTTGGTTAGGTTTATATGTTTTGGGACTCTTAATTCCTTAATCTCTATGCTCTCTTGGGTAGATGGGAGCTGTAGGCCTCCAACAACTGTAGGACTACAGTTGCCCATCCTTTCTCTAAGATCATGTAAACTGCTATGACTTTATTCTTCCTTCAACTGGGGCCATAAAATGCTACAGATGTGGCTTTTAGATTTCCCATTACTGTATGAAAGTCTAATTTTATGGCAAACTAACTGTGTAAATAAGTGGGTGGCAGCTCAGGAACAACCACCCTCTGCAACTGAATGCATCATCTCACTCAACAAATGTATCCAGTACAGCTTAAATCATAACACAAGCACATTTGATCCATATTAAGAAAGCAAGGCTGGCATTCTGTTCAGCAGTTAAATGGTTGTAATTTGGGTTTATAATCTTGTACCTGATGGCAATTCATGCTTACGGTTGTTAATGACAGGGTATGACCCCCCCCCCCATTCTACCTTTGCAGCCTGGAAGCACACCTGACCAATGTGTTTCTAGAGATCCAGGAACAGATATCTGCAGTGCTCTCCCAATTGTGGAGTGCACTGGGACAAGCAATTGTGCCAGGACCCTGAAAGGGGCTCTTCAGATGCCTGTTCTTGTGCCCTGCAACTAGGAGAGCACAGTAGACATCATTGCCCAGTGTCCTGATCTCCAGTACCTTGGAAATGCTTTGACTGGGGCACTGCCAGGTTGCAAAGACAGGTTTTAGTGTGTGTCACCATCAATAGCCATCATTATGAATCTACACTGTAGTTACACTGGTGATACAAGAGCTTGGCTCCTATCTTAAAATTTAAAAACTTTGCCACCCTTAAAGTTACACTAACCTTGATGTACCCAAACAAAAATCAAGACATTCATCAGACTGTCCAGAAAAATAACTTAACAGTGGGTGTTGCAGTAAAATTACGTATTGGAAAATGTCTTTAATCTCCCTGGAATTAGAGGGCCCTTAACTAATTTGGAATTGCTGAAAACCAGTGCTATATTATACTTTTCGGGGCAGCTTTCTGTGGAGGAGGGATACTTAAGTAGAAAGGCAAGAACTCACTGCAGAGCTCCTGCTCTGCATACAGAAGGTCCCAGATTCAATCCCTGGCGCCTCCTGTTAAAAAGTTTGAGTAGAAGATGAGAATCCAGTGTATAGTTTGATTTATTTTTAAGCATTTTTGTATTTAAACCACATTTACAGGCAAGACCCTACTTGATTTGTGCTAGAAGGAACGCCCAACTCTGCAGCAAAGATAACCCAGCACATCCCTGCAGCCCATCAGTGCTGTCTGGTGGGAGGGGATATGTTTCTGTGTCATCCAGCTACTATTTCACAGAATGGGGAAAAGCATTGCACAAGGAGATACTGGATATCTCCTTGAGAATCATTCTAAAAGCAGAACCCCCAGCCAGCATAAATCATCTTAAAATAGGTATATATACTGACCTAAGGAAGTGCTACTCAACTCAGTGGGGCTTACTTCTGAGGATAAATAGGTAGGATTGCCACGTAAGTGCATGCTATTGATTTCTCTTTCCTTTAAATTAATATCAAATTTGAAACATTTTGGGCAAAATCAATTTACTAAAGCACAAAATCAATAGTGTTGTGTGTTTTTAAAGTTTTAATTACTGAATTTAAGTCCTAAATCAGATCCTCAACAATTTATATTCACAACATTTTCTGGGTCAGTTTCCAGTTCAAAGCTTTCTGGAAAACCCACATGATCCACACCACCTCTGCTTTGTTTCTTGTCTCTCTCTTTATCTTAATATACTGTATTTGAGAATGACAAGATAAGAGCCAGCCATACCACTCCCTGCATTTCTTATTTGACTAAACTGGCATTCCCAGAAAATCTTTCTAAATATGAGATTATTCAAACACCTACCTTCACAGAACTGCCACCTCCTTTGGGGCCTTGGGCTTTCTTATCACCAGCATCACCACTCGATGATGCTCCACCTTTGAAAAGAAAACCAAAGGCAATAGTGACATTTCCTGAATGGTTACAAAACCTGCCTCATTTTTGCAGCCTACCCCCTGTGTGATCAGTACTGAGCCCTGTGGGTATGAGTTACACAGCTTGGAAAAGTTACTTTTCCCCCACTAGAACAGCCAAGATTCCCAGCTACCAATGCCAATAAAGGAAAAACGATAACTTCTCCAAGTTCAGGTACAGGCCAACTCCAGGCTGCTGTTTTCAGTCTAGACAAATCCATATAGTGCATGACAAAGCTGTCTCACTCCTACTTCCCTTCAGAAAGCAAGTAGGAACGGGAGAAGAAGCCAGATGAGTTCTGGAGATAACATGGAAACTTACTCCTTGTTTTGGTACATTTTAATCTATCAATTGAAAGTATTCTTACTATGACATATAGAAGTACAGTCGCCCCTCCGTTTTTGCAGGGGATCCATTTGATACACACCCCTGTGAAAACGGAAAACCACAAATATTAAAGCCACATAGGCTTGAATGGGGGAGTGTGCCCATGGGCGCCTGTGGGCACATGCCATGGGCGCAAGCCCCATTTTATCCCCCTCCATTTGCCGCCTGTAAACAGGAGAGGGATGCAGACTTGAAGTCCACAAAAACGGAGAGGCGACTGCATCTGTGCATCCAGTTTGTACAATTGACACCATTTCCCCCCAGTTTGGTCCTCTTCAGATATACTGTGCAGTACAAGTTGGCCGTCCGTATCCACGGATTCTTTATCCACAGATTCAAGCATTCACTGATTGAAAATATTTTAAAAAACTATAAATTCCTTGATTTTGCCATTTTATATAAGGGACACCATTTTACTATGCCATTGCATTTAATGGGACTTGAGCATCCACGGATTTTTGTATCCCTGGGGTGGGCTGGAACCAAACCCCAGCGGATAC
Organism: Phrynosoma blainvillii; assembly: GCA_026167975.1. Classification (NCBI taxonomy): domain Eukaryota; kingdom Metazoa; phylum Chordata; class Lepidosauria; order Squamata; family Phrynosomatidae; genus Phrynosoma; species Phrynosoma blainvillii. Next base: position 10,416,892 of record JANUYF010000009.1, read on the forward strand.
CAAGGACCTACTGTACCTATGTACTGGAATTTAAATTTTATTTCCAGGACTTTAAGAATCTCCCAGTACCCACATGGCCAGAAGGAGGCCATTGATTAATACTCCTCCATACCATCGGAACTGAGGACAACAATCACAATATCTTGACAAAATGGCTTTTTTTCCTCCTGCATGAATTGTAACACCTTTGCCTAATGAAAAAGCCAGTGGAGCTTCAGAAGCTTGCAAAATGCATATTGTGCATTTTGTCTGGCCCCATAAAGGTATCTCTGTTTTGTGGATTTTGGATGTTAACGTACTTTGCTATATGGCCAACACGACTACCCCTGGATATGTACTGCACTGCTGCTGTTGTGTGCCTTCAAGTCATTTCCGACTTATGGCAACCCTAAGGCCTATCATGGGGTTTTATTGGCAAGTTACTTCAGAGGGTCTTGGCCACTGCCACCCTCTGAGGCTGAGAGAGTGTGACTTGTTCAAAATCAACCAGTGAGTTTCATGGCCAAGCGGGGATTTGAACCCTGTTTTTCAGAATTCAAAGATATAGCCGTGTTAGTCTGTAGAATCAGTATGTAGAGAAACCATCTGAGAAAACAGACTTGAGTCTATCAAAGCTCATGCTGCCAACTTCTTTCTTTCAGTGAGTCTTAAAGATGCTACAAGATCTCTCTACTAATATGGCTATATCTTGAGTCCCTGTATTTGACTCTTGAGTCCCTGCACTGGGAGGAAGTCAAGACATAAATAAACATAATAATAATAATAATAATAATAATAATAATAATAATAATAATAAAAAATATATTGAATTCTTTTTTCAGTTAGTTTCAAAGGTGCTACAAAATCTCTCTATGTACTGATTCTACAGACTAATACGGCTATATCTTGAGTCCCTGTACTTGACTCTTCAGTCCCTATACTGGGAGGAAGGCAGGACATAAATAAACAGAATAATAATAATTATAATAATAATATCTTGAATTCTTTTTTCAGTTAGTTTCAAAGGGGCTACAAAATCTCTATATGTACTGATTCTATAGACTGATATGGCTATATTTTGAGTCCCTGTACTTGACTCTTCAGTCCCTATACTGGGAGGAAGGCAGGACATAAATAAACAAAATAATAACATTTTGAATATTTTTTTTCCAGTTAGTTTCAAAGGTGCAACAAGATCTCTCTACATACTGATTCTACACACTAACACAGCTATATCTTGAATTCTTCCCCCCCCCCCCCCCGGTTAGTTTCATAGGTGCTACAAGACTGTTTTTCAGTCATAATCTAACGCTTAAACCACATCACATTGGCTTTCACAGATACATAAACTATCTGTAAAATAGATATGGAAACACTGTAAACGCCTCATGTCAAGCACCATGTACACTGATGGTGCTAAAGTATATAAATAAATTCTAACAGTAGGTTTGAAACATATTTAATAAATACATCTTGACAGCTGTAGTATGCTGCTTTAACTGCCATGGCGCCATGCTATGGAATTCTGGGAACTGTAGTTGGTTGTGGCACCAGAGCAGAGCTCTACAATTCCCAGAATTCCATAGCGTGGAGCCATGGCAGTTAAGGCCCTGTCAAGCCGGATTATTTCGGCAGTGTGAATGCAGCCAATGTACACATGTCCAGGGAGCCTCTTTAGTGCTTCCTCTTCACACCTTTCTCATTTCCATACACAGACTCTGGGGCCACAACCAACTACAGTTCCCAGAATTCCACAGCATGGCGTCATGGCAGCTAAAGCGGTGCCAAACCGGGTTATTTCTGCAGTGCAGGGCATGGAAGGCGGGCCTGACCCATGAGCACAAAGGGACGTTCAGGCCGCAAAGGGTGTCTTAGAGACTGACCTAAGCACCTTTAGGACCCCCTCCCCCCAAAAAAAAACTACAAGTCCCAGAATTCTTTGCGGGTCAGTAGCAGCGCGAGGAGGCCGTCTCCTTAAGCAGGCCTCTCCTTCCCTCCGAAAACAGCGGCGTCTCACCTTTTCCCGCCTTGCCGCCGCTCTTCCCTTTTGGGGGCATCTTCGTAGCTTCAGCTCCAGGTGGCCACTGCTTCTGACGTCATCAAACGCGACACACATGTATATATCACGCACACGCCGTTCTATCGTGCCTGGTCACTAGGTGGCGCTGTGGAGTAGTATAGGAGGAGATGCTCAATTCGAACTATGGCTGCATCTGCACTGCAGGACTAGTCCACTTTGACACTGCATTACATGCCATAGTTCCATGCTATGGAATCCTGGGATTGATAAGCTTGTTCTGGCACCAGAGCTCTGGGATAGTTCTGTGATCATCAGCTCTGGAGGGTCAAAATTGGGGAACCATTGGGCCTGAACAGATTGCCACAAATAATGCAGCTTGAGACCACTTTAACTGCCTTGGCTCAGTGCTAGGGAATCCTAGGAACTGTAGTTTATTGTGGCACCAGAGCTCTCTGACAGAGAAGGCTCAATGCCTCAGAAAAACAATTCCCATGATTCCCTAGCATTGAGCCAGGATAGTTAAAGTGGTCTCAAGTTGGATTATTTCTGGCAGTCTGTTCAGCCCCATTGATTCCTTATCCTACTCCTTCACCAGTCCCTAAGCTTGGACAATTACAGTTATACTTCAGTTAACAATAGAAGCTCCTTTTTACAAAGGCTTTGAATGCTGGCTTAGTCTCTTCTTGTCCTCTGTCTTGCTGAAAGCCTTTTATCAGTATTGCCGAGTTTGGTGAAGAAAGAGACTTTTTCTGCTGAGAAAAAGCAGGAAATCTATTCTGGCTGCTTCTGCTCTAAACATGTTTAACAGACAACAAGCAAGGAAAATAACAACTGTTTCCAGCATCCCTTCCTGAACATCTCTGAGAAGCAAGAGAGAAAAGGGGAGAGCGAACAAGCCTGCCTCACCAGATACACAAACATGGAGAGGAGAAAAGCATAAATCCATATACGACTGGCCACGTAAATGGAAATCTTACGGAAAATGGAGGCTGGTGAAAGAAAAAGTCACCCCCTGGATCAAGGTGCCCAGATATCCTAACCACAAAGGAGGATACGGTGTCGCAAAATGTAGGACATTAAAGAAAATAAAAGCTAAAAATACCAAATAAAGCTAAAAAACAACACCACCCATATCAGCATAGCCTCTTGCCTCAAAGAAGCATGCAATCTCACTGCAAAAAGATAATGCCAATTACACATGCAAGGCTTAATTGGCCTAATTGTTTCTTTTCACATGTATGTAATAATAATAATAATAATAATAATAATAATAAAATTTATTTTTAGCCCGCCCCTCTGCATAGGCAACCGGGGCAGCTTACAACATTACTGTACTGTATTGTTTGTTTTGAATAAAAATTTCCTGAAACATATTGAACTGCTCTTCTTTTTTTCCAGTGTTGGAACCAACCCCTAGTCTTTCTGTATTAATTCTGCCTCTGGTACCAAATTTTCTGTTTCAGGAATAACGCCCAGGAACACATGTTAAAATGAGGTACACTTTCATCAACTTTTGTCTCTTCTGGTTCATTCTTTCAGCATTGCCATAGTGTAATTTTCATTTCAGAGAGAGGTCACGCATTTTGAGACAGGGCAAGAGAGAGAGAGAGAAAGCATACACTGATGGTTTAATATTCTTTTCTAATCTCTAGAGGGGGCCCTTCAGACCAATGAAAACACAGCTTAGGATAGGTTAAAAATTACAATGCAAATCTGAGGATTGTAGCAAAAGAAGTGACAAATATGCCGAAAATATAACAGCAGGGAGTTAATAAGGGGTGGTTGTCCTCCTTTCCAATTCCATCCCTTCTGAAGGTGACTTTGAGAGGTTTTGGATTGTTTTCTTTGACCCCATGACATATGTTTTGACACTGAGTTTTACGCCCTGAGCTTTGGGTGGATGAAGACTTACCCCTGGTGCAACCTTCCTCTGGTCATTCCAGATGCTTTGACCACAACTCCCACCATCCCCAGCCGGTATGAAACTAAGTACCACTGAACTCAATAGGGCTTACTTTGGCAGATATACATGCGAGTGGGCATTATCCCAAATGTGTGGCTTTGCATTCAAAAGACTTACTGATATTGCATTGCTCACTACAAACAAACCAACAAAAAATTTCTCTGAAGATGCCAGCCACAGATGCAGGCAAAACGTCAGGAATACATTCTTCTAGAATACGGCCTCACAGCCCGAAAAACCCACAAAAACTTACACAGACAAAAATCTTCCTCCCATGGCAAACATTCAACCATTTTGGGAGAGGGGTAGTAAAAACAGTTCAGTTGGGCATACAGAGCAAGCAAAAGGCATGTACAAATTGTAATATGGGATAGAGCGAGCCCAGGTGTCAATGTACTGGTATATAACAAGCTTGGAAGATCCAGAACAGGCTGTTTAAAAATCTGTAGCATTTGACTTTTGCACAGGCCAGGCTCATAGTTAAAGGAATAGAGGCAAAGAATACATAAGTCAAGGTGCTCAAAATGTTTTCTTAAAACCTTGCCCCAGGAGCTGGTATTGTAACATCTGCACTATCTTAAAATGGCCACTCTCTCTTCCTTTTCCTTGAACAGGGAACAAAAGAAAGTCTGTGTTGTAGACCAACTCCCAAACGGCAACAAGAAAAATGCAGATGGAGGAGAGGCCTCACCCTCAGAAAAAACCTTGACAAGTTTGCAAGTAAAACTCAGTCCTGTCGGATCAACTAGATGAGAAGTCAAGATCACACCAGACCTCTCACACCCGTTTCTTTACAATTACTCTGCAAAAAAAAAAACTGCAGAAGGAACTATAATGGATTTTGATCATGGTACATGCAGCAGGATTGGATTTAAACTCCATTTCTGCTGTTTCTGTACTGTTTCCCATTCTTAATAAACCTCTTCCAAGCTTCTGTCTCCCCAATAAGACAAAGAGCAACATGGGGTGAAGGACGGAAGTGAGGAGATTCAAACCAGGAAATACCACACTGAGAACTTTTAAAAGCCCTCTTCCAGTGTTGCTGTGCAAACACAATTACCTCCTCTCCTACAGGTATTTTGAAAAGAAATGTAAGAGACAGAAAATATCTTTAAATATCCAACATTCCATCTAGTTTTGGCCTCAGAATCATCTGACAAGACACCAACTGTCCAGTTTCAAAACAGAGGTGGAAAGATCACCTTTAATAATAAATACCAATTATGAAAACAAGTGTTGTCTAGATCACTTATAATGTCAGCAAAATCCGACGCTTGACCACTTGATAACAGATTGTTACAATATGTTTGGTTCTGCTCAAGTAGATGTCAGCTATTCATGAAAGAGAGCACACTCACTGTGTGGACATTTGACAGACATGTATATTTTCTCAGTTTTGGCATGGAAAATTTATGGCCCCCACTGGTGTTTGTAAACTCACAAACCATTCATGCTGCAAAATGTCATCAGTTTCTACCTGTAAACGTTTAGCATACTTCATTACCAATTAATGCTTGAAGCATGAAAAAAAAATGTTTTTCTTGTATGGCTACCCAATATTCTACTTTATCACTGCTCTCAAGGATAAAAACTTCTTGACGGTAGACAAGGTTGAGAGAACCATGTACAAAAAAGCTATTAAAATTGTTTTTTTTGCCAAGAGCATTTGCAAAAAGTATCAAAGATCCAAATGTGGTTGGAGTGACCCTAAAACGTGCCAGTCTGTCCTTTGCAAAAGGGCTTTGCTTGTTACAAAAAATCCAGAGAACAAAAAACGAACAAAACAAAAGACAACTGGAATATTACTAGAGCCCTTAAGAATTGGCCCCCAACTTTCTTGATGCTGTTCGAGGACTGCAAGGTGAGCCACTGGCTGTGCCACATCTGTGCAGACCACAGACTTTTTCTTTTTGTAGCGTGTATGCACTGGATGATTGCTAATGTCTAAAGCTGTACTAGAGCTTCAAGTTCACGTTGTTGTCTTCAGTCCCTCAAAGCCACAGAACTTCCACCTTTTTTCCAGACTTGCTCCAACCCCACTCATCTCCTGTTTAAAAGTGTGCTGGAGCCGTGTCATGAGGGCCTCCACTTCACTAGCACAAATCTACAAAAGAGAAGCAAAGTAGCATCACTCCAAAGAAATAACTAAATGAGCAAACTGGTTCTGTTAGCTTGAAAGGTCAGTATTATACGCGTTGTGTTTGTCAACAATTCCAGACACACGCACACACAGTATAATACAGACCTTTCACACTAATATAGAATTCTGGACTCTGTTAACCATTCATTCATTCATTCATTGTATTTATACCCCACTCTTCTGCTGCAAAGTTTCTCAGAGAAGCTTACAAATTGTTAATTGGACAGTTCCCTGTCTTCAGACTTATAATCTAAAGAAAGACGTGACACAAAAGGAGAAGGGAATGGCAGTAAGGAAGGGGATCAAGTCCAGCAGATGCTACAGGTTCTTCTCTCCCTCCACAGCCAGGGCAGTGGCCATTGGGATGGAGAGAAGGACCCTCATCTGTCTCTGGGCTAGGCATGATGGAGCTGTGCCTGCTTCTTCTCTCCCTCTGAGGCCAGGGTGGTGGTAGTTGGGATGGGGAGAAGGCCATTCAGAGGTACTCTAGAAATGGTACCCCTACTAAAAACAAAGGTTTTAAAGAATGGCCTGGGGTGCAGGCCAGCTCCATTGGCATAGCCTAAATTAAGGAGAGCCCTCCCTCCAGTTCACCTGCCATGGTCCAGGCCTCAAAGGGAGAGAAGGACTGTTGGACCTGATCTCCTTCCCACTACCATTCCTTTCTCCTTTTGTGTCATCTCTTTTTAGATTGTAAGCCTGAGGGCAGGGATCCATCTAATTAGCCATTTGTAAGCTGCTCTGAGAGCCTTTGTAGCTGAAGAGCGGGGTATAAACACTCCAAATAATAATAATAATAATAATAATAATAATAAATACATGTTCATAATTTATCCCAATTTAAAAGAAAAGAAAATCAAGGGACATTGATTTTCCTAGAGGTAGCCCTCTTTTAAGATACTTCTGTTTCTAACGCACTGAATATGTCCAGTAGTTAAGATACTCCATTGTATTTTGGGGCTGTTATCACAGCTTAACTCGTGGGACATAAATAACAGGACATAAATAATGGCTGATGTTTCACTGAGAGGCGGATGGCTGTAGGTCTCAGAGGATATTTAACTTTTTACACAATATATGAGGGTACATAGGTAATGAAGACCAAATGAACTTCTTCAGCTTGGAACTACCTGTTCCAATAAAATAAGGAAAACAGAGGGAGATCAACAAGCACTTAAATATTAGGCAAAGTCTCTTTCATTGACTACTGTTTGGAATGTCTTTAAATATATCACAAGTTCACTGGTAGCATACGCTATAATTTACCCAGCACCAACCTTACTGTCAAGGCGTTGAAGATAGGAACAGATGTATTCAATGCTTGCTCCAAAAGGGTGGACATGCAGAAAGGTTGAAATTATCCCTAGAGACATAACATTTCAGGAGTTACTCCCAAGACTTAAAAGGCCAATAAGCTACACATATCTGCCTCTAATAATTTCTAATTTCTCTGATTTCTGGATAGAAAAGTGAAGTGAAAAAGATTACTTTAGAAGGTGGTAGACTCGCCTTCACTAGCGGTTTTTAAACAGAGATTGGGTGACCACCTGTCAGGTATGCTTTAGCTGTAGCTTTCCTGCGCTAGCAGTGGACTGGGCTAAATGACTCTTCCAACCCCCTCAATTTTATGAGTTATTCTTGGACTTTGCACAATACCATGAGAATGTCCAAAGGGCATCATGCTAAGTAAGGGCAGGTTCCCTCTGAGAGCTCCATCTGTCACATCAAACTATCAAGATAGCTCTATTCTGACTATTCACTTACACTCTGATACAAAACACTTGGAAAATCTGGCAAACTATTGAAAAGTTTATCACAGGAGGGAAAAAGTTAAGACTTATTTTTTTAATGAGAAGAAGGCAAATCATTAAAAAAGGAGTCTTGGGATAGCTTGCTCTTCTGATTCATACTGAGCTTTGAAATGCATTACTGAATATCAGTTCTGATGCCTGGAATATGGTTCTGAGGAAAGCAGCCAGTTACAGTAGAGTTGGTCTGTAGCAAGTGTGTGTTGGAAAAATTATTCAGATTTTCATGTTACATATTACAGATAGAGTGGCACTTGATCAAATGAAGTTTTCCTTAGGATCACAAGACACAGACCACATTAAAGTCTGATTTGGTTTCAGAAACATCACTCCTCCTATCTGAGGGACTTGCTTTTCTTTTCATGGTCAATGGGAAAGGTTTGCGTTATATGAAACATGCTTAAAGCCAGTCTTGTAAATAACTACTCAGATGCTACTTGCCTGAAAAAAAATTATACTACTCTGCTGGGGACTGGCAGATGAGGAATGGAGAGCTGTATTTCAATGCCTGATGCATACAATGGGGCACTTTTCCTTCAGTATTCATTGTATTCATTGTATTCATGCTGGGAACAGGAAAAGATGGAGCACCCCATCCTCTTTACAGAAGCCTTCACAGTTTCTGTTTGTAATTTCCAGTCAAATCTAGGCTTCTCAGCTAGTGCTTAAATACAAGACTGCTTGAAATGTACAATTAATTTAGACTGTGCATATTTCAAAAGGTATTAAGGGTGTATTTTTCTCTTACTTCAACTGATAAAGCTGGTACATCTCAAAGGCAGGGGAAGGCTATAACTGAGTGGCAGAATCAATACTTTGATCAAAGAAGTATCAGGCTCAGCCCTGGGAAGAACTAGGGAAGACTACTACCTCCATTAGAAACCCCAAAGCTTGGTGACAGCAATTTCCTCACTCCCATAGGAAAGATCACAAGGTAAGTCTGATCTTCAGGCACAGCTGGGAAAGACCTCTAACATTCAGAAATGCCACTGTCAGTCACTGTAAAAAAATACTAAGCTGGATGGATCAATGGTTTGACTTTACAATTTCTTATATGGAATCTATCTGTGCCTCAAGGATATTTGGGCCCAGTGTTCCTTACCCACTAATAAGGCTTCCCTCTCCGATTTCACAGGGTTGCTGGTGAGTACTCTTTCGAGCATACTTTCTTTCTCCTGGCTCACTGAGCAGATTGGTGATAGGTTGTTGGGCTAAAGGCAATTATGAAGAATTACTTTCTCACACATAGCATGTATCCTAGCAATAAGTTAATTCATGCATTATTTGCATCCAGTATGGTACATACTGTAACTAACAAGTGTTAGCTGCCATCAAGGTGGCTTTGACTTATGGTGACCCTATGAATGAGAGACCTTCAGGACACCCTGTCATCAACAGCACAGCTCAAATCCTGCAAACTCAGGGCTCAATGTGGTCTTCCTCTTTTCCTACTGCTTTTCACTTTACAAAACATTACTGTATTTTCTAATGAGTTACGTTATCTAGTGATATTTCTGTCAACAGCCTCAGTTTGGTCATTTTGGCTCCTGGGGGAGTTTGCTCTTTAATTTGCTCTTTGTTGTGTGCCTTCAAGTCACTTCTGACTTATGGCAATCCTATTACAATTTTTTTCCAGAAAGATTTGTTCAGAGGGGAATTGCCATTGCTTCCTTCTGAGGCTGAGAGATTACCCAGGTTTCCATGGCCCAGTGGAGATTTGAATCCTGTTCTCTCAGAGTCCAACAGGTTAACATTACAGGGAGAAGTGATACTCAAACCACTACACCACTCTGGCTCTCTTGATTTGCCCTAGAACCCATTAACTGATAAAAATAGCAAGATGGATACAGTACTGGTATGAGAGTGGAGAGGAGGAAAACCTTAGATTTATCTCCTAGGTAAAAAGCACACTCTTCCCTTCTTATCTTTCTTACATACAGGTGGACACACACAACAAATGCTGACGTGTTCACACTTCACAATGATACTGGATTGGCCACATTCAGTCGATGTTTTCATGTATTTTGTATATACTATCTAGGAAACGCATACATTTGTGTATCAGAGTGAAACAACATACATAGAACCACATATTACAAAGCCAGGATCATCTAACAAAACTGATTATGTTTAGGTTTGAACAACAGACATATTTCTCCACACAACATGCATTTAACTTATTGAATTCCCTGTGTAAAGCTGTGATGATGACCACTAGTTAAGTTTCAAGAAGCATCTGGTGGCTGATGTTGAAAATAAAATGCTGGACCGGACACACCTTGGTCCAATCCAGATAGTCACTTATGTTTTGTTGTTATGTTTGCTCTTATTGAAGCTTGGGCAACGGGTTAACATTACAGGGAGAAGTGAACAAAATAATGAGACTGCTGACTAAATGCTGATTCTACCTCCTATAGCAAACAATCATCCCTGCCCACCTAGCCCTACCACCAAAATAGATTTGGAAATTTCAGTGATCCTGGAAGATCTAACAAAGATCTAATAAATTAGAATAACTTCAACATTCCAGGAGGTTTGAGAAATGTAGAAGTTATTAACCAAGTTGTCATCATCATGACAGGAACTATAAGCCATGAAGGCAGAAACTTCCATTTTCACTGCAGAAGTAGACACTGGCACAAGACAGTTTTTCTGTCTCAAAAATGTAGCTATTTCCTTGATAAAGGCTCAAATCTAGGGTTTCTGTCAAAGAAAGGAAATTGTTATTTAATCAATATATAAATCAATTACAGTAAAACCAATATCCTCAAAGAATAAAAAAAAATCCTGTCATTCAAAAGAGTTAAGAGAGAAATTAACAGACTCACATGGTCTTGATGCTCAGTAGAATCTTTCCCCCAGTCCAGACCAGATGTGGCCTCTTGCTATGTTCAGGTTGGCAAAAGAAAAGTTCATACTAATTATTATTTGACAGAGCTAGGACAATATAATTTGCATCTTAAAGCAGAGCCAAGCCAAGCCAAAAAATCCCCCAAGCTCCACTCTTTCTATTTCAGTGCTTCCTTAAGTTGGTCTGTTTAACAGAAAAATGAATTGAATTAAAAGAAATAAGTAACATTTGCTGCCTAAAAAATACATTGCCAACTAGCAGGGCTATTCCTATTATCTGACTCTTTTAGCCCCTCACTGTCCTGACTTAGCTTGTCTGACTATCCTTCAGTCTCCTATAAATAGACTTTAAACATGTTTAGAAGTTGTAGCAGGGGAATGAAACTATCATATACCTGTGAACAAAGAATAGTAGACTTCTATTTGGCATGGTTGTCATCTTTCACTGAGCATGAACCTTCAGGATGGGCATACATGAAGTGGTGAGGGAGGAAGTAGAAACATGCCTAGCCAGCCAGCCAAATCAACTCTGGAAATTAATGGGGTGACAGATGCCACAGCCAGATCATTCTCGCATTCTCAGGGCAGAGATAGGCATGGTTTCAGTAAAAGCTAAGGCTCAGAAGACACCTCTCTTGTATTATAAAAACAACTTGAATATAATATAAGACTGCCACCTTAGGCGTTCCTTGAGAGAACAATGGAAAAAGAGTGATTGAGCAAAATTATATCACAAGTTTCTAACATCTAAAACCCTCTTACTTGTTGTTTTTATTATACCATGTTTCCTCAAGGTATGGCCTTCTGCACCCCTCATTTCCAATATCAAACTGCTATCAAAAGGGATTTTTAGAGCTCGTAGCCACGAGGATGCCCCAATGTGGGAAAATGATCCAGACACAGAATATGCTGATGAAGTGGCCATTGACCTGGTCAAATGCGGCCAAACATGACCTTAGCATATAAGGAGATCTGAGAGGCTAAGCATGGGGGGAAGGGGGGCTTAAGAATATGTAGCTAGGATAGATTAATCAAGATTGGAATCTGCATAATCCTTTTACCAATAGGAGTGATGGTGGACAATAGCCCTTGGGTTTGCAAATGAACAGGAGTCCAAATACACTTCCCTCTGGGAGTGATACTTCTTTGTCCAAGGACATTTGCACTGACTGTCCAGCCATTCACAACTACCCTTCTCATTCTTCTCCCCTAGAAGCTATCCCTTAATTCCAAATTCTGCCCGGGGCCAGTTTTGCCCTATAAATATGCCTGCTTAGGCACCCACAATTCAGTCTTGCTGGAGGTCAGAGATTGTCTGTATCTCACATGACTCCTCAGCATTGCTGGCCACACCACGATCCTAAGGTAGCTTGCTGAGCCACTTCTCTTCCCAGTATCCCTCAGATGGAGCTCTGCATCTGAAATCAGTACAGTATCTCCCTCAATAACCCTATAATCTGCTACCACCTTACACTTCATTAGTCCTTGAACATGTGCCTGAGTGTCTTGCGTGGATGGTGATTATCTGTGACTCATGAATAAAAACTATTTTAAAACTTGCACTCTGGGGTTCTGTTTCTCGGAACCAGTAAACACAGGTTTGATCCCTGGTTTGAGTTGTCCAGGCACTCTTGGCTGCACTCATTTGAGCTAGTAAAATTCCCTCTTTTGAATTTTAGCTGTGGGTGCCTTTTCGGGACACTGGCATTTTGGGTAACACCAAGAATTAAAAACAAATTGGGGGCTGGTTATACAAGACAGAAAGTAATCATGCTTTAGATTTAATCAAATCTTTTCCCATTGGTATTGCTTGTTGGGGGGGGGGGGGTGTCGTGCTAAGAGTTCAATACTTAAAAACACTTAGAGAGCCTTTGCCTCTCTAAGAAAAGGTTGCTTACCTTGCTACCTGATATTGTCATTCTTCAAGTCATCATCTGTGCCCTCACACAATAAGTTTTGTGCCACTGCAGAAACCCCATTCAGAACGTTCCAGTCCTCAGGAGCTTTGAAAGAAAACCCAGACCCCCTCCCCACACCAGCCATGCTCCCCTGTTTCCAGTCCACTGGAAGTACAGAAGATTGGAACTGGAAAAAAGAAGGGAGGTAGGCTGAGTTGATGACCACTCGAGGGCAGAGATGTCCACTCAAAGAACCACAGTTACAGGTAAGCAACCTGCTCTTCTTCATTGTGATCTCTGTGCCTCACACAATGGGTGACTGAAAAGCTTATCATCGGAAGTGGGGTGAAAGTGGCAGGAACCTTCTCCTGGAGTTTGTTATACAGCAGAAAGGAGAAGTCAAGCATAGACTGACACACGTTCTAGACTTTAAGAAAACTGATTTTAGTAAATCTAGGGAAATACTGGCAATGATCCCAAGGTCAATAATAATAAAAGAGAAGGGAATTCATGGTGGATGGAAATCTCGGGCACAGTTCCAAACAGTTCCAATGAGAAAAAAAATAGGAAGTGCCTAAAAACCCTCAGAATGGATGTCTAAAGAACTTTCTACTGAGCTTTAAAAGGGACATGTACAAGCAATGGACAAAAGGGGAAATCAGTAAAGAGAAATTCAAACTAACAGCCAGCTTGTGTAAGAAGAAAGAAAAGCAAAAGTGCAGAATGTGCTCAGGCTTGCTAAAGAGCTTAAAAATGATAGAATGGGCTTTTTTGGTTATGTCAATAGCAAAAGGAAGAATAGCCGCTGCATGGCTAAGATGGTGAAATGCTAACAGAGGTTAGAAAAGGCAGAACTCAACTTCTTTGCCTCAGTCTTCTCCCAAACGGAAACCCTTATCCTTTTAGCTTTTTGAGTCATCATGCCCCATGTCTCTAAAAGTCCTTTTTTTTATAAACACAAGAGACAGGAATGTGCTTTGCTTTATATAGTTGTTCTCTTAATCTACAGAAGCTGATGCAAATATTTTTGCCACCCTCCTGAACTTAATGCTGCTGAAAGATGCCATCATATACCACACAAAATCATATAGCTTGGTTATGAGAAAATCCCAAATGCCTGTTATGGAAGAATGAAACTTGCAAGACTAGCGCGGCGGGGGGGGGGAATCCTACCTTTTCTTTCAGGGTTTCAAGTAATTTGTTTAGCTGCATTTTTTCTTCATTTGCTTTTTCCAGTTCAGCATCTCTTCTTTCACATTCATCCTGTAGTTCCAGGAGATGCTAGGAAGGAGAAAAACAGGAAGTGTTTTACCTAGTCCACCAATCCTAAGCAATGTAGTGAAAATTACAACAAACTGAAATGCATACTCATACCTAAAAGTAATATTAGACAGATAAAAGTATTGATGCCTCAGGCCCATCTTACCCCTGAGTTTATTCCAAGCTGTCTTCCAGGCAAGCCCTATTCCTGACCCTACCTATCTCCTTCTGTGGTCTTGCCCACCCCACCATCAACACAAGAGACACAGCAGTTCCCAATTACCTCTTCATCACGCTCACCAATATTCCAAATATTTGTTCCTTATTTAGATCATAAAATTGTTTACAATACTAGTGAGAAAGAAGTTTGTAGAATAACATATGGTTATCGCACTACACATGTTAGCTGTGCTAGAGATTCTCAAGATGTTTGTGTTAAAGGTAAATGTAAAGGAGATGCAGTGGCTCAAGTGGTTAAGACGCTGACTCTGTTGATTGCAAGATCGGCAGTTTGGCAGTTCGAGGCCCAGGTGCTGCATGATGGGGTGAGCTCCCGTCACTAGTTCCAGCTTCTGCCAACCTAGCAGTTTGAAAGCATGCAAATGCAAGTAGATAAATAGGTATCACTTTGGTGGGAAGGTAACAGCGTTCTGTGCAATCATGCTGGCCACATGATCACAGAGCAGTCTCTGACAATGCTGGCTTTTCAGCTTAGAAACGGAGATGAGCACCACCCCCTATGGTCAGACACGACTTGACAACCTTGCCAATGGGGAATACCTTTACCTTTTACCTAAACAACTCTATTGGCATTATCAGATGATTTTCTTCTGAATATTGGTTTAGCATTAGCAGACTCTTGCTGGCAGGAGCATGGACTGATCATGATGGCCTGCCTCTAGAGGCTTTTTTAGGCTTTGGTTTGTGAGCAGGGACTTCTCACCAAGCTTGATGGTTTGCTGGTGTCTCCTTCATTTCTCTTCCAAAGAGACATTGATTGTAGCAAAGGGAAGATGGTGGAGAGAGGGTCTTTCCCAGCCGCCCTTCAGGTTTTTTGGCAACCTTGTCAACGGGGAATACCTTTACCTAGTCACTCTCAGTACTTTCTCTACCTAATTTCACTGACATCATAGTCAACTTCCCATCAACCATGTGCAGTGTATATACAGTATACGTGAATCTCTAGAATTATGCTCCTTGCTTCTGAAAATGTATATTACAATCCATGAAAGCTCATGCTACAATAAATCTGTTCATCTTAATGGTAAACTGGACTCTTTGTCGTTTTGCTGCAACAGATGAATACAACCATTTCTTTGGAAATTGCCAACAAGCATAGTTTACTTATGCTACAGATCATTTCAGACACAACTGGCCAAAGTGGCTAGCAATTAAAATTCCTCAGGGAGGTACAATATAGAATGATTATATATGGATGTGGGGATGAAATCCAATCTTTCATTCCAAGCTGGAGAGAGCAAGGGCTTTCTAACATTGAAAATACCAACTCACAGAAGTAGTCCTTCCACTTAACTGAGAGATATGAGACTGGATCAGTGATTTAGCTCATCCTTCCACTGCCTTATAGGGACACCAAGCTAATGCAGAACCCCAACTCTGAAAAACTCAACCCCCTTCAAGAATATAGAAGAGTCAACCATGCATTGCTAGATTAGGAACAGATCTATAAAACGAAAAATTCAGTTTCCAATAGAATTGGAAAAAGCAGAATGGGAGCAAATGGGAAGGATGACTTCAAACACTTCCAGCGTACTGTGCATGAGCGAGTCGCAGCCGCCATTTTGTTTTCCAAAATGGAGGCGCAACTCTTTTGTGCATGCGCTAGAGTACTGTGCATGTGCAAACGAGTCGTGGCCGCCATTTTGTTTTCCAAACACTCTGGTACTCCAGCGCATGCGCAAACGAGTTGCGGCACCATTTTGGAAAACAAAATGGCGGCCACAACTCAGGCGGCGGGGGCAGCGGCAGGACCAGGCTGGGGCCGGTCCAAAGGCCTCGGGGGGGCGGATACGGCCCCCGGGCCGTAGGTTGCTGACCCCTGCTTTAGACAGTCAGTTTAAGGCAGGAGAAAGATATGCAGTTGGGGAAAAGTGGGAATCCTACCTGCTGCATGCTTTGCATAGCCTGTTGAAGAATAATCAACTGTTGGTCTTTGCTTGTGTCTTCTTCACGGCCCATTTTACCCTGCTCTTGCTTTAAGAGCTCCACTTCATTCCTGTATGCATCCAGCTGACACCGTAAGCTGTCATTTTCTTCCTTCAGAGCTTCTGTTTGTGATATTAATACTGGGAAGGGAATGAGGAATAAAGAGAATGAAAGTAAAGAAAATGGACCCACTGGTGGCTCTGCCACAAAATGCACCTTCAATGTTCCCTCATTTGTATACTAGCACATTTTCTAGAATGCAAATATATGTTCAGTTCTTCCTTGGACATGATGTGCTGTAAATGTGCCTAAGCTTTATTTATTTATTTGCTAATGTCATGCCTTTCCACTAAAGACAGAGCTAAAGGCAGCTAACAAAATTAAGTTTTTTAAAAAAGTCATAATAAAAATATGAAAACACATCCAACAAACACACATCCCATAGAACAAAATAAATAATGGCAGACATCAGATTTCAAAAAACACACCCTTTGGCAGCAAATCAACCAGATGCCAACACCTTGTCTGGAAAAAAAGCCTTTTCGAGCCTGTGGAAGAATAACAAGTGATTGAGCTAGCCTACACTCTTTCAGCAAGGAGTGCTAATGCTTGGGAACAGCCAATGAGAAGTCTTCAGGTTCTCACCAACTGTGCTTCTGATAATGGTATGACAAAAAGAATAGTAAAAAGAGAATTAACACTCCTGAACAAACAGGCTCTTATGGGAGAATATGGTCTTTCAAACAGTGGCTTGCAGCTAGCTATCTCTTGAATTGTGCTGCAGGCATTTTTGCTTTATGTTTGTGACACACATGTAACCTGGACTGTGTTAGATCTGTGTTGGCATAATACCATGTAGGTACATGCAATAGCAGTACATGAGTAAGTGGTGCCTGTGGTCAACTAATTGTGTATTACCCTGGTATAAGGTTGGATGTTAGCATCCCAAATAGCAGTAACAGATTTATTGCACAGGCAGATCATCTCAGTATACAGGTAATGAAGTGCCTTGACCCATTATTTTGTGGCTTGCTCTAACTTACAGGTCCTGCAAGTATCGTTTGAAACAGCAACAGCAGCTGCCATGCAGAATTTTGCTCACTGCTGGCTCAGAACCAGTCTAGAAACATAGGTTTTTGGTTCCCAGTTCCCTGAATCCCTCAGCCAAAATGAGGGATTCTAGAAATTATAACTGGGAAAAGCAATGCTTCCAAACTCTGCTCAAAATACTCTGGCTTTATTTTTAATGTTGTGTCAGTCATGAGACTTTTTTTTCTCTTACCTGACTCTTCTGTCACTTTAGTCTCTGGTGGCTCTGTGTCATCATCAGACATCTCCATCTCTTCTTCTCTTCTGATGCCCATTAGCTCATCATTGTGAATGTTACGAATTTCCTAGAAATTAAAGAGCACTTTTAAAAAGAGATTGTACCGATCACATCTGTATACTTGTTTACAGTGAAGAACTTTGGAAAGTATGGCTGGGGGAGAAAGGAACAAAGAGGAGGAGAAGTCTCATCACATGTTATTAAGCATTATCCAAAACTTAAGTCCATCATTCAAGTTCCCAATTTGCATGACATACTGTGTAAATCATTAGGTTCACAGATTTTGGAGCATCTGAGCACAAAATCTATGCACACAGAGCGATAAGCATTATAATTTAAATTGAGCTTCCAACCAAAGCATGGAGTTATTACTTTAGCCAGCATAATCAGTGGCCATGGCATTTGGACTCTCAAGGACACTTGGAAGATTTTATGCAGCTGATCAATGAATTTTTATATGATCTCTTGTTTGAGGGGGTCCTGGAATATCTTGTGAGGACTGGTGAGGACTGTGTTGATGCAGTTGCTAGACAACTAACTGTATGCCAAATTGTCAAAAAGTGAATTCCACCAGGACAACATAGGGTTTTTAGGATATTGCATTTCGACTCAAAGCACTGAAATGAACCCAGCCAGGGCACAGGCTGTGTTAGATTGGAAGCCTTCCAGGACACTGAAGCAAGCGCAAAGTTTTTTGGCTTTGGCTAATTTTTACAGATACTTCATCCCTAACTTTGCACAAGTGGCTCTGCGAAGGGGGGGTAGAGAAAGGGAACAAACCAAAGCCTTCAAGCTAAGATGGTTTGGATGCCAGAGTGTCAAAAGGCATTCAGGGAGCTAAAAGCTGTTCAGTTGGGAACCCATTCTACTACTCGTACCGCAGGTAGACATGAGTGATTCTGCGATGGGGACCATACTTTTACAACAAGACTATGAAGGGTTACTAAGGCCATGTAATTACCTTTAAAAAAAATTAGTGGACCAGAGTTAAATTTGCCAAGTTGGGAGAAAGAAGTGGCTGCTGTAAAATAGGATTTGAAGTCATGGAGAATTTTTAGATCCTTGCCTTTTTGAGGTCTGGACTGACCATCATAATTTAGAGGCACTGCAAACACAGAGGAGGTTGAGTCCCAAAAAGCGTGATGGGCCAAAAAAATTTATAAGTTCAACTTTAAGTTAAAATACCTGCTGGGGGGGGGGGATGTCCTAGCTGACATTTTGCCAAGGTTGCTCCAATATGAAAGCAACTAAGGGGTCCCAATAGACACAGTATTTTCACCTCAGTAATTGGGGTTGGCAGTAACACCAAGGAGTGAAACCAAAGTGGTTTCACAGAAGCCTGCTGGGGCAGACTCTCTCCAACAAAGCCTAGGGAAGGCAGCCTCCGTAAATTCATGGTTCAACAAACATCAGCAGGAACTAGAACTGAAAAGTGGGGTGGGTTGCAAGGGAGACAAAAGATATGTGCCACTGAGTCTCAAGACAAAACTATTACATCTTTGTCATGATATAAAATCAGCTGGTCATTTGGGTTTTATAAAAGTGCAGTATTTGCTGTAAAAACATTACTGCTGGCCAGGGATGAGGGAAGATGTGAAAAACTATGTCAGGGGATTTTCACCATTCCTTTTGTTGGTAGCTCTGAGCTGACTTAGGTGGCCTCAGAGAAGCTTCTAGCAGGATGCGTCATCTGCACGCCATGCCCCCAAAGCAACTGGAAGCAACTGTTTTGGGCCCTAGTGATATTGAATCTAGCAACATCTGAATAGAAAAGCATTTGCTTTTACCAGTCGGCTATTGTATCACCACCTAGCCATACTTCAAATACCTCTGGTGACAGCTCATCTAAGTCTCCCAAATGTTGCCAGGTGACAATAATCACCTCAGTTTCCATCCACCTGGTATTCTATTCAATAACCACATTTCCTTTGCTATGGCAGCTCATAGTTCCAGCCCCACTCTTAGCCTGCAGAAAAAAACTACTGGTAAATATGGCATCAAAAGAGAATGTTGAACAGGCAAAATATTTTATTTAGGACCTGTTTATACTATTTTTCATTTGGTTTACAGTAAATACACATTCTGGAGAGTCGTATCAGCTGCCAAAAAATCTGGAAGGGCGGCTGGGGAAAAGCCTCTCTCCATCATCTTCCCTTTGCTACAACCAATGGCTCTTTGGAAGAGAAATGGGGGAGACACCAGCAAACCATCAATCTTGGTGGGAAGACTCTGCTCACAAACCAAAGCCTGAAAAAGCCTCTAGAGGCATGCCACCATGATCAGTCCATGCTCCTGCCAGCAAGAGTCTGCTAATGATAAACCAATATTCACAAGAAAATGATCTGATAATGCCAATAGAGTTGTTTAGATAAAAGGTAAAGGTATTCCCTCTGAAAAGGTTGTCGAGTCATGTCCAACCTTAGGGGGCGGTGCTCATCTCTGTTACTAAACCAAAAAGCCAGCATTGTCAAAGACTACTCTGTGATCGTATGGCCAGCATGATTGCACAGAACACTGTTTACCTTCCCACCAAAGTGGTACCTATTTATCTACTTGCATTTGCATGCTTTCGAACTGCGAGGTTGGCAGAAGCTGGGACTAGTGACGGGAGCTCACCCCATCATGCAGCACACGGGCCTCGAACTGCCAAACTGCTGATCTTGCAATCAACAGTCAGCATCCTCCTTCCAAAATCTGATCCCTCCTTTTCACAGCCAATAACCAAATCCAAGTCCAAGATATGTCATGCCACATATGTATAGACAGCCACATGGTAGTCCTGGTAGCCATCAAGTCCTTAACCCCTATCAGGACAGCCTTGATGTAGATTCCGAAGTCACCCAAAGCTACCATCCTGGGTTCTTAGAGCCACCTCTGAGACCACTTTTGTCAGTTCAGATAAGGAGATTACAGGATTGTGGAGTCAATAGAACACCAGCAGCATGTAGGTGGTACACCAGCAGCATGGTGTATGACCAGATTGTGACCGCTCTCCCTACCCTGGCCCTCCAATCTGGGCTGCTATGCACAGAGTGTCTTGTTGGACAAAGATGGCATAGTTCTACCTTGCACAGTCCATCCACTCAAGTCTCAACAATACATACAAGGTTGGCTGACTTCATCTACAGTAAAATCATGGCTGATAGTTGTTGTTTTTATTGTGGATTAATCTGGCATTTAGCAGCATCACCAACCAACCAGAGTGTGGGTTGGATCTTGTGGAAAGGCCCAAAACATGAGATAGATTTCAAGTATCTGTCTCGCCTTTCCCTTACATGTCACGTGCAATCAACACATGCACCATAACAATTTCTACATGAGATTATACCAGTGGGGTGCCCTGTTCCAACCCACTCCTCTGGTATTCATCTACGCACAAGTACAATACGCAAACACAGTGCAAGGTGCTACAGCAAAAGGTCAGTGCCACCACATCCCCATAATACTAGGCCAGTTTTTTAAAAAGACCTTTTAAAACGAACTGCTAGGAACCTTGAATGCCACTGATGAAGAGAACCAGGGCAGGAATATCATTCAGCATGATATTCTATTTTACATTCCTCCATCAATTATACCAATCAAGTCTACCATGGTGCTGAACTCTCACCTAAGCACTCATGATTCCTCCTCCTGCTCCCTGACCTTTAGTCAGTAATTCTAGTGGTGGTCCTATGGAGTAAGTCCACAATGTGACTGTGGAAGGTATTGTTTCTCAAAAAACTGTCTCTAGTTCAAAATCTGTGCCTCCTCACCACTCTCCAAACACAAAGAAAAGGGGTGGCACTTGTGCCCTATGTCCCCACAAAAAGTGCCCCCCTTTGGGATTTGAACTGCCACTGGCAACTGTCCAAGAATGCCCAGTTCTTCTTCAAATAGCCTCAATACCCAGGAAGTTGAAGATCCTGGATGGGAGGAACCATTGGTTGCCCAGTTTTGGGTTGGCATCATGTCACTGTAGAAAGCTGGCATGGTATGGTGGTTTGAGTTGGACTGGGACTCTGGGTGACTAGGGTTCAAATCCCTGCTTGGCCATGGTAACCCAGTGGGTGACCTTGGGCAAAGCACATTTTCTCAGTCGCAATGGAAGACAATGGCAAAAATCAAATATTGCCAAGAAAACCCTTAAGTCACCATGAATTGGAATCAACTTGAAGACAAGTAAGAACACTATAATCTTACTGTAATACTGAATATGACTTTGTTTTGGTAGAATCAAATTTTGTAATAAATTTTATGACACAGTAATTGATATTTAATGTTTGTTTTGAGCTGCTTCAGATATGGCCCACCACTGGAAAGGGGCACATAAGTAAAGCTAAACTTGGGGTTACTGTGCCCAAAAGCAGCACATTTTGCTTCTAGAGTCAAGCCAACCTGCCAGACAACCAAACTCACTGCCCCTCCACAGTTTATATACTTGTTCAGCCAAGAGCTTCATTTGATTTTCCTAGATACGTCAAGGTAAACATAGGAAATAAGATTAGAAATGGCAGTAAGTATAATTCAATAAAGCATATATTAAGTCTTTACTGTTTGAACATTCCATGCATAGGATATACATTTGTCTGCTTTTTCCCCAAGTAGGAGGACCTTCTCTGGCAAAATCACTCAAGGATGTATCAGAACTCTTTTTCCAGTTCCTCTATGGATAGAGCATCTAGTCCAATATGACTGGAAGCACTTTTCCAGGTCTACAATGCTAATCTCCCAATGTCTGCCTGGAGATGCTTTGCACTGAGATAGCAGCCCTTTTGCAAGGGAAGGAGTGATGCAGAGCCTAACGTGGTAAC
The DNA here is from genome assembly GCA_026167975.1 of Phrynosoma blainvillii. Lineage (NCBI taxonomy): Eukaryota > Metazoa > Chordata > Lepidosauria > Squamata > Phrynosomatidae > Phrynosoma > Phrynosoma blainvillii. The sequence goes on from JANUYF010000009.1 coordinate 10,439,093, forward strand.
ACTCACCTAAACAAACAATTCAAATAAGGGCAGCAAACACCATACTGTTATTCCTAACTCACTTTTAAACTACTTTCTTAATGAAGACAAAACAAAACTTAGCGTGTATAGGCTTATTAAACTAATTGATCATGCAAACTGAAACAACCAGCCACATAAACATGCCTTCTTAAGAACGGTATTCGATGGTGTGGCTCTAGCCAGACACTAGAAGCAACACTTCCAGTGCAGTGAGTGGATACATATGAAGAACAGGGTTCTCAGAGAGCCCTGGTGATGCAGTGGTTAGTTGCTGGGATTGCAGCCACAACATTGTGAGTTCAATCCCAGAGCTCCAAGGTTGACTCAGCCTTCCATCCTTTCATAGGTCAGTAAAATGAGCACCCAGGTTGTTGGGGGCAATTGGCCTACAGACTGTAAACCACGTAGAGAGTGCCGAGTTCACTATTAAGCGGTATAGAAATGTAAATGCTATTTCTACTGCTCCTTCATCACAAAGGCACAGTTAAGGATTCCTTCCCTGGAGAGAAGACCATCTGGTCCAACAGGTCTGTCCCTACTATGCAGGCATGGCTTCTTTATGGGATAGCAAGATCATAAACTGATTGCTGTCGTAGCTGATTTTATCATTCTGGTAGCCTTTTTGTTATATTTTTATTTGTTTTTAATATTTTAGTAAAATATGGGGTGGAATGTTTTACAAAGTGACAAAAGAGCAGGATTCCCCCTCCCTCAAATTAAAAAACAGCTCTATTATCAGTGTATCAGTTACTCTTCAAGAAGGGCAGAACAGTGCATGATATGTGTATGTATGTGTGTGTGTCCCTTCAGGTTGTCTGTCAACTCATGGCAACTGCATAAATTTCATAGGGTTTTTCTTAGGCAAGGAAAACTCAGAGGTAATTCTGCCAGTTCCTTCTTCTGAAATAAAGCCTACAGCACCTTTTATTTGTTGGCAGTCTCCCATCCAAGGACTTAACCAGGCCTGACCCTGCTTAACTTCCAAGACCAGACAGGATCCAGTGCCTTTAGGGTATTTGGGATATGCATTTACATTTATTTCATCTTCATTCTTCTAGTCTGGAGATGAAATTATAATTTCTACTATCATGCAGAGAAATACCTACACTCTTTTATGAGTTACATGACCAAATGACTTACCTGAACCTGCCACAAGCTGCAAGGAACAGTAACCTTTGCAAAACCCATTTTGCTAACATGCTCAGTTGTTTCCCCTACTTGGTGATGGACACAGCAGTTACCCCAATTATCATTGTGCGATTCAGAATGGCCATGAGCACTGTGGAATCACAGGTACTGTTGGTGCTGCTTAAACACTTGACCAGAGCTTGGAAAAATTTCCTTTTTGCACAACAGTTTTCAGAATTCCCTCGCCAGATTATGTCAATTATAGTCCAAAAAGTAACTTTTCCAAGCTGTTCTTGACCCTTTCATGTTTAGATGGCCCTTCTAGTTCCAAGAGCCGGCTATGTCCATACAAAGGCACATTACAATCTTCTACAGAACCTATAGACCAGGGGCAGGCAAAGTGCAGGTTGAGGGTGCACATTCAGGATTATGTTTTGTGGCATCCAGGGCTACCAAGGAAGTAAAAAATGTTTTGCACCCAAAAATTTCCCAGGCCTGGAGAGGCCCTTTTGTGAAACAGGAAGTGAGCCAGAAATTACTTGCATTCACTAAAATGGCCAGGGGGCAGGGGGATAAAAATATATGATAATATCTCTATGTCTCCTGGGTAGCCCCAGCCTTTCACAGTTGCTCTCCCCTGCTATAGACTCATCATCAAGGCTCATAACATGAGACAGCTGAGTGTAAGGAGAAGAGGAATCCCACTATGCTTGCTTTCACATCTCTGTTCTCTTCAGTTCAATGTGCCTTCCAAAAATATGTACTGCTAAAACGTTCCCAAGTTTCTTTGACTCTTCTGAAACTGTGCTGTCCAGTTTCAGTCTCTCCTAAAGCCCTAGAAAATCCAGCCTGGTTACAGTGGTTAATGCAAGATGTAATGGACTTCTATCATCTGCCCACCACTGATCATCCTGAATGAGGATGATGGGCACTGGAGTTTGATACAACTGGAGGGTCCTAGGTCAAGTCTTCCCTGACTGATTCTGCAGAGCAGCACCACTCTGGAGATCCTTTCAAGCTATGCTTAGCACTTGAACTATTTCCGCTTCAGGTTCAATAGCAAGCACTGTTACTCAGAAATGAGTTTGAATAAATTTGACAGATCAGTCTTTGACCTCTGCAACAGCAAAATTTCTACTGTACCTGATAGTGCTTCATCTGGGTTCCTCAGATGTGTGGGAAGGGGGAAGTGAAAAGAAATTCCATGGGGGAAAAAAATAGGTACTGCTTTGATTAAACTGTTATTACCAGTAAGAATAAGGATTCACAGGTGCCCAGCTTCTGATGCAACTTTGGAATGGTGCAGAGTCACATTGTGTGAGCTATGTAATATACATATATATAAATTAAATGTTCATAGGCCACTGAGGAAGACAAGAGTCGAAATGCGTCTGGCCTTGGTTTATGAATTTTCATTTTACCTTTTTCTGCATTTGCAGATCCTTTAGTGCGGTAAATGGTACCCTTTTAGTAATTTGTTTTTTTTTAACTACGTGTTTTTTACGGGCATTGTTATTCTTTTATAAATTTGGCCCTTGATTTTTTGTGCCTTTTAACACATTTTCATTATTGGCACGTGATTTAGTGGGGTACTTTTACCCTTTTAGTAATTTTAGGGGCTTTTCTGCTCCAGGGTTTGGCTAATCCTTTCTATATTTCTATATATCTTACACCATTGTTTTTCCATATCTCTTTAGCCACTGACCAGATCATCAGACTGCAAATAAGGGATTACCCATATGGCATACAGTAAATTTCTAACTGGCTTTTTGGCTCTGAATTCCTGAATCCCTTTTATGGTCAAACAAAGGAGAACTTCCCTGTAATGTTTTTTTGCACAATATTGCTAATGATTACATTGATGTTTTGCTGTTTTTCCAGTCTTCTTATTAACCTCTGGCTCCTGATCCTCCCTATACGGGACAGTATGGATTTTGTGTACTTACCTTCTAGAGCTAGACTAAAAACATCCATCCTTTTTTATTCAAGCCTATAGGCCAGAAAGAAGGAACTAACAAAACAAAACAAAAACAAAACAAAAAAGGAAAAAGAAGGTACCAACCTCAGCTTGCTTGCACCACACGCTGATGTTCTTACGTTGAGCTTTCGTGAAATGGTCCCAAGCCTTTTGTTTGGATGCAGAATGGTACACAGCAACTATCTGCTCGACTGCAGTTTCAAAACCAGCGGGCAAAATCAGGCCACATTAGCATCCAGAGAAGGCAAGAGAAAGGAGTAAAGGAGTAAGAGAGGGGCAATCAGGCAGGTGGTCCAATGAAACTTTATGGTTCTTTTGGCAGAGGCCACAGCTGAGATGGTGCCCAAGAAGAAGCCAGGCAATGCTTGGAAGGCAGCTAATACAACAGATAAACTGATTCAGGGAGTAGTGGTGTTTGTCCAATCAGGTAGAAGCCAAGATAAGAGAGAATACTATCTTGATAGGAAGGCCATGACAGTAAAGTGTTTGACAAACACTCAAGCATGGAGTTTTTTCAGGAACTCAAGGTGACGAAAGACACTTCAATATAAAACAGACCATTCTCAATGACAGGATCTTCGTCCAAGCCACTTGTAATCCATAGGTCTGCAACTGTAAATTGTAATGAGCACAGAATACTGCACCCTGGGAATTAAAGCTTTCATTTTCTTTTTAAATACAATTTCTAGCCCTAATACTACCACAGAGGTGGCTACAGTGTGGCCCTCCAGGTATTACTGTACTATCACTCCCAACATAGCCAAATTATAAGGAATGCTGAGAGTTGCAATCTGACAGCATCTGGAGAACTGCCATCTTTCCACTCACATTACAAAGACAAGCCTGAAAGTAGGAAGCCAAACCTGAATATCTGAGGCAAAAAGACGTAAGAATGTGATTTCCAATGGAATTTAGTGTCCTGTGTTGTGTCTAAAATTATAACAAATCAGCATACAGACATATTTCTAAAATTCAGAAAGAGTTTTCCTGGGGCAGGATTTTATTCTATTTTTGAAAACCAGAATAGAAACCACACTGATAATGACATGGGCTGCATCTGCACTGCAGAAATAATCCAGTTTCACATCGCTTTAACTGCCATGGCTCAATGCTATGGGATATTTATTTATTTGATTTCTATCCCGCCTTTCTCCTTAAAGGGACCCAAGACAGCTCACAAATAAAAATTCAAAAAACTTATTACAATAAAACAATTTAAAATATCATATAAAAACAATATAAAATTACAGACATTAAAACCATCTGGGGTTTAGAGTTTGTTGTGGCACCAAAGCACTCTGCAAAGGTGGCTAAATGTTTTACAAAACTACAGTTCCCAGAATTCCATAGCATTGAGCCATGGCAGTTAAAGCGATGTCAAATTGGATTCATTCTGTAGTGCAGATGCAGCCATGGAAATTATGATATGTTGCCCCATTCTTTGCAACTTTCCAATTTATCTAAAACAGGAATGCATGCAACCTTTTGTGACCCCATGTCCTTCCTGGACCCATCACTGCTCCCTCACCCACCAAAATGGTGAACATTTACTCCTGGAAATCTTTCAGGAGCAGTGATTTTTGTTTAGAGAAAACCTTAGTGCAGGGGAGTACAATTCTGGTGGGTCTGGTGGCCTATTTTCTGTCCCAGAACCCTCCAGGAACTCCACAGATTTTCAAACACGCCAAATAAACAAAAAATAGAGAGGCTGGAGGACCACTTCTGACTTGGGGGGGGGCGAGAAACTTTTTCAATGTTAGATGGTGCAGGGAGTCTCAGTACCTATTTAAAAGGTGACTTTCCATTGCTGGGAGCTTCCAGGAAAAGCAATTCACCATCATTATTATTATTGTCAGAAAGAGGGCCCACTTAGGAAAACTGGACAGATGAAGTAGCTCAAAAACATCCTTTGAAGACTGCATTGGTTCACCCTTGTTTTAGTTTGGAGGGGTGCTACTTGAGTTGTTTTTCAGAACTGAAGGTAAATTTGTAGTCACTTCTGGATTGAGAGGGGAAAACGTTAAAAAAAATGCAATTTGGGAGGGTACAGATCAGAGGGGGTCCTTGAACTGCAAAATTAGCTGCTAGATTCCTGGATCTTGCCCACCCCTGCATTAATACAAGGCATTCGCTTTGTGCATATTTTTTGGTTAAAGTTTAGAGGAGAAATAGCACTTCTATTGAGGGAAATAAAATCCACCCCAAACCACACTTTACTGGTCTGACTGATGGAGAGGCTATTGTTCTTACCCTCCAAAAGACTGGCAAATGCCAATGTCAGGTATTCAAAGTGAGTGTTTTATTCTCTTTACCGCCTACTCTCCCAACTGCTACTTATTTGTACGTACCTTCTGGAACCAAAGGCCAATTTGTCAAATGGTAACAGAAACATGAAATCACTGAAAAACCATAACTAGTCAGACTGTAACAATTCACACCTTCAGAAACTGCTTGATGCACCTGAACACAAAGTCACACAGTGCAAGATTAACCTTTAAAACAGGCATCAAGCCAAGAAATGCTTGATGCTTGATGCATTGGAGAGGTGTTTGCTCTCCAAGTAGTAAGATGCTACAGTGTCACTGTGTACCAAGGAACTGGCATGTTACAATGCAATTGAAAGTTAAGACTGGGAGAAATGGAAATGGGAAGAAAAACTTCTACACCAGCACAAAGTTGGTAAAAGTAAGGAACTGAATCTGGGACCTTTAGTATAACTGAGGGGCTTGGAACCTGCCAAATCCAGAGGCACCCCTGCCCCTGAAATTCTCTGGATCAAGACCTATGGCCAGCAGTAGTTTTCCAATCATGGAGTTTCCTACTGCTGCCTTTAATACAAATCTAATATAAATAAATAAGTAATTTTGCTGCTGGGTAGAGAGAGGACAATTAGTGGATGTTTGTGGAGGGGTGCTTCCACCTAATCATAGAATCAGAGTATCATAAATGTTGGAAGGGACTGCAACGGCCATCTAATCCAACCCCCTGCCATGCAAGAATACACAACTAAAACACCCCAAAGAGACAGCAATCCAAATCTGTTTAAAGACCTCCAAAGGGGAGTTCACCACCCCTCAAGGTGGTCAATTCCATTGTACAGCTCTCACATTAAAATAAGTTCTTCCTTATGTTTAAGTGTAATTCTCTTGTAATGTGAAACCACTGGTTCATGTTCTAGTCTGTGGAACGCCATCTTCTACAAGACATCCCTTCAGGTATTGAAACATGGCTATCATATAATCTCCTCTTCTCCAAGCTAAACACACCTAGCTCACTAAGGTGTTTCCTCATAGGGCTTGGTTTACAGACCTCTTACAATCATGGCCATCCTGTCCTGAACATGTTCCAACTTGTCCATATTCTGTGGTGCTCAGAACAGGACACAATATTTCAGATGAGGCCTGACCAAAGAAAAATAAAGTGATACTATTAATCCCTTGATTGGGACACTATAATCCTCTTGATACAGCCTAGAACTGTATTTGGCTTTTTTGAATGCTGCATCACACTGCTGGCTCATGTTTAGTCTGTGGTTTACTAAGACCCCTAAATCTTTTTCACATGTACTATTGTCCAATGAGGTGCCACACATCCTAAAGTTGTGCATTTCATTTTTCCCACTTAAATATATGTATAGTTTATATCTTCAGACCTGTGGGGGTTTGGCTCTAGGACCTCGCACGGATACAATGCAGATAATCACTCCTCATATTATTAAATGGTGGTGACATGAACGCACATGCTTCAGTGTGTCCGTGTTCATGTTGCCACCATTTAATAGTAAGTAGTATGAAAATCTACAGTCAGTTGAATTCATAGATCTGGAACCGACAAATCCAGAGGGCCCACTGTATTACTTTTGAAAATAAAAATTTTAAGCCCAACTTTCCAATTCTTTAAGATTATTTCAATTCATAAATCATTCTTATTGGGTAATAGCTGCCCATAATTTGGTGTCATTTGCAAACTTAATAAGCATGCCCTCTGTTCTATCATCCAACTCATTTACAAAAATTTTGAACAACATTGGGCCTAGAATAGAACCTTGTGGCACCCCACTAGTTGCTTCTCTCCAGGATGAAAACCATTTTTGAACAGCTCATCAGCTAGTTACAAATCCACCTAATAAGCGCACTGCCTAGTCTACATTTAATTCTAACACATGCCATCAAAATTAGACGTAGGAGCTAGGATTGCTCTAATTAGTTACTCAATTCCAGAGCATGAGAGAGAGATCTGTAGGACATTTAATGGGAATAACTTTTCTTGAGATGAATCCTGATGATCAGCAACAAAAATCAAGATAGTATTCCCAGGACTGAGAAGATCATCAAATCTTCTTTAGCTAACATTTAAAATGGGGTGAAAGGGGGAAACAGAACAATGTTACGTTACCTTGAACACTTAAATCTCCCAATTTGTAAGATGACATGTGGATCCTTGAATGAATAAACAAGAAGAGGAGGGATTTGGCTACAAACTTACCTTTCTTGCCTAAATTCCTAAGCAATCAACAAAAGCAAAAGGCTGCTCTTGACACAGGAGCAGCCTGCAGAAAGCAACATAAGAAAGACCTAGGCAGTGAAGATTGCTGAGAGAAATAAGAATGCCCATAATTACTCTGATCCTTGGGACGAAATCTGAACAGGAATTAAATAGACTTTAACTGGGGCTGCCCTCAATGAATGTGCAAAAATATCAGTTGCCTGCATTCTGTTTCCTGACAGGCCAGGTTGCTATAAACACACTCCATCTGCCAAATCTTGCTATTTGCTTACAAGCATAATGTGCTCTGAGCCACTTGAATCCTACATACCTTAGAGACCATACCCTCTTCTATGTCGCACTGCAGTCTTTAAGATGACCCAAATGTGCTCTCCTGACTGAACCACTACTATACCAAATTAAGTTGAAAATGTGCACAGCAATTTATCTATATGGGTAGTGACTGCCCCACCTTCCCCAGTAACCCATCAAAATCAAATTCTGATAGGTTTCTCAAAGCTCTGTTAAGTCTCTTACTTCCACTGAGAATTAACAGCTAGGTAAGTTCCGTTTCATTTAAAAACTACTTTGAGATGTCCAGTTTTATGTTACAGATTCTTACAAGTGTTTATAACATTTTCCTGATTTTCCTGGACATCCTATAACATTGTGGGTTATAAACCTAAAGACATTTTGAAATAGGTGGAATAACAAAAAATACACCTAAACACATTTTGAAATAAGGGAATATTTTTCCTGGACCTTCATCTCCCTCCCTACCTCTCTCTATCTTTCTTTCATCTTCAGTACAAAAAATGAAACATGAACATTACAATTACATCAAGCAGGATTTTGGAAACCCCTATTACAATGTTCATACACTTACACTGAGCAAGAATCCCTGACAGTGCAAGCTTGAATTTCTCCTTTGCTTCCTCCATTTCCTTTTCTTGGGCTGCTTTCTCATTGGTAAGTCGACGGATGTGGCTATTGACTGACTGGATCATGGAGTAAAAGTTGTTTGCACTTCGTCTGTTCACTTCCCCACGCTCTATCCAAGTCAGCAAAGTCTGCACTGCCTCCAGAAATTTGGAATCATCTAACCCAAGAGAAAAAACACTGTTCAGGTATAAAGCACGGGTGTATTTTCCAAATACATTTGTCTAAATAATTCCCCCTCCCCCCCCATGTGATTATATTTAAAAGGCAAAAATGTCAAAAATGGGAAGGGAGGGAATCATTTCACATGTGTCCACACAAAATAGCATAATTAAACAAAACTCTGAGGCTATAACAGCACAGCCAGTACAACACAATTGCAGTGTTTTCATCTATGGAGTTTAACACATGGGACGGATTCTGTGGAGAAAGTGGATTTAAAGGAAAACAACACAAAAGCGAACGGAAAGTCACCAAAACCCTCTCCTGTTTACTTGAGCCTTATTTTGCTGTGGTACATCCAGAGAATAGTTTATACTGAATAATCATTTACTTACTCTTGCTGGATGTGCTTACACACATTGTTTTTCCTTGTATGCTGTTACAACAGCATTTTTGACCACTGAAGAAGACCTAGTGTCAAAATGTGTTTGGTCTTGTATTGGGCTTGCACTGTTATCCCTCCCATTTGCATTTCTGGAGATATTGAATACTTTATCTTGCATATACTTTGTATGTTAAACATCTTCTTACATTTTGTTTATTGGGTGGGATTTATAGTTTCTCAGCCTAGTACTTATTGGATATATGCATAAGGCTTGATTATTAATCTATGGACCGTCTCTCATCTGTATTTTGAGTATTAATTTTAATTTTACAATTTTTGAACCTTTGATTTTTAACTGCCTAAATAGATTAGCAATACTTTTGGTCTTGTATTGGGCTTGTACTGTTATCCCTCCATTTTGCATTTTTGGAGATGTTGAATACTTCATTCTTTGTATACTCTGTATGTTAAACATCTCCCCACAATTTGTTTATTGGGTGGGAGTTATAGTTTTCCAGCCTAATACTTATCGGCTATATGCATAAGGCTTGAGTATTAATTCATGGTCCAGAATTGGGCTTATATTGTTATCCTTTTTATCTATTTTGAGTATTTATTTAATTTACAGTTTGTGAATCTCTGGTTTTTTATCTGCCTAAATAGATTGACAATACTTTTGGTCCTACATTGGGCTTGTACTGTCATTCCTCCTATTTGGAGTTGTGCATTTGAGTGTTATTTTAATTCGGCTTTTGCATATAGAACCTTGATTTTTATTTGCCTATACAATTTGGCAACATTTTTAACTCATTTTTTATTTATCACCTTTTTCTCTATTTTGTTCTTAATAAAATTGAGTTTTTTCATTCATTTTACTTTTCCCTAGATTTTTTTGCTTTTAAATAATTTCCCCTCCCGCCCATGTGATTATATTTAAAAGGCAAAAATGTCAAAAATGGGAGGGGAGGGAATCATTTCACATGTGTCCACACAAAATAGCATAATTAAACAAGACAAAACTCTGAGGCTATAACAGCACAGCCAGTACAACACAATTGCAGTGTTTTCATCTATGGAGTTTAACACATGGGACGGATTCTGTGCAGAAAGTGGATTTAAAGGAAAACAACACAAAAGCGAACGGAAAGTCACCAAACCCCTCTCCTGTTTACTTTCAGAAACTTCCAAAAGTAAAAAGGGGTGGGTTTGGGCGACTTTCTGTTCGGGTTAATGTCGCGTTATTTCTCCTTTATACAAACACGTCTGAAAAACAACCCCCTTTTGCAGGTTTTTGGTTGTTGTTTTTTTATTTTTAAATCCTGTTTCTGCACAGGATTTAAGCAATTTGCCTCTGTGTGATAAACTCCTATGTCACCATGGAGAGAGACCAAAACTCAATGGCTGAGAATGTGGTCTACATGCAGCAGGTCCCAGGTTTAACTCCTGTATTTCCTGGTTAAAAGAATCAGATAGCAAATAACAAGAAAAATCTTTGCATTAAACCCAGGTAGCTGTTCAGGTTCAGTTGACTATACTGAGCTAGACAAAATAAGTAAATGAATATGAATTATATAAGCTTTCTGTGCTATTATCATCATCAACAACTACTAGTCCATCAATTTAATTCCTCTGCAGCCACTAGTACCTTTTAGCTTCTCGGCAACAATACTACATTCATGATCTGAATAGTGGACCACAGGGGGTGGGGAAGGAGGCTGGAACCGCTCTTCTGCCATCCTTCTGCGATGGCGTTCCTCTCGGGCCAACATCCGCTGCTTGCATTCCCACTCATAGAGATCATCTCGGGCTTGTGCAAAATCCACGTGGAGGCGGCCTGTGTCTTTTTTGTCTGTGCTGGAACCCAATCTGATGCGATAACCTGGCAATAATGGTTAGAGAAATGCCAGTTACTTTCTGATTTGATTCTACTTCTGCTGCACATAAATACATAAACATTACTTCCCATAAATTCCCCTGGATTTCCGGGATTTGATAATGCTATTTCCTCAGCGTCTGGATAAACCTAAATTCCAGTGCTAATAACTTTATTTTAGATGCACTGTAATGGCATGATGGAATTTAGGTTTATTATTTATGTTTATGTATTTGTACTAATGTCTGTTTAATTTTTTTGTAGTGTTTAGTGCTTTTGTTGAATGATTATATTTTATAGATGCTATAAACTTGGAAATTAGGATGTTTTTATATATATGTTATTGTTGTTTTCTTTTTGTTATTATTTTGAAAATTGTTTTTTATAAAAATAAAAATTAAAAAGTACGAACATAAAAACATTTTAAAAACACACTAAAATTATCTTTTAAAACTCCTAAAAGCATTCTAAAAACAATCCTAGAATACAGTGTTGAAACAGTTAAAACAATGATTTTATCACATTCTTATTATGTGATATAGAAGAAGTAGGAGTAGATGAGGAGGGTATGTTTTTTTAGAAGGGTGGAGTATGTGATTGAAGGTATGTGTAGCTGAAGATGGTAGGAGGAAGATGGATGGTAAGTTAGGAGGGAAAGGATTGGGAGAAGAGAGGAGCCTGAGATGTAAGAGGAAGGGACGAAGAGAAAGAAATGGAAAGTGATAGGTTGGAAGGAGAGAGAAAGAGAGATTGGGAAGATGGCGTGGAATAGGAGGAAGAGAGGGAAGGAAGGGATGAGGAGGAGTAGGTTAGGGATAGGTATTAGGAGGTATAAGGAAGTTTTACCAATATAGAGCATTTAGCACATTAAGAATATTGTGTAGGTAAGATAGGGTTTATGATTGGTCACGATAATAGGGGATGGGAAGGGTGGTGAGGGCTGGTGATGGGGATGTTGTAAGAAGATATGATTGTTAAAATAGTTGAATAAAAATAAATATTTTTTAAAACCAGCAATTTTAAACATTAAATGCCATGCAGAATAGCACTGTTTTGGTTGCCAGTGAAAGCTTAAAGAGATGGGCCAGTCTAACTTCTTTGGATAGGGAATTCCAGTCAAGGCACTGCTACAGAGAAAACGCTGTTATGTGTACCCACCAACCTAAGTTAAGCTCTCTTTCATATACTTTATTCGTAACAGGGGGCAAAGATGAGAAAGTGACTGATCCAAAGTCACCTACTGGCTCTCACGGGTTAGTGGGGACTTGAATTTGGACCTCCAAAGTTCCAATCCAGCACACTAACCATTACATCATCTTAGGTCAAGAAATTATCTTCCCAATGTTCCCTTTCCACCAAACATTGTTTGTTGCATTAGAACTCTTCTCTCTTCTTATGATGATATGACCGAGTCACGATAGAGAAGTTCCTTATTGATGTTTGAAATCATATGTTGAAATCTTTCTGGATTTGTGTCTTGCAAGTATGGCTTTTTAAAAATGTGGTGGAGTCATGCATTTTTCTTTTCTTATTAGTCAAACTTAGGAAATCTGTCTCCAGCTGCTATCTATTGTCTGGGTCAACACCACATTGTAAGAGTGAAGTTAAAGCCTTCTTAAGCAGACAGCTGAAACTGAAACATAACTATTGCACATATTCTTGGAAGACAGAATAAGATGTAACAGGCATGTGGCCTCTGCAACTAGAAATAATTATCTCTCGACCAAAAGCATGGACAAGGAATACTTACCAGACAGATAGATAGCCTTGTCTACCATGTACTCCTCAGCAAAACGGATGTGGCAAAAATGTTTTTTACTCTTCCGAAGGGCTATGATCTCTCCGCACTGCTCAAAAATCTCTACAATTGTCTCTTCTGTCCCATTTTCTGGCAGGCCTCCAACAAATACCGTCTTGCATCCTGGAGGTCTTTCCCTTGTAGTGGGAGGGGGGAGATCTAAGAACAGCAAGGAATATGATACAGAAGCGTGTCACAACAGAAGGCACTTGGTATTCATCTACAATCTGACAACAACTGCTCTGCATTCATATTTAAGTGTCAGAAGGTTTGGCTAACTGAACTGTGCCAGGCAATGTTATCCCCTGCCTTAAAATACTGAAAGCTAAGATCTTTCCAGGACAGTGTAGTTCCCAAAGCAGAAAAAATCCTTTTTGCTTATTTGGTGACAGCTCACTGATGGATTACTACTAAAAATAAACTGTATGAACAAATGCACACTTCCATCCCATCAACCCTGGGAGGAACACCACCACCAGCATTATAACAGAAGGAAATGAGAGTTTTTGTAGTTTACTTGGCTTTCTTTTCATTATAACCTTGCAGGTCATTAGCTTGCTGCAACAGCTGATGCAAAACTAGATTTTCATTTGGAAAATTGTTTCCTAATTTCTTTGTTCTTCAAGATACTAAAGTTTTTGTGGGTTTTTCGAGCTGTGAGGCTGTGTTCTAGAAGAATGTATTCCTGATGTTTCGCCTGCATCTGTGTCTAGAATCTTCAAAAGATGCTAGCCCAGATGCAGGTAAAACGTCAGGAATACATTCTTCTAGAACATGGCCTCACAGCCTGAAAAACCCACAAAAACCTATGGATGCTGGCTGTGAAAGCCTCCGACCTCACACTGTTAACAAGTTCTTAAGCACAGTTTATTTTTCTACCTATAGAGTCCTCTCCTAATGATTCACTAGACCTGAGAACATTTTTAAAACAGAGAGGAATCAATCAAACTAGAAGGTAGTACAGAAACTCTAAAGCTGAGTACTGGAAAGTTATTCATTTACCTCATTTCATCACGTGACATTTTAGGACACAGGATTGACACTTATATTCACTCGACCATTTTGTTTCTCAGCAAGCCACCACTTAAGAGCATGGCAGGGATGGTACAAACGTGATCATCCCCTTTAAGGACATGAAGCTGCTCAAGGCCATTGGTGCTGCCACAAAGGCAGATTTGGTCACCACTAACAGAACATTCTCTATTTTTATCTAGTTAAGCTAATAAGATCAATCTTTCCACACGTTTTTAAACCATCATCAATAGTTAGACTCCCCCAGAGAATTTCACAAATTACCTTTTCTAACTCTAACTTAAGGTTGGGGAACCTTCAAAATGCTTATATTCCCAACTTAATCCATAGGGATGCTCTCTCAAATTCCATCCCCTTTCCTAGCACTACAGAAAAATAATCCCTTACTCTAGCGCTTGGAGACAAATCCTCACTCTTACCTCTAGACTGTGACACAGAGATAAACTGTCCCTTTCTTTAGAGAGAGAGGCAGGAGTGATTACTCCAGGCCTTTGGGCACAGAGATCCACTGAATGATTGTTCCAGACCTTTCTCTGCATGGAGTATATTGTCGCCTCCTTCTCTGTGCACAGACATGTGAAGCAATATGTGCCTTATTCTGAACATAGAAATGGCTCATTGTTACATCAGGGATGTCAGAACTTTGTGAGACAGGGGCCTCCTGCTCACATTATCTGACCCAGGTGATCTGGAAGGCAATCTGGCTGCTGGGGTTAGAACAGTTCCCCATCCCTTTCCTTATCTTATCTCTATGGAATTGCAGTTATGACAGTAAGACTCACTTGGGTTAGGTGGGAAAAGGGTGCAACTTTTGCAGTGAATGATCTCCTTAGCCACTGGCATATCTGATGGGATTGGTGGTGGGACCATTCCCAAGCCAGGCATCAAGGGATTAATTGGTGGGATCCCTGTCATTATTCCAAGGGCAGGGTCAAAGTCTGAAAGAAAGAAACCAAGAAGCAATATTATTTTAATTGCAAGCATTTAAGAACTCCTATTAGGATTTGAAAAAGATTACATCAGAACTTTTTAAAGTTTCCAAAAGTAACAACTCCTAGCAGATCCAATGAAGGCTCTTCAAAAAAGTAACTTTTCCTGCCTCTGGGTTATGCGCCATTAAAATCAAAAGCTCCAAATTTTGAAAAATGCCAAGGAAGCCATAACTGTATAGGAGCACAAGACTATCCTATAAAACCCAGGCTTTATTTTGGGGGAAACTAAGGGTAAAGAAAAATATTCAAGGATAGCTGTGTTGGCAATACTGCAAAATACAACAAATTCCAAAATCAACAGAACAGGAATACTTTTCTTGGACCCATTAAAAAGCACAAAATAGATAATGCAAGCTTTCAACTGGCTTCTTCATAAGGCAAAGGTGTCATATAGCAGAAGAAGAGAATGTTAGTTACAGATCTACATTTTGTCTTAAAATGTTTCTTTTGCTGTCAGTTAGGAAGGTCTGGAGAAACGTCAATGCAGGCAGAGGCCATTCTCCTATATGGATATTTGGGAAGTAGGGATGGAACAGAAATTTATCAGTTTCCTGACTGAGGTTGAATTTTGAGTTCCTGACCCCTATAGAAACTTAAGTGAGAAGAAAATGGTACCTCAAAGGTTTTCACAAATTGTGGGAACTTTTTTTTTTTTTTTTTTGGTCTCCAGCACAGCATAAACTGTGCAGTTTCTGAGAACTGTGCAACAGTTTGAGAAACTGTTCAGCTTTCCAGTCAAAATCTACACTTCCAGTCTTTTTTACTATAACCCTCACACACTTCTGCAGAAAATGCAAACCAACATTGCACACTCTACCCCTATACAAACAACGTGATAAAGCATCTCACATCATGGCTGCAGCGTTTGCTGATATGAAAGTTGTGCAATTGAAATGTTAGACAGCCGGGGGGGGGGGGGGACTTGGGCAGGCTGAAGCTACAGCCACAGGTTTTGTTGTGAAACACTGCTGTTTTCTACATTTAAAAAAAACAACCACCAATGTTGTGAAACAAAAAAAAATGCACAAAATCAGCAATGTTGCAAAACAAAACCATGTTACTATTTGTTATGCAACATTGCTGTTTTTAGGTAGAAATCAGCAGCATTGCACAACAAATACCCACACGGTTTTGATGCGCAACACTGCTGATTTTGTGCAACGTTTTTTGTGCAATATTTTTTGTGTATAACATTGTTGTTTGCTACATGAAAAAGAAGAAAAACTAATTTCCATCAACATACAGCCTGTTTCTGTCTGAAACAAACTTTATCTCAAGTGAAGTTACTTTTTCTCTTGCTAATGGAATTGAAATTTTATTGCCTGAATTGTTTGGCTTTTTCTTTCCCAGTTCCCAAATGGCAACAGAAAGGATTTGCATCTGCCTGCATTGATGTTTCTCCACACCATCTTAACTGACAGCAAAACAATGTCTTACAACAAAATGTACGCCTGTTATTCTAACATTGTCAATTTTTTTACTTCTCCTGTACGAAGTATAAAGGTATTGCTGTTTTAAGGATTAGGAAGGTGCACTAAAAAATGACATCTCAGACTTATTATTCCACTACAGGGTCAGCCTCACTTTCTCTTTATTTTGCAACCAAAATGGAAAGTGTGAATGCCAATAAACTGAGGAGCTTATTGCACATCTTTTTAAATCAGCTTACTTCAAAACTGGGAGTTTTCTGGCTTAAGAAAATGGCTACCAGAGTGTTCCTGAGTGCAGGGATAGACCCGGGCGGCAGATTTGGCAGCAAAATCGCTGTGATAATATCAGAATGCCGCCCGAATTAAAATTTAAATTGGAAGAGGCAAGCTGATTTAAAAAGATGTGCAATCATCCTTGCCGACTTCCATCTCTGAATTTCATATAGGTAGGCTTTTTTAGTTGTAAAAAGCTACAGAAATAAACCCATGAAAATATTTTTCTTTTCTGGATTTCAAAATACCAAATTTAGCCACAAAAGGAAATCCTAAACAAGAGGGAACCAAAGGACTGGGACTTAATTCTTCAAGGCTTTCTGCCCCCAAATAAACTCTTTCACTGAATTGCAATTTGGCATATTTTACCTATACAACACCTAAAGGTTTTTCTAGATATAACAGTGCAGAGACTCCTTGGGAAATTCAATGTTCTCTGCCTAAGCAATGAATAGTTAGGTTTGCACAGGACAGTGATATCTGGGCCTCAAAAGAAGTTACTTTTTAATTGCTAATAGAGTTGAATTTTTATTATCTATCTTTTAATGCTCTTTGTATCTAGTTCTAACATGGCTAACAAAGGAAGTGGTCTCTGTCTGGATTGAAATCCCTCAATACAATCTTAACTGTCACCTTATCTCCTTATGATTTTTAACATCTTTGTCTGATGAAGAAGCCAGTGAATCTTCAAAAGCTTGCATAATATATTTTATGCTTTGGATTTGGGCCAATAAAGGTATCACTGCTTGTGAATTTTATATTTTGTTATATTTTGCTGCACAGCTAACATGGCTACCCCTGGATTATATATATTTTTTCCACAGAAATAAATCTGTTAATTTGTAAATTATTTTTAAAGGGAAAAATTAATTGTAAAATTGCTTCAGAGATCAGGAGGTAAGAAGTTTCTTGTGGGTTGAGAGTGGAATCAGAAGTGTCACAGTTAGTCTGTTTCAGATTGTTTCCACACATGGCACACACAGAGAGAGAAGAAGGTGCTCCTGAAGCGGTCTTAGGTCTTTCTTCATTCATGTTTTTGCAGCCAACTCACAAAACACACAGGCAACGAGGAGGATTGTTTATATCTCACTAACTTTGGGACCCATTCCACAAATTGCGTGTAAAAAATATCAGCTGTGTTCAGATGCCATTTATTGTGATGAGCTGAACCTCTCACGTGCATATGCTCGTGCTACCCAATCTTCATCTGGTGCTGCAACCTTTGCTTCCACTTTTGATTACCTGTTGCTTGCCATACTGTCCAAACTTAAGATGGTTAATCTTAACTATTTGAAACAAACCAGCTACACTCCATGGGTCTGATAACACACTGAACTGTGGGTAACAAAAATAACAAAAATAGTAGCAGAAATGTCCAGTCTCCTCCTCACAGCTGCATGGAAGGGGGATGGAGGGAATGTGAATATGGCAGAGGGGAAGCTGCTGAATATTTTTGCACCACCATAAAACATGGTTTATTGTGATATGTAAAAGCAGTTGTTGTGTCTCACATTCATGTTCACAGGTGCATATATATTAATAGACTTCAGTACTCTAAATTTTAGCAAAGATTTCCAGCACATTCTGAACCAAGCATACTTAGGCTTAGATATTGATGAGCTTCTATCATGCCTTGTTATTTGCCAAGGTAGCTAGGGCTGGTAGAAATGCAAGCTGAACAAGATCTTGCTGACTATAGATTCCATGTAAAGATTTCTAAAGATTTCTCAGGGGGATGTTATAGAAAAGCTGGAGGGAGACAACAATCACCAAACCAAAACCACAGCAAGTATGTACACAAATAAAATTCAGATAAATAATGGTTTGTGACAAAAATAAAATCATGGGCGGCTATAGGACTGGGCAGAAGGGCTGGCTCATTGGCTTCTTTCGTACACTTAACAGTTTCTTAACAGGACATGGCTCCCAAATAGTCTATGAATCTGAATCCCTGTCCGCACCCCACATGCACCTCACTCCAAGAGAAATTAAGCTTGGCATATTTTCAGAGACAATGGTGGACCAAGAACACCACCTACCAGGTAAGAGAGGATCTCCTGCTATACCCACTGGTGCCATCCCCAAGTTATTCATGGCAGTGGCCCACGCTGTTGGATCAGACATGCCCAGATCCATGGGAGGTGAATCAAGGCTCAGAGTTTGGATGCTGTCTGCAGAAAGAGTGATTATTATAGAATTACTTGACTATGAAACAAACAATTTGGAGACATTTCAATATTATTTTTCTTCGAGGTTGGGGTCTTTCTGTGTAGTGACAAAGCCTCTCAAAATAGAATGCAAGAAATTCAGCATGCTTTCAACCCAAAGAATTTGATGCCACACAAATTTGTATGCCTTTCTCTCTCTACAGAATACCATCCCACCCCCACCTACCGAGGTCTTGTTCATTTCAGGTTCATAGCTCTAGTGATAAAAGCCCAGACCTCAAAATAGAACCTCACTAGCACTTATGGTCCTAATGTGATCCCCTGATGGCAGCTGCACAGCCCCTAAAAAGCCTAGGCCATGATCCAGGGAAACATCCATGTGTTATTTCCAAGCCCAAAGGCATTTGGCAGAATTCCTTCAACTGAGCTCTCTCTCACTGTGAAATGCATGACCTGATTTAAAAAAAAATCCCTCTCCTATCCCAAAATTCACAAGTCTTCAAAATGTCTGGTGCAACAGCAGCTTAAATTGAAATGTAGACGCACAGGGGAAAATGTGTGGTCCACAAGGCTGTTTTGGTTCTTGCACTAAATGCTCAAATTCCAAGTATGAAAATCTGCTTCAAGGGAACCTAATCATTAGTCCTAAAAAAAAAAATTTGAAATGCTCACTGTTGCTCCTCCTTCTGTTTGAAAATGTTCCCCATCCCCTCTCCTCTCCATCTCTTCTATTTGTGATTGCCTAGCACAACAGCAAAGGAAAAGTATTTGAATATGACTACTCAGGATGAATCAAGAGCCTCTTGCACTCTTGATTTACATTCCTTTCATTGGCAAAGAGAGTTGTAAATTGGAGATATGATTATTCAGCTTTCATCCACCCCAATCAACATGGCTGATGATCAGGGACAACAAAATCTGTAGGGCTACAGATTTCTCAAGCTTGCTAGAAATGAGTCCTCTGCAAGTCTTCTCATGTAGAGGCTTCTTTTTAGTTTCACATAGCATTATACAAATATCCTTCAACAACCTCAGTGTTTAGCTTGAGTCAACTTCTTTTTCCAATGGCAAGGAGCTTTTAGTTACCACAGTTTTCCAAACTAAGAACAGTTTCATTCATCCTTGTACATAACATTTGTAGGTTAAATATTAGCCAAGATCCTTCACAGTGCTTGCATAGTGTAGTTAAGTGGTAGTTGTGTTTCACCACCCTTCTACTGACAATGTGCAACCAATTCTGTATCTGCAAATATGCCTTTTGTTTCTGTAATTCCAGTAAATTAAGGGATACTCTGAAGGCACTGATAAACAGTTATACATCATCCAAGAATGTGCAACTCTATGTGCAGTAGTTACACTTATAGTACTCTGCTTAAGAAACTGT
This sequence comes from Phrynosoma blainvillii, assembly GCA_026167975.1. Classification (NCBI taxonomy): domain Eukaryota; kingdom Metazoa; phylum Chordata; class Lepidosauria; order Squamata; family Phrynosomatidae; genus Phrynosoma; species Phrynosoma blainvillii. Next base: position 10,459,141 of record JANUYF010000009.1, read on the forward strand.
GAAGTGAATTTAGATGTTAAAGCATGATCAAAAAAGTACAACTACTTGTGTAAGGAAACTTAGGTACATGTAAAACATCAGCTGAACACTGGCCAGTATCTTTATTGAGTCAATGAGAACTGGCATAGAACATACAAGTTATTACTGGTCAATGAGAGAGATCATTACCCCCACATTACATTTCCTATACTTTGGAATCAACTTGGCAATAATCTAATTGTGATATGCAGTAAATCAACAATTGTTTGAAACAAGTGATTTAAACAGTATCTGTTTTGAAAAAGATATAAAAGAGGGAAATATTTCTGAATATAAGATATGCATGCATGTTCCAGTTCTGACACTGAAAACAAGTTCCTGAAAAGCTTGGGGAAGTTATGTTTGGGACTGTTATTCCCAGATTCTTCCATCCTGACTGCAGAGTTTGAGAGCTGTAGTCCCCATAAGTTTTGTTTCCAGGTTCTGGCTCAGAGGCACATTTTATTCTGTAGCTTTATGTCTGCCTTCCTGAGCTACACTTCTGCACCAACCCCAGGACTTTAACAGGAAAAGGAGAAAGACCTTGCAAACCTAAAATCTCCCTAACTTGCTTAAAAGCACCAAGACTGTCTTCCCAAGCAGAAACAGTGTATGATATTCTTTTACTACTGCATATCCAATCTGATCAACAAAAATAAACACACAACATACAGATTCAGCCTGACTCAAGCATGAACCCAGCTATGACGCACTGACTACTGGGTATCAGTTAACAAGTAACAGAAGTCAAGGTTCTGGCATAGAAGGGTCTAGATACAACTCTTCTTTTTTCATTCTGAGAGACTGCCTCTGTTAATGCCCTTGGATAACAGGTGATCAGAAAACAATTTGCCACTGTCAGCAAGAAACACACCATTTCACTCTATATATGTACATCCCAGCCTACCTGGATGCATATTTATCCGCTTTCGTTTCTGGCTTGCTTCACTTCCATTTTCAGCAGGACAAACCCTGTTATTATATGGCAGGGGTTTGCTATTGCCATGGTCGAAAGGCAGATGGTCTAGCCCTGAGAAAAGAGAGGAAAAGGAAAAATTAATCACTTATGGTTCTGTTTCACCTCAGCTTCATCACCAGTGTTAATTAAGTGACTAGTCTGCTGAACTGGAACCTGGAATATCCAGGGTTTCACTCCCCACCAGGAACCCTTGGACCAGTCAGTTCAACTCAGTCTGACCTATCTCACAGGGTTGTTATGAAGATTACTTGAGAAGGAGTGCCATGTAAATTACCTGGAGCACATTGGAGGAAAGATGGGATAGAAACCAACAAAACAAATATGTGATATAATAAATAATACGCAATTATAATATAGAACAGCAGATATATCAATAAAAATAACACAGAGAAGTCTTAGAAAAGCCAGAAAAATCTCAAAATGTGCAAAAGAAATTGGCAGGGGGGGGGGGGAGGAGGAGAGGAGAAAGGCTTTAAAAATCTGTACATGTTTTTTGAAACCAAACTGTCACCAAAAAGAGTACAAATAGATGACATGCAACTTTATCAGGGATGAGTATTCAAAAATCTGGGTGCTGTCACTGAGTAAATTCTCTTTCTAATAACCACTTGGTATTGGCATTTGAAGAGGGATCTGGCAGGAAAATATGCAAGAAGGTGATCCATCAGATTACCTGCTGCCAATCTTAATGGATTCCTGATATAATACAATGACAAAACACTAGCATAATATCTTCATGTTGTCCAGTCTCACTGAACTTGAGACCCTATTGTAGATTAACTGAAGTTCAATTAGGAATAGCCTTTTAGCTCTTTTTTTAAAGCTTCAAAAATCAGAAACATTCAAGTACAGTGGACCCTCAGCGAGAGAAATCCCTAAGCATTATTAAAAAAGAAAAGAAAAGCCTTTACCTTCTGATATTCCACTAGGGAATAGTTGGCAACTGTAAACCCCTAGTACACAAGAATCTAAATGGGGTGAACTATTGTTTCCCCAACTAGTTAGTCTGTTCTCCCTATCTAGTTCCTAAAATTGCTTGTACAAATTGGGAAGAGATCAAGAGAAAGAGACAGATATGAAGAAGTTTTTGAAAAGTGCAAAGTCTGTATGATCCATTATATATTTATGTATTAAGTGAACATTTCATCTTTCCACTCAATACTGTAGTAATAGAAGATAGCAACAACAAAATATTAGAAAAAAACTGTAGTTAATTAAAATGTTAACAAAATCAATTTTAAAATGCATCAATAATAATAATAATAAAAAGAGAAACAGCATACATCAGTGAAAAACTACTTCAGCAAACAAGTCAAGTTAAAAGACAAGAACATCTCAGAATAAAAACGTTTTTGCCCAGTAATAGGATATAAACATAGGGAGCTAGTTGGACCTCTTTTGGCAAGGAGTTCCAGAGCCTTGAAACATTTTGAAATTCTCTGGAAAGTTTCACTCATATTACAAATTGGCTTCAATTCAACCTGGGTACCTACACACTTCAAATTCAGTTCTTACCCCAGCAAATACATATACTTTATCCCAAATCATACATATAAGAAGAGAGCCGGGTACTGCAAACTATCAGAAGCGATAAGAAATCTCCACTGTGTGAAACCTCCGCAAAGATCCAGTTCTGTACATTCCATCCCTAAAAAGAAGTCTTCACTTGTACAGTCAGCTTATAGCACAGGAAAAATCAGCAGAACAGGACAATTTTGACAGGGTCTTCTTTGGAGTAAGCACTGAAATAACCTTTGCAGAGACTATTGTGCAGGGTTGTAGCAACAACCAGGGATGACAGCATGGACCTCCCATTAAGAATCTGCCGTCCCATGAAATCTTTGTTCATTCCCCAAATTTCTAGCCAGCGGTCATGTCACTTCTTGAGTAAACCTGCCTCTCGATGACAGATCTTTATTTGATAGTGTCAGGTGTTAAACCCTACACTAATCCCAAATCCCTAACAAGAAGAGCAGCAATAAGCCTCAGCCATCCCAGCGATTGCTGCAGAGCCTTGGGAACGTCAGAATGAGAAACATTTATGATGGAAGAATTCCCAGTGTATTCCACATTTGCATTTCCTGCGCTTGAAACCAAGGCTGCAGTAGTAGTAATGACCTTAGCCTCTTCCAATACACTAAACAGATATCCCCCCCAAAAAACAAAATTAAAGAAGAGATGTTCCAAGGTTATTTATAATGCTTTTTTCAAAATACATTAACCAAACCTCTCCAGTTCTGCATATATAAAGGGCTTTGTACTGCAATTGCTACTTGCTTAAGACACCAAAAGAAGTGAGTGTGTTGGCTGTTAAATACTCAAGAGGCCTTAGTACATAAGCATCATTTAGCTCCATAAGCCTGGATATAGACTTGCAACATATTAACAATTAAGAAATACAAGTTTGTACAAATATGTTTTATTTTTACATTCAGACTATTACTTAAAGGATAAGAAGCGAGATACAATTAAAGCAAGGGCTATCCCTAGTATGATACAGGCTATGCTGTGCATAAGGAGTTTAATGAAAGCATTTTGTAAAAAAAGAAAAACTTAATTATATAATCAGTTTTCACTCATCTAATGAAGTAGTCTCTAATCCACGACAGTTTAGCCAACATTAAATGTATTTAGCCTTTATGATGTAAAATATTTTGGACGAATACATTTAATATTCACCACTGGACATTATCACCAACGGTGGGCGGAGGGGAAGGTGACCAGGAGCTGATGTCACATAACACAGTCCTACAGGAAAAATAACAAGGTAGGCATGACTAGGAGAAAGTAACTATAAACAGATGGGGTATACTTACTAAAGTCCAGGGACAGCATAGAAATGTTACCTTTTGGATTGTAATTTCCAGAATCCCTTAGCCAACCATGTTGTCTGGGGTAATATGCATCTCTTCAGAAATTCCCATCAGCCCTACCCAATACAGCCAATGATGGAGGACAATGGGAGATGCAATCCACCAGCATCTAGAAGGCCACCTTTCCCATCTCCACTATATTAGTGTGTTTACCTGTGTATGTATATGCCTTCAGGTTGCCTGTAGATTTGTGGCAATGCCATGAAGTTCATAGGGTTCTGCATAGAGCATAAGATGACAAGTCTCTCCCTGAAGGAGCTTACAATGTATAATTCAACAAAGGTAATGAAGATAACTGGGCGGCAAACAGGTTCACTTCCACTTGGATTATATGCACTTACATTGCAGACTTACACTTGTACACTTAAAGTCCCACAGACCTTATCAAGCCCTGATTGTGGTTAAGTATTATATAGGACTGAAGCCTTAAGTTTTATTTCAATACAGTGGGTACTTGTTATCCGCTGGGGTTTGGTTCCAGGATCTAGCGTGGGTAACAAAATCTGTAGATGCTCAAGTCCCATTAAATATAATGGCATAGCAAAATGGTGACCTTATATCAAATGGAAAATCAAGGTTTACTATTTGGAATTTATACGTTATTTGAATATTTTCAAGCTGGGGATGCTTGAATCCACGGATAAAAAAAAATCTGTGGATAAAGAGGGCTGACTGCACAACTGGGAATTAAAGAACTAAGTGCAGTAAAGGAAATCCCTAATTATTCTGATTGGTGACAGGATTTCTTATTCTGCTGAAAATCAAGGTTTGCTATTTGGAATTTATACTTTTTTTTTTTAATATTTTCAAGCCACGGATGCTTGAATCCATTGATAAAAAAAATCTGTGGATAAAGAGGGCTGACTATACAACTGGGAATTAAAGAATTAAATGCAGTAAAGGAAATGCCTAATTACTCTAATTGGTGATAGGCTATCCTATTCTGCTGAAATACCAAAAACCAAATCCTTAAGCACAAGGCCAATATGGCTCTGCAGATGTTACAGGACTGAACCTCCCATCATCTCCAGAGAGCATAGTCGATAGGGTTGCCATAATCCTCTTCCACAAAACTGGGACAAAAAGTATACAGAACTGGACAGGGCGTCTTATCGATGCTCCCCCCCCCCAAAAGAAAACACACACACACACACACACTCCACCACAGAGGGAAGGAAGGAATAGTAAAATATCTGCTGCTTCAACAGGCTGAGACATTTTTCAGATGCTTCAATCCGTGATTTTCCTGGTTTTCCAGTACCAACGGCAGTCCTAATCGCCAATGGTAGGAGTTGCAGCCCAACATGTGGAAACTCACACATCTCCCATTTCTGCTACCCTATATATAGAATGTCTATTAACATTATGCATCCCTGAACTAGATGAAGTAATAATGTTATTCAGTTCAGTGGGCCTTGAAGGTATTTGCTGAACTGTTCATAAACATAACCTGATTTCAAGTGCTATGAAATTACTTTTGAGGATATATCTGCAGGTGTTGTTGCTTTTGTGTACCTTCAAGACATTCTTGATTCATGGCAACCCTAAGGTGAACTTAGGGGTTTTTGGGCCAGGTTTGTTAAGAGATTTGCTGTTGCTTTCCTCTGAGGTTGCAAGAATGTGACTTGACCAAAGTCACCCAGTGGGTTTCCATGCCCCAGTGGGATTTGAACCCTGGTCTCCAGAGTCCTAGACCAACACTTTAACCCTACATCACACTGGGTCTCCATATCTGCAACCAAAATTTAGAATGCACTTCTCTGTGTTCTCTAATAACTCCCTCTTACTAAATAGGAAAAGAAAAGAATGTATAGTGCCTGGAATATGATGGTTAGTCCTGGAGCTCCTTATCACCAATGCAAGTGCATTCAGGAAACACTGCAGCTATTTAAAATTCATAATGAAATTGTATTTAAAAAAAACAACAGCCGCATGCTACTTGCTACAAGAGAGAATGTTGTAATGTAATTGTCGTGTAACTAAGGGGTGTGGTCTGCCCAAATATACACAGAAAACAATACTAAGGGGCTTAGCCAGATGACCAGCTCAAAGTTGTGCTTATATTCATAGCTTAACTGTCATGATTTCTTTTTAAAAAATCATGGAAGTGTAGCTTCATATTAATAACCAGGCTAACTAAATCACAAGAGACTTGCAGCCACTCATAACCAGTTGAATGATCACACACAGCACATGGTTTAAACCAGGTAAAGGGAATGTATGGCCCTCCAGGTTGTTGTTGGACCTATCAGTCCTATCCAAGACTTTAAATTGGAATTAAAATCTGTTCTTTGTGTAGTCATTGCTGAAAGGGAAAGACTTTGGGATTAACAAACCAAAGCACTTGGGAAGTTTAAGGAACTGCAGGAAAAAACCAAAAAGAGCACCTAGGTTTCAGACATTGGGCCCATGAAGGGTACCGGTAATTTTAATCTTCAAAGTTTGTTAATCCCAAAGTCTTTCCCTTTCAGCAATGACTGCACAAAGAACAGATTTTAATTCCAATTTGAAGTGATCTCAATAATCTTTCATAAATCATGCAAATTCATTTTTCCCCATTACATAGAAACCTCAGAGAGGGCCTATTTTATCACAGCTCGCTTGCACATGGAAGTGATTTGCTTCTGCTTTAAATCCCACCTAGCTATAAAGAAGAGAAATATTACCATCTGTATAAAATAATTCCTGTTTTGCATCAATAATATAACAATTTATTTAAGAAGTGCTAAATCCTTTCTGAAACACATTTCAACTTGCTTAGAAACATATTAGAAAAATACTGAACATCCTCTTCAACCCTTCCTCCCAAGTTTAAGACCTTGTGAAATTCCAGAGCAGATGTAGAATTTTACATTAAGAAGATATTTGAAATTACAGGATACACTATGGATTTAATCCAACTATTCCAAATACGAACTGTGCTCTCACTGAAACCATATAATCCAAAAGATTCAGGAGCTCAGACTTAGCATTACACTTGGCTGCAGGTACTCTGGCTGGAACAGACTTCAATTCACTGCTGATGTCTGTTAATTTAGCGCTGTACTCTTAAATTAATACTGCTCACAGCAAACATATTGCTGCTCAAACCTCCTGCAGTGAAGCTCAAGGCTCCAGAATTCACACCGTACCTGTGAACTGCACCAAAAACATGGTAAGATGAATGTTCTTCAATGGTAGCGTGGGTTATCTTGCTACCCACTTTTCCCCAGCACATGCAAAGCAGCACCACAGTTCAGTTCATGTGTGATGCATCTGCTGTGCTGGACCTCCCAAATAAATCAAGTGCCAGCAACAGTAAAAAGAGAAGAGCTTAACGTCAACAAAGCTACCATGGCAAGCAACTGGAAACACTGGGATGCTAAGGAGGAAAGGCATGGAAATGCATGGAACCTCTTTTTTTTAATACGCTGCTGCCTACTACTGCATCTGTTCCCATCAGTTACAAATTGGTGACACTTAAAGAGACTGAATCCCAGGCACCAGGGTGAGATGACCACATAACAGGTGGTAAACCAATTAACAGCATACTCATCTGTGAATTTGTAAAGGATTTCAGTCCTGATCACTGAGAAGCGGCATGCAGTTGGCAAGCCCCAGCCTCGCTGGCTGCATGCCTTGGAAGCAAACATCTTAGCAGATAAGTTACACCAGATCATAATTCAGCTGCTCTGAAAATCAAGCACCTCTTTGTTCTGAAAGGGTTCACTGAAAATCAACATTAACAACTTAACATTAACATTAACCTCTCCTCCTCCTATTTCATTTTTACCCATAGCTTTTAAAAAAGAATGTACTGGAAGGATTCAGATGTACTGGACAAAACATATACTAGAAATTTGGTCAAAATACGAGACAATATTACAGCTGTCTACTCTCTTGAATAGAAAGAAACTGTGCATGTGGCCAGTACCTGGCATCCTTGCAACACCCATGAATCATGCATACCATAAGGAGCTGAGAACCTCTAGCTCTCCAGATGTTTCAGACTACATCTCTTGACTACAGACTACACCTCTCACAATTCATCACTACTAGTCATGCTGGTGTTCCCTATCACCATGCTACATATACTTTTACTAACAAGACAGGTAAGAAGGGGTATGCACAGCATACTCATCAAATGTTTGCTATATTACAGTTGGCCCTCCCCATTTGCAGCTTTGATTTTTGCTGTTTGATTATTCACAGATTTAATTTATATACTTGATACCACTCTCTAGGAATCTCTAGGTCCTCCAGTGTAACTCTGCTGGAAGATGACCGGAAGAATCTAGGTCCTCACACTGGAGGACACAGATTCTTAGAGAAAACATTTCTCTAGGCATTTATAGGTCCTCTTGGATGATGCTATGGTTAATGTCCAGCTGATATTGACCACAGAGTTGTGCTGGAGGACCTAGAGATTCCTGGATAGGTCTTCTATTTGTGTTTTTTCCACTTTCACAGGAGTCCTGTGCCCCTAACTGTAGCAAATGTGGATGGTCCACTATATGTTCATATTGAATTCTGTCCGATCCCTTCATTCACCTCTGTTCAATCACCTTAAACATATATCAATGAAGGGTAGTTCAAAATCTGTAAACATAAAATAAGGTCTCAACATGTAGATTAAATTAGAAGGACTCTAGTCATAGGCCTCAAACAGATGGGCCAAAAGAATAGGGTTCAGGCCACTTTGGGAGCATGGCATTTAGACGACGCACATCCCTGAAACAGCTGGAAACTGCGCCATGGCTGCTCTAAGGGAGGAAAAGCCAGACTGAAAAGAAGCAGAAATAAACTGCTCTAGCCCACAACAACAGAAACAACAACTTTGAATTTCCCACTGACCTCACTCTCTGCCAAGCTCACCACCACATGGTCTCCAAACTGGCAATTAGAAACTTATTTTTTTAGAAGCATATAAGGACATGCCGAAGCCATCCATCGCTGAGCAGTGCCAAGGCGATGTTCTGGAACTCACCAGATTCACTCTTCTTAATAACAACTTTCCAAGCCTTGGTTTACATATACTGTACACTCGTCCCTCCGCTTTCACTAGGGTTAGAAGCACAGGACCCCTATGAATGTGGAAAACAAAAACACTACAGTGGTACCTCGACATACAAGTTTAATTCGTTCCGTAACCTTGCTCGTATGTCAAATTGCTCGTATCTCAAAGCATCTCAATTTTCCCCATTGAAATTAATTGAAATGTAGTGTGCGGTGTAGTGTGCGATTCCTCGTATCTCAAATCTTGCTCTCATCTCAAAGCAAAATATCGCTCACTCGGCGGCTCGTATCTCAAAACACTCGTATATCAGGGCACTTGTATGTCGAGGTACCACTGTATGTTTTTACCTGAGAGAACACCTCTCTAGGAATCTCTAGGTCCTCCAGTGCAAGTCTGTGGTCGACATCTGCAAGATATTGACCATAGAATTGTGCTGGAGGAGCTACAAATGCCTAGTGGAGTGTTCTCTCTAGGAATCTCTTCCATGCGACTTTGGGTTAAAGTTGACCACAGAGTTACACTGGAGGATCTAGGTGTCCCTAAAGAGAACATATTAATAAAATCCTTGAATAATCAAATCCGCAAAAATCAAAGCCATAAATGTGGAGGGACGAGTGTACAGTTGGCCCTCCACATTTGCAGCTTTGACTATTTGAGGTTTTGATTAATATGTCCTCTCTAGGAATCTCTAGGTCCTCCAGCACAACTCTGCCAGAACTTGACCATAGAGTTGTGTTGGAAAACCTCCTAGATGTTCCAAGAGAAAACACCTCTCTAGGCATTTGTAGTTCATCCAGCATGATTCTATGATCAACTTCTGGCTGATGTTGATCACAGAGTTGCACTGGAGGACCTGGAGATTCCTAGAGAGGTGTTCTCTCAGGTAAAAAGAATGATGTTTTTATTTGTGTTTTTTCCACATTCACGGGGGTCCTTCACCCCTAAATCCAGTGAAGGTGGAGGGATCTCTGTCCCTGATTTTCTGGAAAGCACTCTGTGCATTTTATAAAGTGGGATGCCGTCCACAAAAGCACGTACTATAATTAATACCTTTGAGCTATCAAAGGATTTTGCTGTAACCAAATGGCAGAACTACCCTCCTGGATGACTCTAAGGCTGCATCCGCACTGCAGAAACAATCCAGTTTGACACCACTTTAGCTGCAAAGCTCAATGCTATGGAATTCTGACAATTATAGTTTGTTGTGGCCCCGGAGCTCTCTGACAGAAAAGGCTAAAATCTCTCACAAAACTACAGTTCCTGGAGTTCCACAGCACTGAGCCACAGCAGTTAAAGCAATCTCAAACTAGATTATTTCTCCAGTGCAGATGGAGCCTTAGCCCAACTTTCTAAGTACCCCGACATCACACCAGAAGGCAAAGGTCCAAAACACAGTGCAGAAATAATCTAGTTTCAGACCACTTTAAACTGCCCTGGCTCAGTAATAGGAATTCTGGGAAGTGTAGTTTTTGTGAGTCATGGAGCTTTCTTTGTCATAGAGCCCTCTGGGACCACAATAAACTACAATTCCCAGGGTACCCTAGCACTGAGCCAGGGCAGTTAAAGCAGTCTCACAGTGGATTATTTCTGCACTATGTTTTGGACCTATAATACCAAAAGTAAAGACTGGCTAGGTGGGGGATGGAAATTAGGGCTATTTTGGGTACCAGAAATGTGGGGTACCAGAACTGATGGCTGCACCCACACTGCAGAAATAAACCGTTTTGGCACTACTTGAACTGCCATGGCTCAGAGGCTATGGAATTCTGGGAATAGTCGTCTACCATTCCTAGAATTCCATAGGCTTGAGCCATAGCAGTTCCAAGTGGCTACCATTCCCAGAATTCCACAGCCTTGAGCCATGGCAGTTCCAAGTGGCTACCATTCCCAGAATTCCACAGCCTTGAGCCATGGCAGTTCAAGTGGCTACCATTCCCACTTGGGCCACGGCAGTTCAAGTGGCGCCAAAACGGTTTGGTTCTGCAGTGCGGATGCAGGCCTTTGAACGCCTGTAGGCCGGTTCCCATGGCAACGCAAAGGCCGGCCTAGAAGACGGAAGAGGGCCTGCCGCAGTCCGCTCCGCCCTGACCCCTGTTGCCTAGCAACGCCCCACCTGCCAGGCCTCCGGGCCTCCGAAGCCGAAATTCCTGATACATCTGTAGCGAGAAGACGCCAACCTCAGCCCTCCAAGACTCCCGCGGCCTAATGGACCTCTGTCCCTTCACAAGCCCCTCCTCCCGGAACGTCCCATTGCTCGGCAGCCTCTGGGGGTGGGGCCTGAGGCCGAAGGGCACGATGGGAACTGTAGTTTTGTCCCCGTGAGGGAGACAATGGGGCAAAGAAAGTTCTGGAAAGAGAAGTGCTTGAGGGGCTGCTGAAGAGTCGAACGCTTTGAGTTTAATGTCGTTCCTCAAGAGTCTTCTAGGGGGACTTGCCTAGGAAAAAAAGGGGTTTTTTTACCCATGGCAACAAGTGCCAACAGACTTAAGAAAATGATCCACACGGATTTAAAAAAACTAAAAGCTTGGAAAAGTTACTTGGCTGCAATAATAATAAAAGCTACATGACTGCAGTAATCAGCAGTGTGGTGTTTTGAGTGCTAAACTACAACTCTAGAGACCAGAGTTCAAATCCTGGCTCGGCCATGGAAACCCACTGGATGGCCTTGAGCAAGTACACACTCTCAGCCTCAGGGAATGGCAGTGACAAACCCCCTCAGAAGAAAACTTGCTATGAAAACCCCATGACAGCATCGCCATAAGTAGGAAATGACTTGAAAGCACACAAAAACAACAATCATCACTGGGTTTGCTGTCTGGGAGACTCTGGGAGTAGTAACCTAAAAAAGAAACTTCTATGCCACTGTGGCATAGTGGTGTGAGCACTGGACTATGACTCTGGAGAGCAAGGTCTGATTCCCAGCTTGGCCATGAAGCCCATTAGGTGACCTTGGGCAAGTCACACTCTCTCAGCCTCAGAGGAAGGCAAAGGCAAACCACCTCTTGAAGAAACTCGCCAAGAAAACCCCATGATAGGTTTGCCTTAGGGTTGCCATAAGTGAGACATTACTTGGAGGCACACAACAACAACAACAGTAAAAGAAAACATTTGTGTGCGTATGTGCACCTTCAAGTCACTTGTCGACTTAGGGAAATCCCATTAATTTCACAGGGTTTTCTTAGGCAAGGGATACTCAAATATCCTTTTGCAAGTTCCTTCCTCGGAAATATGAGGGGGTATCGTAAAGTTTTAATTATCACCTTTAAAAAAAATTGACAGAAAGTTTGTTTTGATTTGTAGTTGTTAACTTAAATCTACATAGTCCCATCCCAGATTTACCGTACACATTTTCCCCAGCATTTCTTGACCTTCCAAATACCGTTATTGTAGAAGTCTGCAGATTGCGCCTTAAACCACTCTTCCGCTTCATGAATGCCATCATCTGTGTTGTCAAACTGGCGACCCCTGCAACAGACTTTTCATTTTTGAGAAAAGAAAGTCACTTGGTGATGATGACACAAAAATCAATATACTGTAATAACTTCCGGGTGATAATTATTACTTTACGATACGCTCTCGTACTTCTCCATCTTACACTTTAGTCACTTCTGGCACAACCTGTCACAAAAATAAAAGACACAAAGACAGTTCAAGTGGCACCAAAACGGTTTATTTCTACAGTGCAGATGCAGCCATCAGTTCTGGGACCCCAAATTCCTGGTACCCAAAATAGCCCTAATTTCCATCCCCTGCCTGGCCAGTCTATTATTATTATTATTATTATTATTATTATTATTATTATTTCTATCCTGCCCCCTCTGTCGAACAATCGGGGCGGCTTACAACAATTAAAATTCCATACAAAAATCCAGAATAAACATCTTTAAAAAACTAGTAAACCAGACATCCGTTAAAATAATACTTTACTGCCCCCCATTTCAGTATTTTAGGTCCAAAACACAGTCCAGAAATAATCCACTTTGAGACTGCTTGAACTGCCCTGGCTCAGTGCTAAGGAACCCTGGGAATTGTAGTAATTTTCTCAACATCAAGCACTTGGGGACCAATGATGACATGGACAAAATTTCATCACTATACCATAATAACGTCCAGGTGATAATTATTACTTTACGATACCCGCTCGTATGGCCTACAGCACATGGTATTCATTGGCGGTCTCCCATCCAAGTACTAACTAGATTTGACCCTGCTTGTCCATCCAAGATCAGATGTTTGGTGCTTTTAGGCCAGTTAGGCCAGTTTGGCCAGTTTTCAGATGTGCGTTCACTTTCAAACTAAAGACAAGGAAATAATGCATCCTTTCAATTTGATGGTTTTGTTGGCTCCTAGCATCATGGTTATAAAACTGTATTAAAGCAGAAGGAGCCTGGATTTGGTCCGCAGCTACTGTGGCACACCAGCCAAATGATATTGATTTCCATCCTGCCTCAAAGAGGCTGCAGTAAGCATTGAAGCATAGAAGCACAGAAGCATAGAAGCATAGAGTTGGAAGAGACCCCAAGGGCCATCCAGTCCAACCCCCTGCCATGCAGAAACTCAAAATCAAAGCATCCCGGACAGATGGCTGTTACTGAAAAAGACCTCCCTAGATCCCACCATCCTGGATAACTATGGGCCAGTCTCTAATATTCCATTCTTGGGCAAGATTCTGGAGCGAGGGGTGGCCTCCCAGCTCCAGGGGTTTATCCATTTATCTAGATCCATTTCAATCTGGCTTCAGACCTGGCTATGCGATAGAGACAGCTTTGGTCGCCTTGGTGAATGATCTATGCAAGGAACTGGACAGGGAGAATGTGTCCCTGTAGATCCTGCTGGTTTAAGGTTGTGTGCTTTCACCCTATTTGTTCAACTTGTATGCAGAATATATTATAAGGAAAGCAGGCTTGGACACAGAAGGAGGAGGAGTGAAAATAGGAGGAAGGAATATCAACAATTCTATGATATGCAGATGACACCACAATACTAGTAGAAAACCTCACAGACTTGGAACATATACTAAGGAAGATCAAAGAAGAAAGTGCAAAGGGAGGCTTAATGCTGAACATAAAGAAAACAAAAATAATGACCACTGAGGACTAAGATCAACCTAGACAATGAAGAAATAGAAATAGTAAAAGAATTCTCATACCTGAGATCAAACTTTAGTAGAAATGGGGACTGCAGTCAGGAAATCAGAAGACTAAGAATGGGGAGGGTGGCTATGAAAGAACTAGAAAAGATCCTAAAATGCAAAGATATACAACTCAGTACAAAAGTCAGAATCATACAAGCCATTGTATTCTCTATTATCATATATGGATGAGAGAACTGGACAGTCAAGAAAGAAGACAGAAGGAAAATCAATGCATTTGAGAGAATGTGGTGCTGAAGAAGAGTGCAGAGGATCCCATGGACAGCCAAAAGGACAAGCAAATGGTCCTAGAGCAGATCAAGCCGGAAACCTCCCTGGAAGCCAAGATGACCAAACTGAGGCTGTTGTACTTCGGACACGTCATGAGAAGAGAGGACTAACTGGAAAAGACAATAATGCTGGGAAAGGTGGAGGGAAATAGGAAGAGAAGGCGGCCATATGCCAGATGGATGGACTCTCTGATTTTGCAGGAATTAAGCAGAGAAGTGGAGGACAGAGGGTCTTGGGGATGTCTCATCCATAGGGGTGCCAAGGGTCGAGATCTACTCAAGGGCAGTTAACAACAACAAAGATCCTGCTGGACCTCTGGTGGCTTTTTATACTTGTCAACCATGGTATCCCCCTGAGCCACCTCTGGGATAGGGCTTGGAGGGACTGTTATGCAGTGGTTCCGGTCTTCCTTGGAGAGGCGGACTCAGGTTGTGGTGTTGGGGGACTCCTGTTCAACTCCTTGGTGCTGGCCAGATGCAGGCAAAACATCAGGAATAGGTTCTTCCAGAACACAGGCACATAGCCCGAAAAACCCACAAAAAAAATAAAGATGATATTCTGTACTGAAACCAAATGCAGAGATTTTACAATGGGATACCTCACATGCAACACCTAGGATAGTTAAATATAAACCAGAACAGAGCTCCTGAGATTTCATATCTAATGATTTTGTAGAAGAAAACCTTTCAGCCTGCATGACAAGTTACACCTATTGAAATTCCTTCTTTTGCACAGCTCTTCAAGGGCAGAAACTGAGGCCAGCCCTTCCACTATACCAGGGGTAGGCAACCTGTCCCCTTTAAGGGCCGAGGAACTTCAGTTCCCAGAATCCCAGGAGCTATTAGCCAACATGGGACTATTGGCCAACGTGGCTGAGGCTTCTGGGAGCTGAAGTCCCTCGGCCCTTAAAGGGGAAAGGTTGCCTACCCCTGCACTATACAGAACGAAGCACTTGCTTCATGCAGCCATGCTGAGAACAGCAGTGAAGGGTTGAAATGCACAGTCTGCCCTACTGCATGCCTGTAACTATCGTGTTAACCTTCAGGTCTTGTGGAGGATGCTGTGCTGTTACCTAAAGTAAGTTTCAATTGCCCATTTGTCTGGCTTAACTTATTAAAAATGTGATGAGCCAGCCCTATTGCTGCATTTGGGGTCCACCTGCTCATTCTACAGAGTGGGGCTTTTTCTTCTGTCCCCAAGTCTGGCTTTCATTGCACCATTGCTTAGCTGCAACCTCCTCCAATAAAAGGTTAAATCATTCATTTTTAAAACGACTCCAAGATTTCCGCATCTAGCCTGACCATTTTTCATGCTGACTGGGGGATTCTGCGAGATGTAGTGCAAAAACAAACTCATCCAAGCTCTACCCGATCCCCGAAAGCCCCCTTTTTTTGTCCAGTATACCCTTCTGAACAACTTCATTTGCTAGTTTTGTATTTTTCTAAATAACTTTCCATGCAAGGATGCTGGAAGAAATAAACAGATATAAAAACTATTATTTTCAAATCCATAGCACACAGGGGTAGGCAACCTTTCTCCTTTAAGGGCCGAGGGACTTCAGCTCCCAGAATCCCAGGAGCTATTGGCCAACATGGGACTATTGGCCAACATGGCTGAGGCTTCTGGGATCTGAAGTCCCTCGGCCCTTAAAGGGGAAAGGTTGCCTACCCCTGCGAACGTAATAAAAGAATGGATGATCTCCCATATGTGCACCATCTGGAAGCCACCACCAATGCAAAAGAAAAGCACTTGGAGCCCTGAGTGTATGCTACAAAGTCCCAGGAAGCATTTATCCTCTCCACTCCCAGGTTGTCTGGAAACTGGGGGAGGGACTACATCTCACCACTTCTGTAGTTACTGCCAGTATCAGCTTTGGAAAGCTAGAAAGAGCTGAAGGTGACAGAAGGTGCTGGCTCAGTTATTTGGTTCCCTGGGAAAAGTCTGGATAAACCCATTCAGCGCACTACCTCCTGGTTTTAAGACTGTCCAAGCAAAGTGATCCACCTGAAAACACAGGTTGATAGTGGTTCTCCTGGCAACCTTCATTTGAAGAGACCTCTCGACCCTTGCTTCCTTCCAGGAATGAAAATTATTATGGGAAACTTTGGCTTTGGGGTAATCCTTGCAATCCTGTCATCGCTCATCATGGTTGTGAATATTTTTGTGGTTGTTGCATTGGTTCAACTAATCTGGAAGACCAGGTGCCTTGGGCTATGCTTTATTTTAAATCTTGCCATTGCCGACTCCTTGGTTGGTTTCACCATAACTGGCTTGGTCACTGAAGAGTTGTCCAGTCCCAAGCATCAAACCCCACAAAACTACTGTGTACTACGGATGGCTTGTGTTACCTTCCCTTCAGCTGCCTCCATCATCACTGTTATTTTGGTCTCCTTTGATAGATACCTGACTATAAAGCATCCTTTCCAGTACTTCAAAATCATGTGCGGTCCAGTTGTTGGGGTTTGCATTGGAGGACTTTGGCTCCTGGCTTGCTTCATTGGCTTCCTCCCAATGACTGTTCGCAGCTTCCAGCAAAAAAACTACCAAGGGCTATGCACCTTCTTCAAAGTCTTCCAGCCCACATACGTGCTTGCTATCTTTTGCGTTGGTTTCTTCCCGGCTTTCTTTCTTTTCATCTATTTTCATTGCCACCTGCTGAAGATTGCCTCTCTGCATGCCCAGCAGATTCAAGGCCTGGAACCCATTGGGCTAACAGCAACTTCTCCAGCTCCTAAATGCTCTAGTATCACCAAAGCTTTACGCACTGTGGCCATCCTAGTGGGATGTTTTGCCGTTTTATGGTCACCTTTCTTCATTGGAAGCATTGTACAGATTGCATGTCAGCAGTGTATCCTGGACCACCTCCTTGAACAATACCTTTGGGTGCTGGGTGTATGCAACTCTCTGGCGAACCCTGTAATCTACGCCTACTGGCAAAAGGAGGTGCGCCTGCAGATCTATCAGATGTGTTTATGCGTGAAGATTAAGGTCTTTCCCTTGTTCCATGTCAACAGCCAAAGTCATGCTCCCAACAGAACTGGGCCTTCTGTGCACATCATCTCCCTGGCCCACCTTGAGGAGTGACATGGTAAGCAAAGGGTTTGCTTTGGTGAGGGCCCCCTTAATGTGTGTTAAATCCTCCACATGCATTGTATCCGAATAGATTGACACTCCTTTCACATCTATAGTAAGATGTTCTGGTTAACTTTTACTGGGTTAATTGTCTCTACATAAGGCTTTTTTTTTTTTACCCTGAAAGATTCTGTTCACAGTTTGGGAGTGCTCCTGGATCCATCTCTCCAGATTTCAGCTCAGACAGATGCAATGGTAAGGAAAATGTACTATCAACTCTGGCTGCTACACCAGATGTGCCCCTTCCTAGAATTGACAGACCTAAATATGATAGTGCATGCACTGGTAACCTCAAGGCTGGACTTTTGCAATGTGCTCTATCTACATTGGGCCACCTTTGTACCAAGTTTGTAAACTTCAGTTAATTCCAAATATGGCAGCCAGATTGATTGCTGATACTTCTAGGAGCAAGGATATTACACCAATATTAAAATTACCCCACTGGTTACCAGTTAGTTTCCAAGAAAAGTACAAAGTGTTAGTTATTACCTTTAAAGCTATGGTTTAGGCCCAGGATACCTATGGGATCGTCTCCTTGTGTATAATCTGCCCTGTACTTTTAGGTCATCTGGGGGACATTTACTTCAACTGGACAGAATTAGGCTGACAATTATCACCCAAAGAAAATTTTCATTGGCTTCCCCTTTGGAATAGGGAATAACCTGTGAGGACAGACTGAACAATCAAACATGCAGTCTGAATTTAAAATGGTATTAAATACATGCTCTTCCAGCTGGCCTACCCAGTCAATTTTCAACTCTGAATTTTAAATTAGAATCCTTAATTTGGATTATTTTGATGGTAGTTTGAATCCTACATTAAGTGTCTTAATTTATATGTTTAATGGTTACTTGTATATTGTATTTCAATCTATGTTGTACCCTGCCTCAAGTCTTGGGGAGCGGCGGGTAAGAAATTAAAAAAAAAATTAAATGATGATGATGTAACTAAGTCTTACAGTTGTCAGGTGTATCCTCACTAAATGTCGGAGGATGAATTGATATACATGGTTCATACACATTGCGCTACACTTAACTAACATCCTGTTGGTGACACGGTTGCCATAATATCCCATTATGCCAGTGTACGTACTTATTTCGTATAGATTACCAATACCACTAGTGCGACAAACTCCACCACGCAATCCCACCTGACGGCAGCAGGGCAAGTATGCTGAAGGACTGGGAGGGTGATAGTTCTTATTCCCCCTCCCAGCTACAAAACCTGATGGTGCCCAGGATCCAATGTTATCTGCTGGGATTGCATGCAGAGACAGCGGGGGAAACCTGGCAGGAAACCATTGACAATTTATGTCCGATACCAATAATATATGTTCCCTCCCTTTGTGCTTTGTTGCAGGTGTTGAGGTGACAAGGTGGATAAGGTTTATTTATTTTTAATACAGTCCCATGGCTGAAAGCATTCAGATTTTTAAAAAGCAATTAAAACCAGTCACTTTATTTATATTTTATTTACTGTATTTATACCCTGCTCTTCAGCCATAAAGGCTCTCAGAGCGGCTTACAGATAAATAGATGGTTCCCTGCCCTCAGGCTTACAATCTAAAAAGACACGGCACAAAAGAAGGGAATGGCGGTGGGGAAGGAGAATAAGTCCAGCAGTTCTTCTCTCTCTCTGAGGCCTGGACCATGGTAGATGGTATGGACAGAGAGCCTTCTTCTTTAGGCTAGGCCTGATGGTTACTTGTTAACTAGCCTGTTTTCTGTTGCTCCAGAGACTAAGACCTGGAGCAATGGATCCAAGCTACAGGAAAAGAGATTCCACCAAAACATTAGGAGGAATTTCCTGACAGTAAGAGCTATTCAACAATAGAAGATAGCCCCTTGGACAGTAATGGAGTCTCTTCTTTGGAGGTTTTTAAACAGAGACTGGATGGCCATCTCTCAGGAGTACTTTGTGTATTTCTGTGTGGCTGAGAGTTGGATTGGATAGCCATTGAGGTCTCTTCCAACTCTCTGATTCTAAACCCAGAAAAGTAAAGAGCATGTTTAAAAACTATAGCATTAATAGTAATTAATTTTATATTTTGGGACTATAATAGGAACTAACTAACTTTTAAAAGGAACTTGATACTCTAATAAATAGGTACCCTAGTAATGACAGAAGCTAGCAAGTGAAGCTGTTGAGGGCAATCTTACTCACTGGAATTAGGAGCCCTCATGAAACAGCCCTAACGTTCCCAGGTTATGGCACTAACAAAATGTCAAGAGCCATGTGGGCATTTCCTAGTTGGATTGATTTCCTTGTCTTGAAGGGGGGGAAAGGGGTGTGGATGTGTATTTACAAGCTCCTCGTGCACCTCACTGTCCAAGAAAATAGAAAACTCAAAAAGAATCACGTGTATAGCTGGCTCAACACATCTAAATGCTCAAGGGAAATAAGAAGTGCAAAAGCTAACTAGACTGGCAGGTAAGTATTCCTTCAGCATGGCGCTGAACCCTCTGCTGTACATGGAAAGAGGCGGCTAGCATAGAAAAGTAGAGTAAGCTGCATGCGACACCTCTCTTTCCTCCTCTTCATGCGGTTGCCTCTCGTATCTGCCACCTGAAGTGACCCCCCCCCCAACTTTCCTTTATGATAGGGCCAGCCCTACATCTGAGTACCCACAGATGTTTGGAGTGTCTTCCATATGTATACATATCTTAATATACACATGAGTTTTCACAGGGGAGAAAAAGTGGCCTGCAGCAATCAACAGAACCCTGATCTGGCCCTAATACTGGTAGACAAAGGATGTGAACACCACTTTGCTTGTGAGCAGTAAAGTGTGATTTTTCTATTTCAGGGCCTGCTTCCTGCTCATAAGAGGCAGGACACCAAACAAATCAATCCTTCCACTTTGAGGCAAGGGCAGACACTATGAGATAAGAGGCCATAGTAAAGTCTGTACTCACTCCTCAACAACCTGCAATTTCCTGTCTCCATGCAACACATATATCAAGCATAAAATAGCTGGGGGAAATGATGGGCGACGGCAGCATCACTGTAATAGGTATCAAAAGACCCACCGGCAAATCACACATGCAAATCTTCCGGATAAGGTATTCACCAGATGCCCTGAGACAATGCAATTTCAGAAAGAACAATCCAGCCTCCGAGAACATCGATAGAGGCTTCAGTTGCTGGAGTCATGCATCCATTCCCTTTGCCACAAGAATCTCATCACAAAGTCTCTGGTTGCTTTGCTGCTGCTTAGTCAAATAAACCTGCTATTTTGGAAGGTCTTAAAACCCCCTTTCAGGTGAAAGCCAGTTTTTGTGTCTCCTCCTTTCATTTTGGCTTACATGCCCAAGAACCACACAACTTAAAAACAACAACCCTATTCTTGGAAATTATGTTTTCAAACCATTTAAAAATCCTACTTGCAAATCTTTCCCCTCACTGATTTAGTGTTGGATGTATAATCCACTACTTCTCTGACAGAATTGGGATGGTTAATCCCTGTTGTAGCCAAGGCAGCACTAATCTACTGCAACTTTATCCTAGCAAAGTCGATTTCCTAGGGCAGACCTTTCCTTTAGCTCTTCTGATATTTTGGATTTCAACTCTGAAGCATAACCAATGGGCATGGGGAGTTACAATCTATATCTGGAGGGCTAGAGATTGAGAATCACTGTTCTTGAGAATATAGATGTGGGGAGGCAAGGCCTATTATCTTTTCTATAAGATAGCCATGTGTCCAACTTTACAGAAAATAATATTTGAAGGATGGTCCAATCCAAGTCTAATTTAAAGAAGAAAAATTACAAGAAATGAGAAGAGGGCCCTTGAAGTTGCCCAGTAACCATCAGCACCTTGTCAGCAGATGTGAAAAGGCACACAGATCACCTGCTCACAATCTTTGTCCCCTATGGTGTAAATGGATTGTTTTTATTTAGGCATCATTGAGTTGGATCCAGATTCAGATTTATACATGTGGACTCCAAAAGCAGGCAGAGACATAAATTCATTTGTCCCAGCTAGAACGGATCCATTAAATCAACAGGGTTTGCATAAATATCGACTTACCATTCAAGCCACTGATTTATTCTTGCAGGCACTAGCAACTGGATTTACACTGAGGGGAAGATTATATTTCCTCTGAGATTGTAGGGACCCCCTTTCTTCAGCCTTGTCAAGAAAATTATAACAATATAAAAACAGTCAAAATCTCACTAGACAAGGGGACTATTTCTTATAAAGACTCAGCTGAAAATTGTTTCCAACTGTACATGGTGGGGCATGCCTTATATAAAAACCAGACATTGACTCTCCTGGTAATTCTTGAGTAAGTAACCAATTGCTTTACAGGTGTTTTGGATTCCAACTTCTGTGTCACAGCCAACAGGACAAATGATCAAGGATTCTAAGAACTGCAGTCTCAAACGTCTGGACGGCACCTCTACCCAATGTATCTTTGGAGGTTCTCAAGGTCTCAGGTGGAGCTTTTCTGCCTAAGGTCTTAACAGGAGACGCTAGCTTCCTTGTTGCTTACCATGTCATTTCTTCTCATTTACAAAAAACACATGAACATAACATGTGACAAGGCAGAAGCAAATTCTGGGAATGAAGCAACTATACCTTCTTTCTCTCTTCTTGCAGTACCAATTAGACATCTTCTGCTGAGATGCTGTTGCTCTAATCTGGTCACCAGCAGTTTGTCCGTGGAAATATGCAGCTTCTTCTGTTTCAACTCCAGTCAGATTGGACACCTCACACAGATTGATTCTGAAAGATCCATTGGCAGACTCCCAGGACTGTATCACACCAGCCCATCTGCTGTCCTGACACAATCACACACTTATTTTTATCTTTTGCCTTTTGATAAATTAGTTTTAAACAATTTTAATTTTATGTACTTGCTAATTTTATGTATTGTTTAATTGTACTTAAATTTATGTGCTTACTCCTCTCTTTTATAGTTTCAACTGTATTTATTTAAATTTGTAAGTTGCCTTGAGTACCATTATTTGGGTATAAATGAATGAACAGTAATAAAATATCATCATATATAGTAGTGAAGCATAAGTGCATCTGCAAAAGCTGCCAATACCTGCTAGGAGCCATCCTCAAAACCAGGAACTTGTCACTTTCTTCCAACAAGAGACTGTGGGCACAGAAGAGAGGATGCAAACCCAATCTAAACAGTGAGGGACTAGAAGGGATGCTGAGACTGGTTATCTTGCAGTGACAACAGGGCAAGGAAGGATCAAGAAAGGCAAGGCTGCATCCTCATTTAATTCAGGTATTTTGTTTGGTCGTTGCTATACAAAGCCAGAATCAGTCACATCACAGCACACTTTCTGTAGGATCAATGCATCACTAGTTTCAATTCACTTTTCTTTACTCAGATGTAAACCAAGCATACAAAGCATGACAGATACCTGATGCATAGCTATTTTTATTACCTTCCTCTCTTGCACCTGCTCTCCAAGCTGTAACTGAATTTCATCAGGAGGATACATTTTCTCTCAATGGTTATACTCATCTGCTGTCACGTTTCATATGTCCACATCCTTAAAAAGCAACTCATTCACCATGTGCTATTACTTCTTTTTGACTTGCACGCAACAGAGCCTTTGGTCCCACTCCCTCCGTGTCAGTAACATTATACACAAGAGCTCATTACTCACCTTCTAAAAAAGAGTAGGTGGTGGGTGGAAGAACACTCCCATGAATCTTGTTCAATTTGTTTAAAATGGAAGGCCACCACTTTTCAAGGGCAGCTTTTTGAAGAAAGTGGTATATTAAAACAGTACCAAGAAAAGGTTTAACACTTTCTGACTTAAGCTTTTAACATGCTCACATTTACTTGTCTTATAAAATACCAGTCCTTTTGGCACACAGCCTGCCTGTTATAGCACCTATACAGTATTAAAAAAAAGACACAAAATTCCAATAAATAGTTTAATAAGGTCACATGACAATGGAGGGAATGTAGCAGTCTTCTTGAATCCCCTCTTGTCTGAGGCACAGGTCAGGGGAAGGCACAGCCTACTGCAAAATCCACATTGCAAGCAGCTGCACTGGGAAGGACTTCTTGAACACATAGATCTTCATAGAAGATACAGACTTGGACCCATATACTCTCCCCGTCACGTCTCTTTTCCTTGTGGGAAAGCACATGCAAAAGACTCTCGTGTATTTCTCTCCCTGACATCCAAGCCACACGCCCAAGACTGAGCATTCAGAGTGGGGGTGACAGCCGCAGTCCGAATAGGCAAAGAGCATGAAGATGCAGGTAAGGGGGCAGTTGAGCAGGTGGATCACCAATCTGAACTGGTCCTTAAAAAGGGAGTCTCTTCAGTTGCTCATAGGTGATAAAAAACTGCCACTGAGTTAAGGAAAAGCCTTACCATAGAGTTTACCATTCCATCTCTACCCACTCCCATCTTTCACCCCATTTCAAAGCACACAACAGGATGGAAAAGCAGTCATACTAGTGAACTGATACTACAAAGGTAAGGAGAAATTCAGCAATCTGTTGGTTTGAATAATGAGTTACATATTTACTTCTAAAGTAATTCTCCACTCAAAACAAGGCAGAGTTCTCATCAGAGTTGTAGGAGCTGAAGGAATAGTGCTCAGGAAGGAAGGAAGGGACAGAAGTCAAAAAGGTGATTACGGTAATATTTCTTAATTTGAGATTTTAAAAGGTTAGGTCAAGGATGCTTCAGCTGTGAATTTTGGGCATTAGCAGGTGGTTGGATTAGATAACGTTGATTCTACAAGATCTGTATCACACTACATCAGGGGTAGGCAACCTTTCCCCTTTAAGGGCCGAGGGACTTCAGCTCCCAGAAGCCTCAGCCATGTTGGCCAATAGACCCATGTTGGCCAATAGCTCCTGGGATTCTGGGAGCTGAAGTCCCTCGGCCCTTAAAGGGGAAAGGTTGCCTACCCCTGCACTACATGATTACTTACACAATTAACGGGAACGACAAAGGCTACTTACCAAGCAACTCCCCATATTCAGAGCTTCAACAAGCAACTTTTTAAAACTATAGCTCCCAGAATCCTACTTTTGGAAGCTTTGCACATGCTGGAAAACAGCATTTCCAGCCTATAGCTATGGAAGGTCATTCCCTACAAACAAAATAGAGAGGACAGCTGTTCCTTCAAAGAAGAAAACAAAGTCTTGTTGTACCTTTGACAGAAGGTATGAGGTACAGTCAGAGGCTGGCGGCTGCATTGGCTCCCCGGGAACCTTGGCTGGCCACACCCCCGTTGCTCATCATCAAATCTTTTTTACCCCCTTTCCTCCCAAATTCCCCCAACTTCCCTTAGCTTCCCATGTTTTGGATCATCTCGGGGCCATTTTAAGCCCAGATGAGGCCTTTTTTCCAGCAGGAAACGACCTGGATGCCAACTTTTGCCAGGGGGTGGTGATGGTGATGGATGGGGAGGCACATGGCAACATTATACATTTGGGGGCAAAAACGTTTGGGGACCCTGGGACACAAAAAGTGCCCTGAGTGCCATATGGGGCTCAGGGCAAGCTTTCTTCATTCCTGTTTAACACATTTAAAACTGTTAGTCTTAAAGGTACTACAAGATTCCTTTTATTCTTTTTATGCCAAACAGTCCAACATTGACTATTTCTTTGAAATGTTTTACTTCACAAACAGCCTGGTGAGAAACTCTGCAAAAAAAATACATAGTGAACATACAAAGCTGCCTCACTAAGGTCTAGGGACATGTACAAAGTAAAAGTTATTTCATAGGCCTAATATTATTTATAGCTGGAGCTGGCAAGGATTGATCTGGAGCCTTCCACATACAAAGCACAAGCACAGTCCTTTAGCTGTGTTAAGGAGTATCTACAGCCCTTCTTGCCACTGTGCTGAATACAGGTGTACACCCTTTTCAGGAAGAAAAATTTCCCTCCCTTGTCCAAAAAGGTCTCACGCACACAGAAGGATACAATGATGTTCCAGGGGCCAAGCCTCAACCAATTGGGCAAGAATCCTTTGTACAGTGCAAAGAAACCCTCACTTTTCCATGTCTGGGAAGAAGAAGGCATTCATAATTCAATCTGATCTATAGTCACACAAGGCCACATCGCAGAATAGAAAGCAACCAACTTTCTCATGGATCAAACTAGTTCTTTTTCCACCCCTTAATTGCCCTGCAATTTTTCCAATGTCCTTCAAACTCTCAATAGGGAGGGTGAGAATAGGGAATTTCAAGGAACACAGACACACATGCTCTGGTGCAAATCTGTTTCATAAAAATGGGGCTTGTAGAAGAACAGGTGTCTATTAGATTGTGCCCCTGGATTTCCCAGTTCACAGAAATCTACTTTACTCCACCTAAGTGGAGAGGTCTTCAAGAAAAACCAATTTTTTAATCAACTAGAGTAGATACATTGAATCAATCAAAGAATGGGAAGTTGATATGTAAGGAAAATCCTATTGATTCACTGGCTCTATTCAAAAATTAACATGTTTTAGGTCCTTGTTTGTTTGTTTGTCCATCATTCAAACCACTATGCCACACTTAGGTACAAAAAAAGGATTGAAAGAAGGCACTTCACATTCACTGCCATTGCAAACCATATTGGAGCTTTAAGAAGTTTTAGGAAAGTCAAAAAATTCCACGCACACATATTTAACCAACATAACTTAATTTTTCTACAGTTATACAATCAATTTCAGAAGCATTTCAAGATTTGTCCCACCTCCCACTTTGCCATTTGAAGGGACTGCTTTCCAAATGTTACCTTTATCAGACCATCCAGTGTACCCCTGTAAAGGTCCACACTCCCTACTATCGCCCGCTGATTCATCATACGAGTCCGCACCACATCCACTGGATTTGAAGCAATGGCACCAGCTAGCCCACATGTAAAACTGGATCTACACAGAAAAGCATACAAGAAGCCACTCTGAATGCTATACTCAAGACAACAGCAATAGCAAATACATTTCTATACCGCTTATCAGTGCACTTAAGCACTCCCTAAGCAGTTTACAATGTGTAAGCTAACTGCCCCCAACAAGCTGGGTACTCATTTTAGTGTCCTTGGAAGGATGCTAGGCTGAGGGCCTTTACAAACTGCCAGAAATAATGCAGCCTGAGGCCACTTTAACTGCCCTGGCTCAGTGCTAGGGAATCATGGGAATTGTATTTTTTTCTGAAACATTGAGCCTTCTCTGTCAGAGAGCTCTGGTGCCACAATAAACTACAGTTCCCACGATTACTTAGCACCAAGCAAGGACAGTTAAAGTGGCCTCAAGCTGCATTATTTCTGGCAGTCTGTAAAGGCCCTGAGTCGACCATGAGCCCCTGGCTGGTACTGAACTCACAACCTTATGATTTGTGAGTCAGTGGCTGCAGTACAGGCATTTAACCATTGAGCCACCAGGGCGCTTCAAAAAAAATTTAGGGTTGTGAATTCCTCATAACCTTAAAATATTGTTTCTGGAAAACAGTACAAGATAATTTCCTAACAAGAGCAGAAGATGTGTGCAGAAAATCATAGATTTCACCTGAGCTCAGTCATTATTTACAGTCACCACAACCACCCCTTTTGAGTCTTTGGGACATATACATCAAACTCAAAGCAAGCATGGGATAAGCTGGCAAGCATACAATGCTGGCATATACTTACATGAAATGAGTGAGAATTGTGTCTCCCACGAGTCCTGAAAGGATTAAGTGCTTCTTGGTGATATCATAGACAGGCAGTTCGACTCCCACCACAATGGCCGCTCGCTGAGCAGTCGGAACTACACCCTGTCAAGTAAGGGGGGGGAGGAAATTAGTGTCTTTGGTCACAATTCCAGTGTCCAAAACGCCTTGGCTAGGAACTCCTCATCATCCTCGTTCTTTGACAGAAGGCTTTCTCTCGGTTCCACCATGACATGATGGTGAGGACATGGGAGAGTCTTGTTGGTGGCTGCTTCCACATTATGGAATTCCCACCTACACAAGGCTTGGTTGGTCTTGTCTCCTTCTCCTGATAGGCAAAGACGTTTTTATTCTGGAAGGTCTTTGGCCTATAATTGATGTGGCAGAAAGTGCTTTAAATGTGGTTTTGCTTTTAACTTTTTATGTTTCAGCTATGTCTTACACTGTTTTAACCATGTGTTTTTAACAAAAAAAATTCTTTAACTTTTCTATAAATATTTTTTTTAGCTTTTGTACAAACTATACAAGAAAATAAATGTATTGATTTTATTTGGTTGCAGTTCACCTCAGATCCTGTGAAAGGAGGAAGGCAAGATAATAAAATTTTAAAAATAATAGAATCATCGAGTTGGAAGAGACCTCAAGGGCCATAATAATAACAGTAGTAATCATGTTGGAAGATTCTCTTTGGCATCTTGTTTCATATTCATTTTTGTAGCTTTTTATTCTTTCTTCCTTGCCATTGTGCTCAGCTGGTTTTAAATACATGAAGACAGAAGTCAAGGCATCTTTGTCCAGCAAACCATCCAGTATCTTTAACAGACGCAAAAGGTCTGCTGGCTTTGGCAATGGATACCCTTCCACAGGGAATAATATGTTTATGCATGCAGGATACTGCAGATAGACAAGAATTATTTTTATTTTGCTATCTTGTCTTTCAGTCTCTAATATATCTTTCTAAAAAGCAGGAATAAGCTTACTGTTAGACAACCCTCATTCAGAGATTTTTTAAAAACTGAAGACATTCTAGAAGTCCTAGAAATAGGCAAACAGCAGCACAAGGACCTTAAAGTTTATACAGATATAGCACTGTCTGCTATAACCATTCATACTGAAGACTCATCTTCAACTAGAAAAACAGCATGCACAAATTTGTCACATTTCTTGATCTTTCAAGGCAAGCATAGAAAAACTACTGCACTAACTAGTTTGAACTATGTTTTCAAGAACCAGTGTGAATACAAGAGTAGATTCCACAGAAGACTGCATATCTGCAAATACACCTGCCTGTTTAAAATCAGGGTATCCAACTAGGACAAAATATCAAAAATAAGAGTATGACTCAAGAAGAAAACAAAACCAGTGATTATACCAAAATATGACCTGAATAACATTTCAGATGAATTCAAGGACAATGTAAGAAACAGATTTGAACTATTGAGTATGATTGGGAACCTGAAGAACTGTGGACAAAAGTCAAAGACATAATTAAGGATGAATGCAAGAAAACACTAACAGTGGCTAAAAAAAAGGTAAGAAACAATGGATGACAGATGAAACACTTCATGCAATAAAAGGAAGAAAAAAAGCAAAAGCAAAGAGAGAGAAGAACAAAGCCAGAAGTATGAACACAACTGTCCAACGTCTGACATGTAGGGATAAGGAGAAATTCTACAATGACCAATGCAGAGAAATAGAAGACAACAACAAAAAGAGAAGAATGAGAGACTTCTATCAAAAAATCCAGTAAATTAAAGCCAAGTTCAAACCAAGAGCAGGGATGCTCTATGGAGAAAAAAAGAACATAATACAAGAATAAGAAGAAATAAAAAGATGCTGGAGGCAATACACAGAAGAGTTATACAAAGAGATGAGGGAATGAATGATATTTGGAATGAGGAGCCATATGAAGACGAACCCCAAATTCTAAGATGTGAAGTGGAATCTGCAATAAAGGAAATGGGAAAAAATAAATCACCAGGAGCAGATGATATCCCAATTGAACTGCTACAGTGCCTACAGGCAGATGCTTTAGTGCTAACTGAAATATGCCAACAAATATGGAAAACAAAGTGGCCCACAGACTAGAAACACTCGATATACATACCAATCCATGAGAAAGGAGATACAAAAGACTGCAGCAACTATAGGACATTAGCACTAATCTCACATGCAAGCAAAATAATGCTCAAAATTCTGCAGCACAGACTCCAACCATACATGGAGAAATTCCAGAGATGCAAGCAGGATTCAGAAAAGGAAGGGGCACTAGGGACCACATTGCAAACGTACGATGGCTAATGGAGCGATCCAAAGAATTCCAAAAAAGAATCAGCATGTGATTCATAGACTACAGCAAAGCATTTGATTGTATAAAATTATGGAATGCACTCAAACATATGGGGCTGCCACTACATCTGATAGTCCTGATGAGGAATCTGTACCAAGGACAAGAGGCCACCATCAGAACAGAATTCGGGGAAACAGAGTGGTTCCCAACAGACAAAGGGGTCAAGCAAGGCTGCATCCTATCACCCTCCTTGTTTAACTTATATGCTGAAAACATCATAAGAAAAGCAGAATTAGAATCTGAAAAAGGAGGGTTAAGATAGGAGGAAGCAACATTAACAACCTATGATATGTGGATGATACCATAATATTAGCAGAAGATGTTCAGGAATTGGAACAGTTAATAAGAAAGGTCAAAGATGAAATTGCAAAGGCAAGTCTGATGCTGAACATAAAGAAAACAAAAATAATGACCCGCAGAAGAAATACACAAATTCAATCTAGACAACAAGAAAATTGAAATAGTTAAAGAATTCCCATATCAAGGATCAAACACTGACCAGAATGGAGACTGCAGTCAAGAAATAAGAAGAAGACTAGGAATGGGAAGTGCAGCTATGAAAGAACTGGAAAAAATACCGCAGAGGAAAGACATACAACTGAGCACTAAAGTCAGAATCGTTCAGGCCACTGTATTCCCAATGATTTGAACAACACTCAGTGCTTTCTTACAGTAAAACAGTACACGTTGGCTGCATCAACACTGCAGAAATGATTTGGTTTGACCCACTTTAACTGCCATGGCTCAGTGCTATGGAATTCTGGGAGTTGTAGTTTGTTGCCTCAACAAACTACATTTCCCAAAATTCCATAGCATTGAGCTATGGCAGTTAAAGTGGGGCCAAACCAGACTATTTCTGCAATGCAGATGCAGACAGAGAGGAGACAGCCTTGAGGCAATCTATCATAGACAGCATCTCAAAGAGCAAGCTCAAATCATGGGAGAAACAGCAGAGGAGGCCTTACTAAAATCCATAAGGGTCATTTTCCAGAATTTTAGCAGAGTCAAGCCTCTTCCAGTTAACTTCTATAATCACTAGCTAAGGGGCGCATCATGAAAGATAAGAGGGCTAGATCCTTCTGCAATTTGTGCATGCACCTTGGTTAAAGTCACTTGTATTAGGACAAACCAGAAATTATTCAATTGTTTCCTCTGATGTGCACACTAGCCTAACAACATGGATATCTACGTAGCTTCTGAAATGAACATGCAGAAATTGCTCTTGGCTTCAATTATGGTTCTCTATAAAGGTTTCTTCACTGCAAAAATAAAAATAAAAATAAAAAATAGACGGGATACAGGCACTACAAAAAGAATACAAGGGGGAAGGCAGTGAGAGCACTCTCGAGCACCACTTACTCTCCAGAGTCCCCGCGTGCCTTCCTGCTGATAGATGTCTATGAAGCTTCCTATCATTCCTCCTTGGAACAGACTGCCCTGAGCCTGCATTCTGATCTAGAAGGAAGAGAGAGATCAGCAAGTGACTTCTGCGTCAGAGAAACAAACCAATAACGTTTCTGAAAATCTGAGAGCCAACTATAACCCAAAATACATATGAGGAGAATCAAGACACTAAGTACAAATGCCTCAAGCTCTTTTGGGGTAAGAGTACATGCCTAAATAACTGTCACACTCTCTCAAATTCTCTTGCCTGACTTA
Source organism: Phrynosoma blainvillii (assembly GCA_026167975.1). NCBI lineage: Eukaryota > Metazoa > Chordata > Lepidosauria > Squamata > Phrynosomatidae > Phrynosoma > Phrynosoma blainvillii. The sequence continues at coordinate 10,490,203 of JANUYF010000009.1, forward strand.
ATTGGTCCTCAGTTCATGGGTGAGGGCCCACAGGAGAGTCATGCTCTAAATTTAAGGTGCGGTTTATTTCCTCTCAATTAATTTTACTGGGATAATAATAATAATAATATTTATATAAATATATTATTATTATTATTATTATTATTATTATTATTATTATTATTATTATTATTATTATTATCCCGCCCCTCTGCAGATGCAATCGGGGCGGCTTACAGCAATAAAACATCACAATGTACAATCCCAAAAAACCCACCCACCCCTTAAAACAGTATTAAACAACAAGAATTAAAACAACACAAACAACAAACAATTTTACAACAAACAACAGCAGTTATACAACTAAAAAATTCATACTGGCAAGGCAGACAGCAGTACAATATGGCAAGGACTAAGGGAAGGAGCAAGCTCGCTCTTTAGGCCAGGAAGACTAATCAGGAAAGGCCTGCTAGAAGAGAGCCATCTTCACAGCTTTTTTAAAGCTGTTTAAGATGGTAATCTGACGGATCTCGTCTGGCAGGCCGTTCCATAATCTGGGAGATTGCAGACATCCTAGTTTTAATAGGCTGAAGCAAGTTCCTCCCAGAGGACCGGAGTGCGCGGGGTGAGCTATATGGAAGGAGGTGGTCCCGAAGATAGGCTGGACCCAAGCCATGTAGGGCTTTAAAGGTAATGACCAACACCTTATACTGAGCCTGGAAACTGATTGGCAGCCAATGCAGCGATTTTAGGACCGGTGTTATGTGCTCTCTCCTAGATTTACCGGAGACTAGCCTGGCTGCCATATTCTGTACTAGTTTCCGGACTAAGCACAAGGGTAGCCCCATGTAGAGCGCATTAAAGAAGTCAAGAGGTGAGGTTACCAATGCATACACCACAGTTTCAAGGTCCTTTACTTCCAGGAAAGGGCGCAGCTGGTGTATCAGCCGAAACTGATAGCAAGTGCTCCTGACCGTCACATTCACTTGATTAGTCATCTGAAGCGACAGATCCAGGAGCACCCCCAGACTGTGAACACAGTCCTTAGCGGAGAGTGTGACCCCGTCCAGGACTGGAGGTTGTATCCCAATACCTAGTTTTGGGGCCGTCACTGTTAGTACTTCCGTTTTGTCTGGATTCAGTCTCAATCCGTTTTTCCTCATCCAGCCCATTACTGCCTTAAGACAATCATTGAGAGGAGACGCCATCTGAAGTCATAGCCAACAACCGAGTCATGGAGAAATATATCTGGGTGTCATCAGCGTATTGATAACACCCTGCCCCATGACTCCAAATGCTCATTCCCAGAGGCTTCATGTATATATTAAACAACACTGGAGACAGGATGGCGCCTTGTGGGATGCCAGAGTTAAGCTCCCTCCTAGTGGAGCAACTGTTCCCAAGCAACACCCTCTGGAATCTGCCTGAGAGGGAGGAATGGAACCACTGCAGTGCAGTGCCTCCAATTCCTAACCCTCCCAGGTGATCCAAGAGGATGTTGTGATCTATTGTATCAAAAGCTACTGAGAGGTCTAAGAGCACCAACAGGGTCACACTACCCCTATTGATGCTCAGATGAAGGTTGTCAGCCAAGGCAACCATGGCAGTCTCAACTCCAAATCCTGTCCTAAAGCCAGTTTGAAATAGGTCTAGATAATCAGTTTCCTCCAAGACAGCTTGGCGTTGAAGAGCAACCGCTCTCTCGATCACTTTGCTTAGAAAATGTAACAAGGAGACCGGCCTATAGTTGTTCATATCCAGGGGGTCCAAGGAAGGCTTTTTCAGAAGCGGCTTGACCGCCGCTTCCTTTAAACAGGCTGGAACGTAACCTTCTCTGAGGGATGCACTGATAATGTCCCTAAGGAGCCGCCTCAATGCATCTCCCCCCGGATGGCCAGCCATGATGGGCAAGGATCGAGAGGGCAAGTTGTCTTCCTCACACTATCAAGGAGCTTGTCCATGCCATCGGTACTCGCAGATTGAAACTGATCCAGTTTAATTTCATTAATGGAGTTGCTGGAAACCTCGTCAATTGATTCCTTTGCAACACTGGCATCTAAGTCAGCTCTCATCTGAGAGATTTTATCTGCAAAAAAGTTGTTAAAGGCATCACAGCAGGCTGTTGTTGGGTTAAGTAGTGGGTTCTGTGCAGGTGGCACCCGTGTCAGCTCCCTTACCACCCTAAATAGTTCTGCTGGACGGGACTCTGCAGACGCAATACGTGCAGAGCAGAACAAAGAAAGTTCCTATGACGAGTCTTGTCAGATAAGAGTCGAGTCTTCTGCCGGGTGCACTCCAGTCATTGTCCAACAAGCTTCATCTTCCTAATCTCCTCCGTATACCATGGCTTACAATTAGAAGCAGGTTGGAAAGGACGCTTGGGAGCAATTGTGTCGATAGCCTTGGCGAGATCAGTATTCCAAGTATTAACCAAAGCTTCGACAGAATTACCGGCGTTACCAACCATTAAACCCTCCAAGGCTCTCCGGAATCCTATAGGATCCATTAGCCTTTGAGTGCAGACCATTCTAATGGGTCCACCACCCCTGGTGGGGTAGACAGTGGCTCTTAGCTCAACCTTGATCAGTAAATGATCTGTCCATGACAATACTGATGGTATGTCTGGCAAGGTCTCTTTTTCCTCCCCTCCATCCTGCAGACTGAAAGAGGAGGGACAGATTACTCTTGCTAGAGGTCCAAACTGATCATGCAGTTGATTACACTTTTTAAAATTAGGTTGAGGGTTGTAGGTTGTTCCTACTCTAATTTAAAACAGTATGAGAACCAATATTTTTGTTGTTTCTAAGGGTGGGATTTTTCTGGGAGTTGAAAAAGCAAAGAAAAAAACAGAGAGGGTGACCACATACACTGAAGGTGAGGTTTCCTGTCCCTTTAAACAGAGGTGCAAAAGATGGGATTTTGTCAAGCATTGCTCCTCTCATCCCTGAATTATAAAGTATGCTTGCTGAAATTTTGTCCAACAGAGAGAAACATGAACATTGCTATGGTGCATTATGGATCTGAAAAGAATGAAGGCTATTGCTCTACATCCTCTCAAGCACTACAAAAAGATTCTAAATTACACCAATGTAACAACTGAGCAATATTGTTAAACTTTGTTCCTTTGCTGTTGCTCTTGTTCTTGGAATGAAGAGCGAGACAAACATGAAAAAGCAGCTATAGAAGTCTTTTAGGTTTGGGAAGCAAAGCAAAAGAATCAATTGGTAAGGGGCTGGTGGAAGATAGCACATGGAAGAAAGAAGGCTTTAAGCAAAGAAAGCCCCTCTTACCTTCAGAACATCTGTTGGATTTGCCAGTGCAGAGGAGATAACCCCCGACACTACCCCACAGATGACATTGATCAGTAATGTTTCATCTACAATTGGGAAGAAGGATTACATCATATTATAATACAAATATTATAACCCATGGCTGTGCCCAAGAAGACAGGTCAACAGCACAGATTCAAGAAAGAAAAGTGAAAGTGATAAAAGATAAAATGCTACTTGAAGACCAAGCACTCCAGCTTCCCGGCCTGCTCTCTATTGGGCACATAGCATCAAGGATAGCAAAGTACAACTGCTGGATTCTAATCAATGCAATTGTGCATGTTTGATAAAGCAAAGGAAGGGAGTGGGCTCCCCATTCACTTGCTCTTCTTTGCAGTTGTCAGACTGCAAGGCAGGGATGGGGAAAATGAGTCCCAAGGGTGGTACGTGGCATCCCAAGGCCACTTCTAGGCACCCAGAGCCCCCTTGCAACTTAATTCATTACTATAGGGAAAAAAATGGCCAAAGGAAGACCAAAGTTCTCCATTAGGGGATTTGGGAGGGAAATTAATCAGAAAACGTTTCAGAGGATATGTATGGCACTCTAAAGTCTCTTAGGAAGCCAATGGGGCTCTCTTATTCCTGACAGTTGTCTACCCACATATAAAGAAATATCACCCAATCCCATGGGACCCTCATGAGGGCCCAGTTCAAAAAACTTTGACAGGTGCTAGAATAGAAAAACCCAACAAAGGTAATAAGGCAGTTAGTTCAGAAAAGAAAAGCTAAGAGTTAGAGCGGAGTTATGCTGGGAAGGGCAGATGTACTGACCGCAGCATTCTCCAAAGGAGACCGGGTCACTGGCTGCCCTGGGCCTGCAGGGAAACAAACATTTAGGACATAGTACCCATAAGCAGAAAGACCACAACACAGCATACGTGACAGGGCATAGAGAAAGGCAATTTTATGGGACAGTGAAAAGACAAGCAGGGAGGCATGACTGCTAGATTCCAATCACAGCATGATGTTCCATAGTGCTGAATTCTACAGGAAGTCTTTCCTTAATCTACATGATAGTTTCAACATCTGCTGCCTGGAGATGATGGAACTACCAATTTAATGTTGTGCTTAAGCAAGAGAACAGAGCTTCCTCCAGAAGGAAAAGGACTGTACTCCAGAGAGATTTGTGATTCACAGGAAGTGACAGAAAGGATGCTAGGAAACAGACTAAGACAACCCTAAGTAATAGTCTCACTAGCTTGAATTAAGACTAGAATTTTCCTGATACCAGTGATTTCCACAAAAAAAGCATTTGTTGTCCCCTCTTCCAATCTCTCCAGTTTTGTCAAAAGTAACATGCATATTGTCTATGACAGAAACATTCTGCATGCTGTGCCCAGCACCAAAGGACTCAGTCTCAGGTAACAACTATTGAATGGGACCATTAAGTGGGAATTTTATTTGTGGCCCATGGACAGCAATTAGGTGGAGAGTAAGATAGCAGTTATTTCCCTTCAAAGAGCTGAAGAGAGAAAAAAATACCCCTTCTATCTTGACACATGTTGATCTTTCAAAATAACTTTGAGGTGCAACCCTAGACCACGATCTTTCAAAATAAAAGTGAATTTCTATAACTTCTTTGAGGGCAATTTTGTGTTTTGGCATCAAATTTGGGTAGCTTCTTTTGGCCACCTTGGGCATTTGAAACCTCAATTAGGCCACAGGAGACACAAACAGGTACATAACAAATTCATCATGGCACCATCACCACATTACCATCAATATCAGGCCCACAATGTCTTCTTGACACACTCACCTTCTAAACGATCCACAAAAAGTCTCTTTAAACTTTGGTATATACCAATCTTTATGGTGCCATAAGATGCTTGCCTTAACAAGGCTGGAGCAATCCTGCAAGAGGGAGAAAGAAAGGCAGCTTAGATCCAAGAGAAGAACAGCATCTTTCTGGGGGGAGGCAGCTCCACACCCCAGCACATCAATGGCCACTTTTGATTCATGATATCTACAGGCTTTGGAACCTCAACTTTGTGAGGTAAATACCTGAGGCACTGAGGGATGACTGGCAGGGAGGAGAGGGACAAAGCTTTACCCAGAATAGAGTGCCAGAATGCCTTCCTCCCTAGAGATGCGGAACAAAGCATGAAACATGCCCCGGTACTTGATCTCTCGAAAACGGGCATCAATGCTTTGGCCTTGCACTTGAAGTCGTGTTTTGGTGAGATCTACAGGGAAGGTCCCTGCAAGAGAGAGAAAGAAAAAACAAAACAGGCCACAGCTCAGACAGTGTAGTGACTGGGTGACCTTGTCCAAAACTCAGGTGTACACAGATGGATTACAGAGTACTGTAATGATGCATAGATTTGACTAGGATACAGAGAAGCTCACAGATTTGCTTTCCATACTACACAGCCAAACACAATCTGAATTAATCTATGCCATCCAAATGGATTTGCTAAAATGTATTTCTTCCAGATGCATTCTACATTTATTTAAGCAGCACCAATGGGGTTCTCTAGCAGTCTTTCATTCAAGTGCTGACAAATGATTTCTCTTCAGAGACTGAACTTTGCAGTGACCAGAGCATCTTATTTAAAGTCTTACTTTACAGAGTTGAACCAACAATACCCTTGGTGTGGTTACACCCTATCATTGCAAATTGTCACACTTGTATCCACACAGGAAGAACCTCAGCATTACCATTTTCTCCATTAAGGACTCTGAACACTTTTTTACATAGTTGCCACCGTCATTTTGCAATACTATACTGTAGCAACCGATAACTTAGCTGTAAATTAGGTTCCTTCGCTCCCACCACAAATGGGGTACGAAATCCTGTTCCATTTCAATATCAGCCCTCCACTCTGAAATGCTAACCTACCTTACATGGTAGTTGTAAGGATTACTGGAAAGATATAAGAAGCACTTGGAGCACTCTAAACACCTACATACTAATTGAATTTGTTCTACCAACATGGTCAAAGCAGTGTACAATCCAAGAAAAGAAAATGGGTGAGGGAAGAGAAAACAGCAGGTGCCAACACTCTTACAACAAAATTATAAACCATCCAGGGAGAACATCATTTTAGGCTACAAAAACAAGTACCTACATCCTAATTATTACTTGGGGAGAGAAAAACATCCAGACAGAGTATTGCATTACACAGATGAACCAACAACATATCAAGGTAAAACTTGGTAAAACCTCATACTTTCCCACTATTCGAGAGGGAAAAGAACCCCAGGTCAGTTACACAACCAAAAGTCAAATTCCAAAGGACAGATTTGGGGGGGGGGGGGGGGGGGAGGAACCCAGAAAAGGGAGTTTTGTGACACCTAGTGGACAGATTGTAATATAGGCTTTTGTGGACTAAAGCCCACTCCATCCAACAAATCATAAATTGTTTGATTTATGTTGATATGTACATACATATATACATAGGTGTGCGCAATGTATATATGATTTATGTTGATATGTACATACATATATACATAGGTGTGCAAAATCAAACTTCCTTTCGACACAGTAAAACAAGGTCCATTGTGCTGGCTCAGCTAGAAATAATTGTCATGTGGTTTCTTCTGTCCTAGAACTGTCTCCTTTAGTAGCCATTTTATCTTAACAAGAAACAGTTATGTAATTACTAAGAATTTATTATATATTTTATTATATATTTATATTTATAATACATTTTCTATTCAACCCTTCTAGTGCCTTTCCATTGCTTAAAGAGAATTACAAAAATTAAAACCGCCAAAAAAATATAACAATGAACACACAATAAAAATAGAAAGGCTAAGACTATAAGCAAAACAATTTTTAAACAAAATAAACACTAAGGCTTACCAGAGACAACTGGTTAGGGACAGCTACAGAAGGGATACTGATGCTTCACAGGGCAAGATGCTACAAAATATTGGAACTGAGAAAGTGCCATCCCTTGTCACATCAAAAATGCTGCCATCCAGAGTTCAGAAAAACATCTCTTTCTGAATTTAGGTAACAACCAGGATGGTATGGGAGAATTTGATTTTCTAAAGCTCCTGGATGCAAGGCATTTAGGGCTTTAAAAGTAATCACTGAAGTATGTGTGGAAACTAATTAATAACCATTGTACATGTTGCAGAATGGATGTACAGTTGTCCCTCCCGATTTGCAAGGGATCTGTTCCGGACCCCCTCCCCCCGCAAAGTGGGAAAATTGCAAATATTCAAGGCCTCACATATATACCCCATTTTGTCCCTTCCTGCTTGCTGTCTGTGAAGGATTGAGACTGCGGATGCCAAGTCCACAAACGGGGAGGGATGAGTATAATACATCCATTCAATATAATACAATAATGTGTGTCCACTAACATCCTTGCTACTCTGCTTTGGATCATCTATAACTAAGACTTTTCAAAGGTCTTCATAAAGACCATTATACTAATCCAATTTTGATATAACTAAGCCATGAATTGCCACTGCCAGGTCTGACTATGTATAATTACTTTTCCCCCCTGTCTATCTTCTTTCCCCTGTTGTATTACATATGTTTCATTGTAAGCCCAAAGGAGCTGTCTTATACCTCAGATTTAGGCATTGTATAAGTTATTGTTAATACACAAAAGCAGATAAATTAGAGCATGCATATATAAATATCATATACACATGAAAAACAAAGTCATACAACCAAGAAAATCCAGAAAAATGTGTGCCAAAATTAATCAGCTAAATCTTAACATGCTACAATAGAAAACTTGAGGTTTTTTTACATCCAAAGAAAGGAACAAATAGACATGTGGCATTCTGCTCCTGAACTCAGTGAACTATCCCCTAAATTGCAGAGGGGGAAACTGAGGAAGAGGAACCCTCATACAAAGCCACTGGGCTTTACGATCCATTCCTGCTATGGTTTTATAACACCCTCTCTCTAAGCCTAGAGTCTAAGGAGCCTTTGCGCCATATTCATCCTCACAATGATCACTCTGCAGATTCGTCAGAGACATAGCATCTCCCTTTCCCTAGCCTGGCATTTTAACCACTATGGTCCAAAACACACTTGAGAAATAATCCACTGTTAGACTGCTTTAACTGCCCTGGCTCCATGTTAGAGAATTTTGGGAATGGTAGACATCTCCAAGACCCCTTGAACTCCTGTATATTCAGGCCTGTGACCTGTCTGATTGAGTCCATCCATCTGGCATGTGGTCTTCCTCTCTTTCTACCACCTTCTTTCTTTCCTAGCATTATTGTCTTTTCCAATGATTCATGCTTTCTCATGATGTGGTCAAAGTTCGACAGCCTCAATTTGATCGTCTTGGTTTTCAGGGAGAGTTCAGGCTAGATTTGTTCAAGGATCATTCGTATGTTTTTTTTGGCCATCCACGGGATCCTCAGCACTCTTCTCCAGCACTACATCTCCAATAATAATAATAAATAAGTGTTATTTATATTTCCCACCTCTCCCTACGGATCGAGGCGGGATTACACAATAAAATGAATATAATGTACAAAATATAAACTCAGGGCAGGCAACTGCCACAGCCCTGAGTCCTCCAAGGACTGATGGTGGTGGGGGCGGGCAACTGCCACAGCCCCAAATCCTCCAAAGGACCGATGGTGGTGGGGGCAGGCAACTGCCTCAGGCCCGAGTCCTCTGAGGACCGAGGGTGGTGGGGGCAGGCAACTGCTGAAGCCCCGAGTCCTCCAAGGACCGATGGTGGTGGGGGCAGGCAACTGCTGAAGCCCCAAGTCCTCCAAGGACTGATGGTGGTGGGGGCAGGCAACTGCCTCAGGCTCGAGTCCTCTGAGGACCAATTGTGGTGGGGGTGGGCAACTGCCACAGCTCTGAGTCCTCCAAGGACCGATGGTCGTGGGGGTGGGCAACTGCCTCAGCCTCGAGTCCTCCAAGGACTGATGGTGGTGGGGGCGGGCAACTGCTGAAGCCCCAAGTCCTCCAAGGACCGATGGTGGTGGGGGCAGGCAACTGCCTCAGCCTCGAGTCCTCCAAGGACTGATGGTGGTGGGGGCGGGCAACTGCCACAGCCCTGAGTCCTCCGAGGACCGATAGTGGTGAGGGCGGGCAACTGCCACAGCCCTGAGTTCTCTGAGGACCGATGGTGGTGGGGGCGGGCATTTATTCTCTTCCTATCCGCTTTCTTCACTGTCCAGCTCTCACATCTATACATGGCAATGGCTTGGATAATCTTCACTTGAGAGCTCAGTTGTATATCTTTGCTCTTTAGGATCTTGTCTGGTTCATTTATTGCTACCCTTAGCATTCCTAGTCTTCTTCTGCTTTCTTGGCTGCAGTCTCCATTGATCCAAGGTACAGAAAATCTTTTAACTACTTTGATTTCCTCACTGTCTGGGTCGGATTTATGCAGAACCTCTGTGGTCATTATTTTGTTTTCTTAATGTACAGCATTAATCCTGCCCTGGCACTTTACTCCCTGACCTCCTTCAGTAATTGCTCCAGGTCTTTGTTGGTTTCTGCTAGTAGTACTGTGTCATCCTCATAGAATAGAATTATAGAGTTGGAAGAGACCACAACGACCATCCAGTCCAACCCCCTTCCATGCAGGAAATCACAATCAAAGTACCCCTGACAGATGGCCATCCAGCCTCTGTTTAAAGACTTCCAAGGAAGGAGACTCCACCACACTCCGAGGGAGTATGTTCCACTGTTGAACAGTTCTTACTTTCAGGAAGTTCCTCCTAATGTTGAGGTGGAATCTCTTTTCCTGGAGCTTGCATCCATTGTTCCGTGTTCTAGTCTCTGGGGCAGCAGAAAACAAGCTTGACCCATCCTCAATGAGACAGCCCTTCAAATACTTAAACAGGGCTATCATATCACCCCTTAACCGTCTCTTCTCCAGGCTAAACATACCCAGCTCCCTAAGTCTTTCCTCATAAGACATAGTTTCCAGACCCTTCACCTCTTCTGGACACGCTTCAATTTGTCAACATCCTTTTTGAATTCATATCATATTTTTTTGAATTCATATCTGAAGACTTTTGGTATTCCTCCTTCCTATCCTCCCTCCTCCTCCTCCTCTTTCTCTCAGTCTAAGCCTGCTACAGCTGACCCTACGCATTTGCGGCTTTGATTATTTGCGGATATGATTAGTATGTTCTCTCTAGGAGTTCCTAGGTCCTCCAGTGCAACTCTGCCAGAAGTTGACCATAGAGGTGTGCTGGAGAACCTAGATGTTGCTAGAGAAAACACTTCTCTAGGCATTGTTATTATATATTTATTGAATATTAAAACAAATACATTTGAGTTTTAAAAATGTACATACATTCAAACATACATACATACAGATCTACTCTAATTATACCATCTTAATCTTACATCACAATTCCTTGACAACTCTTTTCTAATTTTGTAACTTCCTAACATTCTTTCGTGATTGGTCTACTTTACAGTTATACCTTTAATTGTTTACCACCTTTCATACTCTTCCTTTCCTCTCTTTCATCTTTTCTTCATCTTCTCCCCCTTCTCAAACTTTCTCCTAATTCCCTCTTTGTATCTGCAGCCGCAAGATTGTGAGTTCAATTCCAGCCAGGGGCTCAGGGTCGACTCAGCCTTGCATCTTTCCATAGATGGCTAAAATGCATACCCAGCTTGTTTGGGGAAATTAGCTTACACATTGTAAACCGCTTAGGGAGTGCTTAAGTGCACTGATAAGCAGCAGTATAGAAATGTACTTGCTATTGCTACTTCCTATTGTATCCAACCTTCCCTGACTGTGTGAGATTGTAGAAGGGTAGTAGAGTAGAAAGTAAGGAATGTGGGAAGATGGTTAGAGTAAGTGAGTAGAAGATAATGTAGATGAAAGGATAGGGAGAAAAGAAGTTGGGGAGGAGAGAGAAGGAGAGGAGGAGAAGGTAAAATGGAGGAGGAAGTAGGGAGGGAGGGAAGGAAAGGATTAAGCAAGGTTATCTAGGCATTTGGTAGGTCCTCCAGCGTGATTCTATGGCCAACATCTAGCAGATGTTGACCACAGAGTTGCATTGGAGGACCTGCAGATTCCTAGAGAAAACGCCTCTCTAGGCATTTTTTAAGTCCTCCAGTATGATTCTCTGATCAAATTCTGGCAGATATTGACCATAGAGTTACACTGAAGGACCTGCAGATTCCTAGAGAAAACGCCTCTCTAGGCATTTGTAAGTCCTCCAGTATGATTCTCTGATCAAATTCTCGCAGATATTGACCATAGAGTTGCACTGGAGGACCTGCAGGTTCCTAGAAGGGCGTTCTCTCAAACAAATAAAGGTTTTTGTTATTTGCGGTTTTTCCACATTCAGAGGGGTCCTTCGCCCCTAGCCCCAGCAAATGTGGAGGGACCCCCGTATTTCCTCAATACTGACCTCTGGCCTGACCCTGCTTTCCAACTCAGAGGCGCGGGGCCTACAAGGGCCCTCACAGTTGGAGAGCAGGCCGCGGTTGCTAAGCAACCAGAGAGGCCCGGCCTGCATCCCGTGGTAACTGTGGGGTGACAGCTTAGCGCGCATGCGCAGAGCCCGGCCCTCTCCTCCCTCCGCTCACCGAACTCGGCCACGAGCGACGCCAGCCCGCCGTAGACGAACGGCTTCCAGCTTAACACGGACATGGCGTCGGCTCGGGAAGGGAGCCAGCAGGCCCCCTTCGGCCTCACCGGGCGCGGCCTGACTCCTCCGCCTTCAGCCGAAGAGAGACACAGCCGCCAGGGAACCCTTCGGAGAAAAGAAAGCGAGGAAGGAGGTCGCTGCCGGCTCGATGGGCAACGCGCAGGCGCGCCCCTCGGGTCGTGATTGGTAGAGGCGATGGGGAAGAACCAATGGCAGAGCTGCAGAGAGAGAAAGGCCCCCTCCCGCGTGACTCCGCTGAGGGGGCAAGGGAGGCGGGGCCCGGACGAACAACGTCACGCGGGGGCGGGCCTTTCTCTCCTTGACGCCCTTCCATTGGTTCCGCCTTTCGTGGAACCGAGGGGCGGGGACTGTGGCTCTGCTGAGGGGCTCTCAGGACTTCCGGCGGGCCCCCTCTCCTATCTCCAAAGGCTGACAGGAACTTCCGGTCTTGGTCCTCCTTTGCCAGGACCTGCCCTACATTTCGACCTTCTTCTGTCCGGGAGGAATCCCCAAATGTCTTCCATTTTGAATATAATTAAGAAACATGAATTTAGCAGTTATACCAGGTGCTTTTCGCTTTTATTTGGTCACCTCCTCTTACGTTTGGCCTCGGAGGTTCCACTCTTTTGGGGTGCCTTATCCTCCTTTGCAGTTATGGCACCTGGTCGCCCTGCTCTAGTATTATAAAGAGTTGGAAGAGACCCTCCTAGGGTCATCCAGCCCAGCCCTCTTTTGCCATGCAGGAATACCCAGTCAAAGTACCAAAGTTACATTAGGAAGAACCTCCTGACAGTAAGAGTTGTTTGACAGTGGAACACACTCCCTTGGATTGTGGTGTTGTCTCTTTCTTTGAAGGTCTTTAAACAAAGGCTGGATGGTCATCTGTTATAGCCCTTTGATTGTGAGTTCCTGCATGGCAGAATGGGGTTGGACTGGATGGCCCTTGGGGGTCTCTTCCAGCTCTAGGATTCTATGGTTCTATACCCCCATTACATGGCCGTCCAGCCTCTGTTTAAAGACCTCCAAAGTGTCATGTTTAGTAGCTGAAGAACCTGAAGAACTAGGATAGTGTAGTGAAATTTAACTATTGCCTTTATTCTGGATTCTTAAGACACACGGACTAGTCCACAATGGTTAGAATCAACTCTTGAATTTTCCCCAGTTAAACAACACTTTAAAATCCCTTGTCCAGCTGCCCCCCCCCCCCGGTAGCCTGTACCATTTGTCCACTTAAAAGATGTGCTTTGAAGTTTGTCCTCAATTCCTATAGCAATAGCAGCTTCATTTATATACCACTTTGTACCATGATAGGCAGTCGTTAAGTGGTTTACAACTATAAGCTAATTGCCCCCAACAAGCTGGGTGCTCATTTTAGTGACCTTGGAAGGATGCAAGCCTGACTCGAGCCTGAGCTATCACTCCGGAGAGGAAGGCACCATCATAAATAGTTAAGTCACTTGCCCCCAATCTACCATTACCTTTGATTCCCCCTTCTACAGCCCCACACTTTGTTATCAGATGCCTGTGAGGAACATGACACAAAGGAGGAGACTCCACCACCTTCTGAGGCAGCGTCTTCCACTGTCAAACAGCTCTTACTGTCAGGAAGTTCTTCCTAATGTTGAGCTGGAATCTCTTTTCCTCAAGTTATCCTTTGCTCCGTGTCCTAATCTCTGGAGCAGCAGAAAACAAGCTTTCTCCATCCTCAGTATGACATCCTTTCAAATATTTAAACATGGCTATGTCACCTCTTAACCTTCTCTTCTCCACTCACACAGCTACCTAAGTCACTCCTCATAAGGCATGGCATCCAGACCTTTCACCATTTTGGTCACCCTCTTCTGGGCTCCGACTCTCATCCTCACACATCATAACCTGTGCTATGGCTGACAGAACTTGCAGTTCAGCATCCAGAGTAACATGTCATGCACCACTGCTACATCAAAGACCTTCACTTATTTTTTACCTGTCACGCACAAAAGAGATAGCACATACATCTGTGTCACAGTAAACTTATCTCCCTTTATTAGCTGAGTTGAAATGGCTTTGAAAAAGGTCTTAACCACACTCAAAGGTTGATACAGAAAGGCTTTCCGTGTCTTAAAAATAAAGAACTGAAAGCATGTAGCCAAGCAGCAAACAGGAGACACGCTCCATGTGCTCTAAGATGGTCAACTGTTTATTCAGTTTTTAATTCAGCGCTTTTGAACCGCTGAATTAAAAACTGAATAAACAGTTGACCATCTTAGAGCACATGGAGCTTGTCTCCTTTCTATTTTCTTGTCTTAAGACAGGAAGCGTTTTCCATGTCTTTCTCCCACATATCGCTTAACGGAAAGGATAGAAAAGGACATTTAGATCAGTTGTTAAATCAAAATTCCTATCAGCACAAGGCAGCATAGCCAACAGCATGGGACTTGCCATCTGAACATGTGGCATGCGTTCTCCAATACAAGAGTGAGAAATGCGTGCTACAGCAGTTGTTGAACTGTGTCTGCCCAGCATTTCCCACCTTTAGCTATGCTGGCAAAGGCTCCTGGGAGTTGCACAGTTCAATGTCTGGAGGACCACAGAGTTCGCACCCTTGCCTAAAAGCATATATAACCCTCTTATGTAAGCAGAGGTCACATATTGAAAAGAGGTAGATGTGTGAGGAAAGGAAATTCAAGGTGCAAGGGTAGCCAGCTTATGGCTCTCCAGAGATTGCTATTTGTTGGCATCAGTGTATGGCAACTCTATGTATGAGAGACCACTATGAGCTCCAGTCATCAGCAGCCCTACTCACATGTTGGTGAACCAAGTGCTATATTTTCCTTTATTGTATAAATCCACCTGTAATGTGGTCTTCCTCTTTCCTGCTAACTTTCTCAGCATTATTGTATTTTACAATGAATTGTGTCATCCTGTGCTTCTATTATCCCTCACTGATGGCTGTTGTCTAGGGCTGATAAAAACTGCAATCTAGAATCTGGAGCTCCATAAGTTGCTCACTCCTGAAATACAGTTAAACATATTCTGAATAGACATTCTTCTCCTTTTAACATAGTACAACAGGGAGAAATTAGCAGGCACAGCTTTTCCTTCAATGTGTGTAATTTCACTGACATGTCAGGCTGGTATTAATGGTGTGAAGCTTTTCTGATGATAAGTGTAACAAAATACCTCCTAATGAAGACTATCTCCATTCGTCTCATCCACCAAATAATCAGCTTGTACTGACAATATCAAAGAAATTTTAATACCTCATAGGTATCCCTGTACCTGTTGTATGTGGCTGTCCACAGCTCCCTCGGATTAAAACAGCATCTGCATCAATACAATAGCAACAGTACGTGACTCTATCTGTTCACTTGAAAATACCACCAACTCACCCATGTTAAAATGGAGATTACCCTTGGGTCTGTGTAGGCAGGACAAGGATCGCCACCACCATCACCATGGCTCCAAACTAGGAAACTGAAGGACTACAATGCTGGTGAATGAAGATAATACAATATACAGCAGAAAATGTGTACAAACACTTCCAACATAAGAAGGTGACCAGCGGGGGTGGGTGAGTGGATGGGATTTCTGGTCTGGGATTTTGTTTTTGGTTTTTTATGCAGAGCAGAGAAGTCTACAGAAAAGCCACAGCTAGTGAAAAGAGGCAGCTACTGAAAAAAGAAACAAGAAACGGAATGAATATGTGCTCCACTCACTTCTGATTTGGGTCAAGCACACTACAACCTCCAGTCATGTCCCTCTGAAGGAATGTACCTCGCCACCCCTTCCCTAGTGTTTACATTCCCCAGTTCAAGAAGGAGACACACTAAAGTCCAAGCAGTGGGAATGTGAGTTTACATGCAGCAAGTTCTTTGAGAAGGAACTAGTGTATGCATTCACAATAGTTCAAAACAAATGTATTCATCCAAGATTTGGGGGGGGGGAAAAAAGATCAATTGATCTGAAACTATGGCATTGCTTTATGTATAAAATTAAGGAGATGTTCAGTCAGATGCACATGTCCTACCACCTGGCTTTGCTCTCTGTGCTTCCTTTCTGAGGAGACAAATTCCAGCCCAAGAGCCAACTACAAACTTTCACCATTAAGGATTTAGCCCAGCCAGCAATCCTGCATTCCTCCCTCCCATCCAACTGCTGCTGTGAAGTTAAGGCCACCATGACCTTTGTGTCTCTTCCTGTTTACAAAGGCAGAACAGGCCAGGTGGCTTAGTAGGACCTGGAGGACTTCTTCTCCTTAGAAGACTTCTCTCTGCTCTCCCACTGGTCTCGAGACCTTCTACTGTCAGCAGCTTCAAGCTTCTCTTTTGGGACATCTACTCTCCTGTATTTCTCTTCATTGTGAGATGTTTGCGGGTCTTGCCTGCCCCGATCTGTGCCTCTTTCTCGAGACCTCTCTCTCAGATGCTTGTACTTGGGTTCCTGTTCATGGTGCATATGGCTTGTGTGTTTGTGCCCAGATATGCTGTTCCAATTCTGCTGACTTGCACTAGCATAACGTTCATAGCCTGGGTCTTCCTTTTCCACTTTGATCCTGGTTTTAGGAGATGGCACATCTGCAAGTGGTTCTTTCACACTTTTTCGATGCTCCTTCTTTTCTTTCTTTTTCTTCTTGTTTTTCTCTTTTGAAATAGTAAAAAAAAAACTGGGATCAAAAGGGTTTTCTGCAAATATCCTTTCCTTAACCCTGACTCATCTCTTTAATAGCCACCTAAAATAGTTCATCTTCTATCCAGAGCCTGGAAAATGTACTCTTAACTACAACTCCCAGAACTTGCCAGCCAGTGTAGTTACTAGGAACCACCGAATATCCCATGACATTTCCTTTCCAAATGATTTTGGGGAAAAAACTTTTCTAGAACCCGTCTCACCCCAATGCAATGAGCCTTTTAAATTACTGCTCAAAGTACAGTTATCCCTCCAGTTGTCCCTCCACATTTGCAGCTTTGACCATTGTTGATTTGATTATTTGTGGATTTGATCAATATGTTCTCTCTAGGAATCTCTAGGTTTTCCAGTGCGCCTCTATGGTCAACTTCCAGCAAAAGGCGATCACCGAATTGTACTGGAGGACCTAGAGATTCCTAGAGTAAATATTCCTCTAGGCATTTTTAGGTCCTTCAGTGCCATTCTATGGTCAACTTTTACCGGACATTGACCATATAGTTGCACTGGAGGACCTAGAGAGTCCTTGAGAGAGATGTTCTCTCATGTAAAATAAATAGTGCTTTTTTATTTGCGTTTTTTCCACTTTCATGGGGGTCTTGCACCCCTAACCCCAGTGAATATGGAGAGCCCACTGTACAAAAAATTTCAATTTTTGTCCTCCAATTTAAATATATACTATCCATTTATTTCACAGTAAGCTGAAGCAAATCTTTGTCAAAAAGCTAGTTTTTGCTTTCTTCCAGTCTCTTACCCCCACCATCCCAAAGCACTCCAGTTAGTGAAGAGCTAAAACCAATAAGCATGCTTTCTACAGTCCACACTAGTCAAAGGCTTAGAAACAGAAGGGCAGAAAAGCGATAGGCATTAGGACTTTCCCAACATGCTTTGCCACTGTCTTGCCTTATATTCTGCTGTATGAACCAGAAACTTGGGGCTTCTAGTGGGCTTAAACTCCTTGACAGAGAAATTTTACCTTTTTTGTGTTTCTTCACTTCCACCTCATTCTCTTCAGAGGATTCAGAAGAACTTGGAGGAGGTGTTTTAACACCACATCCTTTCTCTCGCAGTGTTTTTGTAACATCATCAATATCTTCAGTATCTTTTGGTGGGCGATAGTTAGCCACATGGTCCACACGAATAGTTCTTCCTTTTATCTGCGAATACAGAATCACTGCAGTTATGTAGCAGCCATGCCAATGTGGCACAGCCAGTTGGACTATGGCTCTGAAGACCAGGGTTTGAATCCCCATTGGGCAGTGAAACTCATTGGGTAATGTTAGGCAAGTCACATTCTCTCAGCCTCAGGGAAACGTAATGAAAACCTCCTCTGAACAAAACTTGCCAAGAAAACCCCACTATAGGGTCACCATAAGTTGGAAACGACTTGAAGGCACAACAACAACAACCATCCTATAAAGCATTCATTTTCATCTCTCCCTTTTCTTTGATAGCTACCACCTTAGGCGGCTTCAGAATGGCTTCCAGCTGCTCCAGGGGTATGCGTTGTCTGCACATCCCACTCCTGAAGTGAACGGAAGCTGCACTTTTTAGCCCGTCTGTTTCGGGCTTTATTAACAGCTTTAAGGCTGATGCTCCTTTCTTGCCCCATTTTTAGGAACCTTGCCAAAACTCACCAGCCATGTATGGAAACCCACTCCAGAAGCCATTTTTATGTCTCAATACACCTTCAGGGTGAGAGATTATCACAGCCCAACCCTAGCAACCAAATGGACCAGAGGATTCCTGGACTTTGCTTTTCACCAACCTTTATCCCATTGAAATTATCAACTGCAAGGATGGTACTTCGCTGATCTTCATAGCAAATAAAGCAGAAACCTTTGGATTTCCCTGTCTTCTTGTCACGGACCAGGTTGATGTTCACAATTTCCCCATACCTGAAGGGAAATATAGGGATTTTAGCTTTCTTGCTTAAAAATAGCTCATGAAGGAAACAGCTCAAGCAGGGTCACTTTAACAAAACACAAGCACTGACATACAGGGTTTCAAACATGCAATTCCTCAAGGCATGTAATGAAGGAGAGCACAATTCTACTCTTAACTTGGAAATGTGATTTGTTGGGATTAAAGTTACCAGAATCCCTGAGGCAGCATGGCCAGGCAGTTGATAATCAGAAGCCTCTATACTACAAGAAGGTATAAAAGTGGAAGTGATGGCACTCTTTGCTATTTGTCTCTAGCACCAAGAATTCAGAGTCATACAGCTTTTGTACGTAGGGATTCCAATTAATGATCATTACTAAAATTAAATTATCATTGCAAAAATCATTACAAGGCTTGCTCTTGAAAGGCTAGCATCCTATCTATGTCTAGTGCTCAGATTTCACATGAAAAGTATTGTATCAACTGCTCAAACACATATTTTTTTCCAATCAGAATCTTTCATGGAACCCCTAGCAACCTCTTGCAGAACCCTAGGGTTCCAGGGAACCATGGTTTAAAAAATCCTGCATTTACCTGAAAATCAAGGCCATTCAACTCAATGGATCTTAGTTCAGAATAGATATATAGCAGGATTGCACTATGAATGTTTTTAAAGTAATTTTGCAAACTGTATTTTTAAAAAATCTCTTACACTTTGAATTGATGAGAAACATTTAAAAACTCTTGCTCTTGGCTTGCTCTAGGAGGAGAGCTAATACCCCTGAAGAAAGGATCAAAATTCAAAATGACCTGAATAGATTAGAAAGCCGGGCCAAAACTAACAAAATGAACTTCAACAGGGAGAAATTTTAGGTACTGCACTTAGGCAGAAAAAAATAAAATGCATAGATATAGGATGAGGGACACCTGGCTAAACAAGACTATATTTGAAAAGGATCTAGGAGTCCTAGTAGAACACAAGTTAAACATGAGTCAACACTGTGATGCAGCAGCTAAAAAAGCCAATGCAATTCTAGGCTGCATCAACAGAAGTATAGTGTCTAGATCAAGGGAAGTAATAGTGCCACTATTTTGCTTTAGTCAGACCTCACCTGGTATACTGTGTCATTTTGGGCACAAAAATTCAAAAAGGATGTTGTCAAACTGGAGCGTGTCCAGAGGAGGGTAACCAAAATGGTAAGAGTCTGGAAACCATGCCTTATGAGTAGAGACTTAGGGATCTGGGTATGTTTAGCCTGGAGAAGAGACATTTAAGAGGTGATATGATAGCCCTGTTTAAGTATTTGAAGGGATGTCATGTTCAGGATGGAGCTTGTTTTCTGCTGCTCCAGAGAATAGGACCCAGAGCAATTGATGCAAGCCAGAGGAAAAGAGATTCCACCTCAACATTAGGAGGAACTTCCTGACAGTAAGAGTTGTTTGACAGTGGTGTCTCTTTCTTTGAAAGTCTTTAAACAGAGGCTGGATGGCTATCTGTTGGGGATGCTTTGATTGTGAGTTCCTGCATGACAAGGGGGTTGAACTGGATGGCCCTTGGGGGTCTCTTCCAACTCTGTGATTCTATGATGCTTATTAGACCTATTTTTTCCACTTACTGTGAAAATACACAGATAATGTCACCTTCTGTCAGCTCATAAGGCAGCCCCCCTAGAAGAAAAGAGAGGGAGTTAATAAGCTTTTTCTAGTCAAAAACAAAGATCACGAATCATAATTTTCATACTTCAAAGACTGGGCACCCAAGACTGCCTCTACACTTAGTACGCACCCACAAACACCCAAGCGCTGTCACTGTATTCCGCATGCCAGGAAACTTTATCTTGCACGCCAAGCTGTGCTTCACGTTCATTCAGTTCATTTATCAGCTTCACCTTAGTTAGTGGGCTAAAGAAAAAGAAACAGCACGTTTTCTGCAGCGCACTTGGAAAGACTGGGGTTCTCAATATTTATATTATTACATTTTTACATCACCCTTTCTCCCAGACTTAGTATGGGGTACATGGCTCTCTCCATGTTAACCACAACCCTGCGAGGGCAGTTAGGCTGAGAGAGAAGTGCTTCTGCTTCAACAAAGGTCATTCCATGAGGTTCAAGAATGAATGGGGATTTGGACACAGGAAACCACTATCTCAGTCTCAACACTAACTCGGGGACGGGGAATCTTTTTTGGCCATCCAGATTTTGGACCTCAGGTCCCCAAAACTGTAGGCAGGGTAGCCAGATGCAAAAGGACTGTGGGCAGTGCTGTCAAAGCCATCTGGAGGACCAACATTTCATCATCCAAGCTTTACCCAGTTGTATTCTACAGAGAGGTGGTATACAAATAATAATAATAATTATTATTATTACACCTAACGGCTCAAGACTATCTATAGATCATTGTTCTAATCCCAGAACTCAAGAAACTTAATCCAAAATACGTGAGGGTTGGTAGTGGTTACTGCTTGATTAGACACTCTGCACATGCCCAGAAGGAACATTAACAACCTATGATATGCAGATGGCACATTACCACTAGCAGAAACCAACGAAGACCCGGAGCATAGTTGTCTGAGCGCTGGACTATGACTCTGGAGACCAGGGTTCGAATCCTGGCTGGGCCATGAAACCCACTGGGCAAGTCACACTTTCTCAGCCTCAGGGGGAGGCAATGACAAGCCTCCTCTGAACAAACCTTGCCAAGAAAACCCCAGGATAGGTTCGCCTTAGGGTCCCCGTAAGTCAGAAACGACTTGAAGGCACACAACAACAACAACAACAGAACAACCACACTCCTTGACCCCCCCTTTCCTTTTCATACAAGTTCCAGGCCAAAACCTGGTCCATAAGGGCTAAGCACCCTCCTCCCCGTATCGTAGCAACCTCTTCCCCCCCCCCCCCCCCTTTTCATGGCCCGCTCTTTAACTTACTTCATCTTGGTATCTTCGCCTTATGAGTCTGCGCATGCGTCGCTTTTCCCGGCAGCCTGTGCGAGCGCCATATCGCCTTCCCTCGCCCGGATTGGTCGAGCGTTCTGCGCGAGCAACCAATCACGATCGCTCCTTGTGCTGCTCCGTTCTGGAAGCAGAGCGAGGGAGGAAGTTGCCAGGGCTGCGTCCACACAACAGGAATAATGCTGTTTGATACCGTTTTATGTGGCATGGCTCAGTGCTGTGGAATTCTGGGAATTGCAGTTTGTTATGGTCTGCTCTGGGGAACACAGTTCCAATTCCCGGAATTCCATAGCACAGCCATGGCACTTAAAGCGGTATCAAACCGCATTGTTTCTGCAGTGCGGATGCACCCTGAGCTTCCCCTCAAAAGGAAAAGTGAACTAATTTTATTATTTATTTTCTTGTAGTTACAGAGCCCCGTCGGTTTAACCCAGGGGTAGGCAACCTTTCCCCTTTAAGGGCTGAAGGACTTCAGTTCCCAGAATCCCAGGAGCTATTGGCCAACATGGGACTATTGGCCAACATGGCTGAGGCTTCTGGGAGCTGAAGTCCCTTGGCTCTTAAAGGGGAAAGGTTGCCTATCCCTGGTTTAACCTTTTTTGGTCCAGAACACACTGCAGAAATGATCCAGGTTGAGACCGCTTTAAACTCCCCTGGCTCAGTGCTAGGGAATCCTGGGAACCGTCGCTTATTGTGGCACCCGAGCTCTCTGACAGAGAAGGCTCAGTGTCTCACAAACACTACACTTCCCAGGATTCCCTAGCACTGAGCCAGGGCAGTTTAAAGCGGTCTCAAACTGGATCATTTCTGCAGTGTGTTTTGGACCTTTTATAACGAAGATCTTATCTTCTCTTTCGCATGGTTATTAACAATGCTAGTAAGGTTGATATGGCTGGTAACTCCAATTTTGTTCTCTGTTGTGATAATAAATTGAATTAATAAGTTTAATACAATTATATTTAAAATACACACAGACACACATATGTATTTAAAATGCATATATCTTTATGTTTCTTGACATATGGGTTGCAGAGTGGCAGAAATAGTGCAAATTGACTTCACTTTAAGGGTTAGGGTTAGGGTTAGGGAATCATGGGAACTGTATTTTATTGTGGCACCAGAGCTCTCTGACAGAGAAGGCTCAATGTCTCAGAAAAAAATCCAATTCCCATGATTCCCTAGCACTAACCCTAACCCTTAAAGTGGACTCAGTTTGCACTATTTCTTAAGAAATCAGAAAAAGACTAGGAATGGGAAAGGCAGCCATGAAGGACTAGGCAAGATCCTAAGGAGTAAAGATATACAGGGGTAGGCAACCTTTCCCCTTTAAGGGCTGAGGGACTTCAGTTCCCAGAATCCCAGGGGCTATTGGCCAACATGGGACTATTGGCCAACATGGCTGAGGCTTCTGGGAGCTGAAGTCCCTTGGCTCTTAAAGGGGAAAGGTTGCCTACCCCGATATACAATATACAACTGAACACTAAAGTGAGGATGGCCCAAGCCACTATATAGTCAGACCTCTGTATCCACGGATTCTTCACCTACGGACTCAAGCACCCACAGCTTGAAAATATATATTTTTAAAAATACATTCCCAAAAGGAAACCTTGATTTTACCATTTAATTATATAAGGGAGACCATTTTTTATTATGCCATTGCATATAATGCCTAACTTGAACTCCCATAGATTTTGGTATCTAGAGTGGGTCCTGGAACTAAACCCCAGCGGATACCAAGGGTCCGCTGTATTACCACTGTTTGCTAGTATTTGTTGTTGTTTTTTAACTTTTATAATCAATGTTTTAGCTCTGTCTCATTTTTTTAAACTTTATTTTTATCCACATTAAATCAATAGTTATTTAGCTTACATTTACATTCTCAGTTTCTACATCATCATATTCTTTCCACCATTCCATACTTCCTAACAATCTCCTAAGTAGATCACCTTGTTTTCACATTTTTATTCTTCGACTTATAGTTAATCAGAATTTTTCTAGATAGATATCATACATCCATCACAGCATTCACAGGACCTATCCTTAACCCTCATGCTACCTCCTTCTAAAAATAATACCTATATTTTATTATTGCCACTTTTATTACTTGTAATCTAATCTGCTCTTGCAAAATTCTTTTATTGGAAACCACTCTTTTTCAGTAGTCACAGCGGCCTTCATTGAATCATTGAATTCTATGAATCTATAAAATATATGGTAACCTGCCTTCATGGAATCATAGAATCCTAGAGTTGGAAGAGACCCCAAGGGCCATCCAGTCCAACCCCCCTTCTGCCATGCAGGAACTCCCAATTAAAGCATCGCAGACAGATGGCCATCCAGCCTCTGCTTAAAGACCTCCAAGGAAGGACCTCCAAGGAAGGAGACTCCACCACACACATTGTAGGAAAAGGGTGAGATATAAATCCTGGAAATAAATAAATAAATAAATAAATACCCATCGCCATGCATGGATGTGAAAACTGGACAGTGAAGAAAGCAGATAGGAAGAAAATCAACTCATGTGAGATAATGTGGTGCTGGAGAAGAGGGCTGAGGATACTGGGGACATCCAGAAAGACAAATAAATGTCCTTTAGCAAATAAATGTCCTTCCAGCAGATCAGGCCTCAACAGTCCCAGGAAGCCGAGATGATGCGACTGAGGCTGTCGCACTTTGGCTAAATCATGAGAAACCACGGATCACCAGAAAAGACGATAATGCTAAGAAAGGCAGGAAGAAAAGAAAGGAAGACCCCATGCTAGATGGACAGATTCAGTCGGGGATGTCATGGCCTGAGTTTGCAGGATCTGAGCGGAGTAATGGAGAGCAGGGGGGCTTGGAGATGCCTCAGTCACAGGATCACCAGGATCAACTCAAGAGCAGTTTAACAAAACAATAAATGTATAACTATAGTCGTCCCTGGCTTCCACTCCACCATAAGCATCTGAAGCATAAGCATCTGAAGAAGTAGACTAAAGTCTACGAAATCTCATGCTACAAATATATTTTTTCCCCAGTTAATCTCAAAGGTGCTACAAAATCTCTCTATATATTAATTCTACAGATTTAACATGGCTCTATCTTTAAATTCTACCAGTATGGAATAATAATAATAATAATAATAATAATAATAATAATAATAATATTTTTATCCCACCCAGGGCAGCTTACAACATTAAAATATACATTTCATATCCCACAATCCCACCCACCCCTTAAAACACTATTAAACAATGACAATTTAAACACACACTTAAAATAATTAATACAAATAGTGGAAAGCACCACACTTAGCCGAATGAAGTGGAGAATCCATCAGCCTCTTCAAGAAACTTGCCCAGATACGGAGATCTTCTTTTTCAACAAGTGCAAGCGATGGGATGTCGTTCCCGGAGACTTACGCATGGGGAGCCCTTTGCAAAACTACGTATCACATAGAGCTCATGGGGTCTATTTATGCTGACTGGTTCTGCAGTAGCCAACAGTCCTTTTCAGTTTTCTTCAGTTAAACTCCTGCACTCCTGTCTTGTCTGTCCCTGGCTTCCACTCCACCATAAGCATCTGAAGAAGTAGACTAAAGTCTACGAAAGCTCATGCTACAAACGTCTCCTTTTATTCCAGTCATTCTCAAAGGTGCTACAAAATCTCTATATAATAAATACATTTAATGCTACTATTTTAAAATGCGCTTTACTGAATTTAATAACTGCATTAGACAGTAATTCCATACACTCTTGCGTGACAGTAAGATTAATAATTTTGTGGTGCTTTAAAGACTAAAGTTTTGTTTGGAATAAACTACAGTGGGCCCTCCCCATTCGCTGGGGTTAGGGGCACAGCACCCCGTGAAAAGTGGGAAAACCACAAAAAAAACAAAACAAAAAACATGTTTTCAACCTGAGTTAACACCTGTCCAGGAATCTCTAGGTCCTCCAGTGCAACATCTGCCAAACGTTGACCAAGAACTGCGCTGGAGGACCTACAAATGCCTAGAGAAGTGTTCTCTCTAGGAATCTCTAGGTCCTCCGGGGCAACTCTGTGGTCAACATCTGCCATTGACCATAGAACTGCGCTGGAGGACCGACAAATGCCTAGAGAAGTGTTCTCTCTAGGAATCTCTAGGTCCTCTGGGGCAACTCTGTGGTCAGCATCTGCCAGACATTGACCATAGAACTGCGCTGGAGGACCTACAAATGCCTAGAGAAGTGTTCTCTCTAGGAATCTCTAGGTCCTCTGGGGCAACTCTGTGGTCAACATCTGCCAGACATTGACCATAGAACTGCGCTGGAGGACCGACAAATGCCTAGAGAAGTGTTCTCTCTAGGAATCTCTAGGTCCTCTGGGGCAACTCTGTGGTCAGCATCTGCCAGACATTGACCATAGAACTGCGCTGGAGGACCTACAAATGCCTAGAGAAGTGTTCTCTCTAGGAATCTCTAGGTCCTCTGGGGCAACTCTGTGGTCAACATCTGCCAGACATTGACCATAGAACTGCGCTGGAGGACCGACAAATGCCTAGAGAAGTGTTCTCTCTAGGAATCTCTAGGTCCTCTGGGGCAACTCTGTGGTCAGCATCTGCCAGACATTGACCATAGAACTGCGCTGGAGGACCTACAAATGCCTAGAGAAGTGTTCTCTCTAGGAATCTCTAGGTCCTCTGGGGCAACTCTGTGGTCAACATCTGCCAGACATTGACCATAGAACTGCGCTGGAGGACCTACAAATGCCTAGAGAAGTGTTCTCTCTAGGGATCTCTAGGTCCTCCGGGGCAACTCTGTGGTCAACATCCGCCAGACATTGACCATAGAACTGCGCTGGAGGACCTACAAATGCCTAGAGAAGTGTTCTCTCTAGGGATCTCTAGGTCCTCCGGGGCAACTCTGTGGTCAACATCTGCCAGACATTGACCATAGAACTGTGCTGGAGGACCTACAAATGCCTAGAAAAGTGTTCTCTCTAGGGATCTCTAGGTCCTCCGGGGCAACTCTGTGGTCAACATCTGCCAGACATTGACCATAGAACTGCGCTGGAGGACCTACAAATGCCTAGAGAAGTGTTCTCTCTAGGAATCTCTAGGTCCTCCGGTGCGACTTTTGGCAGGCGTTGACCACAGAGTTGTGCTGGAGGACCTAGAATCTCAATATTCCTAGAGAGAACATATTCACCAAATCCGTGAACAACCAAATCCGCAAAAGGCCAAGCCACAAATGTGGAGGGCTGACTCCATTATGGCCTGTAGCTCACTCCATGGAGTGCTGTCTCAGTTGTACGTGAGTGCGTCGGATACGATCTGTCGGAAGAGAGATAACAAAGGCAAAAAGGGCAAACACTGACAATTATGTTAACAAACTGTTGTGCTTTTCGCATTTCAGTTCCCTCACCCACTGATTATATCATGAGAGAGAACTCAAATGCAAGATATTTAATAGTGGCCATCATGACCAGCTTTCAAGTAAGGACCAATGTTTTTACCTTTTTGCAGTATACCGTATATACTGGACTGTAAGTCAACTTCATATGTATAAGTCTTGGGCAAGTTTGGGGGCCAAAAGTACGGATTTCGATATAACCCGTGGATAAGTCAAGGGTAAAAGGGTAACTGATATGTAGTTTAATTGACTTTTAAGGGGGGGAGGGAGTTATACTTTTTTAAGTTGTATGTATTTTAGCCTTGTAAACCGCCTAGATTGGTTCGCCACCGGGTGGTATATAAATAAAAATTATTTTATTATTATTATTATTATTATTATTATTATTATTATTATTATTAAAACCTAGGGGCATGTAACAAAGGATCTATAGGATAAAGCACAGGAAAACAATGCCAAAGAACTTAACAAAATCCCAGGAGGCATAATTGTTTATGCTAACACTAAAAGGCTGGATGGATGATGGCTATAAATAAAAATTTATTATTATTATTATTATTATTATTATTATTAAAACCTAGGGGCATGTAACAAAGGATCTATAGGATAAAGCACAGGAAAACAATGCCAAAGAACTTAACAAAATCCCAGGAGGCATAATTGTTTATGCTAACACTAAAAGGCTGGATGGATGATGGCTATAAATAAAAATTTATTATTATTATTATTATTATTATTATTATTATTATTATTATTATTATTATTATTATTAAAACCTAGGGGCATGTAACAAAGGATCTATAGGATAAAGCACAGGAAAACAATGCCAAAGAACTTAACAAAATCCCAGGAGGCATAATTGTTTATGCTAACACTAAAAGGCTGGATGGATGATGGCTATAAATAAAAATTTATTATTATTATTATTATTATTATTATTATTATTATTATTATGAGAGAGTAGAGAAGGATCATTACTTCCAGAAGTTTACTCTTCTTGCCTTTCACCAGGGGATGGTTCCTTTTTAAATAAGACTTAAAGTACAGTACTTACATTGATCAGTGGAAAAGTCGACTCAAATATTTTGGAGTCAATTTTTGGACTAAAATTTCTAGACGTATACATGAGTATATACAGCAATTCTCTCCCACTGTGTTGATTTCAACCTCCTTCCACTCAAGCCGTTGCATAAAATAATTTAGCACCTGCGGCAACATCCATACTCTCGATGAAGTGGGCTGCAGTCTACATATGTTTATGCCAAAAAAGTTTCCTTTACTGAAGCATAAATGTTAAAAGCAGAGAAGGGTACCCACAGCAACCGCAGCTCCCTATTTCTGGATGGGGGGGAAAAAATCTTACTTTTAGTTTGGAGATTCTGAGAATTCTGAATGTTGTGCGCCTTCAAGTCATTTCCAATTTAAGACAAGCCTAAATCATGAGGTTTTCTTGGCAAGATTTATTCAGAAGGGCTTTGCCTCTCTGAGCTTGAAAGAATGGTTCCTTGCTATGGAATTCTGGGATTTGCACTTTAGGGAGGGGAAGGTTAAAAAGATGTTTGGGTGTTGGACTAGGACTAAAGACTCTGGGAGAACAGGGTTCAAATCCCAACTTGGCCAAAGCCACTGGGGGACCTTGGGCAAGTCACACTCTTTCAACCTCAGAGACTGAGAAGCAAAGTCTTATCGGAAAGATCTTGCCAAGAAAACCTCACGATAGGTTTGCCTTCATAAATTGGAAATGACCGGAAGGCACACAACATTCAGAATTCTCAGCCAGAATCTCTAGTGTCTCATCAGACTACAAAACTCAGGATCAGATAGGATGGGAATCATGGCAATGGAATAAATACTGCTATAATTTGATACCGGGAATGGGACCCAGGACTAGCTATTTTTGCACGGGAGTAAAGCTCATCGTTCACAGTCTGAACAAACACACAAAGGGATAAACTTACTCTCTATAAACTGCTCCGACAGCAGTCCTTAAACAATCATAAACAGCTGTCTCCTTCCAGAGAGCACCGAGTGTGAACTAAAGTTCAAAATCCCATTTTCTGTCTTCATTTGGCATGAACATTCCCGGCCTTGTTCAAAATATGGGCAAAGTTTGAGGGGAGTAGCCACGTTTCGTCAGATATATGGGGATGCCCAAACATCTGAGAGTAGTGGAGTCTCCTTCCTTGGAGGTCTTTAAGCAGAGGCTGGATGGCCACCTGTCAGGGATGCTTTGATTGGGAGTTCCTGCATGGCAGAATGGGGTTGGACTGGATGGCCCTTGTGGTCTCTTCCAACTCTATGATTCTGTGATTCTATGATCCAGGAAATACTGGGAGAATGTTAGTTAGATACTTTTGAAAATTTGAGCAAGCCAATTTTATGTTTTGCCTACTGACTTTCAACCCTGGATTGATTTCGAGAGGATATATAAATGTCCTTTGGCCAGACTGGCATAGGTAAAGGTAAAGGTATACCCTGTTGACAAGGTTAACTTGTTGTTGACAGGCATAGCCCAAGTAAAATATATTATTTAATGATAATCATCAAACCGTATTTTTTTATCAGGGTTGGGGAACGCATGGGCTCTCTAGATATTCTTGGACTAAACCTCCTTGCATCCATTGCCAGAAAAGCAAAGGGGGAAAGAATGATGACAGCAATTTGTTGCCACATTTGCAGTGCACTGCAGTTGTCTTCAAGATAAAAAAAAGACTCCCGGGCGACATCAAGTGCTAACAATGGGATAGCTCCTAGTACTAGAAATCAAAGGACATTGTACAACTATTCTGTTGTTATCACTTTGACAGATTTTAATATTTTTTTTAAAGAGAGAGAGAGAGAGAGAGAGAAAGAGAGAAAGAAGCAGCGGTGGAAAAAAACCAGAAGCACTACAAATGGACAAAAATGGCATCTGAACCCTGCCGTAAAATTCTGCCAAACAAGACGGGGGAATCGCACAATTCAATCCTTGTCTGGAAGCACGGACCGTGTTGCTGCATTGACATCTGTAGCCGGCAGAGGCACAGAAAAGCAGGGAGCTCTTCACAAAGAGACAGATGACTACTACTTTTTTGGCAGGCAAAAATGACATCATTGGCGTCTGGTGAAATGAGTCACTAAGGTCTCTCCAAATGGCAGTATTTTTCCCCCTTTCTGTAGTGCATCTTTCTGATTTGAGGTGTTTTTTCCCCCCGTCTTGCGCCATGATGTTTTGCTCTGCCAGCAATATTCAAACTGCCATGGTTTTGTTTTCCCATCTCCACCTTTCAGCTTTTTTACCTCTCTCTTGGGGAAAAAAACTAACATTGCCTCTGAGAGGCTCTCTAGTAAAAACAGCCCATTCCCGGTGTTTCTTTCCCATGCTAGCTGTGCCTCTTCTACGGACAGAATCGCATTGTTGGAGCAATGTGGGAAACAATTTCCTACAGCAGTTCCCACTACGCTCCATTGGCGTCGGTAGGAAACAGTATGTAGAGGGGTCCCCATATTAAAGCAGACAGAGCAAAACATCTTGTGCAACCTTCAAAGACATGTTAGTGGAAGCTTTTGTGTACCAGGGCCTATTTCATCAGATCCACATCGCTGGCCCAAAACACACTGCAGAAATAATCCCGTTTGAGACTGCTTTAGTTGCTCTAACTCAGTTCTAGGGAATCCTGGGAATTGCAGTTTATTGTGGCACTAGAGCTCTCTGACAGAGAAGGCTCAATGTCTCACAAAATTACAGTGACCTGGATGATCTTTATTGATTATGTTAATCATCACTCCACCGGATCCAACCTCTAACTTTGGACAGACACTACATCTTGAAATGGCAGACTCTCTGGCTCTTGCTGAGAACTAATTTTTTTTTATTCTGATGCAGAATAACTACTCATCAGATACATATCTTGGCCCTTGTAGTTATTTGTTGTTGTTATAGTTCGACAGATGTTATCTGTTTTATTGTAAAAACTCAATAAAAATTTAATTAGAAACCCACCCACCCCCAAAGAATCACAGTTCCTAGAATTCCTTAGCACTGAGCCAGGGCAGTTAAAGCAGTCTCAAACTGGATTGTTTCTGCAGTGTGTTTTGGACCACTAACTACTGTTGCGAATTATTACTTTGTCTATCTTAAGCTTTCCACAGCTTTGCTATAAACCATTCTTTTTGCAAAGTATAACCAGTCAGCCCCCCAGTTTGCAATACTTATATACCTGTGTGTCCATACACATACATAAATCCGTGCCAAGTGAGGATACTCGACCCATTAAAACGTACGTGGGTGTGCAAGGTGCTATGACATATAACCTCTACACAGGCATCACAAAATGGACAGTGCAAGCTTGGGATGGTGGTATCAGATTTATATTTATAAACAATTTCCTGATGGAATCGATTGCCTAGAATAGGGATGGGTACTCCTTCATTGGAGGTTTTAAAGCAAAGGTTGGATTTCAAGAATGTTTCAGCTGTAGGATTCTTGTATTGGCAGAGGGCTGGACTATATCATCCTTGTAGTTTCTTCCAATTCCATGATTCTATGAAATCACCCAGAGACCTACCAGTAGATCCTGGTCTACCTTTAACCTACCTCTGTGCAATGGCAAATCAAGACTGTTCATCAACAAACCCACATGATACTTATCTACCAGCATTCAAAGAGGTGAACACACACATACATTTTCTTGTCCAGGCTCATCAAATCCACCTGTCTCCTCGCCCTCAATCCTTTGGAACAGAAACAATATTCTAGGACTTCTGCTTTCATTCTACATTTTTCTATGGAGCAAACCGATATTCTTATGATAATAAACATCCACCAGTTTCACTAATGCACTGAATGCCCCCATTCCATTTTCGAAGGCCCAGTGCTACAACAGGGCTCCTTTGTGGGGTTTACTCCGTGAAGGATTCAGCATTGTGGTTAAGCCATCCAGTCGGGTGGGGTGAGCTAAACATTTTTGAACATTAAAGCCAGTTACTGTTATGGGCAGGATTTCCCCCCCAGATTGCAGATATGAGGAGATGATTCCATACCCAAACCGATCGTGAGCCTTACAAATTTTATTATTAACTGAACACTAACTTAGAATGAGAGAAGCAGCTCTCGATTTCAGTGTATTGAGGCACAGCAGCACCATCTTCCCCTGCCAATTCCCCTCTCATTAAACAGGAATTGCAAATGTAGCCGTTCAACAGGGGCAGGTATTTTTGTTACTAGCCTCTGGCGTAAGCTCTGTTTTCTGCCCTCTCCCCTGCTGCCTCTCCATGTCCCGATAAAGCAGAGACTTCTGGGCTTTCAGCCGGCAAGCTAGACACATGAAAATAGATTCCACGTTCTGACTCTCTTTGGGGTCCTTGGCGGAGGTTTCAAACAAAAGCATGTTGTGAGCATCCGCAAACTTCAGGGCCATGCCAGATGGCACTTGAATCTGGTCCCGCAAGTCACACTTGTTTCCCACCAGCACCTTTGGGACGAGGGCAGGGACTGCGTGGCCATTGCACTCCTCAATCCAGGTTTTGAGGTTGAGGAAAGACGCCATCTTGGTGACATCGTAGACGAAAACCACTGCATGCACATTGCGGTAGTAGTGCTCCACCATGCTCTTCCGGAACCTCTCCTGGCCTGCTGTGTCCCAGACCTGCACCTGTAACGCAAGAGTAGGATTCCCCATGAGATTACCAATCAAATAGACCGTTTATTATTATATTTATGCAGGGCTGGTTCTGGATCTTGGCCCATGCCTACAAAATGCCTTCTCCTAGATCCCTTCTGCAACAATGGGTTCCTCATTCTTGGCTTACCTACGGGTGACAGTATGGTAGTGTTAGTCTGTAGACTCAGTATGTAGAAAGATCTTGTAGCACCTTTGAGACTAACTGAAAGAAAGAAGTTGGCAGTGTGAGCTTTCCTAGACTTAAGTCTACTTCCTCAGATGCATCTGGAGTAGACTGAAGTCTACGAAAGCTCATGCTGCCAACTTCTTTCTTGCAGTTAATCTCTCTTCATACTGATTCTACAGACTAACTCGGCTGTATCTTTGAATTCTACCACTAAGGGTAACAGATAGCTGTGAGTTAACCTTTTAGATTTTCCATAATGGTCCTGTCCTAGTGCCTCCCAATAGCATTTTAAGAAATTTTAAATGGCAGCTCTCAGATCCAGTCATCAAATGAGGAACAAAAAGCAGGTTTCAGAGGCCATAATGGACCATCTTTCCTCCAAAAACTTTACGTTATACTCTTCTCCCTATATTTTATCCTCAGCACTGTGACAGAGAGAGAGTGCATTGTCAAAGATAATCAAATGAGCGTCACAATCCTGTAAGGATTTGAACACAGGTCTTTCCAGCCATGCTGCTATATAGGGTAGCACCAACCCTGTTCCAAATCGGGGAACGAGAACCAAAAAAAGGAGGGATTCTCTCTTAAGCAACAACCTTCTTAGTAAGCAAACCCTGGTTGGCATTCCCTTAATCTAATCTATACTCTTCCGTTTGTGAACTTTTGCTCATGCTGGCCTTTGTACTCTTGGTTTAGAAGCCTCCAAGGCCACAGGGCCATCTTTTGTCATTTGAAGGTAGAAATGTGCATGTACACACGCAAACCAGTGTGTGAAAGGAAGAGTAGCAGACAAGTGATAGAATGCGGTTTCCATGAGGAGCACATTTAGAAATTCCTCCAGTTTTGGCCAGCTGCTTGGCTCTCTGCATTTATAAAGTGATTTCCACAGTGATACAATCCATTCTAGCCCCTCTTTTTTCTTGTACATATAACTCAGCCCATAAGAGGCCAAGATCAACTCTGGCACAATATCGTATATTTTCTTATAACAACTATGTTCCTTTGAACTGCAGAGGAAAACACTGCCATCCGACCTGTGCAAACTGCTGACAATACTGTACTCGGGAATCCTAGCTTTTGCACAGGAGAAGGAAAATAAGGTGTTTCGCTTTTTCATCCCCAGAAAGCAAGTAAATAAACATGAAGTATCACATAGAATCATAGAGTTGGAAGAGACCACAAAGGCCATCCAGTCCAACCCCCTACATGTCTGTTTAAATCTTTTGGGGAATATTTGTTAGTGTGTTAGAGTGGTGAGACTGCTGAGTTGTGAGCTCCTGACTCCAATCTCCTGTGGGCTGTGAAACTTAAGCCAGCTACTTACTCTCAGCCTGCCCTACCTCACAGGGTTGTTGTGAGAAAGATGGACATCCAGAGTAAAAAAAAGTGAAGCAAGCACTGATGTCTCAAGAAGAGCTTAGAAAGTTTATCTTCTAATATATATATATATATATATATATATATATATATATATTAGAAGATAAACTTTCTAAGCTCTTCTTGAGACATCAGTGCTTATATATATATATATATATATATATATATATAAAACAACTGTCAGAATTCCCCACCCAACATGATGACGTGAGCTGGAGGATCCTGACAGTTGTAATCCAGAGTTATGTTTCTGAGCTCTGGAAATTAGAGTTTAATATTGGCCCCGGCTCTGAAAAGGCTGAACAGTAGTTTCCCCAAAGACAAGAACCAAAAACTGCAAACGTTGGTCTGACAATATAGTATCTAGTTATTCCTCATTCTTATGTCTCCTCTTCACCAAGCCAACTCTTAGCAATATCTCAGAGCAGATGGACCTCACTTAGCAAAGTACACAACAAAGAGGATCAAACCATCACACTTCTATGGCTAGGGCCCAGGCTTCCCTCCCCAATACAGTCAGACCTCTGTATCTATGGATTTTTATCCATGGACTCAAGCATCTATATGGCTTTAAAATATCCAAAAATTATATACAGTCGACCCTCCGATTTTGCAGGGGATCCGTTCTGGAACACCCCCCCTCCCACGAAAACGGAGATTCGCAAATATTCAAGTCCCATAGGCTTGAGAGGGGCGTGCCCCATTGATTTAAACGGAGGTTGCCCCTCCGTGGATATGTAAAACCGCGGACTTCAAGTCTGCGAGAACGGAGGGGCCACTGTACATTCTAAAAAGCAACGTTTGGTTTTGCCATTTTATATAAGGGACACCATTTTACTTCCATGGTATTTAATGGGACTTGAGCATCCACGGTTTTTGTTATCCATAGGGGTGTGTGTGTGTGTGTCCTGGAACCAAACCCCAGTGGATACCAAGGGCCCAAAGTACTCACGGTAAACCAAAATAAATAAATAAATAAATAAATAATTTAAAAAACTTCCAGGCTAAAACACAGAGTGTACCTAGTCCTTTGTGTAATCATACCAAGTGTGTGTGTGTGTGTGTGTGCGCGCGCGCGTGAGTGTGTGTGTGTGTGTGTGTATATATATATATATATATATATATATCAGAAGGATGCACAGCAGTCCCTGGGGACAGTACTACCTCCAGGATAGGATGAGACCATCCTAGGAATCTGAAGGGCCTTTACAGACTGCCAGAAATAATGCAGCTTGAGGCCACTTTAACTGTCCTGGCTCAGTGCTATGGAATCATGGGAACATTATTTTTTTCTGGGACATTGAGCCTTTTCTATGATTCTATGTGATTCTGTCAGAGAGCTCTGGTGCCATAATAAACTACAATTCCCATGATTCCTTAGCACTGAGCCAGGGCAGTTAAAGTGGCCCCAAGCTGCATTATTTCTGGCAGTCTGCAAAGGCCCTGAAGGCTTCCTATCCTCTCTGATTGTCCTTCTGTGGTTTCTTTTGCCTTTTCCTTTCTTTCCCATTTTCACCAGAGCTGTGTGAACCACTCTTTTCAAGGAAAGAACCCACCTCAGCATCAGAAAGACTCTGGGGCTGTTTCGTCTGCGTGGGTTTATGTGATCGCAGCACAGCGACAACTTCTCTTTGTGCGAAGGCAGGATCACAGATGCAACTATACACACAGAGCTTTCCTCTTCAGTGCAACATTTCCCAGACATGATGGTGAGGTGTGGGTCAGTGCAGAGAAACCGTTGCAAGTCATCAGACGCTGAGTAACCAATGTCATGTCAATGTAACACATCCATGCACCAGCGCCATTTTTCTTTGTTATTGGGGAACAGCAATCGGCGTCCGCAGATCAGGAATTATAGGTGGAAAGGGGCTGGCAGCACATAGGATGTTATCACACGGGGAGTCGCGGGGAGAAAGTGGAAATAAATCGGACGAGCGGAAGTCTTTAATTTACGGGATTTGTCCCGTTCCGCCTCGTCTGGTAACTAAATTCGAATTTAAAAGGGGGTTAATTCGAACAAAAACCTGATCTTTTCATTTTCGGGATTTTTGAGGATTTGAAAAGATCAGGTTTTTGTTCGAATTTAACCCCCTTTTAAATTCGAATTTAGTTATCAGATGAGGCGGAATGGGACAAATCCCATAAATTAAAGTCTTCCGCTCGTCCCATTTATTTCCACTTTCTCTCTGCTACTCCCCGTGTGATAATGTCCATAGAATAGTTCCAAAATAGTGTAGGCCCTTGGCATATACTGGGGTTTGGTTCCAGGACCACCACGGATACCAAAACCCTTGGATGCTCAAGTCCCACTCAATACAATGGCACAGTAAAATGGCACCCCTTATATAAAATCTGGCAAAATCAAGGCTTGCTTTTTGGAATTTACCTCTTTTCAAAAATATTTTCAAGCTGCGGATGCTTGAATCCGTGGATAAATCCACTAATCGATAACCGATCTCTTTTATCAAAATGTATTAATTGTTGATTAAGAATACAGGGCAAGTGAATGAAAAGAGAATAAAAGATTAAGACCAGAATAAGGGAGGAAGAATCATAAATCACACGTGTTGGTGGACTTAGGAAGTTAAAGGGATGTCTTGTTTTATATGGCTAAATGTAAGAACGGGAAGAATGGCGGGAACGGGAGGGTAATTGGGATTGGATGGCTGCGATATATCGGGGATTTTATGTTACAAAAGTGAATGAACGGGAGGGAGAATGAGTTTACCATCTGTAGGACTGCTAAAATACAAGATTAAGAGCAGATTTTCCCATCCCTGTGCCCACTTGCTATGTCGAAATAGCTATCATCCCCAACCATCTAATCTGGCTCCGGATCATAGGAGCTATAGTCCAACACAGCCACCAGGGGCAAGTTTGGGGATGATTGAGATTGTGGTTCAAAACACACTGCAGAAATAATCCAGTTTGAGATTGCTTTAGCTGCCCTGGCTCAATGCTAAGGAACTCTGGGAACTGTAGTTTTGTGAGACATTTAGCTTTCCCTAACAGAGAGCTCGAGTGCCACAATCAACTACAATTCCCAGGATTCCCTCACACTGAACCAGGGCAGTTAAAGCAGTCTCAAAATGGATTATTTCTGCAGTGTGTTTTGGACCAAAAACTACAGCCAGCCCTCCATATGCATGGATTTTTTTTTGTCCACGGATTCAAACATTCACGGATTGAAAATATTTTAAAAATATGCACATTCCAAAAAGAAAACCTTGATTTTGCCATTTTATATAAGGGAAGCCATTGTCTTGTATTTAATGGGATTTTTGAACACCCATGGATTTTGGGATCTTATGGAGGGGTCCTGGAACCAAACCCTAGTGGATACCAAGGACCCACTGTATAAATCCCAACAAGCAAACCTTGCTTTTGCCATTTTATATATGGGAAGCCTGTATTTAATGTGATTTTTCTTGCATTTAATGTGACTTGAGCAGCCACGGATTTTGGTATCTGCGGGGAGTCCTGGAACCAAACCTCAGCAGATACCAAGGGCCCACTCCCTATTCCATAAATCCCAAGAAGCAAACTGTGATTTTGCCATGTTATATATAGGGACACCATTTTACTCGGCCATTGCATTTAATGGGACTTGAACACCCACAGATTTTGCTATCCAAGGGGGGATCCTGGAACCAAACCCCAGAGGATACCAAGGACCTGCTGGGCATCCTCCTTGGTAAAAAATACCCATCATCCATGGTAAAAGACACATTTTACCTTTCACAGGGTACTTTTACGGTCAGAGATTGTGCACCTATTTGGGAAACTGAACAGGTGAGTAATGGTTGCTGTCACTGCCGCTCGCAATCCTGGCTGCTTGGAAGTTGGGGATCCTTACAGGGGTTTTCTTCAAGGCCGCAGTAGACTTTTCCCATCCCTTCGCTGTTCAGAAGACTCTCAAGCCTTTCTTCCAGACACACCAAAAAGGCCAGGACTGCAAGCGAAGGCCATGCATTGCCATGGAGGCTTTGAATGAAGCAGAGAGGAGGCTTTGAAGAGGAGGCTGGCTGGGGATGATGGGAACCGAGGACCAAAACCTGCTGGGCCTTTTGAGAGGGGAATGGGCATCCTGGCTGCAAGATTTTGGCATCCAAGGAGGTTCCTGGAGCCATATATACCAAGGGCCTACTCTAGAAATCCCAACAAGCAAACCTTGATTTTGCCATTTTTTAATAAAAAGGGACACCGTTTTCGTTAGCTGCAGAGGGAGGGTGCATCAGGATGCATAAGTAAACCCGGTTTGACACCGCTTTGGCTAGCCATGGCTCCATGCTCAGGGATTTTTAATGAAAGGGACACTGTTTTTGTTAATTGCAGAGGGAAGGTGCATCCGCACTGCGCAGATAAACCCGGCTTGACACCGCTTTGGCTGCCCCGGCTCCATGCTCTGGGATTCCGGGATGCATTCCCAGAGCATGGAGCCGGGGCAGCCAAAGCGGTGCCAAGCCGGGTTTATCTCTGCAGTGCGGACGCATCCAATGAATGGGATGACTTTGATACCTTGATGCGTTCCCCCTCGATCTCCACCGCCTTCTCCCTGAAGTCCACTCCGATGGTGGCCTCGGTGCTGGCCGGGAAGGCTCCCCCGCAGAAGCGCACCGTCAGGCAGGTCTTGCCCACGTTGGAGTCCCCGATGACGATGATCTTGAAGATCCGCGTCTGCACCGACTGCTCCAGGGAGGCCTCCAGCTCCATGGCTCCTCTCCTCCGGACCAGAGCGGGAGACTCAGCCCCGCCGAGGAGAAGAAGGAGCGGCCCCCATGGAAGGAAGGAAGGAAGGCAAGGCGAGGCAGGCAGAGAGGATGCTCAAAGGGCGACGCCGCTCTGGCTCCCGATCCGCCGCTCGCGCGGGAGCCACCGCCCCTCCAGCCCCGCTGCCATTGGCTGAGCGGCGCCCGCGAGGCGGAGCCACAGGAGGAGCATCGTCATCATCATCATCAGCAGCAGCAGGAACAGGAGCGCCAGAGATGCCTCGGTGGCGCAGCGGTTCAACGCCGGTACTGCAAGCGACAAGGCTGCGAGTTCGATCCCAGGCAGGGGCTCCAAGGTCCACTCAGCCTCCCGACTCCGTCCAATACAAAGCTTTCATTATATTCTAAAACAAACAAATGCTTGTACAAATACACAAGGCTGCGAGTTCGATCCCAGGCAGGGGCTCCAAGGTCCACTCAGCCTCCCGACTCCGTCCAATACAAAGCTTTCATTACATTCTAAAACAAACAAATGCTTGTACAAATACACAAGGCTGTGAGTTTGATCCCAGGCAGGGGCTCCAAGGTCCACTCAGCCTCCCGACTCCGTCCAATACAAAGCTTTCATTACATTCTAAAACAAACAAACAAGGTTGCGGCTCCAAGGTCCACTCGGCCTTCCCTCCCTTTTCTAGATTGTTAACAGAAGTCCATCCAATACAAAGCCTTCATTACAGGGGTAGGCAACCTAAGGCCTGGAGGTCGGATGCGCTGCCGCCCTCCTGCCACCGCCCCCCGCCATGATGATATTGATTATTGTTGTTATTACTTGTTCTTGGGATTTTCTTGGCAAAATCTCCACAGGGGTTTTGCCATGGCTTTTCTGGGGCTGAGAGAGTGTGCATACATATTTTTTTATTTTTATTTTTTGTGCTTTGGCCCCCAAATTGTCTAAGGGACAGCAACCCGGCCCCCGGCTCAAAAAGGTTGCCTACCCCTGCTTTATTACATTCAAAAACAAACAAATGTTTGTACAAATGCACAAGGTTGTGAGTTCGATCCCAGGCAGGGGCTCCAAGGTCCACTCAGCCTTCTGTCCCTTTCCTAGGTCGTTAACACAAGTCTGTCCCCCCCCTCCCAAGCTTGTACAATTCAATACAATACAAAGCCTTTATTACAACCAACAACAACATTGGGAGTTCCTGCATGGCAGGGGGTTGGACTGGATGGCCCTTGTGGTCTCTTCCAACTCTATGATTCTATGAAAAATGCTTATACAAATGCACAAGGTTGTGAGTTCGATTAACACAAAGCCTTTATTACAATGAACATACCTTCAGGTGGCACAAAAATTATAAACAACAACAACGACAGTTGTTCGATCCCAGGCGAGTTCGATCCCAGGAAGGGGTTCCAAGGTCCATTCAGCCTCCCGACCTTTTCTAGGTTGTTAACACAAGTCTGTCCATCCCCCCTTCCCCCAACTTGTACAGTTCAATACGATACAAAGCTCTTATTACAGTTGACAGACCTTCAGGTGGCACAAAGATTATAAGCAAACTAAGGAAGGGTAAGTTAAAGGGATGCAGGAAGGAGGAAGGATGGTTCAAAATGGAAGGTTTCGATTATGAAAAGCTATGGAATGCTCTCAAAGACATAGGAAGCCACTATATTTTATAGTCTTGATGAGAAATCTGTACTTAGGAGAAGAGGCTACTGTCAGAACAGAATATGGAAAAACAGAAAGGTTCCCAATTGGCAAAGGGGTCAGACAAGGCTGTATCCTTTCACCCTATCTATTCAACTTGTATGCAGAAAATAACATATGAAGAGCAGACTTAGACCCAGAAAATGGAGGAGGAAAGATAGAAGGAAGAAATATCAACAATCTAAGATATGCAGATGACACCGTACTACTAGCGGAAAACATAATGGACTTGGAACAATTACTCCCAGGGCGACCAAAAGTCATAAGTAGCAAAGGTGGAAAAGGCACGGCAAAAATATAGGGCACTCAAGAAAAATGCAAGACATTATAAAATAAAAGCTAAAAATATTAATATAAATGTAAATGTAATATAATGTAAATCATATCATATGGTTTGTTTTGTTTGTTTACAGCTGTATTACATATATTGTATTTTTCTGATGAACTTATCTTTATTAAAAAGCCTTATTGACCTGCAATATATGCTTAAAATGGTACTTTACCAGCAACAAAACCTTGACTGAATCTGCATTTAAATTATTCTTTTCATTTGTCCATTGTGCTGAAATTAAGAGGGGGGAACCCTTTCAACATTTGCATTGTGTCTTCAAGCAGCCCATTGCCTAACATG
Organism: Phrynosoma blainvillii; assembly: GCA_026167975.1. Classification (NCBI taxonomy): domain Eukaryota; kingdom Metazoa; phylum Chordata; class Lepidosauria; order Squamata; family Phrynosomatidae; genus Phrynosoma; species Phrynosoma blainvillii. Next base: position 10,531,190 of record JANUYF010000009.1, read on the forward strand.
TTTGCTGTCCTTTTCTTCTCTGAGAAACAAATCAGCCCTGAGCTTTGGAGGCAAATATTGTCTGCTGCTGCTCTTAAAAAAAATAGAAATTTAGAAGGATCCATTCTAAATAGGATCCCCTATTTGCAAGGAGGACAACCTGAAAAGTAGACACATTTCTTGACAGGGAACAATCAGTGTGGTGTTACTCAATGGGCTTCTTAGTCATGCTCAAAATGGGGGCAGCATGGCTGAGAGGCTTCTCGGTTGCTGTTCAGCCAGCTGCTCAGTTGCTATTCCCAGGGTAACTAGGTGCAAAGAAACCAAAACTGGTGATGTTGAATTTGCAGTACAACAGTAGACCTAATATCAAGAAATACACATGGGGGGGAAGTGCTAAGGTTGTCTCCAAGACAAAAGGGGGTGGTATTGTCCGTCCCGCACACTAAGGTCCTCAGGGAAGAATCTTCTACAGCCAAAAAAAATTCTAGGCTTACATCGGTCACCCAGAGGGCCTTTTCCACTGCTGCTCCAAAGCTGTGGAATGACCTGCCGGAGGAGATCCGTCACATCTCCACTCTTACAGCCTTCAAAAAGGCTCTTGAGATGGATCTCTTCCGGCAGGCCTTCCCAGCTTAGTCCCTCTCCCTGCACAAAGTGATCTATGTCGCTCTGTCTACCAATTATCTCCCTTTTGAAACTTTTGTATTTTTGTTTTTAAATAATGTTTGTTTAATTGTAATGTTAGCATTGGATGGGGGGGGGGGTTGGGAAGGGATTAATTTTTTAATTCTATTGTATTCTATGTATTTTTATTGTTGTAACCCGCCCGGATTCTTTGTGATTGGGCAGGCTATAAATAAATAATTTATTATTATTATTATTGTTATTATTAGCCAGAAAAAGTTTGAGGACCACTGATCTACACTAACCATGTATGATTGTATAGTATGCACACTGGACACAATGCACTATCTGCATAGGATATCTACGGATAATATGCATATGCTATTGGAATGCATATGTGCAGATATGTGTACAAATGCATCCACATACAATGGAGAGAGAGATTTTTTTAAACCCTGTATAGGTGCACTTATGTTTTCGCAACCATTTTATCTGCTCTAGTTACTCTAACCTTTTCCATTCCTTTCATCAATAAGTCACCAGTGACTAATGCTCTCATACAGCACTTTGGTTGTTGGTTACTCCTCACATATATTCAGAGGAGATTAGCTCAGAATAGTCTGATTGAGAACTAGGCTTTGTACTAGTCTCTCTCCCCCTTGGGGCTATGCTATGTTGTACTTTTCTAGTTGATGTTTTTTTTTTGGGGGGGGTGTCTTAAGGATATGACTCTCTTGCAGCTTGTCTGTTATGCTCCTCTTGTTCCTTATGATAAGACAAAAGTGTATAGTATATATTCCTCTGCATCATACCGTACCAGATAGGACTTCCAATAAATGTATCCTCTCGTGAAGTCGTAGGCTTTCATGGCCGGCATCCATAGTTTTTTGTGGGTTTTTCGGGCTGTGTGGCCATGTTCTAGAAGAGTTTCTTTCTGACGTTTCGCCAGCATCTGTGGCTAGCATCTTCAAAGAAAACTGGAATGGAAGGGAATGGGTCTATATATACTGTGAGACCCTGGGTAGGGAGGAGTGGTTCCCAGGTGAACTGTGTGTTGTTCTGTGTTGAATAGGTATTGTTGTTGAATAGGTATTGAATAGGTATTGAATAGGTATTGTGTTGAATAGGTATTGCCATTAACAACAGAACAATACCTATTCACAAATCACTCTAGAATTGATTACTTTTTTATTTTGAATTGTCTCCTTAAAGACATGCAAGATACTTCAATAGAAACAATAATTTGGGACCTAGTTATGTTTAAATATTTGAAGGAATGTCATATCCAAGAGGGAACAGGCTTGTTTTCCACAGCTCCAGAGACTAGGACAAGGAGTAATGGATTCAAACTATAGTCGGCCTTTGGTTTTCATGGGGGATCTGTTCCCGACACCCCCCCCCCCCGTGAAAACAAAGATTTGGCAATATTCAAGCCCAATAGGCTTGAATGGGGCATGCCCCTGTGGGCATGTGCAGAAGCACGTCCACAGAAGCCCATCCCATTGATTTTCACGAATGTCGCCCCTCCGTGAATATACAAAACTGTGCACTTTAAGTCCATGAGAAAGGAGGGGAGACTATATAGGAAAGAGATTCCACTTAAATCTCAGGCAGAACTTCCTGACAGTAAGAGCTGTTTGACAGTGGAAGATGCTCCCTCGGAGTGTGGTGGAGTCTCCTTCTTTGGAGGTCTTTAAACAGAAGCTGGATGGCCATCTGTCGGGGGTGCTTTTATTGTGAGTTCCTGCATGGCAGTGGGTTGGACTGGATGGTCCTTGTGGTCTCTTCTAACTCTATGATTCTATGAACTCTTGTAACGGACACAAGAAACCACACTCTCTTTATGAGGACTTGACAACTCTTACTGATCATATTACTGCCACCTCACATTCACTACAACCATAGGTGAACTGCTAACTTAGGAGGGACGCTTTCAGTTTGACCTCGACCACATCATGAAAGGCTCTTAGAGAACTTTATATGCTCATCCTAATCAGAAGCACCCAATGCCACCTGGATTATTACTTTAATAGAATAGCTTGTTAAGCATCCCATGATACCATGGGACACAGTGGCTTTTGATAATAGATCTTAAATATGCCTTTTTTAAGCATATCCCTCCATCCTGACAGCAGATATTTGTTCTTGTTCACTTTGAAAGGGCAATTTTTTGTCTGGGATAATTTGCCAATGAGTTTCAGGGGCCCTCCAAGTATAGCAAGTAGCAATAGCAATAGCAAGTACATTTCTATACTGCTTATCAGTACATGTAAGCAATTGCCCCTGACAAGTTGGGTACTCATTTTAGCCACCTATGGAAGGATGCAAGGTTGACCCCCCAAATAAGTAGCTGTGATACACTGTCATGCACATACCAAAGAACATCCCTGAAATGAAGGGCAATGCCTTTGCAGATGCGGCTACCAAACACCCTGCAAGATACCTGTTCCAGCTACCACACCTGGCTGCCTTCATCCTACCTTTAGATCCTCTCGTGGGACAGAGGGCCATGCTCACAAGCATAAAGGGGATGGTCACCCACTGGCAGGGATTATTGAAGGAAATGACCAATGACACTGCAGACACGGCCCAGGACCTGGCTCAAGAGACTAAACAGTTCAGGCAAATGTTTCTACAAAAATGTATGACTATGGACATAGATCTAGCCTCCAAGGCAGGAGTATGTGCCCCCATTGGCTCTGAATGTTGCATTTTTGTAAATGACACCTATACCTCCAGCTGAAATAGGGCTGAACATCTCTATAAAATAAGTAAAAATCACTCACCTGGCTAGGTAATGCCTGGGATTGGCTCACTTCGTGGATCCGAAATGGTTAGCAGCTGAAAAAAAAACTGTGGGAACCATAACAACAACAACAACAATAATAGTAATAATATTGCTTATATTAATTTGCTGTGTTGCACAATGTTTGCTCCTGTTTCTAAATCACTGTATTTCCAGATTTCAGTCTCCCTGAAGTCTCCCTTCCCATGAAGGAGTTCCACAGCCTTAATTACCCCTTGCAGAGATGACTTCTCAATTTATTTAAATAAAAAATACAGGTTGGTTCCAATGCAGGATGGAGCAGAACTCACTATTCTATAGTGAATTTGCTCTAACTAGGGGAGTTGAAAGCATTAAAATGATTCAGAAACTTCATTACCCCGGAGAGCTCACTTTGACAGCCTTCACAGGCCTTTAACAGGTTCAGCACCCTGGACAGCGACCATACTAGGCGGATTGGGCTACCTTGCTTGTTAAGTACAACAACATTAAAAATCCACAAAACAATGATTTCTTTATTGGACCAACTAAAATGCACAAAATACATGTTGCAATCTTTTGAAGCTCCATTGGCTTTTTCATCAGGCAAAGGTGTTAAGAGATCATACAGGAGAAAAAAAATTATAAAATGATGTTGTTAGTCAACAGGCTTCTATTTTCTCAAGGTGTTGTGTTGTTCTGTGGAGGGATATCTATGCAAGCACCTCCTTCTGTCTAAAGAAAGCAGCACTGATTGAGAGATGCAAGATGTTGAACCCGACACATGAAAAAGAAACTAGAGGAATTAAAAGTAATGCTGATTAAGCATCAAATTCTTGCCTGATAAGACAAGCATAAATAAAAACTCACAATCCTCAACCACAAATCCAGTTCAATGAGATTTTGAGAGAATAAAATAGAATTAAAATCTTGGCACTAGAAGGAAAAGGAAAGGAAAATGAGATTTCAGGCTGAAGAAAATGAGAAAAACAACAAATTTAAAGCTGACAGGGTGAGAGAGTGACAAGATATGGTGAAGGAACATATGCAGCGGGAGCTTGAAAAGATGAAGCTAAAGACAGAAAGAGTGAAAGCTGAAAGAGTAAAGTAGGAAGAGAAGTAAAAAGTAGAGTCCCGGAAAAAAACTCTTCCAGAGAGTTTGTGGTTTATGCACCTATTGGGAAGTATCTATACACAATTTGGCGACACTGCTGCCCCTCTATATGATTTGACCAGAAAATAAGGACCTGGTCAAGTAAGCTGGAACCATCTTTGCCTGGAAAATTTTGATAAATTAAAGCATCTGTTGTGTTAAAGTTTCATTTTAATACCTCCAGACCCTGACAAGCCCTTCTGGATTGCCATGGATGCCCGTCATTGGACTAATTGCAGCATTATTACAGGAGAAAGCAGTGAAGCATTCAGTTAACTTTCTTAAATCACAAGCTAACTGCACAGGAGAGGAACTATTCTGTACTGAAAGAGTGCCTGGCCATTGTGTGGATGATAAAGAAGTTGGGATGCCATTTCACCATGCTGACAGATCACACAGCACTGATTTGGCTGGAGATGACAAAGAACAGCAACCTGTTGCAACGAGGGTCATGAAGCCTGCAGGAATTTCAGGTTGACGTCCAGAAAATTAAAGGAAAGGACAATGTTACTGCAGAATGCTTATCAGGGGATGGTATAGAGCAGGGGTTGGCAACCTACGGCCCCCGCCGACCCCCGCCGCCGCGCGCGCTGCCGCCACGCCGCCACCATGCGTGTCGCGGCTGCCATTTTGGCAAGCAAAATGGCGGCCGCGACACACGTGGCGCATGCACAAATGAGTCGCAGCAGCCATTTTGGCAAACAAAATGGCAGCCGCGCCATGCGCAGTGGCGGTCGTCTTGTCATCGTCAGCGGGGGGTGGCATGGGCCGCGTGCGCGCCACCATTCCCCCCCCCCGGCCCAGCGGAAGACCTGGGGACCAGCAACCGGCCTCAGGTAAGTAAACCTTGCCGACCCCTGGTATAGAGACTATGTTTCAGCTGCCTGGATAGGATTTCATGGACTCTCCTCCCCAAGGAGAAAAATTACAACTCCGCTTTTCATCTCTGTATATATTTGTTGGGAAGTATACTACATTGGAGAAGAAAGGTGAAATACATGAGGTCCTGGACCTTTCAGGGAAAAATCTTGCTGTGTTTATTAGAGATTAAGGTTAAATGGTTATGTATGCATAGTGTCTATGCTAAGGGTCTATTGGGCGAGGGTGAGAGAACAACACTACATATTGGAAAGTTGAGTTCAGACATGGTGTTTGTAGAGGCAGCAGATAATAAGGAGTGGCAGTTTTGAGGGAATAGAAGAGAAATAAGATATCACTTAGGATCCACAAGTGCATCTAAAAGGTCCCCCCCAGTTGGTGGTCACATCTGTTGGAGAGGAAGAGGTCCTTACATTGGTGGCAGAGGTGGCAATAAGGGAAAACCCAGATATTTGGCGGCAGCAAAGGGATAGGTAGAACCTCAAAAGTTATTTCTCCTTTTGTCTCATTGACAAAGAAACACTTCCCTACATCCTTTAACTGGATTTTTAACTACAGTCCCTAACTGGATTGTAACCTTCCTATTTTTTTTTTTTACAAGCTACAATGTATAATTTATTTTGCAGTCATAATAATACCTGAGAAAAGTGAAACTTTTTGCCACCTTCTGTTCTTTTGCTGATTCCTTTTCTTCCTGCACATTCTCTGCAATAACTGTTCTTTCCAGTTCTAGTGGGGTTCTTCTTGCACACTTCCTTTTTGGTGCAAGATGATGCAGTTCCAACTTCTTGAGCTGCAATCCTAGGTTGGCTTTAAACAGGTCCTATTTAAAGGAATGGGAATTACATCTGGGTAAATAGGATTGAACTGTTTGGCATTGTCTTGCACACTGATGTTTTTGATTATATTAGTCACCATTACCAATTGAATTGGCTACAGCCTGGTCTCAAAATCACTTCCAATGCTCCATTGCTACTAAATTAAAAAATTGTTTTTCCTCTAGCTTCCTCAACTGGCTGCGGAAAAGACTTTCATAGCACCCATAAATTGAATGTGCATACACAGAAGGGACATTTCATAGTGCAGTAAATATCAATAGAATCATCCTTTCTTAGACTTGCTGCTGCAGCCTCTCACATCTTAGCAATTTGAAGGCACCAAAAGTAAATCATTTTACATGTACTTTTATACTTTCCTTCCTCTTCAGAAGCATTCCAGAAATTAAGCTATTAATACTGAGAATGCCACTTTTTAAAGGAGATTTAGCCATAAGGAATTAAGGCATGATGTAACCCAAAAACTAGGGCAGGGCTACACATGCACATTTCATCACTTGATGAGTGAGTCTTGGGATCCTCAAGTGGTACCTTGTGCTAGAAGAATGAGCCATTGTGGTTCAAATACCAAAGACCTTTAATATAAAAGCAATACAAATGCAACATGAGTTGTCACATATTCAGCTGAGAGATTACAATCAATGGAAATGTATGGGAGGGAATGTTAGAACTGCATGATCCGAATGTGCTACAAGATTCCTGTGTTTTACAGATGACAGTTCAACTAAAAAACTACTGATTCTAAGTTTCTGTCTTGGTTATGCTGCAACCTGAGAAAGTCTTTGGAATTTAGCCCTACGGACAGACCACTGAAAATGTACTCTTTTTAGACTACCAGACTGATGCCAGCTGCGGGTTTCTCAGAGTTGTAGTCCAAAAAAATGACTTTTATAAGCTTTGTCCATGTGAAGGGATCCTTTTTAGTAGACAGGTTCAATCTAGTTATTAACACAAGAATGAAGAAATTTGCCTAAGGAAACAGGATATATGGCATCCTGTGATGTAGTTACCTGTACAGAAAAAGTAAGGAAAAGGGTGGCCATTTTACCTGGTCATCCATACTTACTGCAGCAAAGGAAGAACCACCACATGTTCCTACTTCACTTCTGCTCTCCTTTTGATTTCAGCCATGATATATCCCCCAATCACAAATAAAAGAAGATACTATTATCTTGACCAGGTCATCAGAAGCAGAACTTACAAAAGTACTTTTTTAAAACTTCCACTTCCAACTGTCCATGATGGTTGGCGTTTTCTCAGAAACAAGCAAACATTAAAAAAAACTTTCCCAGGTTCGGTTGGTGAATGGACCACAGTAGTCCAAGAGGCCTAGGTGAATTAATCCTTTTTTTTTGGCGGGGGGGGGGGGGAATCTGACAGCTAAACTAGATGAGATTATAAACATGTGAATGCATATGGATTTTGTTGTTCTTCCTGATTTTTGTTCCATAGTAATCACTGAGGTTTTCATACTTCCCTACTCGGTAAAGCAGTTTCAACAAAATCCCACACCTATCACCACCACCCATCTCTATGTTTGGTTAGTGAAGGAAGCTGTTTTTGGTAGCTTCCCTTTCAAGTCCAATAGTTGTTTACGTAGATCATGGGGGAATATATTTGTCAGGCTTGTAACAAAAGGGAAGGAGCTTTAGCCTTCCCTACCTACTTTGGATCAGCCCAACTCCACAACTGAAAAAAGACAGGAAAAAATTCATAAAGTTAAATGAATTCATATGTTTCAACATGGTCAAGTCATCCCAGTTGCTAGGGAACATGAGCAAGAGGATGTTATTGTGCTTGTGTCTTGATTGTGGGCATCTGGCTGGCAATTGTGGGAACGGAACAGACTAGAGGGACCTTAGGTCTGATTCAGCACAGCTCTTCTTATGTTCTGTGGAGCTAAGGCATCAATTAGAAAGTGTAGAGGAAGACCAGAGCAGGATTTTTCATGGTGTTTTAAAAGAGACATACCTTAACAGCAGTTCTTAAATTCAGTGGGGCCACTAAAGAATGTGCTCCAACCCTCCAGGATGGGTTTCTGTTCAGGCATTTAGAACAGTTAGTTTATCAAGGGCACTCATGTGAATTAAACTGGCAACAGTATGCGCACGCACACAAACACACACACATAATGTGTCAGTGCCCATTTGTCAAAAAGTCAGCATAAGAGGAGTTGCTCAATTTTATGCTTCAGAAAGCATAAAACAGATGCTCTCAGGGGCAAAGATCCCCACATCTTCGTATCTTCAAAAATTTTGCTCAGTCTAATTGCCTTAAAAATATTTAAGTATCCCCACAGCTTCTGTTTTTGGGTTTCTCTAACCTAGGAAACAGGAGCCCAGTATCAGGCCCAAGTCTTCTCCCTTCGAAAGGTGACTTTTCACCATGGTAGCGAGAAAGAAAATTCAAGTTCCTAAAAGACCTCTCTGTGGATCTAACTCCCAACCTGGTTAGGAGTTTATCAGCAATTGTTGGGATCACTGGTTGCAGAAGGATCCCATAAACCCGAAGACACTCCAGAACAGTGTGAAGGATGGTGTTGCGCCAAAGTTCCTGCTCAGGATCCTTACATTGCAGTTTCCAGGGTGCATGTCTCTGGATGAAGCCATTTGTCTGTCTCACACAACCCATGATGGATTCCAAAGCCTTGTAGACCTGGAAGCGTTCAAAAGAGCTGTTGACTTGTAGGGGGAGGTCTCTAACTGATGACACCAGCATGTAGTCCTCTGCCAACACCTTGCCAGATCCTCTCTCAATTTGAGTATATGCATCCCTAGGGAAACTTACTTCTGAAAAACCTGGGTAAGTCCCACTGGGGTTCAGACTGGGAGCTGTGCAGCGGTTAAGGAGCCCACCCAAGGCATCTACCAGCTCTGAATTGATTAGGTTGATGGCCTTCTCATCATAATAGTCACAGTCATGTTCAGGGACACCTTGTCTCAGCAAGAAGTACCTAAATCCATCCACTGAATACCGCTGGAAGCAGGCCACTGGGTCCACTACATTTCCCAGGCTCTTGGACATTTTCTGCCCTTGCACAGTCCAGTGGGAGTGCACTAAGATTTGTTCTGGAGGCTCCAGCCCTACTGCCATCAGCAGAGCAGGCCAATAGATAGCATGGAACTTGAGAATATCTTTGCCCACTATGTGGTAAGCAGCAGGCCAAATGGTGTGGTGGGCATCAGGATAACCAGCAACAGTGAGATAGTTTACAAGGGCATCTACCCAGACATAGATGGTTTGTGTTGAGTCACCAGGGACAGGTATGCCCCACTGCAGTCGGTTTCTGTCACGGGATACAGAGAGGTCAGGCAAATCCTGCTCCAGCCACTGAAGCACCTGCTGGTAGAAAGGCTTGGGAGTTATGGCTGCCTTGCTCTCCTGAAGCCATTTCAGCAACGGCTCTTGGAACTTGGACAGTCTGAATATATAATTCTCCTCCTTGGTCCAATGTACCTGAGACACAAGAGAAACATGGTCACAACTTTACTCCTTGCTGCTTTGTTTTCTTTTCCCTCAGTGTACTGCAGATATTTATTAGACCTCTTTTCCAGAGTTTGCTAACCATACCCACATGTTCCATAGGTGGTCTCTTGTACCCTCACCCCCATTCATCTGTGCTGTTGTGACAACTGGGGGAGGGGGAAGATGCATGACGCAAGTCATCCACATGTACCCTACTTACCTGCAAGATCGGGCTCCTCCTAACCCACCAAATAACTGTTTATCAGACTGGCAGGCTGCTTCTGCTGAGGTGATTCTCTTGGTGTGCCCAGTTTGTCATGACAGTCAATTTATTGTAAGAATCTAGATTCCGACCAACCCAAAGAATTGTTTGGTAGAATCTAGTTATACTTGGAGGCAGAACATATAGGGATACATGAAGATGACTACCTAAATTAGGTGTGGATGATGTGGTCTTCTAAATGTTGCTGAACTGCAACTTCCATCATTCCCAGACAGCACAGCCTATAGTGAGAGATAATGGCGACAGCAGCCCCAAAACATCTGAAGGACCAGTTGTGCCACCCCTGTTTTAGATGCAGTAGCACAGCCTCATGGTGACTACAGTTACTGTTGTAGCTAATAATGTGTTAAAGCTAATATGTCTGTGTTCGTATATCTACCTGGAAACTGCAGAGAGACAGGAGTATTCAATAGGATGTAAAGAGGCAAGCCTTAAAAAAGATAAACTGAGGAATTAAACACTGTTAACCTCAGTTCAGAAATCCAAGGTTCAGTAGTAAAACCAGAAAACTTCGTTCAGAAACCAAAGACATTCCCAGCAGACATATGATGTCAGAACTCAGGCACAAGCAAGGTTACACAGCATAATTAAATCACATAGCAATTCATTTTTGAGCAGACTTATACCCTATTCACCATAGATACAAAGATTTTCACATTCCGCCCTGGAAGGATAAAAAATCTTTCTTATGAGACTGGCCTTGAAGCTCCCAGCTCAATCTCTGCTACCCACACATCTGCTCATTAACCATCCTAAGGAGTCCAGACAGCCAACACCATTAATAATTTGTGACAACCCATGCTATCATCCAGTATTCAATTAACTTCAGAATTAAAATACTATGCATAAGCCAGGCATATATTTATACACTATGGTAGGAAATCTGAGGGACTTATTACACTTTTTATTGTGTAACCAATTTGAGAACTACTTATACTAGAGGGTGGCACTGATATTTCCTAATTTTAAAAGTGTTAGAACTAGTACTGAAACTTTTCTTAGTTATGAAACCAAGATGGGAGACAGTTAAAGGACTTTCTAAAAATAAAGGGCTTCTTGGGCTTCCTAAATAATCCAAATCCTGTCCCCATCTGAGCCTTCTTGAGCAGGAAATACCAAGATGGGAGACAGTTAAAGGACTTTCTAAAAATAAAGGGCTTCTTGGGCTTCCTAAATAATCCAAATCCTGTCCCCATCTGAGCCTTCTTGAGCAGGAAATACCATAAGTTGGGGCCATTACAGCATCTCTAAGGCAAACTCCAAAAGCATTTCCCAATGTGAAGAAATACAAATTAGGGCTTTCCAGGCTTGGGAAAGTTACTCTTAACCCCCCCCAAAAAACCTACAGTCCAAAACACTGCAGAAATCATCCAATTTGAGACCACTTTGCTTTGGTGCAGTGCTAGGGAATCTTGGGAATTACAGTTTATTGTGGCAGCAGAGCTCTCTGACAGAGAAGGCTAAATGTCTCACAAAACTAGTTCCCAGAATTTCCTAGCATTGAACCATGGAAATTAAAGCAGCCTCAAACTGGATTATTTCTGCAGAGTGTTTTTAATATTTGTAAGCCGCCTTGATTGCTTAGGCAAAAGGTGGGATAAAAGTTGTTGTTGTTGTTGTTGTTATTATTATTATTATTATTATTATTATTATTAGTGTTTTGGACCTACAACTCCCAGAAATCTCCAATCAGCGTGGCCAGTAGAAGATGTCCAAAAATGTAACTTTTCCAAGCTCTGGGACTTCCCCAGCAGAAGTGACAGTAGAAAATTATATGGTTTTACAAGGGAAATTATATGGTTGGGAAGCTTGGTACCTGGTGGCCACTCTCCAGTGAAACTGTGTGCAGTTGGCCTCGGGAGTCAGGACGTTGAGTGACCTGAGAAGAAGACAAAAAGCTTTCCTCGGCTGTACAGTACCAGCCTTCATAATGAGCCTGGTACAGCCAGCCCCGTTCCTGCAGAGTAGTCCAGAAGTGCTCCACAGCTCGCGTGTGCCTTGGTTCAGTGGTGCGGATGAAATCAGTGTAGGAAATGCCTGCCTGCTTGAAGAGCTCCTGGAACTTTGCTGATATGGAGTCACAGAAACGTTCAGGGGAAGTGCCTGCTGCTGCAGCCGCCAATTGGATCTTCAGACCATGTTCATCAGTTCCTAGATAAAGAAACAGGAGAGTGCAGTAGACATTCAGGGACTTTTTTCAGTGTGAAGAAGATACCAAACACCTGGATTCCATTCCCAGGAAATATGAAAATGGTAGTAGAATTTTTTTTATTTATATATTTAATTATTTGTATTTATAAAATGCCATCTTTCCGTCCAGGAGCACAAGTTGGCATACATGATTCTCCTCCCCATTTTCATCCTCTCAACCAGTCTGTGAGGTAGACCAGTCTGAAAAAAAAGTGTTAAGCCCAAGGGTGTGTGTTTCATGACCAAATGGAGACTTGAACCTGGTATTTTAACCTGGCGTCAAGGGCAAGCCTGACTGGTGCCAGCCAGTGCTGTGAAGGGAGACCTAAGGGGGAGAAAGGATAAAAAAACCGAGGCTTAAAAAGGACCAACAAAGGGGGAAGGGGAAAAGAGAATGTAGTTTTGTTTTTTTTAATTGTAATTTAATTTGATTGTTTTATTAGTCTCTGACAGAAGGCAGATAGAGAAAAGATGGCATAGAGGCTGTCTGCAAAGGCCATTCTTTCTGTTCGAATAGGATGATGTAGGCCAATACCCCCAAGCTGAGACCAGACATTGGTCCAACAGTCCTGATCTGATTCTGGTGCAAAGGGGCCTTAAAAAAGTAAAGGTATTCCCTGGTGACAAGGTTGTCAAGTAGTGTCCGACTGTAGGGGACGACACTCATCCCCGTTACTAAGCTGAAGAGCCAGTGTTGTCAGAGACTACTCTGTGATCCTGTGGCCAGCACGATTGCACAGAACGCTGTTTACCTTCCCACCGAAGTGGTACCTATTTATCTACTTGTATTTGCATGCTTTCAAACTACTAGGTTGGCAGAAGCTGGGACTAGTGAGAGGAGCTCACCCCATCTTGCAGCACCCAGGCCTTGAACTGTCAATCTGCCGATGTTACAATCACAGTCAGTGTCTTAACCACTTGAGCCACTGCATCCCTGCAAAGGGGCCTTAACACAGGTCAAAATGAGCTGCTGTTTGCAATGCTGTTCTTCCAAAACTCCATGGCGAGCCCTGGCAGAACCCGATGGGCCTGTGCACCTCTTACCTCCCTCTGCTGCTGCTGCTACTGGGAAGACCTCCATTGCCACATCTGATGTAGAAATGAGGTTCTTGGCCACATGGATGCAGCCAGGTGCCCTGTTTATATGTCAGACGTGACAATGGGGTTCTTCTCAGTAGCAGCAACAGCGAAGGAAGGTAAAGGATGCATGGTGATAGCAGATCTGTGGTGCAGCAGTGGGTGGGCGTGTAAACACCCACCTGTTCCCGTGATGGCCTGGGGACTAACCCAGGTCTGCTCAGCCCCATTTGTTGTTGTTAACTACCTTCGCGTTGATCTCAGCCCATGGCGACCCTATGGATGAGACATCGCCAGCCTCCCCATTCTCTATTGCTCTCCCAGCTCCTGAAACTCATATTCGTGGTCTCTTTAATAAAGTCCATCCATCTAGCATGTGGCCTTCCTCTCTTTCTACTTCCTTCCACCTTTCCTAAGTTTGGGCCTCTGCAGACCAGCTCAAAGGGCCAACCTGGAGGCAGAGATGGGGTGGGGTGGCCGCACACCAGCTGCCCCAACCCCATGCTGATGCCATCCTGATACCACGTGCCATTACGCACGGTGCGCGGAGTCAGGACGACCTCCCGGCACAGCGTTCTGACACGCTGTGTCAGAAAGGGCGAAGAAGAGCCGTGCACCGGCTCTTAGGGCACACTTTTGTCGCCCCTAAAAGGAGCGGCATTTTGCTGCTCTTTTCGGGACATCAAAAGGGAGGATCAGGGCCGTGGCGTGGGGTAGCTGCGGCCCCGATCCACCGCTTCCAGGGGCGGCCCAGAGCCGCCCGTCTGCACCCCACCATTATTGTCTTTTCCAATGATTCATGCCTTCACAGAGATAGGGAAAATCAGTTAGTCAGAGGAAGAACTGATTAGGGTTCATCAACTGATCAAATGTTTGATATAATTATGAATAAATAATCTTCTACTTGTTTCGTCTTTTTTACAATTGTGTTTGGCTGTTCCTGTTATGTTTTGATAGAGAGTCTGGTTACACTTTTCACAATGAACCCACAGAAGAACACATCCACTGGTCCATATAGTGGCCACTTTGAGACCAAGTATGTGATCCAGGGAGAGATCTTGAGGGGGGAATGGGGCAAACTGAGTGAATGGAGCCTGAAGATTTGGAACTGCAGGACCAGCCTGGACAGGGGATCGATCACACCTGGGTTTCCCCAGTCCTAGTCTAATACTAATCTAATCAATAGATCACACCATTTCTTTCAGTATGTAAAGCATTAACAATAGTTTCTTCCTAGATATATACAAACATGCATATACGCATACACTGCAACACCAACTTTTGTTGCTTGTTCTACCAACAGAGTATGACAGCTAACATGGAAACGCCATATTTTTAAAATAATTTTATAGATTATTCAATTACAAGAAAAGAATAACTGAAAACACCAACGTACAATTATAATCCGTACACACACAAAACCATAAACAATGAAAATGAAACAGAAGGGGGAAAAAGTGAAAATGAAACAAACTAATTAACAAATATGAACAAATGGCAAACCCCCTTGGAATAAATCTTGCCAAGAAAATCCTGTGATAAGTTTGCCTTAGAGCAGGGGTCAGCAACTTTTTTTTGCCGGGGGCCGAGGGGGGGGGGGAATAGTGCCAGGGGGCAGCGCATGCGCCCATGTGGTTGCCCCTGTGCGCACATGGGCACGACGTCCACTGTCGTGCGCATGCATGTGCGTAGGGGGCCGCCATTTTGGAAGGCCCAACGGCGCCGATGCAGTGCGAATTTGCATGTCGCCGTTGGGCCTTCTGAAATGGCGGTGTGTGTACCGCGCGCATACGCGCATGACACGGGGTGCCATTTTGGAAGGCCCAATGGCGACGGCGCCATCACGCCGGCGCCGTTGGGCCTTCCAAAATGGCGCCCGCAGCTGTGTGCATGCGCCCGTGCTCACCGGCGGCGGCAGCGCATGTGGCAGCGGCAGTGGCAGCAGGACCGGCCTTGGCCCAGTCCCAATGCCTTGGCGGGCCGTATCCGGCCCACGGGCCATAGGTTGCCAATCCCTGCCTTAGAGTGTGAATAAGTCAGAAAGGACTTGAAAGCACACAAGAACAGCAACAACAAAATGAACAAATAAGACTGTCTAACATAACATCATCCCATTCTCCTTCCTCATCTTACCTCAATGAATTCCAGCACTTGCCTGACTGCAGTCAACAAATTAACCTTACAATTATTCCTCTCTAATTAGCTTCCATTTATATTAAAAACCTTTCCTATTCCATAGAAAACAATTCATATTTAAACGTCAAATCTAATAATTATACTTTTCCCCAATCGTTTTAAACATAATCTATAAAGGTTTGCCAGGATCTTATATACACTTGAATCGAGTTTTCTTTTAACAAATTATTCAGTTTATCTGATGTAGCATGATCCATTTGTTTTTCCACTCTCTCTTCAACATTCAGAACTTCCTTCTGCTTCCAATATTTTGTGTATAATAGGTCCAAAACAAACTTCAGAAATAATCAAGTTTGAGACTGCTTTAACTGTCCTGGCTCAATGCTAGGGAATTCTCGGAAGTCTAGTTTTGTCAGACATTTGGCCTTCTCTATCAAGAGTGCTCTGGTGCCACAATAAACTACAATTCCCAGGATGCCCTAGAACTGAGCCAGAGCAGATAAAGCAGTCTCAAACTGGATTATTTCTGCAGTGTGTTTTGGACCATAGTCTTGCCACTCTAATCATATAACAAATCAGAGTACTATTCTCTCTTTCTGATTTCCCCCCATAATCAATCATATTTAAAGGAAACAATTCAGGTCTAGATATTATGTCTGTTTTCAAAAGCTGTGGATGCTGAAGTCTCATTATATACAATGGTGTAATAAAATGGTGTCCCTTATATAAAATGGCACAATCAAGGTTTGCTTTTTTGAATTTATATATATATATATATATATATATATTTCAAACCGTGGATGGTTAAATCAATGGATAAGAAATCAGTGGACATGGAGGGCAGATTGTAATTAAACAGATGATCCGTCATACCACGCTCATGTCTTGCATGATAGGAGAAAATAAGTTTTGTTCCACTGTTCCACAGAGCTATGTTGGCAGTAAATTATAGGTGTTGTAGTAGTACTGATCTATTTTTTTATTTATTAATTTTTAAAATCACTTTAACATCATTTCTCACCATCATTAACATCATCTTATAATGTATAGTTGGTTTTTATTTTCAATCCATTAAAAAAAAAGACCCCCCCCCCCGTATGTCTTGGAAAATTTCAGAGTTGTTACACCACAATTTTAACCGCCTTTTTAAAATATTTTCTTCCTTTTCCGTAATAGTAATTGATCCAATTCACTTCTTAAAAAAATTATTATCTTCTTACATTTGTATGAATTCTGTACTTTCTCACAGATTATCTATATGATAAATAAGTATTTAGGGTTGGTATTCATTTTTCCCCTACCTATATTTCACCTAACTCTTGTAAAGTTCCTGAGCATTTTCTTGTTTGTACAATTGTCTTACTAATAAGACTGGGGGGACAAAATGGCGTGCGCACCCATTAGAATCAATGGGACTTGAGGTTCCGCAGTTTTTTCCCATACGCGGGAGGGGTCCAGAATGGATCCCCCAACTATAACAAGGGACCACTATATATGTTTGTGTGTGTGTATGTGTGTTTTACACACACACACACACACACACACACACACACACACGCACACACTGTATTTTCCGGTGTATAAGATGACTTTTTGACCCTGGAAAAGGGTCTCAAAGGTTGGGGGTCGTCTTATACGCCGGGTAGAGGAGGAAGAGGATGAGAATGGGGGGGGGGAGAGAAGAAGGGAGGAGGAGGATGAGAAAGAGGGGAGAAAACGGAGCAATGAAGGCAAGAGAAGGGGTTGCAAAAGGAGAGAGAAAACGGAGCAATGAAGGCAAGAGAAAGGGTTGCAAAAGGAGAGAGAAAACGGAGCAATGAAGGCAAGAGAAAGGGTTGCAAAAGGAGAGAGAAAACGGAGCAATGAAGGCAAGAGAAAGGGTTGCAAAAGGAGAGAGAAAACGGAGGGATCCCAGGAAGAGAAGGGGTTGCAAAAGAGGAAAGAAAATGGAGCAATGAAAGCAAGAGAAGGGGTTGCAAAAGGAGAGAGAAAACAGAGGAATCCAGCAAGAAAAGGGGATGAGAAAGAGGAGAGAAAATGGAAGAATCCAAGCAAGAGAAGGAAGAGGATGGGGGGGGGGGGAGGGGAGAAAAGACGGAAGCCACTTCTAAGATTGTTGTTATTGTTGTTGTATGCCTTTGAGTCATTTCCGACTTATGGCAACCCTAAGGCGGCCTTATCATGGTATTTGCTTGGCAAGGTTTCTTCAGAGGGAAGTTTGTTGCCTTCTCCTGAGGCTGAGAGAGTGTGACTTTCCCAAGGTCACCCAGTGGGTTTCATGGGCAAGTGGGAACTCAAACCCTAGCCTCCAGAGTCATACTCCGATACTCAGACAGGGTGACCAAATGTCTTAAATGCAAAGGAGGATGACTCACTACAAAAAATGTAGGACACACAAGAAATTTTTTTTGAGAAAGCTAAAAACATAAATGTAAAACCATGCTTCTTGCGCTGTGCTCAAAATGGAGGACGTTTTGGAATTCCTCCTGGAGAGAGGGCTGACATGGAGGGCATGTCCTGGAAAAAGAGGAGGCTAAGTAGCTCATTGAATATGGAGCCATAGCAGTTAAAGCTGTGTCAAACGGCATCAGTTCTGCAGTATGGATGCAGCCTGAGTCTGCACTGCAGAAATAATGCAGTTTGATACTGCTTTAACTGCCATGGCTCCATCCTATGGACTCCTAGGATCTGCAGTTTGCTTTGTGGTACCAGAGCTCTTTGACAGAAAAGGCTAAATATCTCACAAAACTGCAAATCCCAGAATTCCATAGCTTTGAGCCAGGGCAGTTAAAGAGGTGTCAAACTGCTTTAATAAATTTCTGCAATGCATTTGAATTAAAATTACCATACTGAAATTAAATCTGATGTTTTGTTTTTTAATTTTTATTTGGTGTGCGTTGGAAGGGGGGTCGTCTTATACGGCGAGTGTACCCCAAACTCTATATTTTGCCTGGAAAAGTTGGGGGTCATCTTATACACCCGGTCGTCCTATACGCCGGAAAATACGATATATATATTTACTTACATTGACTCACGGATAAGATGACCCAGGTTTTTTGAGGTCAATTTTTTGACTAAAATTTCTAGACGTATACATGAATAATATACAGTAATGAGATCACTTCTTCTTACAATAATTTAACAATGGTTCCCAGTCCTCCTCCCGACCTAGAAGGTAGCAAGTTGGGGAGGAGTGCTCTATTTTCATCTCCAGATTTCACCACCACTTTCCTATTAAGAGCAATCTGCCCACAACTGAATAGCCCTCATGGCTTGCTTGCCTCAACTCACATCTTGCAATATCTATTATGAATCCATGAGAGTTTCACTTTTGTTTCTGCACAGTACCCTGCATTAGTAGAAAACAGGCATTTTCCTGTAAATGCTTCTTCCTTCTTCTCAGCCTCACCCAAAAACCTGTCCTTCTGCAGGCATGCACTTAAAAGACACAAAACCTCAGCAATCTCTTGAAAGTTATTTCTCACTTGAGTCATTTCAACATTATCTTACATGAAATTCCAAAATTAATAATTTCTCACCACACTTCCCATGTTCTCTTGGCATTAAGACCCTTCTGTTTTATCAAAATATTCACCCTTTTTGTCACTTCCCCCCTTTTAAATTCCCAAAAAGAAGAAGATTCCTTCAGCTCTAATTCAAGTTTCAAATCTCTTATTCTCATTTCAACCTTTTATCCTTTCTTACCCCCCCCAAAGTTCTTGCTTTGTGACCCAATGAACGAAGAATGTTATATTTGTAAGAAGAATTCTGATATGATTTCTGTACGCTTATAAATTAGTGAAACAATAAAAATAAATTTTAAAAAGTTATTTCTCACTTGGACTGAAAACTGAGCAGTGGGGTGAGCAGAACACCGAATTTAAAGCAGGAAGATTTGGTCTGGAACCACTGTCTGGCCATGAGGCTCACAGGGGGATTTTAGGTTTCCATTGGTTCAAAACACACTGCAGAAATAATCCAGTTTGAGACCACTTGAACTGTCCTGCCTCAGTGTTAGGGAATCCTGGGAACTGTAGTTTTGTGAGAAATAAATAAATAAAGAGAGGCAGCATGGTGTAGTGGTTTGCGCATTGGACTGTGACTTTCTGGAGACCAGGTTTTGCATCCTGGTTCGGCTATGGAAAGCCACTGGGTGACCCTGGGCAAGTCACACTGTCTCAGCCTCAGAGAATGGCAATGGGAAACCTCTGAAGAAACCCACTGGGAGACCTTGAGCAAGTCACACTCTCTCGGCCTCAGAGGACGGCAATGGGAAACCTCTTCTGAAGAAACCCACTGGGAGACCTTAGGCAAGTTACACTCTCTCAGCCTCAGAGGATGGCAATGGGAAACCCCCTCTGAAGAAACCCACTGGGAGACCCTGGGCAGGTGACACTCTCTCAGCCTCAGAGGATGGCAATGGGAAAACCCCTCTGAAGAAGCCCACTGGGAGACCCTGGGCAGGTGACACTCTCTCAGCCTCAGAGGAAGGCAAAGGCAAACGTCCTCTGAAGAAACCCACTGGGAGACCCTGGGCAGGTGACACTCTCTCAGCCTCAGAGGAAGGCAAAGAAGAAGGCTTGCCCCCCAAACGACCTGAAGGCACACAACAAGAGCCACCGCAACCAACCCAGCCGCGTGGGGCCCTTGGGGCTTCTTCCGACTGACCGGTGGCCAGGGCCCCTCCTCCGCTGCCTCCCCTCAGGAGCCGGTGCCGGTGGAGAGCGTCGGCCAGCACCGCCGAGTAGAGGTGCCCGATGTGGGGCGGGCCGTTCACGTAGAAGATGGGGGTGGAGATGAGGGCCGCCTTCGCCTTCGCCTTCTCCTTCTCCCCGGACGAGGACCGTCTGCCTCCGCAGAGCGGCCGGGAGGAAGGAGGAGGCGCCGCAGCCGAAGCCGCACGACGAGAGCGCCACACTCTCCACATCCTCTCGCGCCTCAGACTGAGGGGCCGTCACGCCTCACGCCTCAGTGATTCTCAACTTCAGGTTTTTTTGGACTCCACCTCCCACAATCCCAGACCCTTAGCCAACATGGCGAGGGCTTCTGGGAGCTGAAGTCCAGAAAAAAAAATCTGGACGACTAGCGTTTGCGGTGTGCATAGAGAGTGGAGGGCTAGAGCGCCACCTCCGGTCTGGGAAACACGCATGCGCACGGCGGTCGGGCCGCATGCGCGGAAGGAAGCGCCGAGTGGGAGACCGGCGGAGCTCCTTCAGGAGGATCCTGCCGCCATTATGTTCCGCTGCCGCGCCGCCGCTTTGGTTCGCGCCCTCGGGCCAAAGCCACGGAGTCGCGGAGGTGAGTAGGAGCCGAGAAGAGGGAAGGGGAGGAGAAGGAAGAAGCCGCTTTCCTCAGGCGGCGTTCGCACTGGAGAAATAACCCGGTTTGGCACTGCTGTCACTGCCTTGGCTCAAGGCTATGGAATTCTGGGAATTGAAGTTTGTTGTGGGGCCCTGAGCGGAGAATTCTATAGCAGGGGTAGGCAACCTTTCCCCTTTAAGGGCCGAGGGACTTCAGCTCCCAGAATCCCAGGAGCTATTGGCCAACATGGGACTATTGGCCAACATGGCTGAGGCTTCTGGGAGCTGAAGTCCCTCGGCCCTTAAAGGGGAAAGGTTGCCAACCCCTGTTCTATAGCCTTGAGTCAGGGCAGTTAAGGGCCCCACAACAAACTCCAGTTCCCAGAATTCCATAGCCTTGTGCCAGGAGCAGTTAAGGGCCCCACAACAAACTCCAGTTCCCAGAATCCCATAGCCTTGAGCCAGGAGCAGTTAAGGGCCCCACAACAAACTCCAGTTCCCAGAATCCCATAGCCTTGAGCCAGGAGCAGTTAAGGGCCCCACAACAAACTCCAGTTCCCAGAATTCCATAGCCTTGAGCCAGGAGCAGTTAAGGGCCCCACAACAAACTCCAGTTCCCAGAATCCCATAGCCTTGAGCCAGGAGCAGTTAAGGGCCCCACAACAAACTCCAGTTCCCAGAATTCCATAGCCTTGAGCCAGGAGCAGTTAAGGGCCCTACAACAAACTCCAGTTCCCAGAATTCCATAGCCTTGTGCCAAGAAGAATTAAAGCGGTGCCAAAGCGTGGATGCAGCCTTCGATTATTTCAGGAGTGCAGACGCAGCCTCAGTCTTCCCTGTCGGTGAAATGGGTTTAGTGGCTCCTTTGTTGAGTTGGTTTGTGGCCGTCAAACGCAGTGTGGCTTTTTAAAACTGCCTCTCTTGCTTGTGACCTAGTTATTCCACGAAGCTAAAACACAATGCATCTTGAAAGCAAATGCAAATGGATCTTCTCTTGGTCTAAAGTTCCCAACAGTACTTCGTTTAAAACATCATCATCGTCTAATTTCTCTTGAACTTCGTAGCCTCTCATTATCCTCTGACCTGTTCCAGTGTGTTATTAAAAACTTAGATTATATAAAGCGTTTTATGGAGTTAGTAGTGGAACACACTTCCTTGGATTGTGGTGCAGTCTCCATCGTTGGAGGTTTTTAAACAGAGGCTGGATGACCATCGATCACGGATGCTTTGATTGTGAGTTCCTGCATGGCAGAATGGGGTTGGACTGGATGGCCTTTGGGGTCTCTTCCAACTCTAGGATTCTATAATTCTGTGAGTCTATGAAAAAGAACAACAGCAACAAGACGTCAGCAATTCTCTCCACCTGAGGGCAGGTTATCTGAATGTCAACCTCCAACAGGGAAAAGCATTTTTTAAAAATAAGTCAGACTGCAATTGGCCTATTTTATCTAGCAAGAAGTATGGAGATTTTTTTTTGGAGCGAGATTCAGTGTTCTCTGCCTAATAAAGGGGTTTGTGGCCTCACAGAGGACCTAGGTCCAGAACACACCGCAGAAATAATCCAGTTTGAGATCACTTGAACTGCCCTGACTCAATGCTAGGGAATCCTGGGAATTGTAGAATTCAAAGATATAGCTGTGTTAGTCTGTAGAATCAGTCTGAGGAAGTAGACTGAAGTTTACAAAAGCTCATGCTGCCAATTTCTTTCTTTCTTTCAGTTAGTCTCAAAGGTGCTACAAGATCTCTCAACGTACCTGGAATTGTAGTTTATTGTGGCCCCAGAGCTCTTTGACAGAGAAGTCTTAAATGTCTCACAGAACTACACTTCCAAGAACTCCCTAGCATTGAGCCAGGGCAGTTAAAGTGGTCTCAAAGTGGATTATTTCTGCAGTGGGTTTTGGACCTGAGACATCCTGGATCTCATAGGAAGTATCTTTTTGTTTTGCTAATGGAAATGAAATTTCCTGGACTTTAAAATGCTTTTCTTTCCCAGAAAGAGGAGTGGCCTGTTTGCAAAGCTATCCCTCCATTCTCAGACCACCACCAACATCTTGACAAAATGCAGGCCTGTGACTAACATTGTTATGATTTTTTCTCCTGTATTATTTTTAATACCTTTGCCAGATGAAGAAGTGCGTGGAGCTTCAAAAGCTTGCGACATATATTTTATGCCTTTGGTCGGTCCAATAAAGGTATCACTTATAGATGTTATTGTACTTTGCCAAAATGGCTACCCCTGGAAACATAAACTGCTTCCCCTTGTTTTCTGTTTTGAGGTCATTATTTAAGGAACTAATTAGTACTTAGCTTGCAATGGGCAAGATGTGCTAGATATCATGTAAATTGCTTTCTAGACAGCATGGTGTAGTGGTTTGAGTGTTGGGCTATGACTCTGGAATCCAGGGTTCAAATCCCAGCTCAGCCATGAAAACCCACTGGGTGACCTTGGGCAAGCCACACTCTCTTAGCCTCAGAGGATGGCAGTGGCAAACTCCCTCTGAAGAAGCATGCCAAGAAAATCCCATGATCGGGTCGGCATAAGTCAGAAATAGCTTGACGGTACACCTCCACCACAACAAAGGTAGTGCTGGACTGCAAGGGATATACTATATAAGTCAGGGGTAGGCAACCTTTCCCCTTTAAGGGCCGAGGGACTTCAGCTCCCAGAAGCCTCAGCCATGTTGGCCAATAGTCCCATGTTGGCCAATAGCTCCTGGGATTCTGGGATCTGAAGTCCCTCGGCCCTTAAAGGGGAAAGTACTAATTAGTGCCTACCCCTGATATAAGTGAAAACCAATTTTTTTGCAGAGGATGTATGTAAAGGTTGGTGTGCTTTTAGGTTGGGATGATATTTATGTTTGTCCAGGAAGAAGCCTTGCTGAACTCAGTGGAACGTACTTCTGAGTAGCAATGCAGGCGATTGTGGTGCAAGTCTCGCTTTCCTAAACTGACCATGCTGGTTGGGGATGAGGGAAATTGTAGTAGTCCAACACTTCCAGATTCAAAGCTGGATCCAGGATTGTACTCCACCTGTGACCCTGCATCTTCAGAGTTAGTGTAGCCCTATCCAGCACAGGTTGAATCCTTGTTCTGTGGTCCACCTTTTGATTGACTAGCAGCACCTCTGTCTTTGGTCTAAAACACACTGCAGAAAGAATCCAGTTTGAGACTGCTTTAGCTGCCCCGGCTCAATGCTAGGGAATCCTTGGAACCGTAGTTGTGTGAGACATTCAGCCTTCTCTGTCAGAGAGCTCTGGGGCCACAATAAACTACAGTTCCCAGGATTCCCTAGCACTGAGCCAGGGCAGCTAATGCGGTCTCAAACTGGATTCTTTCTGCAGTGTGTTTTGGACCTTTGTCCACATTAAGCTTCAATTTGTTCTCCGTCATCCGATGGCAAAAACTGATTAGAACTACAGCAGCTTCCTTTGAGTTTGGTAGAAGGGAGAAATAAAGTTGGGTATCGTCAGCATACTGACGGCACTGAATCCCAAACTCCAGACAACCTCTTGAATGGTCTGCAGGACAAAACCAAGCGTTGAGATAACTCATAGCCCAATGTCCAAAGAGTTGAACAGGAATCTAGCTAGCTTCTGGGCTCACCCATCCATCCAGGAAGGGAAACACTGTAAAATAGTACCTTCAGGGACCATCCCAGCAAGACGTCCTTGAAAGGATATCTGCTAGATATCCAATATCTAGTTTCAAGCGAAGGTTGAGTACCAAGATGACCAAAGCTGTCTCTGTCCCATAACAAGACCTGAAATCAGATGGAAATTGATCTAAATAATCCATTTCATCCAGAATCCCTGAAGCTGTGAGGGCAGCACATGTTTTATTACCTTGTCCAAAAGTGGAATGTTGGACAGAACTGATGGTTATGCATTCTAAAAGGAGTTTTGGTAAGGCTAAAAGCCCCTCTTTTTAGACCCACTGAACATGTCCTTAATTTGGCTGTCAAATTAATCAGCTGTCAAAAAGCAATACATAAGACACCAAATGTACCTCTCCTTGGTGAAGCGGTTCTTTTTTGTTACAGAATTCTGTAGTCAGTGTGTACAGATCAGGGAAAAACAGTGGTGTAGTGTGATGTGCGCAATGCTCACTTGCTCCTCATCCTCTCAAATATCTGAGAGAAGGTGTTCAGAAACCTGTACTTCTGCTTTTGATAAACCATGGCTTCCCAAGTTATTCAAAGTGGAAATTGCCCTAGCATTAATTGTGGTGAATTTCAGTAGGCCTGCTTTATAACCCGTGCCATCTGGTACAAAACAATGGTGAACTTAATTATAGTTACTTTGAAGTAAGCTAACTTTTTTGTAATTAACCATTGTTAATATTCACCACAGTTGGTTGCACTAGGTGACACAGCAAACTATGGTTAAGGGGAAAGGAAAGCATGATTGTGCATTGGGTGTAATAGAGTTTATGAGCCTGAGTCTCACTGTGGTTTGCTCCTGCCTTTGCATGTCACACTTAACCAAGAATGGGTCAACTGTGGCCCAGAATCGCCCGAGAGAGGTCAAAAGCTAATCCTGGAGACTTTTGGTTATGACACAAACCTTGAAAACACTCCCAGTTTCTACCAACACAAAGAATATTGGCCACAAAATGAAAATGATAGTCAGCTGATTTTTTTAGAGGGGAGAATAGAGAGAAAACTAACTCCTGCTCCCTGCAAAATTGACCATCACCGCACTAAACCATGGCTGTAGTATGTGTCCATTTTCATAATGTTTTTATGGATTTTTTAAAATGGATATGTTCAAGTGAAGCAGAAATATGTGAAAAATGTAATGTGTGAACCAGACATTTTTCCCTTCAGAATTTATGTCTGAGAGAAGACCCAGAACCTCCACAGTGGTGTTGGAATTTGGTCATAAATGATGGATTTTTTGAACATGTTCTGGTTCTTCCATGTGATATTTTCAAACAAATACATTTGGGTATTTGCCTATGGCAAGTCCTTTTTCCCTATTTACTTGCATGGAGTCTATGATAATGGATAAAGGTGTACAAGAGAGATCTACTTTTTAGGTGCAGAGATCACTGGGTGAAAAGGGCTCTCTTTTTATCTCTCAGCTTAACATTCCTCACAGTGGTTTTGAGGATAAACTGGAAGAAAACCTTGATGTTGCTACTGTGAATCCCTTGGAGAAGAGAGATATAAATGTAAAAAACATTAGATTAGCCCTTATAGGTGGTGGTGGTGGTGATAATGATATTGTCATCATTGTTATCATAATTTATTATTAATAGTCTAGCTTTTCTCCCAAACGGGTTCAAGGCAGTTTACAAAAATTAAAACAAATACAGTTAAAGGCACATTCAAAGCTGTAAGTAAAAGCATAGAAATATTCTTGTAAAGATGCAATTACCGTGTATTACCCATAGATTTAATACCATTTAAAACAAACCCATTTAACTCCCCCAAATAATTGTCAGTAGTCCTTACTGCTCAACATAAAGTGAATAAAAATGATGACCACAGAAGATCTACACAGATTCAACCTAGACAATGAGGAAATTGAAATAGTAAGAGTTCCCATACCTTGGGTCAAACATTGATCAGAATGAGGACTGCAGTCAAGAAATAAGAAGACTAGGAATGAGAAGGGCAGCTATGAGAGAATTAGAAAATATCCTAAAATGTAAAGATATACAACTGAACACGAAGTTAGAATTGTATACAGTACACCATTGTTTTTCCTAATACAGGGGTAGGCAACCTGTCCCCTTTAAGGGCCGAGGGACTTCAGCTCCCAGACTCCCAGGAACTATTGGCCAACATGGGACTATTGGACAACATGGCTGAGGCTTCTGGGAGCTGAAGTCTCTCGGCCCTTAAAGGGGAAAGGTTGCCTACCCCTGTCCTAATACCATGTACAGTTGCAAGAGCTGGACAATGAGGAAAGTGGATAGGAGGAAAATCAATTCATTTGAGATGTAGTGCTGGAGAGGAGTGCTGAGGATACTGTGGACAGCCAAAAAGACAGACAGATGGGTTCAGATCAAGCCTGAAATCTCCCTGGAAGCCAAGATGATCACGTTGAGATTGTTATATTTTGGTCATGTCATGAGAAGAAATGACTCATTGGAAAAAACAATAATGCTAGGAAAGGTTGAGGGATGTAGAAAGAGAGGAAGACGGCATGTTAGATGGATGGACTCCATTAAGGAGGCTACGGGTATGAATTTACAGGACCTAAGCAGAGTAGTTGGGATCTTGGAGATGTCTTATCCACAGGGTCACCATGAGTCAGGATCGACTCAAGTGCAGTTAACAACAACAGCAAAAGTCCTTTTAGTCAATTCCTAGAAGCCTTTCAGAACATAAAAGTTTTCACTTGCCAACAGAACAGTGGCAGCGGGGGGGGGGGGGACATCCCAGCATCCCTAAGGAGGAAGTTCCAAAGTTACAGGAAGGCCCTTTCCCGTGTTCTCATCAGATCTGGCTGCGGAGGTAGTGGGCCTGAGAGAAAGGTGTTCCTCCCAGGTGAGATACAGTTCGTCAGATGGCCCAAGCTGTAGAGCGCTTTATAGGTCAGAACTATCACTTTGAATTGTGCCTGGAAACAGATTGTTAGCCAGTGGAGCTGTTGTAACAAGGAGGTTTTATATTCCAAGGAATTTTAGGGCATTCCTAATACAGTTGTTCCTCCCCGTTTGTGGACTTCGAGCCTGCGGTCTCGCTCTTTGTGGGAGGGACAAGCGGGTATGGATAAAATTCTGGCCCCGCATGCATGCCACAAGCACACACACCATTATTTTCAATGGGGCTCAGATATTTGCAAGCCGTCATTTTCGCCGGGTGGGTGGGTGGGTCTGGAATGGATCCCCCGCGAATTGGAAGTGGCTACTGTACAAGTTTGTGTTTTAAAATGGAGAATTAAAGTTTCATTTTTATGCCCTTGGGATATCTCTGTCAAAGAACAACAACAACAACAACAAACCACTGGCAATGTCTCACTAGAGTCTAAGACAAGTTGCTTGTTCAACTTTCTTTTTAATATTTCAGCTCTGCCTCCCTCTGTGTAGCACCCTCAAACATGTTGGGCTATGGCTCTCATCACACCAGTCAGTCTCTTGTCTGGGGACGATGGGAGTGCAGTTCAACACATCTGGAGGGCACCAGGCTGGGGAAGGCTAATTTGATAAACACAGTGTCATGTTTAAAGTATTTTGTTGATGATTCTCCCTCTTAACCAATTGTGTTTCCAGGCCTCTTGTTTCAGCGATGGAAAGTTCCCTTAGAAGTTCAGCTGAGCAGACAAATGGCTAGCTCTGGTGTTCCAGGGGGCAAAGGTGAAAATGCTGTCTTTGCTCTCCTTGTGGGCTTATCCACTTTAGGAGCAGGGGCCTATGTAAGTAGAAAGGCTTGATGGTTAATAAAAGAACAGCAGAACTATTGCTACCCAGTGGCTGTTCTTTTCTCCTTTTTTACTATTTAACATTCTTTATATCTCTACTCTTCTCACTTCTCTGCAAAAATGTCACAGGGCTCTTAATCCTGTCAAGGCGCAAAGCTGGGCCTCTGCTCTACACTGATCTTGTCCTTGCTCATTGTTTCAGTGGAAGGGTATTCACTAGAAGGGCATGTAGTTAATGTAGAAATCAGCTGCCATTCTTTGTATCTTGAGCTGATGTATAAACCAGCTTGGAAAGATGCATTTTTTGTTGTTCTTGTTTGAGGGAGAAATTGGACTGTAAGGTGAGAAGCCTGTCCAAGACATAATAGCAGTTAATTACAAAGAGCAACTGGGTAGATTTGCCAGGCATAGATCTCTGTTGCCTTGAATGATAGGAAATGACTCTTGGAATCATTTGTGCCACTTGGTAACACTGACAGCCTCTCTCATGCTATTTCCAGAAGTCAAAATGGTTACTCAGAGGGATCCAAGGCTGAAGAGATCACGGAGCCTTTGCTGCCACTTGATATGGGGGGAGTGGTAGGATTGTGGGATCAGTGGGGGCAGGGTAGCCTTGATTTCTCCTTAATAGAAAATATTGTTGAAATAGTGGGTGCTCTGTCTTGATCTAATCCAAAATTGGGAACATTACTTTTTTGGACTATAGCTTCCAGATCCCCAAGCCAGCATGGCCAAGCTCTGATCTGACCTTCTCCCATGCCTCCATTCCAAGTAGCCGATTCTAAGTAATTCTTCACTCCCCTCGGAAAAATCTAAATCTGCAACGAATCAGAATGAAAACACCCTTCTTTTCATGTTATAAATGAACAAAGTTTAATCATGGTGACACTATTTTTCTACACTGGTTTTGACAAAAGGTAACTGAAACAGCTGGAAGCCCTTGCTTGCTCCAAGATGTGTGTAATTCAGTGTCCTCATTGAATACTCAGAGCATTTGCTTCGTTTCTCTTTCTCTCTCTGTTCTTTTTTCTTCCTTCGCCTGTTCCCTCCTGCAGTTTTGCAGTGTCTACATCTCCGACCCCCTTCTCGGTCGCTAACGTCTCCAAGTGCTCCCAGCAAGGACAGCAGCAACCTAGTATACTTCTTAATAGTAGGAGGAGCAGTCACTGGGGCAGGCGCTTATGTAAGATGCTTACCATTGAATTTGGTTATGAGGCTGAGGGTGGGAAATGCATGCTCTGACTGAAGTATTGTCTTTTTGGGTGTTCTGAGTCAGTGAAAATCTTCTGAGTCAATCATGCTATAAAAATTGGAAGTGAATTTTAAAAAGGATATTGTCAAATAGAGACGATTTCCAAACAGATAACCATTTTTAGACTGTTGCATTAAAAACAACAAAAAGACCTGTGGCACCCCAAAGACTGATATAATTTTTTCTGCATAGCAATCCATTTCACCAGATGCATGGAGTTTATCCAGAATTCCAGGTGTGTTGTGTGTGTTTATGTTTGTGTGTGTAGACGGACAAATCTGTTAAGATGGGGTGGGAGGATTATAGACAGAGGGCAGTAGTGAATTCTTGTTTGGGGCACTAGAATTCAGTTAGAGGGCAGTTTCCCTCCTCAACGCAATCTCTTGTGTGTCCTCAAAATGGGCTCTGGAGAGCTGGATGTTGGGGCTGTATGGGGAGCTATGAGGGAAGGGAAAAGGCAATTCTGGAGTTAGGCCAGTGGAAGAGGAAACCAGTTGCAGAAGCTGCTAGTAGATTAGTAGTTTTCTCTGGACTAGTTCAGTTTTGTATATGGAAGTCTTCCTAAATTTTCTAAATATAGGAAAGCCAGCATGTATGTATACATTCTTGCATATGTGTACATTCACATTCTTCCTTTCATAATCCATAATTTTCTTTTGCCTACTTAAGAAAAGAGAGAGATGCAGTTCTCATTGTTAAGTTTCAGGTTTTTTCTTCTCCCATCTATTCCCCCTTGTTTTGTTCATTTGTTTTTATATTTGTTTCTTGCTAACAGATTATTCATTTTTTGCATGAAATTGGACTGGCCCAGTGGTTCTCAAACTGGAGCAGGAACCCCAGGGAGGCTCAAGAGTTGCCCCAGATTGTATGTGACACTTGGAGGCCCTGATCACTACCCTCCCCCCAAACTTTCTGTCCTAAAGGGGAAGAGAAAGGCCAGGAGGGTGCTTGGAGCAGCTGCCTGCTGCTTGAAGGAGGAGGCAATGGAAGAGAGTGGGGAAGCAGTGGATCATGGGAGCCCATCCTGAGCCACCACTGCTTCCCTCACCTGTCCCATCACTGCTCTGGTTCTTGGGATGAGACACTGCTGCAGCCTCAACCAGCATGCCTGCTCAGCCCTAGGCGCATGGTGGCTGAAGGAAAGTCAGCATCCATGATGGCCCTGGCTGCGGCGGCACCTCTTCCTCAGGGCTTCTGCCATCACCTGGCTTTGGCTCAGAGGCAGCGGAAAAGCAGCCTCAGTGGCTCCACTACTGAACAAATGGTACATTGGTCTGATCGGCCAAGGAGGAGTGGTGCAAGTGCACCACTTTCTATGAGCCGCTGGAGCAGTGCATGTGCCTGGTCTTACAGCTGCTCTGCGCTGCCACCGCCACCTTCCTGGCTGGCCAGCCAGGGACTCCCATTAGCAGGCGGAGACGCATGGCACACTGTTCCTCTGGTCTGGTAAGGCAGGTGGGTGGGTGGCCAGGGCAAGGGCTGGTTGGGGCCCAAGGAGCGGAGGAATGAACAAAGAGGCCTTTGGGCATCTGTCGGAGGCTTTGGGGATGGTGGAAGATTTGGGGACCCAGTGGAATCAACTTGTAAGAGAGCCCCATTTCTCACTCACATATCTGCTTGTTCTCTATTACATTGAGTTACACTGTTTCTCTTGCTCTTTTTCTTTCACACACTCACTCTCGCAGAGGTTTGCCCAAACTAATTCTCTGACTTGCTGATCCATTCTCTCAGAGGATTCCTTTATCTTTTTGTTTGTGACACACAGAAGCCTGTCTTTAGGTCACACAAACACACATGGTCAGCTGCATGCTTCTTGCTTGCTCCATTACTCCTTCTTAGCCAGTTAATTCTTACACACACACACACACACTCAAGTCATGGTCTTCCTTCCTTCCTGACACTGATTCACACATATTCTCAAACTCTCTCGCATGCTAATTCTCTCTTACCCACGTACACTGTGACACTCTTTCTCTCACACAGTCTCACATGCATTAATTCTCTCACACATTCCTTGGTGTGTGAGTAACTTTCTCTTACACACTAATTCTCTCTCACGCACTCAGTAATGTTCTTTTTCTGGCTCTTTTTCCCTCTGATGCATTCATTCGCACACATACAAATTCTCGCTCTCTTTCTCTCTGTCACACTTCATCTCTTTTTTACATACATATGCACTTGTGTATACTTGTATATACACAAGAGAATTAATGTTTCTGTGTGACTGTATATATTTGAGTGAAAGAAAGTATGAAAGAGCATGACTGAATTTGTACATATCTCTAAGTATTGGTGTATGTGAGTGGTGGTGTGTGAGACGGTATGTTAATGAAAATACACAGATTAAATAAACAAAATATTTTTATTCATAAAATACATTGAGTGGGGGGGTGGCGAGATGTCCTCATGTAGATATAAAGGGGTCACAAGGGTAAAAAATTTGACAACCACTGGGCTAGCCTGTTTACATGTTATTCCCCCCTACTTTTCAAATTCCTTCTTTAGAGTTGACTTGGATTTGTATGTGTGTTGGGGACAGGTGGGTGGATTAGTTTACAGAGGTATTATGAACAATCTCTATTTCTAGGAAATAAAGTCCTCCTCAGTTAGCAGACATGTTCACTGGAAGCAGCTTTGAGGAGGGTATGGAAAAAGACTAACTAACTAGATCCCCATGTAGTCAGTTTACAGGCCACAAGGCTGCACTCACTTCCCCCACCCAATAAAATCTAAATTCATAATACCTTCGAGAGTCCAGATTTGACCCCCAAATCTAATAGTTTCCAGTTCAGATGTTTCAGAATGTGTATCCCAAAGTGCCTGCAGAGACCAAGTTTCCTTGTTTAGACATCTGTAGCAACAGTTATTAGATGTCAGACATGCCTTTGTGTGTGTGTGAGAGAGAGCGAGAGAAAGAAAACCTGTTCCCTTCAAGATGCCAACTCTTATCAACAGTAGCTAGCATGGCCAGTGTTCAGGAGTTGTGTGATATCATTTGGAGTGCCTTTGGCTCCCCTTTCTTCCCCCAGTGTCTTGGCAAGGCATTTGCCAATGTGGACCCTGTTTTCCTTCCTGTAGTTCATGCCCCTATTGTCTTCCCCACCCTTGCCATACACACCTGCTTTGTTTAGTGGCAAGTTCTGCTTTGTTCCTTTGAAATAAACCCATTTTTCTGAGCAGGCAGGGTAGATGGAAGCCCATTGCGTAGCAGAACCTTGGGGGCCTAACCAGCTTTCTGTCATGTGTCACCTGTTTGGCCATCTAGGTGTACAAGACCCTGAAGGAAGATAAAGAACGATACAATGAGCGCATTGCAACAATGGGTCAGCGTCCCTCCCCGGATGCAAGTTCTTCAGCAGGTAGGTGTTTGGCCACCTTGCAGTCTTTAGAACGAGATGGAGGAAGCTGGCAGCCTCCACCTGTTGTTGGACTCCAGCTCCTATCGGTTCCAGCTTACCTGGTCAGTGATCAAGGATGGTGGGACCTATAGTCCAACAGTATCTGGAGGGGCCACAGTTTCCCTGCCCCTGCATTAGCACTTTAACTGTCAAGCTGGGGCCTACAGGCCTAGTTAGAAGAAGGAAATCAGTTCTAATGTTACAGAGAAATTTACTATTAAATGTTGATTTCCCCAAACATCAGGAAATAGGGCTGGTAGCAAAGGGAAGACAGTTCTTCAGCAATGAAGCTC
The DNA here is from genome assembly GCA_026167975.1 of Phrynosoma blainvillii. Classification (NCBI taxonomy): domain Eukaryota; kingdom Metazoa; phylum Chordata; class Lepidosauria; order Squamata; family Phrynosomatidae; genus Phrynosoma; species Phrynosoma blainvillii. Next base: position 10,564,192 of record JANUYF010000009.1, read on the forward strand.
AGAGATTAAAAAAAGCACCACTGTTTGACAGTGGAATAGTGTACCTTGGAAGATGATGGAGTCCCTTCCACTGGAGGTTTTTAAATGGAGGGTGGATGGCTACCTGACACAAATGTTTATCTATGGATTCCTTCATTGGTAAAGAATTAAACTAGATAAATCTTGGGGTCCCTTCCAGTTCTGTGATTATATGACTGCCCTTATTAGCCACTTCAGATGACCCCATGTCAGTAGGTGGCTGCATGATAGGAAATGTTTCCTATTTACCTGCAATAGGCATCTTCCAAGTTATATCTTTTCTTTTTCCAGAATCAGATTCTGCCTCACAGAGTACAGCAGGTGAGAGAGTGCTTAAAGATGAACAGAATGTGGTCCTTCTGAGTGGTTGAATTTAGTATTCTTTCTGCAAGGCTTCCATTTTGGGTAATAAGGAGAGAATGAGATGAGTGAGTTTCAAGGTGCACTGGATAGTTCTGTGTAATGGTTAACTTGTTACCCAGAATGGTTTGGATCAGGGGTAGGCAACCTTTCCCCTTTAAGGGCCGAGGGACTTCAGCTCCCAGAAGCCTCAGCCATGTTGGCCAATAGTCCCATGTTGGCCAATAGCTCCTGGGATTCTGGGAGCTGAAGTCCCTCGGCCCTTAAAAGGGAAAGGTTGCCTACCCCTGGTTTGGATCCTGCTGTGAATAGAGGAAGCTCCCTTATACCAAGTTAGACCATTTGGGCTTGCTTAATATTGTCTGTATGGGCTGGCAGTAGCTGACCAAAGTTTCTTGTAGGAGTCTCCCAGCCCTGCATTCACATATGTTTTGGAGTAGGGCAGCCACAATTTATTTGTCAACACATGCATTGCATGTAGACTGTGCCCATTTTGTGGTCCCTGGAATCCCATTCCTCCTGTTTTGGGTTAAAAGCAAGGGGAAGTACACTCTGTAAGCATCAGGAAGCATGTTTACTTCTCAAGTACGCACTTACTTTAGCAAAAATATTTTAAACATATTTTTAAAATGAGAATAGACCAATTCATTCCCATTTAGGAGGAGAAAACAGGAAGAAAGGACATTTTTTAGCAGTAGACAGTTGGGATAGGGGGCTGGATTGGCCCCAGGTCTGCAGATGTTGTGGCCCCTTGCTTTATTTCTAAAGGTGTGGTTTAGTGATATTTAAATAGTGGTTGGATGCAGTGTACTAAGGCTAAACCCTTTCCACCATGAACCCCCATCCCTTGGGAAGGATGAGCAGAGAGAGGAGCCTACTCCATCCACAGTATTTGGAATCATTGCATATATGTTGAGCATTACTTATTTCCCCTGTACAGAGAGAGAGAGAGTGAAATTATATAGCTCTTCCTTCCACTGTATGTGTGTGTGGCTGAGTTTGTGTCATTGTGATTACCTTCACTGTCCACTGTTGCTTGCAGCCACAGAAGCTGAGGTAGCCACTCACCCAGAATTCCCATCCCACGCTCCTTTCCTATTAATTGGGGGAGGCACTGCTGCTTTCGCTGCTGCCAGATCCATCCGGGCTCGGGACCCTGGGGCCAGGGTAAGTGACAGAAGCAGACTGTTGGCCACCAATTTTGTTGTTATTTTTGAGATGCAAACGAACTCTTCATTGTACCACATATAAGGTGCTGATTGTGTCAGAAGACCCTGAACTTCCTTACATGCGGCCTCCACTTTCCAAAGAACTATGGTTTTCAGAAGACCCCGATGTCACAGAAACTCTGAGGTTCAAACAGTGGAATGGCAAAGAGAGGAGGTGAGTTTCCATGTCATCCTGATCCTGTCAAAATGGGAATTGTTGGGTGTTTGTGTCAGAAATTCCAAATGTGGCTGGAGAGGGAGCAGTTTACACCCCCAGTAGGTACTTCATATACTTTTCTGTGCTTGACAGGTGAGTGGTGTAGAGAAAGTCTCTAAAAACCTTAAAAAATCCAGTGTCCAAAGAGCCCCCAAATCATGATTTACTAGCTGTTTTGAGCCCCTCAAAAGTACTGCTACCCTTCATCTTATCTTAGAAGCGTAGCATTTTTGAGCTGTACCCATTCCTGTTTGTATAGCATAAAGTTAGGGCGAACAAAGGGTAGGTCATTGTCCACTGGTTGACCTTTGGCCAGTTGCTGGTAGACAACTCCTTAGACCTGCTGGTTGATGCAGTAAATGGCCCTTGCTTCAGTGTGGCACTTGGTATGTTCTTAACAAAAAGGATCACATAACAGAATCACATAACACATGTAAGTTGTGTCTCAAGTTAGGAGTAGGAAGAACTACAGGATATGCTTTTTTTTAAAAAACAACACCAACACCACCTAATATCCTAGTTCCATCAGCTGGACCAGATGCTGAAGATTATAATCAGAAATGGAGAAATTATAGTCCTCCAGATGTTGTTGGATTGTGTTTTCTTTCAGAATTGAATGTAGTTCCAAGCCTCCCCAAGAATTCTTTCAGTCCTAACACACATGTGAACTACTATACCTTAAGCTTTATTGGTGGTAAATGATGCAGCAGATGGCATATGACAGAGAAGCATTTCAGCCCTTTTGTTGATGGAGTCCAATATCCCCTCACAGTCAGTGGTAGAATTGGGTTCCATCTAATTCTATCCAGGCTACCATCCCCAGTACCAACAATCAAATACAGAGCACCTGAGTTAGGGTGCATTTCTGCCAGGTTTTGGCCAGTGGAAGATGGATTTCCTAGAGTTATATAGTGCAGAATTAACCAAGAAAATCAAAGTGTGCAAGCCAGACTTGATCTCCCCCCCCCACTTCCTAGTTATGAGAATTGTAAAAACATGTTAGAAACAGAGGTAGGTTCCCTTTCCCAATCTGTTCTCCTTCATATCTTTTCCTAGCCCCAAACTGCCATCTTACAAACTGTATTATCTTACAAGGTCGCTAATATGAATGTATTCTTTCATGCTATTTGACAGCTGTCTTGATGCTAAGAGGGATTCCAAACCAATCTGCTTGGTGGCAGAGGCTCAGCTCACTATAGACTGCAATTCCCATAATCCCTCACCATTGGCTCTGCTGAACAGGGCAAAAGAGAGTTGCAGAGCAACAGCATCTGGAGGCCAACACATTGGCCACCCTGGCTTAAAATTAAATTATTCTGAGTCTGGAAATTTACTTTTGAGTACCAAAACTAACAAGAGCTTTCTCTTTTCCTCTTTCTCTTTCCTGTTTTCACTCATCCCTTGCAGTATATATTTCCAGCCACCATCTTTCTATGTTTCACCGCATGACCTGTCTCATATAGAGAATGGCGGAGTGTCTGTCCTCACTGGAAGAAAGGTTAGTGTAATGTAGATTGCAAATGTGTAGAAGTATTCAGGGAAGAGGGATATATCAGAAAGTTTATTCTGTTTTATTTTGATGTTTGGATTTATATCCCATCCTTCAAAGACATATTCCATGGTGACTGTACACCAAAAATACAGTACAAATATAATCAGTTTTAAAAATCAAAATAAAACTGAAAACTGACACTATATATAAAAGCAGCATAAAATTCATTTTAGTTGAAACTAATTATCCCAACTTGTGGGGAGAGTGCATAGTATAGATAGCCTGTGAGTTCACTTCTGTGGCATCTGAAGTACCCCCATCCTCTCACATTTTTTTTTGAGAAAAATTATGAATTATTTTCAGACAATTTTTGCTGAAACATGCATCCCCTCATATCTCTGTTTTCATTACTCTCCTCTTGAAATTGTGACCAAAATTGATGTGATTTCACTTCTGGCTGCCACTTTCAGAGGAATCCTGAAGCACCGTATTTTCCGGCGTATAAGACGACTGGGAGTATAAGACGACCCCCACTTTTCCAGTTAAAATATAGAGTTTGGGAAGAGTATGACTTCCAAAACTGTTGTTGTTGTTGCTGTGCACCTTCAGGTCATTTCCAACTGATGATGACACTAAGGCAAACCTATCATGAACCTCCTTATACTGGGCGTATAAGACGACCCCCCCCCACTTTAACGCCAGATTTTGCAGGTTAAAAAGTAGTCTTATGCGCCAGAAAATAAGGTAGGTATTTTGGCATGCTGGGTTGTTTGTGTGGCTTGTGATTGGGTGTCTGTCATGACTGGGCATCTGAGGGAAGAATGGACCTCTGCCTTACATGATGGCCCCAGGTTCAGTCCCAGGTAAGGCTAGGAGCAGCCAATCAGAATCCATGGAGAGCTGCTGTCAGTCAGTGTAGATCATGATGAACAGTCTTCAGACTTGTGAGATTAACTTCAGTTTTTAATAATACCCTGAAGTCCACCACCCAGAGACTAGCACACTGGCAGAATTGACAGTCCAGGGACAGAATGCCTCTGATCACATTGTTAGTTTAGGAATTACCAGTTGTTAGGATGACCAAGCCTACAATTCCTTCCATACAAAATCTATTGCTTCATGATTGTGATTGTTAGATAACTAGGCATTGGAAACCTATGACAATTTATCGCAAATTGTTTTAAAATTCTATGACCCAATATCTGCTCATCCATGATTAAGGTAATACTGGGCTCAATAATTTATTAGTCTAATGTTGTCTAAGACATTGGCTTGTGTGCCTAAAGAGTTGTAATTTTGAAAAAGCTCAGAATACTAAAAAGGGCTCTTCGCTGTCATTTGGAAATACCCACGTCGGAATAAAAACTGATCTGCAGAGGGAGGGGTGAATTATGCCTATGTTAAAAGGCTATGGGGACCTTCTTTGGACAAAATCCCCCTCTCCCTTGCAGGAGACACAAGCATATGTTTAACTTGCAGGTGGTCCACATGGATGTCAGGGGCAACGTAGTGAAACTTGACGATGGGACACAGATCTCCTACGACAAGTGCTTAATTGCTACAGGTGAGGTGGACAGCCTGCTGCTTTCTCTCCTTAGTCCGCTCTTAGTCACTGGGTGGTTTTCTTAGCCTTTGGTTCTCCTAATGATTGGGGCTTATGCTATCAGAATTGTTGACCATTGGCTCTGTTTGCTGAAGTCACAAACATCTAGACAACGTAAAGCAAGAACTTTTGCACTGAAGAATAATTGTGGATGTTGCCCACTTGGCCAGGATGCCAGAGAGCTCTCATCTACTCTCTAATGTGAACATGATCTAAGTTCACTATTTTCTGTCCTCAGGTGGTTCCCCAAGGAATCTCCCAGTGATTGAGAGGGGGGGCAAAGAGGTGCAACAGAGGCTCACTCTATTTCGGAAGGTAAGGTCGAAGGGGAGGGTAATGAACAGCCATGGTATGTCATTGGAAGTTGATTTTTTTAAAAAAAAATCTCTTTTTACATAATTCAATTTGTTGCTCATTTCAAAAACATTTAGGAAGTGTTTAGAAAATTATTTAACTTGTTATCTGTTATAGCATCAAAGGCAATTCATTGTTACTTGTTGCAATGTGGAAAAGTAGTTTGTTGCATTAGTTGGTGGTTTTATGTTTGTTTTTTAAACTTGATAATATGTTACTCTTTGCACCAATAAAGCAGCTTCATTTCCATTTGATATGCTGCTTTTCAATTACTGCAGTTACTCTCTATGGTGTGCCCTCCTTGCATGCATTAAACTTTGATTCCAATATTATTTCGTCGGAACTGGAGGTGCAGATCTTGAAATGAAATGGGGCATGGGGAGAAATTAGGGGATCTGTTGCTCTGTGTTAGCTGTTAGTCAAAATGTTGATGCTAATGTCAGATTCTTTGTAAGCCTCCAGGCACCAAGCAGTACAAAAGGAGTATTATGTCCTGTCTGCCCCTCGATAGCTTTCTCCTTCCAATGTGAAACATGTGAGCTAAGAACCTATCCAAAAAACCTACTAAGAAAGGCCAAGGCCCTCCTTCATGTTCAGCAGCAGCAGATATTCCAGCAAGGTGCTACAGAGGGAAATGAGTAGAAGAAGGGTCATTCTGCCATCCCTTTTGAAGCCCCCCCCCCCCCGCTTTTCCCTTTTCCTTTTGTGCCATGTCTTTTTGTGTTATGTAAGTCTGCAGGCAGGGGCTGTTAAAGACTGATTGACTGGCTGACTGACTATCTGTATGCTGCTTCAAGAACTTGCTTGGCTGAGGAAGTTTTCAAATAAAATAAATACTCCCTCCCCCCTTTTCTTGTAGATTGAAGATTTCCGTTCACTAGAGAAAATTTCCAGAGAAGTCAAATCAATCACTATTATTGGTGGTGGTTTCCTGGGTAGTGAATTGGCCTGTGCTTTGGGGCGGAAAGGTGAGTGCAAAAGACTTAACAGTGAGAACCAGAAAACAACAAGGACTGGGAGCATGTGAGGCCTGGGTTTCAATAGCCACTCAGCTATCGGAATTTAAAACATGGATATGGTTGTATGGATGGTTTGGTCCCAGGCTATATAGTGTGTAAACTAGTACTTTGAATTGTGTTCACAAACAAACTATTAGATCACTTAAACTTTCCACTTCCCTTTGCAGCACAGTCGAAAGATTTAGAGGTGATCCAGATGTTTCCAGAGAACGGCAACATGGGCAAAGTTCTTCCTGAGTACTTGAGTAACTGGACTACCAACAAAGTCAGGCGAGGTAAAATGCCCTTCCTCCCATCTCCCCTTTCTTGAAAAGGTGCTGTTTGGGACCTTTTCTTGAGCAGTGCCCCGAATGGGAGGAGGCAGCCACAACTGTCTTTTCCTTTTCTAGCAACCAGCTCTGGAGAGCTTCATGGTTCAGCAGCAGCTCTTCAGAACAGCAGGAGCCCTTGCTACTTGAGGTGACTGCTTCACAGAGGGTCATGGGAGGGCTGTCACTGAGAAACAAGACCACTCTGTCAAACCAGTGATAGAACAAGCAATTTTTGGCTCTCTCTCTCTTTTTGAGCTGTTCTTTTTCTAGATGGCCATGATAAGAAGACTAATCTTTCATACAACATTACAGCTGCATTAAGACTGGTCATCATGGGAACCACTTGCCAGAAAGACCTTGTGCCTGGGTGTTCTTGATTTCTTTTTCCCTTCTTGTCTCCTTTTTTCTTTTCTGTTATGTCTTTTAAGGTTGTCAGGCTAAAAGTACATATTTGTCTTGCCTTGATTTTACTGCCGTGTTAGCCAGTCTGTCTTTCCAGCTGTCAAGCAGGGTTAAATTTAGGAATGGGCACCTGTCAGAAGGTGGAGGCCACATCACCCTCCCCAAGGGACTTTGAAGGGCCATAGCCCCCCAAATGTTTTGAAATAATAATAATAATAATGCCTCCAGATGTCCTCCAATATTCCCTAGGCAGCAGTTTCAGCATTTTTGTCATCACTGGGGCATTTTAGGCTCAGGAGGGGCTTTTTATTTATTCATTGATTTATTTGTGCAACAGGAAGTGACTGAAAAGTTGACTTCTGGGTCACTCCCTGTTAGGAAAATAAGGCCTCTCCTGAGCATAAAACAGCTAGCGGTGGGAGGGGAGATGGTAAACTTGACTCGTAACTTATTGAGATTTTTTAGAAATTGGACCCTGTGGGGATTATATGCCACACTTTCACCATCTCTGGTCAAAATGCTAGAAATAAACAATAAACCAATTTAAGTGGGACAACTTGCCCCAGAAGTTACCAACCCTGATTTAAATGGAGATGGTATTGTTCCTCCAGTTTTTGTTACCTCTAGTTCTGTGAGGAGCTGGATGTAGTCAAGAGCTAGACCAGCAGTTCTTAACCTGTGGTCCACAGATCCCTGGGGGCTATAATGTCCTCACAGGGGGATCCATAAAGACAGCTCTTCTTCTTTCACCGTCCCAAGGCCTGTTGGGCTTAACTCTACACAGAACAGTGGACACTGAAAGAGAGGGAGAAGGAGAAAGAGGAGGAGAGAGGGAAGGAGTTCCATTCCTCCAACTTGCCCCAGTAGTGGCACCATGCCTCTGCCTCCCTGCTCACTTCCTTGACTTGACCGTTCATGTTCTGGTTCCTCCAGCAGCTCTGAGCAAAGAGCAAGAAGATGGTGGCAAAGGCGCCTTGGCCTAACAAGTCCCCCCAGCCAGGCATGCCTCCTTCCATTCACCTCCTTTTGCTGGAGCAAAAAAAACTGTGCTGTGCAGAATGACAGGCTTGGGGCTGCCGTTGTGCATAGAACTGGAGGCGATGAGAGGCGGGAGGGCTGACTGAAGTAGCAGCAGTTGTAGAGCAAAGCAGAGGGAGTCGTGCTCTGGATGTCTTGAGAGCGAAGGAGTGTATTATGCACACATCTTTGTATGTGTGGGCTCATGCATGTGTATGCATGTGTCTCTTCAAGAACCTCTGCCCCCACATGCATCAAAGCAGCGCACAGGGTGGAGGATTGAGAAGCAAGTTTGATTCCTTTGCATCTCATATGCACATATACACAGGCCCAGCAACCAAAGTCCCAACTCTTTGCCTGATGTGACACTACTGCTGACACGTATGCGTTGGTGGAGATACATCCAAGAGGTCTTTGGTAGCCAAAAAGTGTAGGGGAGGAAAGCAGTGGGACAAGATCTAGTCAGCTCAGCTTGGGGGATATTTTTTTACAGCACATCCCACAAACCCACCCTGTCCAAAGGTATCCTCCTGACCTGTTTTGATGGGAAGAAAAAATGTGTTTTTAAATTTGTATGGCATCGTTCCAATAAAAAATATTACGAATGTGTGCATTTACTTCTCCGTTCTCTCGAGTTTTGAAGACCCCTGATGAGCAATATTAGGTGCTTTTTAAATCTTGAGTTAAGTCTTGGTAGTGTGTGGGTCGCAACAAAAGATATTTAAAGGGGGTCCATAAAGAAAAGGTTAAGAACTTCTGAGCTAGGCCATTGCTGTACTGTGTGTCTCCTCTGCTTGAGTCTGTTACAGCCCTTGCCATCCTGGTAGCCTCCAGATGTTTTGGACTTCAGCCACTATGGTTGCGGGTTATAGGTGGTGTGAATTGTAGCCTGAAACCTCTGGAGTGCATTTTAGTAGTGGAGCAACACATGACCTACAGACCCTGTTTGTGGGGAGGTTATGGTTGCCTCCGTCTCTTTCACCAGACTGTGAGTGTCTTTTGTTCACTTTCAGAGGGAGTGAATGTGATGCCCAATGCAGTTGTGAAGTCTGTGTCTCTTGCTGGGAACCGGTTGCTCATAAAATTGAAGGATGGAAGAAAAGTGAGTACCATTAAGCAATAAGATGGGTCATCTTCCTTTGCCATGGAGGGACTGAAGGAGGAATAAAGACTGTCATAAAATGGCCCAGTTCCTTGGTGCATGAACCCTTTGTATCCTTCCTCAGTCTGATCCCCTTCAGTTGCTTACAAGTTAGATCCAATTCTATCAGTTCTTTGTGAATTACTGTGATCTCCCATACAAAGTTGCCTAGGTTTTGAGATATTTGGGAATATCCTTTCAGTTCCACCAAACCTGAGAGGATGTAAGAGTGGCCTCATGGTTTCTGCTCCAAGGGTGTGGAACTCAAAAGAAGCTTTGCTGCAAAGGACTTTAGATTCTGGCAGACTCTTGGCAAATTACATGTTTTTCTTGGAGTTTTTTTTAGTGGATGCTGGGGAGGGGGTTATTCACATGCTTTTACAAGGCCCTTATTATCCACTGGGGTTTGGTTCCAGGACCCCCTGTGGATACCAAAATCTGTGGATGCTCAAGTCCCATTAAACATAATGGCATAGTGAAATAAGTGTCCCTTATATAAAATGGCAAAATCAATGTTGGCTATTTAGAATTTATACTTTTTTTTGAATATTTTCAAGCTGTGGATGCTTGAATCTGTGGATAAAGAATCTATGGATATGGAGGGCTGGCTGTAGGTCAGCTTCATTTTTCACGATTTGCTTAACTGTTATAATGCTATCATTTTTGGTATTTTATATTCCTTTTGCCTTGAGTCTGTTTTGGGAATAAGAAGGGATACTGAATAGAGAAGTAAACTCCCACAACTCCTGATGCTGGCTAGGGCTGATGGGATTTCTAGTCCAAAACCTGTGGAAGGAGCCATCAATTCAAGCCTAAATATGAGTAATTGGAAAATGTGTAGTTTTTTCTTGAATCCGCCTGGATTTCATTGCGTCAATAGCCCTCATTTCAGAGACCTGTCATCTTAGCCTTTGTACAGTGCTATGCATATTGAGGATGCTATATAAACACACAAAAACAACTGCTTTTTCTGCTGTTTAGGTGGAGACAGATCACATTGTGGCAGCTGTGGGCTTAGAGCCCAATGTAGAGTTGGCAAAATCAGCTGGTCTGGAAGTGGACTCAGACTTTGGGGGCTTCAGGGTGAATGCAGAGCTGCAGGCCCGCTCCAATATCTGGGTGGTAAGTGGGGATGGAGGGTGGGGGGTGTTAACATTCTTTGAGCTGTCGGCAACTGGGTATCTACCCTGATAAAAAGTGAAACAATGTCCAAGAAGTTCCTTGTGCAAAGGAAGTGGAAGACAGAAGCTACATGTGGCTCATGGCATGGAATCTGGCAGTGTGCATGATTCCCTGGAAGTCCCATTTGAAGGTGGAGGTGGGGAGTTAAGCTTCTTGTTTGCACTGGAGAGGCATGCCTCTCCCTCACATGTCTCCCCATTGCTGATGATTTTTGCTAACTGCTGATAAACCCCAAGGGTGCCAGGCTAGATTCATGGTGGTGGTCAAGCTGGAATGTGTGTGTGGGGCAGGGGATCTTGAATAAACTGTACCCAAGACTTGTCTCCTCTTTGCTTCTGCATCTCCCATGCCAAAAATGCTGACCTAGCCCAAACTGCTGTTACTGTGGGAGTTTGAGAAAACTAAGATTTGCCTAATGCTAAGCTGACTCTTTCCTGCCCAGCTCTCACTCTTCTGTTGTCGTTCCTGTTCAGGCAGGAGATGCAGCTTGCTTCTATGACATCAAGCTAGGCAGGCGGCGTGTAGAGCACCACGATCATGCTGTTGTGAGTGGAAGATTGGCAGGAGAAAACATGACTGGAGCAGCAAAGCCCTACTGGCACCAGTCCATGTTCTGGTACTGTGCTTTCTCTTTATTTTGTCCAGCTCTGTTTGAGTCTTCATCCCTTCTCTCTTTTCTTTGCAATTTTTCATTTGAAATACAGGAAACTTCCTTATTCAGACTTATTTGGCTGCTTCACTACATCAGGGAGTGGAATCACATGGCTCACTCTGAGCTATTTTTGCTGTTCCCAGGCCTGATTTTTTATTATCATTATGGTTGGTTGGTTGGGGAAAACAGAATTGCTGCTTCCGTTAGCTTCCAGGACCAGCTCTTCTTAAAACAAAGTGTAGCCTTCTCATGTTTTGTTTTACACACAACCCTGAAATACATTTTACTCCTCCCTGGCCACTGCATCCACAGCCTTTTTCTTGCCGCAGTTACTGCCAGCATAGGGTACCAGTAGGATTCTGGCTAGCAATCCCTTGGCTGATTGACTGCCCCTGGGATTTGTTGCAGGCTACACTGGGCCCCCGTCCAAAAAACTGAAGTAGCCAGAAGCCCACTTAGTTTTGTAACCTCCCATTTTATCTGCCTTCCTTTGCCAGCATTGTGTGAACCTGGAAGAACTGCATCAGCAGGGTTCTGACCCATGGCCCTTTCCTACCCTGCCCTGACTAGCTACAATTTTCCAGAGTCTCAGAGAAGTCTTTCCCTTATCCTTAATGCAGAGGAGGGAAATCCCAGGCTGAATTTGACCCAGAATGATTAATTCCTCCAGAGTGTGATGTGTTGAAGAGGAGGCATAGTCAGTGATTAATTGCTGCTTAATTGCAGTGATTTTAAATGTATTGATTTAATAAATTTTTTAAGGGGGGGGGAGGAGGGATATTGTTTGTTGTTTTAAATGATTGAAATTTTATAATTTTACTGTTCACCGCCCAGATTGGTTCTCCACTAGGGCGGTATATAAATAAACTATATTATTATTATATTATAGTGATAAAGCGTCAGCAGTTCACACAGAAGGCCCCATGTTCAGTCCTCTCCCCCCATTGTATCCTAAAGGATCGTGGACACAAATAGTGTCAAAGACCTTTGTCTTGAGGTCTTGCTAGCATAGTGTTGTGCTTTGTGCATTAGACTACAACTCTGGAGGCCAATGCTCGATTTCCAGCTTGGCCATGAAACCACTGGGTGACCTTGGGCAAGTCACATGCTCTCAGCCTGAGGGGAGGGCAGTGGCAAACCTCTGAACAGATCTTGTCAAGTAAACCCATGATAGGGTTGCCATAAGTCAGAAGTGACTTGAAGGCACAATAACAATCTGGAAACCTTTAGCTATTGAAAGTAGACAATACTGGGCTTGTGTGGTAAATAATCTGATCCAGGATAGGCAGAGGTTCTTGTGCCTTTCCTGAGCAGAACAAATTCCATTAAAATGACAAAAGAGGTATTGATCTGTCTAATTTCTATATGTGGTAGGATTTGACATTAGTCATGGTCTAAGGGATCTGTAGTTAAATTTACAGGGCTTGAAAAAGAGTTATTTGGGCTACAACTCACATGAGTTGTAGTCCAGCCAAGCTCTGTTAACAAAATGATTGCCTGAAATCTATTATTATAATTGGAAATTTTAAAATATCTCCCTAGGATATAACAGCAGGATTTGAAATACTATGACATGTCTTTGGGCCTTTACAGACTGCCAGAAATAATGCAGCTTGAGGCCACTTTAACTGTCCTGGCTCAGTGCTAAGGAATCATGGGAACTGTAGTTTATTTGACAGAGAAGGCTCAATGCCCCATAAAAAAATACAATTCCCATGAGTCCCTAGCATTGAGCCAGGGCAGTTAAAGTGGCCTCAAGCTGCATTATTTCTGGCAGTCTGTAAAGGCCCTTTGTTCCATTATTGATTTGTTGCACTTTTAGCAGCAAGAACAAATTCCTTTGGTTTTGTTAACCCCTATGACTGTACTTAAATCCTGTGCTTACTAGGAGTGATCTCGGTCCAGATGTTGGCTATGAAGCGATTGGCCTTGTGGACAGCAGCTTGCCCACTGTGGGGGTATTTGCTAAAGCAACAGCAAAGGACACCCCAAAATCTGCAACAGAAGAGTCAGGTAGGACTCCACTCCTCAGCAATACTATGGTTGGGAGGTTGGGTTGCCTATGGTTGAAAGTATTTGAGAATGCATAGACAGCCTTGCTTGATCTGGAGGGAGGCCTAATGTTCCCATCTGCACTGGTAGACAGGGAATCCTTGTACTTTGGACCTCGACTTGTAGAAGCCCCAGGCCATGTGACAATCGTAGGAGATTGTGAGAGTTGTAGTTCAAACTGTTGAGGAAGAGTTGCTCACCCTGAGTGGGTGGGAGGCCAGCATCAGTCACAGGATGTTCACCAATCCTGTGTTTGTGTCTAGGTACTGGAATCCGCTCCGAAAGTGAAACTGAAACAGAAGCGTCTGAGCTCAGAGTCTCCGCTGCCTCACCTTCCAGCCTGCAGGCACCCCAGCAGGGGGAAGACTATGGGAAAGGAGTCATTTTCTACCTCAGGGATAAAGTGGTGGTGGGCATTGTGCTGTGGAACATCTTCAATCGGATGCCAATTGCTCGAAAGGTCAGTGTGCATCCTAGGTCTTGCTCCAACATTCAGGTTGGTAATTGTTCTTCCTGTTGGAAGGTGTATTCTCTGCTGTTTCGTAAGACCATCTTGCAGTGGTTGTTTTCCTGCTTAAGGGAAGCCTGCCTGCTGGATATCAACCCAACACTGTTAAAAACGACCCTATCATGTAAATCAGGGGTAGGCAACCTTTCCCCTTTAAGGGCCGAGGGACTTCAGCTCCCAGAATCCCAGGAGCTATTGGCCAACATGGGACTATTGGCCAACATGGCTGAGGCTTCTGGGAGCTGAAGTCCCTTGGCCCTTAAAGGGGAAAGGTTGCCTACCTCTGATGTAAATACTGTCATTTCTATTTTGGTTGCCCCCTAGCCCATTTGCTGTGTTAGGATCTGTCTTGGGACTATGAAAAACAATTCAGTTCTGAGTGGCTCAGAGACAGTGTGGTGTTCAATGAGGCTATCAGAGCTCAAATCCCGGTTGAGCCATGGAAGCTCACTGGGCGACCATCAGCAAGTCACCCACTGAGCCACAATACTTCCAAGAAAACTAGGACAGGGTTGCTGCAAGTGGGAGTTGACTTTGAAGGCACATATCAAGTGGTTAATTGCCTGTGCCATAGCATGACAGCAGCAGTTGAGTAATGGTTGCCTCTTTGAAACAAGATGTGTCCAGCTGAAGTCACCTGCTTTCTCTTCCAGATCATTAAGGATGGGGAAGAGCACGCTGACCTCAACGAAGTTGCCAAGCTCTTTAACATCCATGAAGAATGAGCATCCTGCCCAGGGCTGGGGTGTTATTTGAAAACTGAATGTGTGCCCGAGAAAGGCCCTTTGTGTGGACTATGTATGCGTGTTCAGTTGCGTGACCAGCCTATCCCACACCACTCCGTGTGCGTGTGTGTGCATGAATGTATGTGAATGCTTGAAATGGCTCTGGAGCTCTGTTTGCACCATGAATTAAACCAGATTAACTTCTGAATTACAGTCAAGTCCTGTCAGAACAGTACTTTCACTTCTCTGTTCTTAACTTTCTGCAGGTTAACTGGCCTGTAGTGGTCACTGTAAAACCAAACAAAATCCCAGAAACCATCCTGACATCTAGCGTGGAGGCAAGTAAGAGGTGTACGGACTAGAAACTTGGACCTTGAGTCAGCCATGAGTTGACTTTAAAACAACCTACTCAGACCCATCTTTAATACAGAAACCGTAGAAACAGGTAACACCTTTGAAGAAAATTCTATGGTAGAACCCTCAGTTTAAAGGAAATTTTCTCAAAAGTGTGCCCCACAAGCTTTTCAGGTACAGATGGATGTGGCAGCAGTTACACCATCCCAAGAGAAAGCTGTTAGAATCATAGAATCATAGAGTTGGAAGAGACCCCAAGGGCCATCCAGTCCAACCCCCATCATGCAGGAACTCCCAATCAAAGCATCCCTGACAGATGGCCATCCAGCCTCTGCTTAAAGACCTCCGAGGAAGGAGACTCCACCACACTCCTAGGGAGTGTGTTCCACTGTCAAACAGCCCTTACTGTCAGGAAGTTCCTCCTAATGTTAAGGTGGAATCTGTTAACCTTATACTTTCCCAGTAAATTGTATTTCAGAACTTTTTCAAATAGTTCCTTAACTACTCCTCTTGCATAGGCACCAGAACTGAACTGGGTATGGGCATTTAGTCCTCTAAGCCTAGTTTTTTAAAAAAATGGAAAGTGAAGAGGTGACCACTGCACATTTCTTGTTTTAAAAAAGGCCTTTTCTGGGCCTAAAATGACACGAGGAGGGTGTGGTGGCCCTCCAATGTCTTCTGGATTGCTAATGCTTCTGACATAAGCCTGTTCCTGTCACGTTCCCTGTTCCTGTCACATTCGAGTGCCTTATATTTTATTGGTGTGCTAGAATGATTTAGTTTTGTGTCTTTCCACAACACTGTTGGCCTTTCAAATCCTTCCATTTCTTTATAGTTCCTATGAACGCCCAACCCAGGCTTGACTGCTTGATTTGGAATCAAAAAGATTTGAGGGCTTGGAACAGGGCAAGCAACTTTGTGCTCTCCAAGTATTGTGGCGCTCCATTTTTCTGAAGTAGTAGTTTAAACAAGTTATAATGGCTCCCTCCACTGTGTCACATAACTGACTTCTCATTTTGTATTTGTGATCCATTTTGGCAGGCTGCAAGGACAGACTTGCTGCACTTGGCTGCCAAGAGCTCTAGATGCTTCATTCTAGTTTCTTAGCTCTGACCCACAATAATTAAGAGGGTGAAAAAAAAAAGGTGCCACTGGGTGCTTCATCATTCAACATGCCTACTTCTTTTTCTCCAAGAAAAGGTGGGGAATCTCCACCTATTGGGCTACAACTCTTCTCAGCCTGCCCATTAACCATACTGCATGGAGCTGACAGAAGTTGTAGTTCAGCACTGTAAAGGCAGGGTGTAGGGGACCCTTTCCTGTTCAGGTGTTTTGCCTCAATTCCCATTAGCCCTATATGTGGAAATTAGTACTAGGATTGTGACTAGCTATTCTAGTACACACATACATATTAGCCAGATTGAATGCAGGGAAACGCTGCCTTTCACCAGCCCTATAAAGAGATCTTGCAAAAGTCTCTTGGCTTGCTTTGGAATATCCTCTCACTCCCATCTACTTTGAATCAGGAACAGACATCATGATAAATCCTAAATAAGGAGAGCATACAACTGTATTGGGGATACAATAGCAAATTAGCCCCGGGTTGCCAGCACCCAGATGCACATCTTTAGTGACTCTGTGCTACATACATTGAGAACATGGTTTTAAATTAGAAGGTGGGTGTTGATAAACATGTGTTTAGAACTCTGCCTGCATTTTATACCCTTCCCTCCCTACATTGGCTGTTTTATGAAAATCCACCCCTCTGTAAAGAAAGTGAGGTGATTCTGCAGAAAGAAAATGAGAAGGCACCAATAGCTTCTTCCTGCTATGCACAAGGAGAAGCTGCCCACTTCTTTCATCCAGGGAATGAGCTTTCCACTGGGGTTTTGTAAGAGGTAGTGACAACACACATTGCCCCTTATAGCCTTTACTAAATCCTAGAACAACTCTTTCCTGCAAGCACCAGATTCAGAAGGAAATAACACCCATACATACTGAACCTCAACTTAGAAATCAAACATTTCTGTCCTATGGGGAATAACCCCATTTGGAATAAACTGACTGGACAGAAGGATTAGGCCTGAGTTCACTTAGAGCAGAAATGGGACCTTAGAGCCCTCTGGCTCTTTTTGACCAATTCCTTTACTCTCTGGGGCTGATGAGAGACCAAAGACATTCCACTTCTGCTACTGAGCTAAGTTACGAGTGGCTGGAACTTCTCTGTTGAACAGCGCTCTCTGCAGTTGCTCCTGTTTCTTGTTGCACTGCACTAAATTGTAATCAGCTGTGTGCCATAGTTGGAGCAGTTAACAGAAAAGAGTGCTGATTTCCTCCACAAAGATGGTATTTTACCATTTTTAAAAAAGAACATGGGAAGTGGTTGTAGGAAATATAGGAACGCAGAAGAATATGCTACATGAAACTTCAGACAGCATCTGCTCTACTTGTTTTCCACATAGCTTCCACCTGCTATGGTGACTAGAGGCGACAGGAACTCTGGTCCAAACATCTGAAAGGCCGCAACAGAAAGCTTAAATCTGCCTTTAAATCTTTAAAGGCACACATATCCTCTTCTTTTCAAACCACCTTTTCGCAGAATAAAATATCTCACACCATTATTGGCTCTTCTAGATTTGGAGGGAGGGGGATGCTCACTAATACACTACAGATGCCTTTCTATTTCTCCCAGTAAGCCTAACAGTGTTTGCGGGGAGGGGTAACAACATAGTTTGAGCAGCAAAATGACAAGCCCATTTCCAACTGCTTTGAATTTATAAACAACGACTGGACAGCCAACCTCAACTGATCAGTTTCACACCTCTTTGGACCCTCGCTCTTCAGCACTTTAGGCCATGGTTCAAACCAGAAGGAAAAATCCCCCCTTAGCTGCAGCCTCTCTACTCAGTTGGCACCGAGGGCTCTCCCCTATTCTGTATACTTCAGCCTGCTTTGTCCTGGGAAGAATATGGTAAGAAATTGCTTCCACAGCATTTCTTCAGTATCTGAAAGCAGCTTATTTTTGGTTATGGACATATTTTAAAAGGTGCAGCTGAGTGCTGGCTCTACATAGCCAGACTTGGTCTGCATAGCCCCCAGCTCTACCTTCTGGCACACTGACAAAAGGGCTGCCTCTTCCGTCCTTTTTGGCCTCCAAACAACACGTTTCCCCCTCAAAGCAAAGGCACTCATGTGATGGTGCTCACTTCCATCAGACTTTCTATGCAAAGACACAAGACCCAAGGATGAGGCGGGAGACAGGGGCCCTGATGCAGGTTTTTCTGTACATAAGTGTTTTTGACACCAAAGCGTTGCTTAAGAATAAAACAAATCAGATGAAAGAAAGAAAAAAACAGCAGCCGGAACACACACCCCGAAGGCCCAAAAGCCTTGGTGTAAAGGAGTAAAAGGAGGGAACAGCTGGTTTTCCAAAGTGGGAGGGCTGGCAGAGACAACTGCTCAGAAAATTGGGGAGGGGGCATGGGAGAGGAGATGCACAGAAAATGCAGCTCCTAGTGGGAACACAACACAAAATTTAAAAAGTTAACACCCAAACACCCCATCCCAATGCAGGGAAGAGCCAGGAAATAGATTGTCCAGTCCTTGTTAGCACCTGTACATTAAAACTGTACCATCTATACTACCCCCACCCCCTTGCTGGGCACGTCTTTCTCTGCCAAACTCACTCCAATAGAGACTACTGGCTTGCCATCTGAACTGATAGAATAAAGGGGAACGTTTTTTTTTAAAAAAGGGATGGGGTAGATGGCAAAGGGGTAAGGAAGAACAGGCAAGAATACCAGATGCCTTTGGCTATATATTCAGCCTCTGTCCGCCACTCCAAAACGCCAGGCTGAACTTCAGAGACAAAATAATGTGGCAGAAAGGCTTGGGCAGAGGGCTAAGAAAGATGGAAATGCCCCCAGCAGACACTGGGTGGCCCTCAAATAAAGGGAAAGAACGTTCAGGGCCCTACCACCACTTCTGAGAACTGGAGAGGGAAGTGGCAGCTTGTTCCTTGTAGCACATCCCAGGCGGGGACGGGCGGCCGCAAGCAGGCCTCATGCCCCCTTCCACCTGCCCCACAAATCACAGTGATATAGACTTTGCAGGAACAAAAAAGGAACACCACAAATTAAATACTAATTAAATAAATACTCTGGAAGAGCGTGGGGGTGGAGCGGGGAAGGGAGGGGAGAGATGCAGTTCCACACAGAGAGGCTTTAAAACCACCAAGGCCATCAAGCGGGCCAAAAAGTTCAGAGTCCAGGGTGAGGAAAGAGGCAGCTTCCTATCTTGCTGCCCCCACCCCATCCCAGCTGGGTGGGTGGCAAGCACCTACTGCTGTTCATCACCGAGGGCCCTGTGGCCAGAAGCCCTGCCGCTGCCTGCAAGAAGGCCACCTTCTCACTGGTCCAGATTATTGCCTCGCAGTGCATGATGACAACGGAGACGGAGGGATCATTCTGGCCCCCCTCCCTCGTCAGCTACTCCAGGCCTCAAACACCACCTCTGAGCCCAGCAGTCGAACTAGCTCTGGCTCGTAGCGCACCAGCTCCACCGTCTCTACAGCACCCGGAGCCAAGGGGGGAACCATGTGTTCCTGGATTTCTTCTGGAGCCAGCACCTGACTCAGTGACAGCTGGCGCTGGAACTCCACCTTGGGGAGGGTCGTCACTTCAAAGTGTGGGAAGCGGGCCTGGAAGATGCGGGATGAAAGCTTCAACCGCTTCAGCACATCTGAGAAGAGGAACCAGTTGCAGGGCCTGGTGGCAAAAAGAAGAGGCACGGCAGTCAACGAGCAGCAGGAGATCACACTCTCTTCATCCAACTCACTCCCCTCTAACCCCCTACTCATTATTTCTGCAAACTGTGATACTGGGCTCAAGCCAGCCCAAAAGCAATACCCACCAATTTCAACAGAAACCCATTTTAGCACCAGCTCAATTTGTGGAAACTGGCTACAAGAGAGAAGGAAAGGCATGCACATAAATGAATGGGCATCTTGTCTAGTACATCATTTGAAGACTGAGTGAAATTATATCTCTCTCCCAGACTTCAAAACCAATGCAAGCTGCCTTCCATCTTCTGGGGCCACAACTGTACAGTGCAATTGATAGAATTCAATTCCTTCTGTTAAAATCAAGTTTCTAGCCCTCATACACATATCAAAGGTGTGGATACACTGTTCAGTCACTGATCATACTGCAGAAGCTGGGATGAAATACTCCTAGCTCTGGTCAGATGGGAGTCTTCTGGGCAGGCCCTATCCCACTTCCTGCAGCTTCTATCCAACAAAGTAGAATAAATGATGCAAAACAGAAAATACAATTGGAGTTCTGCTTGCTATGCATCACCTATTCGGCTCACAGATTTGTAGTTATAAGTACCAAGCCCATGATTATGATTTTTGCAGAAATCTAGTTTCTATCTCCATCTACCCAACCCCACCTGCATACAAGTACCAGTGTTTTCAGAATGGCTCCTTCTCAATGGGCAGAATTAATCTCCCATCACACACACACACACACACACACACACAGAATAAACATGTTCTCTGGCATTACTTTTGTTTCAGTTTCCCATTCAGTCATTTGCCACAGCAGTCTCCCTGAATGCCTCTCCCTTCTCAGAGCAGCTGGTAAGACTCTACTGCCCCGTGCATGAGCCTAGGAAGGCAAGGGGGGGATTTGACTTGGTAAACAAATGCAAATGTGTCCGTTCCGTCTCCAAGACTCCAAAGGCTACTCCTAGTTCCTTTGTCTCCTACTGGTCTGTCCCTCCTACCCCTACCCCTACTTCCCATTAGACAGGCCATTTCCCCATATGTAGCTTGGTTCACAGCTTCCCTTCTCCCAGAAGAACAGAGGGGTGGACAACTGGCATGGTCCCAAATGCCCCAGCCCTGCCAGACAGGGCACATCACAAGTACTCACCCCCGGGAGACCGACACTTGCAGGTTGTAGCAGGGGAGCAGCTGCTTGTCGGAGAACTCAAACATGAAGCGGTCTGAATCCTGCTCATCTTCCTCCTGATCTGAGCTCCCAGGAGGATTAAGCAGAAGGTCGCAGCCAATCTCCTCTTTCCCCTCTGAAAAGAAGAATACGTGAAAGGGGGAGGGGAAGATAAGAGAAAAGAAAAAACAGCATGGCCCCCAAGCATGCTGCACACACACACACAACATAACTCCCCAGGCCTCTCTGTGCCTGGTTCACTCACCGGATAGCCAGCCATTGCCATAGCAACCCCAATACTAGCAAGAGCAAAAGCCCAGCATGGAGAAATCTAGAGCAAGAGCCAGCAGCAGAATCGCACTGTCTAAAATCACATTCAGAGACCACCCACAAGGCTGTGGCATGTTGCATTTTCTCTAGGAGTAAATGGAGTGGATACAGAGATGAGATCCCTAAGTATTAGATTCAGGTTTGATCAACTAGTTTTTAAAACTCCAAATGTTCAGCCCTTACAGCGGCAGAGATTTCCGAAAGGGTGCAGACAGACAACATCGTCCAACTTTTCAGAAGCTAGAAAGATCTTCAGAGCAGGGAAAATCAAGCAAGCCTTTCAAAGAACTAGCAATTGTTTAAAAAAGATGCAAAAACAAAATGACAAAACCAATTATACCACGGAAGAAAAAAATATGCACATGTGTTCAATTTGCATCATTTGCACAAGATTCAACTGACTTGAATTCCCTAATTGCAAAAAGTCTGGAGATTTTAAAGTGGTTTTTCTGTCTAGTTTAAACAGTACAGAATACAAATAGTCCTGGCTACCGGCTAGTTATCTCTATCAAATGAAGAGGGGGCAAATTCTTAGCCTGTGAACAACAAAAAAAGACTGATTTTTCTGTTCTCCATGTTGTTTATCTCACTTCTTTTGATACCAAAGCAATGGGTTCTTGAAATTAGCCTGAACTCTGGAGCAAGACTAGCTGAGTTCCATCCATCTCCTGACACCTCCAGCTTGCCCTCAATGACTGACAGCTGCCTCTAGGCTAAGAAAGCTGAAAAAAGAGGAAAGCACACCAGGAACAGGAACAAAGAGGAGAAAAACTACAAAAGGTGCACTCAATAAACTCAATGCATTTGAATTGAAAGGTTCTTCTTCTGAGGTCCAACAAAACCAGTATCAGTAGGATGCAAAATTGCCTCCCTAACCATGTCTGCAAGAAATGACCTAGGATTCAGATGAATCCTTGCCTACCACTCATGAGTAAGCATAGTGGTGTATTATGCCCTATTGCTTCATCTGGCTCTTCCTGCAAGCAGGAGCAGCTTACACTGACAAGAGCTCAACAGCAACAGTGGGCATTATATCCAAACCCAATTCCTGGCTTGTCACTCCCCAACAAGCAAAGAACTGTAAATATGCTTCAAATCTTGGCTTTGGAGTTTGATTTCCAAGGGGAATGGGTGAATCATGGATGGCAGTTCAGATGTACAGCTGCCCCTTCATTTTCACAGGGGGATTCTGAATGGATCCCCCTGCAAAACAAAAAAAACCCCACAAATATTCAAACCCCATTGGCTTGAATGGGGGCACACTCCTACGCATGGCCCTGTGCGTGCACCACGGGTGTGGACGTCATTATATCCTTCCCCACTTGTTGATTTGCAAAAAGCGAGACCATGGACTTGAAGTCCACAAAAATGGAGGGACAACTGTATTCCTTAGGTTTTCCTCTAGGGAATTAACTGTTTAGTTTAACTACTCCCACTGGTGGGAAGAGCCTGGCAGAAACAACTGGACACTATGCAGCAGCATGCTTGCTCAGAAATGATAAGACAAAATTCTGCTGAAGCCTGGGTGCTTAATATTTTCTGTGAATGAAACCCATATTTTCTGAATATAGTGTTCAAGCACACTGTTTTCTTTCTTCTTCTGCAGATCATGAGAGACCTCAAAGAAGTGGTTTCTGACTGAGAATTCCGTTAGTAGGAATAAGAGGGGGGGAAATTACTTTCCATTCCCTTGCTCCAGCACTCCCTGGTGGCAGGAAACCAAGCCACCATTCATCATGCTAGGAAGTGGAGTTAAACAAGGGGTGTGTGTGTCTGCCTCACCTAGCACAGCACTGCTGTAAAAGTCCCAGGCCGTTTGTGGGTCCTCATCAGCTCGACCCTGCAGATCTAAGAGGTAATCTACAAGGTGACAAGAGAAACAAATAAGTTGTGCTTTTCAGATTTCCATAGGGTCTATGAAAACAACATCACGCTGGTAAGATAAATCTATGTTGATCTTCCAAGCAAGTTTCATGGCACAAAGTTCTCATCGCCAGCTCAGGGATCCTTTCTACAAAATCTATGCTTCCCTAGATGAGGTTGGACTGCAACTTCTATGATTCCCTCAACCATTGGCTATGCTGGACTAGGGCTGAAGGAAGATGAAGTCCACAGCACCTTCAGGCCCAAATGTTTCCCACCCCAATGTAATGTTTCCAAGGCATAACCTCACGTGAATCCATCCAAAACCTTCCCCTGGTGGGAAAAATGGTAAGTCAAGACAGATGAAGTGGCATCCCTCTTGCAGAAACAGATTCTCTTCTGCAAATCAGGAACCTTTCCTGCAAAATCCATATGGATTTTCTATTCTTGTATGACTGTTTTCTCATATGTTCCCTACTGTAGCATAGGGAATTAATCCTATTGTTAGTCCCAACCAAGGTAGGCCCACTAAATCTATGGGATTTACCTACAGGTTGAATCATCATTCAACAGGGTCTATTCTCAGGGACAATGTGTCTATTCTCATTGGGAGTAACCAAGAGGATTCAGGCACAGAATCCTTGATGGAAAAGGAGAAAGGGCCAAAAAAGGGAAAAAAGGAAGGAAGGGAGAAAGTTCTTACCATTGAGGAAGGTTTTCATCACATCACTGCTGGCCAGCTTCAAGGCTGTCTGCCCTGAGTATGTAGCCAAGGTGGGGTCAGCACCGTAAGAAAGAAGGAGCCACATGGTCTCCACGTTGTCATTTGCCACTGCATCATGGACAGGCCTGCCAGGCAAGGAGAGCACATCAAGCAAATGTCATAAAGACCTAAGATGTGGAGCAGATCAACAACTTAGAAAAATTACTCTTTGAACTACAACCCCCTGAATCCCCCAGCTGGTGTGGCTATTCTGACAGGGGACTATAGGAGTTGTAGTCCAAAAGTAATGTGCCTCAGCTTTGGTCAAAGATCATTAATCCACAATTAGCACCATCCCACCCGCTTGTATTCACACAATATTAAGCACCTTCTTGTGTTCCTGTTTTTTTCTTTCTCTTAACTCCCAGTACTTGAAATATTCTTAAATGTTGAAAAATGGCCAGAGCTCAGTGGAGCTGCCCTCAGTAACGCTCTAGAACCACTCAGTTATAAATAAATGCTATCATATGCTTATAGGTATTAGGCAGAGAGGAGCCACCGCTTAATGGCAAAGCACAAGTCCTTCCTATACACAGTCAGTGATTTAGTCTCTGGAACTGCTAGATGAGAGGGACAGAGTCATTTGAAAAAACAAACAAACTAACAAACAAAACATCTGCCAGAGACTCTGCTGCCAGTCAGAGTAGAGACTGTTTTATACCAGAAGGCTCATCTGCCTGGCCTTCTACCATGTGCACCAGGCTACAGGTTCAGGAGAGCCAGGAGTGCAAACTGTTGCTGCACTGTTCAGAATGCAGGCTGAACATAGCGTTGCTTCTTGTTTTCAAAGGAAACATATTTCAACAGGTAACTCCCCAACCGGCTGTTTCAAATGGTCCAGCTTAGCTGTTCCCTTGAAGTGAAGCAAGACAGTCTTATTGAATTATATCTTGCCTTTCATCTAAGGATTTCAAGGCAGCCCAGATGGTTTCCTTTTCCAGTTTTATCCAAACCACTACTTTGGAGATAGGATAAGGTAAGAAGGTGTATTTGGTGACTGCAAGAGTGAGAGGTTCAGATGGAATGGCTGAAATTCTTTATGCAACAGATTATATACCACCTCTGGCCAATTAGTTAGACAAGCCCCCAATTACCCTGGCTTCCTGTAAACAGTGAACTTGCCTGGTCCCATCCTGTGCGCTGCAGTTGACGTTTGCACCATGCTCAAGCAAGATGTGCAGGATGTCTATCCAACCTCGAGCACAGGCCTCATGCAGGGCAGTATAGCCAGCGTTATCCCGATGGTTAACATCATTGTTTTCCTTCTGCAGGCAATACATCACCACATCCTGAAGAAATGACAGAGCCATATTCCAACACTAGTAAAATGACCACCATGTACCACTTGCCCTTGTTTTCTTTCCCCTCCAAGGGGCACCTACTTTGTAGCCGAGCCGGGCAGCTCTCTGCAGTAGTGTTTCTCCGGCATTTTTGTTCACTATCAGGCGCCGAGCTTCAGGGGGCACCACTGGAGGGGCTGCAGCAGGCTCCACAGATTTCTCTGAGCTGTGCTGCCGGGATTTGTTGAATACGCAAGACTCCCGCACCTTCTTTGGAGAGCGCATCTTTGACTGGTTCCATCGTGCCCTACCCTAAAAAACCAAGACAAAATTCAATGAGCAGGATGGGGAGGGGGGGACTCAGAACAGGGTTATGCTGTTTGTGAAGTAGAATTGTTCACCATCAAAAAACTAGATTCTGAAAACTGAATGCACTATGCACAATACCTAAATTTATACATGCCTGCATGTGCCAGTCTTTTTCTGTGCAAGTTGCAGAGAGACCATGAAGCAAAAATTATGATCTTCACCACCACCACCTTTTCTGGTTCAGTCTACTGAGATGTCACTAGTGCTTTCAAATCTGAAGAGCTAGGAATTTCTAAAACTTGAATAAGGGTCCAACACCACCATTACACATGATATCAGTTATTTGATTCTTCAGGTCTGTTTTTCAGGATTTTTTAGAAATTTTAAAAGCAGTTGTGGGAGAGGAGTTCCATATTTGAACAGAATAACATTCTGGTGGGTGGGTATGCATATTTGTTTATCACTTCCTCTCCTGCTTAAATACAATCTTCCCAGTGTTGCTGCTCCAACTGACTCAAGAAGCTCTCTGTAGTTTCTTAAAAACAACAATAATACAACACTAGGATAGTCATTTGTACAGAAATACCTTGATTATGCAACTCTCTCCCAAGAGAAGTCAGGCTGCCTTCATCCTTGAATTTACAGATGATGATCAATGTTTATTCCAGCTAGATTTTTGCTTTTAAAACTATTTTTCAACTGTTTTCAAATAATGTGTTTATTCTATTGTACATAGCACTGGGAGCCGCAGCAGGCAGTTAACAAACACTTCTAATAATTAATTTAATAATTTGCTTTATACCAAACCAGACAAATTGATTGTATAACCCATCACTTTCCACTTTGACTGGCACTGGCCATGCAGGGTCTCAGGAAGTGGTCTTCTCCATCTCCTGCTGCTGAATGTTTTTTTAACTAAAGATTCCAGGGAACAAGTCTGCAACTTTTTGCATATAAAGGAGGCACTCTATCAGTGAGCAATCAGCTCTGCTTGAATCTGTCCTTGTAACCTGTTCCTCTCTCAATCTACCTTAAAACTTCCATTCAACTGCTACCATACCTTTCCCTCTTCACAGACGCCTGACAGATGCTTGGTTTTGCATTTGCGTTTCCCAGATGGTTTCTCTAGCACCTCCTGAATGGGAGCTGAGTCAGAGTGATCCAAGAGGAATCCATTGCGGAAGTCCAGATGACTTTGTAGAGTCGGAGAGAGCTTGTTCCTCAGGCACAATTCTGAGCTGTTCTTTGGTGTTGAACTCTTGTGCTTCCGATACCTGAAATCTAACAGGCAAATCAGAGGGAAGAAGATACGAAGACCAATGAGGATAAAAAGCAGAGGATTCTGGGAATTAGCAGACTGATGCCTTTGATCGGGCAGCTGAGTATTAAAGACCTCCCAAAGTAGAAGCAGAAAAAAGAGGAGCAGGGGCTTAAGAGGACTTTTCTTGGCTAAACAGATTGTCCCACATGTTCAGTGCTGCATGCACATTGGGCATGCTGACTAAGGGATTCTGAGATTTACAGTAAAAAAAGTAACTTTTCCAAATCTTGCCAATTTTCAGCCACTGTCATAACCCTATGACACTTTCCTCATCCAGGTACTTCTCTCATTATAATGCAGTCATATGAAATGCTTCATGAAGTAGCACAGCCCCCAAAGACTCTGTTGTCTAGGATTCAGCCCATGCATTAAAAGAAAAGACCCACTTCCTTCTGATTATTTTTAATCAGCTGCATAAGCTCGCCCCATCATGCCTGGATTTAACTGGCCAGCTTGAGTCCTCTGTAGCTGATTGGGGTCCTTCGGTGTTCAGGCTTACAGACATCCAAAGAGAAAAGATGGAACAGCCACTGATGTTCAGAAGCAAAGGGCCCTGGTAAATGGACTGTTGTAACTGAGGCCCAAGAGCAATGGACACACTCACAGACAAGACACGCTACCAGGAATACCACCAGTGCCATAAGAGTTCAGAACAGAAGCTGTACTTCAATACCATACACTTTTTGGCTAGTTCTGAGTTTTCCAACAACACACATTCTCCTTCTCTCTCTTCTCTACACGCTCAAAGCTTCAGGACCTTCAAGGCTCCTCATAAGGCTGAGCATGTGCAGGGATAGCCTGCCCCCTGGCGGCGGCTGCAATCTGTGAGCCAAGAAACCACAGCTGCATCCTCATCCACCTGGGCAGATGTCATTTTCGCCCAGCTGAGCAAGGTGACATTCAAATGCTGGCCTCCCTGCAGCCAACTCCTAGATGCATTTGGCAAACGTGAAACATCAATTGCTCCTCAAGCTTCTAGTGCCCTTATGCTTATAAAATTTATAAAAATATATTCTAGAAAAAAAGTGCAGTAAGAGCTATTTTTCTCACGTTACGCACAGGCTCCAAGAAGGAGCCACACACAAGAAAAACTGGTCAAAGGGTGTCCTTGAGCTGCAACAGTAGTTCAGCAACAAAAAAAGTGGTCCAGACAAAAAGTGGAAGGTGCTGAGATTTGCTTCTCTATAGATTTTCTCAAAGTTCAGGCACAGTACATCTTGCACTGATGCAGAAACTAGTTTCAGGTAGTTTCTAGTCCTCATGGCTCTTTTAAAGGGTTCAAAAGGTAAAACCAGATTGGGCAAAATGCAGCCCTATGGCTGCATTCTTCCCCCGCCCTCATCTGTTTTGTGCAGGCCTGACTCCTTCCAGATTCCTGAGACTATCCTTTTTCAGGTCAAAATGGGCTGAAATGCTTTTCTGAAAACTTCTAGTAGTAATGTACCTGTTAAACAGACTGCAGGCAGCCCTTATACTATTTAAAAACAAATCATCACCATCATCATCATCATCCCCATTTCTTACAATCAGAAGAGCGTCTCCAGGCACTTCCTATTGTTGTTGGGTTTTTTTGGAAGGCAGTCCAAAGATTTATTATGTTAAGCAAGGCAGTAATGCAACTTGCAAGATTTCTACAGGTAGCAATATTCAGCCTTCTTTTAGCCTTTGTTTGATTTGACAGATTATATAAACATGCTGTTTTCTTTCTTGGTACTGACTATAAGTGGACATCTTCCCGATTCTTTATTTCATATTGATCCTAAAGCAATTTCCCTCATATTTTCTGAATTTGGGACCCCTCCTGAAGTATTGTCAGAGCAGGACTTTCGGGCAAAAGTTCAGGAGAAGGACAACAAACACATCAAACAGTCCAGGCTTTCCTCATTTTAAATTAATACACATTATTACCTAAAGACACCCTTCACATCCCAGTCATGAGACTACAGTCTAAGTCACCTAATTTCATCACTGCTCACCACTACTTCCATCTTTCCAGCAAGCAGATGCTATTTAGGCTGATCCTTGTAAGAACTTTGTCAGTTTAATAAATGGGGTCTGAATTTGCTTTTTTTACTCTCTTCCCCCTCCGTTTTGCATTCTGCCTTATATAAACTGTAAGCCTCAAGCCAGAGTGTCTTGTTTCTATGTTGATCTGGAAGCCAAACTGTGAACCTCTCTCGCTGAAAAGCGGGCTAAGAATGTTTCACAATGTATATAAATGCAAAGAATCCTTGTACCCAGTGGCATGTATAGTTATAGAATCCGACTTGCTAAAATTAATCAAATATCAGCATTAGTAGGAGACAATGAGGAAAAAGAAGAGCATGAGCATCTGGTACTTTCCTAAAATCAGTCAACCCGGGGAAACAGGCCTATTGTCAGCAGTTCCTAGTTCCTTCCTTTTCTGAAGTTCCCACAATTAATAGACCAGGCAAAGACTACACAGTGCCTGGTTTTCAGCACTGGAAAGCAACTCTAGTTCTGCTTTCTGCACCACACATCTTCTTGGGATCATTCTGCCCTACTCTTAGTGGCTTGCGCCTTCTATCCAGAACACCCATCCTAAATGTCTCTTCCTCAACAGATGGTATGGAAAGCCTCTCCCAGTCAGTAGTTTAGAGCCTGTCTTTCCACACTTACCACCAACAACTTGCCTATGTGAGTGTGCATGTAACACTAAACAAGTGATGAGGAGGACTAAGGGTGCTGACAGTCCCCATGGGCAACACGCAGTGTCTTTCTCCATCCTCCTCTCCAATCCTCTCAAGCCACACATATTGGTATGGACTGATGCAGCTGATCAAGCCTCATAAGTTAGCACCCTGTAATTTAGACTTTTGTTTCTTTGGGGGGTTGCAGACTACCAGAAATAGTGCAAATTGAGTCCACTTTTAGGGTTAGGGTTAGGGAATCATGGGAACTGTATTTTATTGTGGCACCAGAGCTCTCTGACAGAGAAGGCTCAATGTCTCAGAAAAAAAATAATTCCCATGATTCCCTAGCAGTAACCCTAACCCTAAAAGTGGACTCAATTTGCACTATTTCTGGCAGTCTGCAACCCCCCTTTGTTTCAATCTACCACTCTGCTCCATGACAGAATGAGAAGGCTGGGTTCTAGCTTCTAAGCAGGCCAGTAAGAAAAAAACAACAAGCCTCTTCATCTGCCAGGCTGTTTACTCACCTGTGTGGGATTCCTTGTCGGCTCTGGTGAGCAAGTGAGTTGTTACATACAGAAGGCTGCCAGAAAGCCAATACCAGCATCAGCCTTAGAATGATCAACAGCACAGATGTTAAGCCAAGGGCTACTGCCTTGAAATTTTGCTCCAACCCATCACTACATCTTGGTGGCTCCCCCTTGTTACCTGCTTTCGATTTCCGCCGCTTATGGCAACAGCTCGTGTGCTCTTCTTTCTCTCGCTCTATCAAGTACTCTCCAGTCTGGTACTTCCAGCTTTTCTGTCGCCGCCTCTTCTTCCTTTTAACATGGGCAGTCTCCTCCTCAGCCTCTTTGTGGCTCCACAGTTGCCCTGCAGCTTCTGCTTGCCATGGCAAGCCCCTGCTCTTACTCAGAGGAAAAGTGCCCCTTTCTGACCGGTCTTGCTCTCCGTCTCTGCAGCTCGAGTGAGGGGAAAGGCGGTGGGATTTTCTCAGCCTGTTATGTTTCAAGGAGAGCTCATTTTCTTCCTCGTCACTGTCCTCCTCTTCCTCCTCCTCCTCCTCCTCTTCCTCCAGCATCGGTGCAATCTCCTGGCCAACTCCATCACATTCCCCTAACATACTAGCTGAGGAGCCCCCCATGCTTCCTGCAGAAAGAAGGACAGAAAAGATTCTAAGAATTAAAAAGTGGCATTTGGGACTTCAGCCTTAACATCACTTTCATTTTTTGTAACTTTATTTTCATACAACCCTTGGAAAACATTACCAACAACAACAACAACCCCAAAGAAACAAAAACACAGAATTCACACATTGATTTTTCTTTGAATTCTCACCTAAAGAAGAGCAGTGTGATTCAAAATCTAATACCTGCCCAGCCAGGCAGGGTTTCACATCATGATTATCAATGTGGTCTTGATAGTGGCAAGTGTGTGTGTGTGTCCTTCAAAACAAGGAGGATCTTTGCTCGTGATCCTCCCCTAAAGCAGTGTGCTGGGTATTGCTTTATTGCAAGAAATACCTTTTCTGTTGTCTTTTCCCTAAAACTAAACATGAACTACTGGATGAGTGGGGGGGGGGGGATTAAAAAGCACTTTTTAGCATTCATGTGTGGCCACAGTAGGTCCCAGGAAATCAAAACTGGTGTGTAGAAGTTGCCAACTCCAGTTCAAATGCATTATTTCAAAATGAATTAGCCAAAAATAAATTTACTGTCTACCTTGCTCTTTAGATGTTGGTATTTTTCAAGTGAGGGCCCAATGCAGTTACTAAGATGCATCTTATGTGAGAACATAACCATATATACATGCTCCTTCAGGAAAGGCCAGACTCTCTGTCACCCCAGCTGGATCTAGGAATCCCATTTGCTCAGCCACCAACCTGACTGGCTTCGTGTCCGGCTGCTCAGCACCACAGGAATGAAGTCCCGAAAATTGTTCTTTGCTTTCTTCTCAACATAACCTGCGAGTGGGTTGGAGGAGTTAACAAAAAAGAGAGAAGACCAACTGAAAACCAATTGGTATCTAGAGAGACACAACTGTTGACTCAGGAAACCCCTCCTAATACATATCAGGTCCAAGAAGAGATCTTGGTCATCCCAGCTGTAAGTCAACCAAAGCAAAAGGGCAGTGGTTCTCAAACTCTTCCCCGCCCCCCCCCATAGTGCAGGTCACCTGAAAATTGGTATCAGTTTTGGCAAACCATCTAATAAACTTAATTTTTCTGCAAACCAAAACATGTTTAATTCCTCCTCCCCCTTTAATACCAAAACCATAGTTAACACCACCACATTATGATAACCATTGATCATAAGCCAACGCCATTTTAGTCTGTTTGACAAACTGGTTTACACCAAAATTACCTTAGACTGGGTCATCAGAAAAAAACAACCACAAACAGAAATACAGGTATTCCTGTGTGCAGCAGTTTGAAAATGAGTATCTGTGAGCAGCCTGATGGAAGGGAAACCACTCTCCTGCTCCTCGTCCTTGCACACCACCCAAGAGAGCAGTGGTTGTAGGAGGCCTGAACTACATTGAAATTACACACAGAAGTGATGGTGGAAGAAAACCTACACTACTGGGAAAGAGGCACTATAAATCAATTCAGAAATTTGGGAGGGGGGGCCAGACAGAAACATCAACAAAAACATCTACTAAATAGGAGGCTAGTACACCTAGCAATGTAAACGTTTACGTTAAGCTAGAATCAACTGCTGAAGTTAAGTGCTTGTTAATAATTCTAGTTCCTTTGCAGCTTTTGGCTGAAACAGGCTTTACTTCTATCTGAACAGTCTGGCTAGAATTCTGCTTGCACATTTTCCTTTTGACCTATAAAAAACAGGGACACAATTCTTGCTTTTTAAAAACTGTAAAGCAACCATTTGGGGAAGGGGCTCTAAGTATCCCAGAGAAAGTGAAAATATCCCATGTGCCAAGGACAGTTCCTGGAATTGCTCACTCCCTGTAATGAAGATGCCATTCCTTGACCCCCAAAAGACAGGAACAGGCAAGACATGTCCAGCAAAGAAAAGATTCCTGCTGGTATCTACTGAAGAGTCACAACATTAGGTCAGCATAAAGACACTCTTGGGAAAGGGGACACATTACCAGCCCTAGTTGGCTTTCAATACCTTCTTCACAACTGTGTCCATGGTGTCCTGGAGATGGTTTCCGCCGCTTGCGCTTGGCACGGACATTGCTTCGCTCCTTTGTGGCGCCCAAGCGGCCTTCGCGCTTGCTCATCTCGTGGAGATCCCCGTGATGCTTTCGCCACTGCAAAGGGAGACAAAACATAACAACTGTGATTGGGCTATGCCAAGTTTGTAAATTTCTATATGTTATGCTTTTATCTCACAATTTCAACTATCATGTCCCTCATTAAAAAGTAACCTAAAAATACAACACAAATTAAATGCACTAAATATACTAGCATAAAAGGATAATTAAAATAAAAGAAAACTCAAGTATGCACATCAGAGTCACAAAATCAACACCACCACCCTGACAAAAACTCCCAAAACTTGGTTTAATGTACCCTTTCCCAACATGGTGCCCTCCAGAATTTGTTGGACTACAACTCTCTTTATCATCAGCCACCATGGTCATGTAAATATGATATAGGAACAGGCACTGGGTAATCCTTTCAAGGTCTAAAATGTATAGGGGCACCCTGAAAAGGGACTTTTCACTTGTCACCATCCTCTAAAAGGAAAATGCAGGGATTACCCTCAATTGGCAACCACAGAGAGCTGGGCAGACTACCATAGGAAAAGTGGCTCAAGAATTATCTGTCTCCAACGCTACACAGTGCTTTAGAGACTAGTCACAACTGGACTTGCCATTAAAGTCAAATTGTGATTTCTTGAGGGCAGAGACTCTCTGGCAGCTGCTGACCTGGGACCATGCTGAGCATTTAAGAGGATTAGAACCCCATTGTAGCATATGACACACAACAGTGTGCCTTTAGGTGTGCAAGGTCACCACCAAATAAGACACAACCACCTGGACACCTGAGAAGAAGCCTCCCACATTCAAAGATAACACCATGTTCCCATTTACAAGATTGGACTACCTGCAGCTGACAAAGAGGCAGGCTGCAGAGCAGTTCAGTATTTATCACAGGCAACCACTTTTGCTGTTGCATGCCCTATCATCCCCATCTCCATCAGTCAAGGATTTGAGAGTATCCTAGTAATGTGAAGAAATACAAGAGGAATTTTTGGCTTAACACCTCAGTTGTGGAATACCTGCACCTTGGATGCCTGACTGCTGTCACCATTGTTTTTATTTTAGCACCAAGTTAAAACCTGGATACTCATGCAAACATTTGAGGCCAACTGAAATCAGTCTGGTTTTCAGTTGCTGAAATGCAGCTTTTGTTTTAAATTAAAATTGTTTTAAACTGTTTTGAGTTAAATTGTTTAAATTGTAAACCTTTTCATAGACATTTTCATTGGATCAGTTTTATTAATTAAACAATAAGTGGAGATTATCAGATCGAAGCAAAACACTGGATAAAAAAAGAGAAACAGGACATTAATGTAAACAAGTAGCAGTTATTACAATTGTATCCCCATGCACTTGCTATGAGATACTTGTGACAGAATCAGGCAAGTAAGATATGCTAGAAAAGCCCTAAAATGTTCCCAATTTTGCTATTAAGTCCATGAGAAAACCTCTTTGTTCTTGCAATATTGAAACAGTACTAAAAAATGCTATCAACATTCCCAGTTAATTTCTCAGCATCAATCCTAGATTTTTTTTGGCCTGTTTTCAGATGCCAGCTCCCTTCCAACCTTTCCTTGCACCCAGATATAGCATTCAACAAGGTGCTAGCCCCCAGCCAGGGTCCCCAGACCCAGTTGCTGCTTCATCATGAAACTGTTCTACCAACTGCTATGTCATTTACCTTACGATTGTGCTGACTCTGGCTGTTTGACTTGCAGGAAGCCACAGATTCCTCGCCTATTCGGCACTTTGACTTCTTGTGGGTTGGATGGTCTGGCCCATCATGCTGCCGCTTCGATTTGCAGGGGAAGCCCCCTTCCACTTTAATATGAGACATCCCTTTGACCGTAGCCTTTGAGGGGTCTCTTGAGGCAGTCCCAGTGTGCAGACAAGTGCCAGAGGAGAATGAGGCCTCTGGGTCCACCTGCTCCTTCTTTACCCGGCTAAGGTCTACCTGATGCACAGAGGGAGGGACTTCTGTTTTCATCTGGCTCCGGGAAAGGTCACATCTCCGGTCCTTGCACTGGGTCTCAGCAGCAGGCACCAATTCAGAGGCCACCTGCATGCTTGGCTGCCTAGCCAAGGGCAGGCCATGAGCTAAGTAGGCAGTAAGGAATTGATTTTTAGGTTTGGGGTCCACACTGCGTTTGTTCCTGCAGCCTTGCTGGGGTGCTTCAGGCTGTGGGGTGGCCTCAGCTACTGAGTCAGCCTCTGCTCTGTCTGACCCACAGTTTGGGGCCAGACCCTTGGAGCCTCTGGCATCTTGGAAGGTGGTCTGAAGAGCTGGTGAGACGCACAAAGGGCTGGCTGCACTAGGCAAGGCCGTCTTGCAACCTTTGCCCTGAGTGGGGGCTTCAGGGGGCTTCTGGACCACTGTGGCAGGCTCAGCTGGCTGTACTGCAGGGAACGTGGCTGGCTCATTGGTGCCAGCTGGCTTAGAAAGTCCGACTGGATTTAGGGGAAGCTGTCCAGCTGCAGCAATGCCAATAGAAAGGAGAGGACCCTGGTGGTAGTGGGACCACCCAACAGGCAGAAGCTGAGGGCTGGCAGGCTTCCCATTGACCGAACATCGAGGGTAAATGTTCCCCTGGCTGGGGCTCCAAAGGGACAACTCCTTGGATGGGCGTAATGGGGGACCTGGGGTGCCTCGCCCATGGAGGAGCTGCCTTGGGGGATCTGGCTGCCCATCCCCACTGCCCTTCTTCCCAGAGAGTGGCCCAGTATTTCGGGGCTCTCCCTGATCAACAATGGAAATGGGCTCCTGCTTGGGAAGATGGCGCAAGTCCCTGCTGAAGCTGACACTCGAATCCTTGCCCAACAAGACAGAGGCTGGCACTGGGTTGGCCACCCCAACATAGGTGCCCGGGATGGTGCTGATGAGGGTGGCCGAGTTCTTCATCCAGGGGCCCTGCTCCCCATTGCGCAGGAACTCTGGAAAGATGACATAGGGAGAGGCAGTGCCTGGGCTACCCACAGCCTGAGCCACCCGCTGGGACTTGGAAAGGGGCGTGGTCAGCAGTGCTTTGCCACTGGTGTGCACTGGGGTCAGCACAGGCATGGGGGGTGTCTTGCGCTGGCTGGGTGGAGGCAGCTTCTGGCGATTAGATTTGGAGGAGAGGTCAAGGGGCATCTCAATGCATTCTGGGGAGGAGACCATCTCACGCTCCAGTTGTGGTGGAGATTTCAGTGGGGAAATGGAGGTCAGCACACCTGAGGCAAGCTGTTCTGGGGCTGCTGAAACTCTGGCGAGCACAGTGTTGGTACCAGATAAGGGGACGGTGGTGGCGCATGATGACACCACCAGGGCAGGTGTGCTAGGTGAAAGGTTTGAGCCATTGGTGGAAGGGGAAAGCCCAGGGGGAGCAGGGGCAATGTTCTCTCCTGATGAGGAAGGGCAACTCAACTGACTCGCCTCCATGGAGACTGTTTTGGAGTCGGTGGCCACAGGTCTCGACACAGAAAAGGCATATGGATAAGAGCGCAGGTCAGAGGGGGTAAGGAGACTAGGCAGACAGGGATCTTGCTGGAAGGGGGGTAAGATAGGCAAGGTGAGCGTGGATGAGACCCCAAGTGGACTTGGAAGTGGTGGGAGGTAAACCAGAGGCTGGCTGGAGGCTAAGACTGCACCCGGGGGAAAGGAGAGGGCCATTTTTTGCATAGCAGAGGCCTGAGATGCTGAGAAACAGACACTTTTCAAGGTGATGGTGGCTGGGGCAGAGACCAGGGTGTTGCAGCTGCTGCTGACAGTAGGAGCAGCAGTGGAGACAGTCAGGACTGCACCAACAGCTGGGTTACTCTTCTCTCTCCCCGTCTGTTTGCTCTCTTGAGCCTTTGGGCAAGCAGGGGTAATGTCCGCCTCCGCCTCCGCCTCCTTAGGAGAGGGCCACATACAGTCTGGGCTGCCATTCTCTGGCTTTGCAGGTTCTGCCTCTTGAACCTCATTTGGGTTGGCATCATTGCCTTTCAAGGCCTTCCCTGCACAGTCTGACTCCTGTGGCTGCTCCTCAAGCTTGGGCCCAAATTTCTCCTCCACGATGCCTTCAGCCTCAAATCCCTGGCTGCTGCTGCTGCTGCTGCTGCTACTCGAAACTGCTGTGAGCTCCACCTGCAAAAGCAGAGAAGAGAATAAAGCTACCACTCACTACTTGGTCACAAGCATACCAGATACATCTGGGCTGGATGGGCTTTGGACCACCAGATATTTTGAAAACCTGGATCTTTTAACTGGTGATTAAACTAGAGACCTTCTGTGTGCAAATCATTTTGCATCTTTCCACTAAGGTATAGAAAATAGTTAACAGAATAGAGCTTGGAAAAGTTATATTTTTGGACTAGAGCTGGAACCCTCTGATAGCATGAAGTTGCAATCCCAACAGTTTAACTTTTCTGAAATCCAAGCACTGACAGACACACTTGTCCTCCATGATTTGTCTAATTCCCTTTTAAGAAGGCATCTAAGTCATGGCCATTGCTGCATCTTGCAGCAGCCAAGTTCCTTATATTACTATTACAAAGCCAATACATCTTAAGTAGAGCTACAACTGCTACCACCTCTTACTTTGGAAAAGCTGTTGCCAACACGGAATTCAGGGGAGCCCAGATGCTGGGAACTGCTGGTGCTAGATTCTTCATCAGAAAGTGGGGCTCTTCTGTTGTTGGGGGGAAAAAGAGACAGTGAGACTCCAAAATGTTCTGTTAAGCCCCAGAACCAGAACTGCCAGCCCAAAATATATGCTCCCATCCTGTTTCTGGATGGCTTTCTGATCTTTCTTGCCAACAGGGCTATAACTGGAGTGAGCAGAAGTCTGTGCTACCCAAAGATAGCTCACAGGCCATATCCTGCCAATCCTTATACCAAGGGTAGGCAACCTTTTTGAGCCAGGGGCCAGGTTGCTGTCCCTCAGACAATTGGGGGACCGAAGCACCAAAAGTAAATAAATAAATAAAAATTAAAAATTAAAAAAAAAATTAAAAAAATAATAATAAAAATGCATGCACACTCTCTCAGCCCTAGAAAAGCCATGGCAAAACCCCTGTGGAGATTTTGCCAAGAAAACCCCAAGAACAAGTAATAACAACAATAATCAGTATCATCATGGCGGGGGGCGGGGGCTGCAGCAGGACCGGCCTGGGGCCGGTCCAAAGGCCTCGGCGGGTCGCATCTGGCCCCCGGGCCTTAGGTTGCCTACCCCTGCCTTATACTAAAGGATGTGCAAACCAGGCAAAGCCTGCTTTACATGACGGGGTAAAAAATCAGGAAGGGGCAGCTTTGTGAATATTCAAACCTGGAGTAATAGTTAAGTGGACCCAAACAAGCCAACTAGAGAACTAGAGAACACTAGAGAACAGTTTGAAAACAGGGTTCGAAGCAGTATAATCCAGGCTATACATTGGTTGTAATTGCTAATGTTTTGTTCATCTTTTATTTGCGTTATATATTGGAAAAACAAAATGGAAACATTTTGAGGAGAAAAACCTTAAATGTTTGAAGCTGACAAAGGAAGTACATGAAACTAATCTCCCATCCTCAACCAGGTTTAGGATTAAAGGCAAAACAACTTCTCTCACCAGTTCAAAGATCTAGCACAATTTCTGCAACCAAATCTGCTATTTGGAGTTATTCACACCTGAAACTTGGAATTTGTTGCTTTGATTGCCACGTAAAAACAGAGACAGACAAAAAAGAAACATAGATGGAATCCAGTTGGTTAGTCCCAGTTAGAGCAGATCCACTGAATCAAATGTGAATGTTAAGTCAACACATAAGTAAATGCAATTGATTAAATGGCTCTACTTTAGCTGGAACAAACAATAGAATTTAGACTATTTTTGTAACATTTTTTAAAGTACTGCTTTTATTATTAAGTACTACTATGTCAAATTCTGTATTTTAAACTGTTTAGCCCATGTTGTGTTGGATATGGGAGATCCAGATTCAAAACCTCAACAAACTATGAAGCTTGTTGGTTGACTATGAGATAGTCATTCTAGGCCTAGCCTGTCACAGGGTTGTTCTCAAGATATGCCGGAGTGATACAGACAGAAAAAAGTAATTGACCAAAACAACCCTGAACAATTTCAAGCAGATATAGAATTAAAATGTTCTTATTATTAACAATAAAGCCATATACGTCTACCCCAAATGAACTATGTTTTAAAACATTATCAGACTGCAGAACAAAATTAAATAAAACTTTTCTAAGCTTGCAAGCATCTTTTTCCAAGTTCCAACGAATCACTTTAAACTGGAACAAAGAAAAAAATGGTTCTCAAAAATGGAAGCATACTTCCTCCCAATCTCCATTTCAACTCTAGACTGACTCCAATTATTTTATTAGAAATACTTCCATTCTGATTTTCATATGCAGAAATTCAGTAGTGCTTTATATCAACTCCATAAAACAATCTAGTAAATATGGTAAAAATACAACACAAGAGAAGAACTCTCTCTCATAGCCAGTAGAGACTGCCTATAAACACACCCACTCACACACCTCACCTCTCTTCGTTGAGGCCGCACATGCGAATCCGTTCAGTGCCAGTCCAGTTATGCACCCCGTTGTAGAGAGGTGCAGCAGAGATCATGACAGCTGATCAGCGCAAAAAAGGCCTGGTCCAGCCAGGGGCTCTGCCTGTAAAAACCCAAACCACATGGCATTAGGCTCAGATCAAAGTCAGGCTGCTGTTTTCTTTCACAGGGCTTCCAAAGAGAAAAGAGGTGAAAGAGGAATTAGGGGAAAGCTAAGCTGAGATGCTGTTATGTACAAAGGATTGTCTGGATGCACAGTGAAGGAGACGGTACAGCCACACAGTCTGGTGTAGAACTCCTGCCCACCTAAGGTAAGGACAGGTTTCGAAAAATCTAGAATTTCATCAAGACAGGGGGAAAAACCAAGAGCTGAACCCTTTTATAAGTTGTTTTTTCCTATCTTCCTACTAAGGGTGTCCTGGCAGCAAAAAATGAAAAACACCTCCTAGAACAACCATGCCATAGAACAGCTGTCAAATTCCTGATCTTGAACCACTTTGGTATAAGAAAGGGCATTCTAATCAAACTTAAGTGGAGGATACTATGGCTTCTCATAAGCAGTAGACAGCACAAGTACAACACTGGGAAAGAACTCAAAGCCAGTTCAGTGCAGAAGTTTGTGACACACTAACGTGCAAAACACACTGCAGAAATAATCCAGTTTGAGACTGCTTTAACTGCCCTGGCTCAGTGCTAGGGAATCCTGGAAATTGTAGTTTATTGTGGCAACAGAGCTCTCTGACAGAGGCAGCTAAATGTCTCACAAAACTACAGTTCCCAGAATTCCCTTGCACTGAGCCAGGGTAGTTAAAGCGGTCTCAAAGTGGATTATTTCTGCATTGTGTTTTGGACCTCCAGAAACAGATTCAAATCCCTCAGTTACCATGACACTTGTGGGTGACCCTGAGCCAGTCATATCTTCCAGTCTAGCCTACCTTGGGCACATGACTGTCCCTGCACTCCCACACTAGCCTGAACTTTCCTCCAAACTTTGAGCATGCTATCCTGCATATAAGACATTCAAGGATTTTTCTGATCCCAATGGGCTTGCAGAAGTAACACTCCTGCCGTCTGGGGAGACACGAAAGCTGTCCTAGCACCTTTAGGGGATGTAAAATGACAAAGCCAAAGAGCCTCTGTGATCGATCGAAGGAGAAGGAGACTGAAAACCCAGTGCAAAAGGGAAGGGGGTTGCTGGGGAAAGAGCAGGAGCATGGATGAGGACAGGATCCCCTGTGGACCGAAAGGAAAGCTGCCAGGAGCAGAGGCCAGCACTGAGCTAGACGCCATGTATTTGCCAATCGTGCTAGGAAGGACAGGGTCAGCGGCACAGGCACAACGAAGGCCTCTCGAAGGATGCAGAGAAAGAAACGGACATTGTTGAGTGCATTCTTTTTTTCTTCCCAGGGAGGATGTGGGAAGCGGGCCAGACAGAGGCATTCCCAGGGAATAGAGGGGGAAAGAGGAGAACAAAAATCCCTCCCAACTAGAGAAATGGAATCCAGTGACTCGAAAGTGTGCATCTGGGTGCAGGGAGAGAGCGGGGAATAAATCCCCAGGAAGTCCAAGGGCAAGTTCCTGAGGAGATCGTGGGGAGTTTCCTTCTGGGCAGAGGGAGGGAGGCGCCAAGAACAGAGAGAATCCCACAAAGAAATTTGCCAAAATGCCCTCAGCCAAAGCTCACCGGAGAAACCCAATGGCAGAAACACCTACTCCTGGCTGGGGTAGATGGGCCAAAGAATTAGGAGCACACAGAATGGCTTGGCAAAGTGGTAGGTACCTCCTTTCATTCCCCACAATGTCTCCCTGCTCTTCCTCAGCAGAAAGCTAGTCATGTATATGGTGTGGATTCACAGCTTTTCCCATAATGTGTGACCAGCTTCTCTACATATCTGACCTTTCAAAGAAAAGAGGCACTAAGGAATGACCCCTTAGTGAGAGGAGGGGAAAGAAAGGCTGCAGTATTGCGGCCAACACTTACGTTTTCAAGATATGTATTAGTGATGTAAGGTGGTATTCCCCGCTGACAAGGTTGTCAAGTCGTTTCCGACCATAGGGGGTGGTGCTCATCTCCGTTACTAAGCCAAAGAACCAGTGTTGTCAGAGACTGCCCTGTGATCATGTGGCCTGCATGACTGCACAGAACGCTGTTACCGTCCCATCAAAGTGGTACCTATTTATCTACTTGCATTTGCATGCTTTCGAACTGCTAGGTTGGCAGAAGCTGGGACTAGGGACAGGAGCTCACCCCATCATGCAGAACCCAGGCCTTGATCTGCCAACCTGCCGATTTTGCAATCAACAGAGTCAGCCTCTTAACCACATGAGCCACTGCATCCCTGACATATTAGGGATGAGCCTTTTAAAAACCCTCATGTCGTCCCTTTCAGGGTGTGTGGTGTGTGTGTCAGCCCTTTCCTTATTTTTCAAACTTCCCATTACATACTGGCATGTTTTTTGTGTGCGTACACATGTGCCTTCAAGTCACCTGTCAACTTATGGTGACTCTGAATTTCATTGGGGTTTTCTTAGGAAAGGAATACTGAAGAGATGGTTTTGTCAGTTCCTTCCTCTGAAATATAACCTAGTATTCATTGGCAGACTGCCATCCAGGTACTAGCCAAGGCTGATCCTGGTAAGTTTCCAAAATCAGATGGGAGCTGATGTCTTTAAGGTATTTAGGTCCTTCCCATAATTTTAATGGGAGTAAAATGACTTGGGAGTAAGTGTGTAAAGAACCACATACTAAGCACTGGATACTGTTAAGTGTACATGTGCATGCATGTACCCTTGAGTCACCTGTTGACTTATGGTGATCCCATTAATTTCATAGCGCTTTCTTAGCAAGGGCTACTCAGGGATGGTTTTGCCAGTTCCTTACAAATTTAGAAAGTGTAAGACCTTCAGATTAACCTCGATGACAGAGCTCTTTACGTCGGTCTTGCACACAGGACTGATGGGAAAGCGGGAGAAGGAAGATTGTTCAGAAAACCTATCTAAACTTCAAAGATCCTCCTCATTCTAAGTTGAATGTATCCCTGGGATACATATGTTCTCATGCTGCAATGTCTTCTGGTGTCTACAGCAAAAGCATCTTCTGGCATCTCATTTTTATTTGAAAATAGAGATACTCATCATCTCCTCAATGACATCATTAAGATCTTCAATGAGGTAACTGCATCAGTCTGTTGCACCAAAACCAACCGAGAGTCTTGTGGCACCTTAAATATTTGCTAGTTATATCTGGCATAAGCTCTTGGGGACTTCAGCCTACTCCATCAGCAGCATTATAAATGGTGGAATGAGAAGTAGTAAGTTCTGTACCTGGCTCCAAATGCCAGATGTTGAAGGGAAGGGCACTAGTGACATGGATAGGATTCAGAAGGCATGATCTATGGGATCCATTGAAATAGCACCCATATTTGGTATTAAAGCTGGAACAGAATCCTAGAAGCTGGGAAGAATCACCAGTTCAGTAGTAGGTATGAAAAACATGTTGAATGCATACATGTACACGCCACAAAACCAGGTAGGACTTGAAAAGACTCTTCTCTGAAACTATTTGCAATAGTATATTGGTTAATCTAAACAGAATGGATATTAAATTGCTGCAAAAATAGGAAACTGTGCCTGCCTGCTTCCTAAGTAATAAATGGAAGATGAGAATGGGAGTGCTCATCCTATCATTGAAACAGTCTACTTTCAAGGCAAGGTCTGAAGAAACATTTTGTTTGTTTCCCTTCTTCAGACCATCTACTCTTGTCTGAATGACTGGGAGAGAAAATACCAAAACAAGCAAAGGGCCTCTCCATCTTTTGCCTTTAAATGACCCAGTTTCATTCTCAATGGTACAGTTAGAATTGTGGGCTAGGAGTTCTGGGTATGTCTGTCTGTTGCACTGAATCAGTTACCTCATATGCTATCCTGCTGCTATCCAACAGGTAAAAATGTCCCTAATCTGATATCCTCTAGAAGTTTTAGACTATAGTTCCGATTAGTCAATGTCAGCATGGTCACAGACATACTGGCTGCGATGACAGGGGTCACTGCCCAACACATCTGAAGGACACCAAACTGGAGAAGAATTGTAGGTGTCTGTGGCACTCGAACAACCACATTCCAAAAAGCACACTAAATAGCAAAGCTGTCCCCCACCTCATCCAGCTGAGCAAAGAATTTCAAATTTCTCAGCAACAACAATGCATTATCTGGGTTTTAGAGTAGGGGGAGATATAAGTTTTAGAAAATAAATTCACTTCCTCAAGGGGAAAAAATGCTTAGATCTACTGCATGCTATAAGTGCACATTTCTCTCCCATTATACACTAAACTTCATGAAAACGTCCCTGAAATTGTAACACTGGATAGAACTCAGCTGACACCAACAACAGTGCAGTATACTCAGTAAGACTGTTGGTTAGGATTGAGAGAAAACCTGGGTCCCAATTCCAGGTTAGCAATAAAACTCACTGGGTGACCTTAACTAGTATCCCCTTGCCCCCTTTCCATGTCTAACCTGCCTCACAAGCCTCTTAGGATAGCCTGGAATCATTCATATTTAGAATGCCCTGAGGATCTTCCAGTAAGAACAGGACCAAAACATGGTCAATAACAACAATTAAATAAGCCTGTGGTCTTGGACAACCTCAGCTAGGTAACATATTTTAACAATATGCTGTTTGCAAACTGCTTTGAACAGTTAACCAGGTGTCGCCCCAGGAAGAAGATCCTTTAGCCTTCCTTGGCATTTATTCTATTGCACAACTGCTCTATGAAAGTCATGTTTAGTCTACATTTGACATGTACGTTTACTGCAAAGCCAGGGAAATTAGAAAACTGTCATTCTAGTACATAATCACCTGAAAGACAATGCACAGGACTACTTTTTTGTTTTTTGGTACTACTACTTGGGAATTTAAAATTTCATCTGAGAGTAAGCCTCACTGAACTTATACACCAGGATCCCTGTCCTCAGTGGAAAGGATGCCCAATAGTCCTAAATCTGCAAGTCTGTTTTCTGTCCAGCTAATGTAGGATCACAACTCCCTGCAGCCCTAGCCAAAAGAAGCAATGATGAGGCATGCTGGGAGCTGCAGTCCAGCAACATCTGGAGGGTTGCAGTTCACTTACCCCTGGGTCTAGACCAGGGGTAGGCAACCTTTCCCCTTTAAGGGCCAAGGGACTTCAGCTCCCAGAATCCCAGGAGCTATTGATCAACATGGGACTATTGGCCAATATGGCTGAGGCTTCTGGGAGCTGAAGTCCCTCAGCCCTTAAAGGGGAAAGGTTGCCTACCCCAGTCTAGAAAAATTCTGAAGGGCACAGACAGATGGAGGGCACTAACAATACATATAGATGGAGTGGGGGAGAGGTCACAAATGAGAAAGAACAAAAGCGGGAAAGGGAGTACTGGCTACCCTACAGAGACCCAGGTTGCATCTTGTATAAGATGGCAGCCAATGGAGGAGGAAGTAAACTATTAATAAGTAGGTGAGTGGGCCTCCTTTAAGGAAGACATAAGCAAACAAATGCAAGGCTTCAACTGTGGTTGCCATTCAAGTTCCAGTGTACAATCTTCACTGCAGTTTAGCCAACCCATAAATGCTATTGCCTCCTCCTCATCTCCTGCTGCTGTACACTTCAACTATTAAAC
Source organism: Phrynosoma blainvillii (assembly GCA_026167975.1). Lineage (NCBI taxonomy): Eukaryota > Metazoa > Chordata > Lepidosauria > Squamata > Phrynosomatidae > Phrynosoma > Phrynosoma blainvillii. Next base: position 10,608,693 of record JANUYF010000009.1, read on the forward strand.
ATCTAAAAGAAGACCTGAAAGCTTGTCTGGTCATAATGCTGCTAACAGAAGTTGCCTGCCGTGGCAATGAAATTTGTGAAATGGATTTTATTCGACAAATGAAACCACAGCTTTCCTGTTGGGTATGCCTCCCAGGGTAGTGTAGTGGTTTGAACACTGGACTATGACTCTAGAGACCAGGGTTCAATTCCCAGATCGTCCATGAAAACCACAGGATGACCTTGGGCAAGTCACATGCTCTCAGCTGCAGGGGGAAGGGCAGGGAGGCAAAGGCAAATCCCCTCTGAACAATTCTTGCCAAGGAAACCCATAAGTCAGAAATGACTTGAAGGCATACAAAACAAATCCCTCCACCCTTTCTTTCAACTTTATTCCCTCCACTTCTCAAAGGAACCATAATTCCTGGCAGTCCAAACTGCAGACAAGGTTGGCACATGGGAAGCAATGGACAAACCCAAGTACTAAGAATGTGCTGCTACCCTTAAAGGTGTTCAAGGCACTTTACATAAATAATTTTGGTATCTCTTCCAACAATCCTGTGAGATAGTCAATATTATTCTTCCCATATGGAGTGAGTCCAATCTGTGAAACAGAAAGTAGGGGTGGAAATCATGTAGCTTTTATGTAGACTGCAACTCTCAGCAGCCCTAGCCATCCTAGTCAATGGTGAGAAACACTGGGAAATGAAGTTGTACATCTGGAAGACTGTACAGTTCCCATCCCTGGACTAGAGCAGCTGGTTCTTGGAAGAAGCTAGAGACTTCTTCCTTCCTAGATGAGTCTCATAGGGTGCATCTACACTGTAGAAATAATGCAGTTTGACACCACTTTAACTCCCATGGCTCCATCCTACAGAATCCTGGGATTTGTAATTTTGTGAGGCATCAGCACTCTGGCAGAGAAAGATAAAGACCTTGTAAAACTACAAGCCCCAGAATGCCATAGGATGGAGCGACAGCAATGAAAGTGGTGTCAAAATGCCTTATTTCTACAGTGAGGATGCACTCTTAGAAACACTACTCCAAACTAGCCTCTCAGATGGAGACTATGATATAGGGGTAAGAATTGTGTGACCCTCTAGATTTTAGTTGACTGTTTTAATATTGTTTTGGTTTAATCTATTTTTAAGCGGCAGGCGGGTTGGGGGGGGATTAACTTGACTGATGGTTTACTCTGTATCGTTTTAATTTGTTGTATGCCGGTCAGGTTGCTGAGCAGAGGGGCGGGTTAGAAATAAAAATTTATTATTATTATTATTATTATTATTATTATTAGATGTTGTTGAACTACAGATCCCAATAGTCCCTGCCATAACCTCCAACTGTGAAGAATGCTGGGAGATACACCAAACAAAAACAACAACAACAAACAAAACAAAAAAAAAAACAGCAAAAAACCAGTAACCGGACATAGACTACTGTGTTGTTGCAAGTTTTGCACTGATTTTGTGAAAGTAGCCAAATATATACTGCAAAGACTTCAAAATCTAACCCAAACAATGTTCTAACACAGACTTCTCCAAGTGGGGAGTCCTCTTGGTGTATGGGACTGCAATTCCCATCATCCCTGACCAATGGCTGTAATGGCTGGGTTGGTGCTACAGTCCAGACATAGGGAAAGAATTAGTTGGTAGTAAATGTTTTAATAAATTTTAAAAACAGTCCCAAAATCTACTGGAAATGATATCTTTTGCTGGTACAGCTTCAAGAACTTCAACAGCTAGCCAAAGCAACTGAAATGGACATCTTTACTTCTGCTGCTTGCAAAGGCTGAAAAGGAAATAACCTCCATCAACAGTTATAAAAGCTGGTCAGATTAACAGTGTTTCTTATAGATCCCAAGAAGAACGAAGGAAGGTTTCTCCTCAAACTACAATCTCCTAATCACGGACACGCTGCATATAAACATTAGCTTCCTGAATGAGATTCAACATAGGAACACAAGGGCTGTTAAACATGCCTGCCGGCTCACCCTCCCCTGCCAAACATCCCCCCTTCATTGTGCAGGCTCTGTCACAAATTAAACTATGAGGTGCTTCCAAAACTTTACCAATAAAAAAAACACACAGTTTTGGCTTTAGCTATGCTGTTTTTTCATTTGGAAACCTGCACATTCACAGCTGAAATCAAGATCAAGAACTCAGCAACAAAACTGAGGACTTTGAACATACAGAGAAAGCAGCTCTCACATCGAATACAAGAGAGAACACAGTTTTACATCCCGAGTTGTTAGCTCAGAGAAAGCAATTTTGAGACAGGCTCAACCTTGGTAACTCTCTTCATTTCGGAAACAAAGCAGTCCCCAGTTGAGACCTTTATCACAACAGTGCCAGCTCTGGTCTAGAAATAACTCCCGTCAGCTTGAATGGAAAGCTTGTATTTAGAGCGCAAGGCCTCACAGTGGAAGTCCCCATTTAAACCCAGCCCTCCTTTCTCTCCTCCCATTCCCACCTAACACAACGCAAGGATGCCCATCACGACCAAGAAGGAACGCTCTTCCTCTGCACACCTGCTCATCCGCCGTCTCGAACAACAACGCACACCCCGACAATAATAACGCATCCTCACCGAAGAAGGCAGGCTCCGGCTAACTTTCCAACCACGGCCGGATACGTGCCTCTCTCTTTCCTCCTTTCCTGGGCAATGGCCACACAGAGCTCCTCTCACTCCTTTTTCTCCTCACTGCAGCTTAGGAGGGAAGCCTCACCGTGGAAACCTGTCGCAGCTACAGATTAGCATCACTTAAAATAAGAGAGAGGGAGAGAAAGAGAGAGCCTCATTGACTGAAGCTGGAGGGGGAAAGAAAAACCATATCCAGATCCCTTGGAAGAAAGGGGAAAAAGAAAGACTGGGAAAGGAAGGAAGAGCACACCGCCTCATCCAAAGCCAGCAGCATCCAGGCGATGACACCATGCCTGAAGCACATCGGTCTCCCCTCCCTCTCTCAATTCCCATTTCAATTTGAAAACACACGCATACAAAATGTCCCATCCCTTCGCTCTCCCCTGCTGCCACCGCCAGGCTCCGCTTTTCTTGGCAAGAGGAAAGGGACCGGCAGCAAACATGGACAACGCAAGGGCTGCCATTTGTGGGGCCAAGTCGGAGGCAGAGAGAGATGCTTCTAGTAGGCAACTGGGGCTGCATCTACATTGGAGAAACGATCTGGATTGGCCACACTTTCGCTGCCATGGCTGCGCGCTATGGAATTCTGGGAAGGGTAGTTTGTGGTGGCACCGGAGCGGAGCACAGAGCCACGGCAGTGAAAGTGCAGCCAACCCAGATATTTCTTCAGTGTGGATTCAGGACATTTACACTCATTTTTTTTTTTTTTTTGTCCCAAGGAGATGCAGATCGCTGGGCTGATGCATATCAGGATCGTTGTTCCCATTATGTTTTTGGTTCGCAACTCTCTCAGAGTCATTTTTAACTCTTGTGTCATTCACACACGCCATCATTTTGGGGTAAAATGGATCCGCCTCCATTCCTTCGAACAATACAGAGCGATCCGAATAGATTCGGAAGCGTATTCACACCGCCAAAGACGCCGAAACTGGTGGTGGGGGGGAAGAAACCCGGTATTGAATATCCTGGGTTAAATGGGTTTTTTGCCAGTCGCCCCCCCCTGCAAAAGTGCATTGTGTGTGAATACCAAGGATTCAACCTGGATCATTTTCGTAGTGTGAATCTCTATCTGAGTAGCCACCTCTTCCTGGAATAGGGCAAGGTCAACATCTGCAAAGCCCCAAACCCATCATCCCCACCTTCCTTCTTTCTCCGGGGGTTCTCTCCCCACTCCCACACTTTGTCCTTCTCCACCTTCACCCAAAACCTTTGCAAGCTCCCATTTTGGAAAGGGAGGCCCCCTTGCCAAAGGACTGACCAAGAGAAGAGGCAACTGAGACTGTGTTTCCCATGACCTCAGGACCCAAATCTTACAAAAGGTGCCCATTTCCCCACTAAAAACACTGTCCCCTCTCCCATCCTCCACAAAGGGGGGGGGGGGAAGATAACCTCCAGTTCTGCTTTCAACAGCCCCCCCCCCCCCCAGTCTAACATTTGGCCATTTCTCCTTCCAGATCTCCTTGCCCTCCTCCCTCTCCTTTCTCCTTCCTTGCCCCCATTGAGGCTTCGGGGCGCCATGGGCATCGCTTTCCCTTCTTCTTGGGGTGCCCCCCCCCACAAAAGCAGCAAAACAACACCGGAGAAGAGGCCAGGAAGGAAGGAAGGAAGGAAGGAAGGAAGGAAGGAAGGAAGGAAGGAAGGAATTGCCTCCTCTTCCTTCGCTTCCTCCCCGTCGAGGGATCGGTGGCCGAGTCCACTGACCTGAGCGCCGGATGATGGGCGTTGCAGTCGGCGGGGCGGCTTCCCACCCGTGAAGAAGCCGCCTCCCCCCCTCATACGGAGCACCCTCGCCCTCCCTCCTCCTTCGAAGCAAACAAGGGCTGCATCCACACTGGAGAAATAACCCGCTTTGGCTCAAGGCTATGGAATTCTGGGAACTGCGAGCGGAGCCTTCAGCCGGGGCAGCTAAAGAAGCGAGATATTCCTCCAGTGCGTGGATGCAGCCATTACGTAAACCAGGGGCGACCTTGCGAGAGTCACACTCTCTCAGCCTCAGAGAACAAATCTTGCCAAGGAAAACCCTATAATAAGGTGGCCATAAAGTGTCAGAAAAGAAGGCGCATAACAACAACCCTCCAATCCCCTCACACCAGGGTATTATTTGTGACCCATTGTCCCGCTTCCTTTCCAGGGTCGTGGGTTCGAAATCTGCCCTCTAAAGGAGCTCTCCTTCTTCTCCTTTAGAGTCAAGAGACGGGGGGGGGGTAGGAAGGGGAATCTCGTGTGGGGTCCTGAATGGTCGGCGTTTGGCCCAGAAAGGTGGAAAGGATGCGAGGAGGAGGGGGGGGGCACAACAAAGTCCAATTCCCAGAATTCCATAGCCTTGAGCCAGTGTGGATGCAGCCCTTGGGAGAGAAGGACGGAGTGAGGAAGGGGGGGGGGGGAAGGAAACACCTCCGTCCGTCCGCTCCGTCGAAGGAGAGGGAGAAGGAAGCCCTGAGGCACTGGCCATAGGCATTACCACCCCCCCCCCAAAAAAACCCCCACGGACCCTGTGGGCTGAGCGAAGCGGAGTCGCCTTCTCCTCGCTGGACGGACGGAGGGAAGGAAGGAAGGAAGGAAGGAAGGAAGGAAGGGGGCCCCTGTCCTCTCGGCCTCGGCCTCTCCCGGCTGCCACGGCCGGGAAAAGGGGGAAAGGGGGGCTTCGGTGCCGAGAAGGTCCTCCTCCGCGGTCCAAGGCCCGCTCCCGGTTTCCATGGAAACCTCACTCACAGGCCTCCCCCTCCCTCTCCCCTCCCCTCCCCCCGATGGCGACGGAGCCCTGAGGGGAGAAAGAGAAAAGAGAGAAGAGGAGAGAACGAAGCCGCCGCCGCCGCCGCCGCCGCGGGCCGGGCGAGGAGCGCGGCTCGGGCAGCCTCCACACGCACCTGCTTCCCGGGGCAGCCCTGGAGGTGAGGGAGGAAGGGCCGGCGGCCGAGCGGAAGGGCCGGCGGCCGGGCAGCCAAGCTCCCCGCCGACGAGCTTTGCCCAGCGCAGGCGGCGACGGCACTGGCAGAGTGTGAGGAGACACTGAGCGAGCGAGAGAGGGGGAGCGAGCGAGAGAGCCGCCGCTGCCTCTGGTGGCTGCGGGGCCTGCCGGGAAGTGTAGTCCGCCCGCCCGGGAGCCCTTCACGCCCACCCCGTGCGGGGCCCTGCCCTGCGGACTACCGCTCCCAAGCTGCACCGCGGCCGGCCCTGCCCGTGAGGGGAGGGAGGGAGAGAGGAGAGGGAGTGAAGGAGGGAGGGGTATCGCTCTGAGCCAGAGAGTCCGGAGAGGGAAAAGAGGGAGGGGGGAAGAGAAAGCGGTGGGAGGGGGCGGAGCTTGTTGCCCTGCCCGGGGAGGGGGCGGGGCCAAGGGGAGAGATAAGGAGGAGAGCGAGGGAGGGAGCCCTCCTTGCCCCACTCACTCCCCTCCCGCCTCCAGCGGGGTCCTCCATTCACACGTATAGAAAGAGGACTTAGACCGCCTCAGAGCCCTGCTGGGGCCTCACACTCCCTGAGGGGAGGTCGGGGGGGGGCAGAGGGGAGCCCAACGGCGTCGGCCAAGAGGAGCCTAGCCCTGCTCCCACCGACGACGGCGACGGCGACGGCTCTTCCTCGAGCGGAGCCTCGTCGGCCGCACCTGCCTCCGGGGGGCGCCCCTTCGGGGCCGGGTCTCCCTCAGCCTCAGGCGCCTCAGAGTTGGAGGGGCGTCGAAGGCCGCGGTCCCGGCCAGGCCCTCCTCCTCCTCCTCCTCCCTCCCTCCCTCCGTGCCTCTGTGGGGCGGCGGTCATGGCGACGGAGTTCTCCTCAGCCGAGGCCCTCAGCCATCCATCCCTCCGCCCGGTTCCCTGTGGGGCGGCGGTCATGGCGATGGCGACGGCTTCTCCATTTGGGCCCGCTCCTCTCTCTCTCTCTCTCTCTCCCAGGCCCCCGGGACCTCCGCCCCGCACCTCCTTCCCCTTGTTCCTTCTGGGGCGGCGGTAATGGCGACGGAGTTCCCTCGGGCCCGCTCCCCTTCCCGAGGCCCAGGCGCCAGGACCTCCGCTCTGTACCGTACCTCGTCCCTCCGTCCGTCGAGGGCGCCTCTTCCTCTGTCCCCTCCGTCTCCTCCTCCCCGTCCAGCCGCGTGCCCCCGGCGTGCTATGGAATTCTGGGAAGGGTAGTTTGTGGTGGCACCGGAGCGGAGTCCGGCAGCAGCCCCGATCTCTCCTCTCCTTCTTCTTCTCCTCCTCCTCCGGTGGCCCCTCCGATGCCCAGTTCCGCCGCCGGTCTTCCTGCCTCCTCCTCCTCGCTTCCTTTCCACCTTCCGGGCCAAACGCCGACCATTCAGGACCCCACACGAGATTCCCCTTCCTCCCCCACCCCCTCCGTCGCTTGACTCGAGAGAAGGACAGATTTCGAACCCACGACCCTGGAAAGGAAGCGGGATAATGGGTCACAAATAATACCTGGGGGGGGGGGAGGTGGTGGTTATGCATTGTGCGCCTTCCTTTCCGACACTTTATGGCCACCCTATTACAGGGGGTTTCTTGGCAAGATTTGCCCCATTGCTAGGCTGAGAGAGTGTGACTCTCGCAAGGTCGCCCCTGGTTTACATAATGGCGTCACCCACACACTGGAGGAATAACCCGCTTCTTTAGTTGCCCTGGCTTAAGGCTCCGCTCCGGGCCCCACAACAAACTCGCAGTTCCCAGAATTCCATAGCCCTGGCCAAAGTGGGTTGTTTCTCCAGTGTGGATGCATCCCATATAAGAAGAGTCGGGATTCGAACCCTGGTCTCCAAAGTCATCGTCCCAGCATTCAAACCACGACCCCACGTTGGCTCTCTCTCTTTCTAGGCTAGACAGAAACTTAACCTAGGTCCAAACCACACTGCAGAAATGATCCAGTTTGAGGCCGCTTGAACTGCCCCTGCCTCAGTGCTAGGGAATCCTGGGAATTATAGTTGACGGTGGGCCCAAACCTCGCTCTCGCTTTTTCTGACAGAGAAGGCTGAATGTCCCACAAACACTCCAGTTATTCCCAGGATTCCCTAGCACTGAGCCAGGGGCAGTTCGATCGGTCTCAGACTGGATCATTTCTCAAACTGGATCATTTCCAGGGGCTTTTTAATAGTCCAGAATTCAAGCCACTGCAACACATTCTCTCTCTCTCTCTCTCTGTAGAAGCACCCTTGGTTTACGTGGACCAGGCAGGATTCGAACCCCGGTCCCCAGAGCCATCTCGCACCAACCACTAGGCAACGCTGTCTCTCCGCAGTCCCTGTGCTAAGATTTCAAACAGGGCTTTGCATCTATCTCGCCAGTCACTTTCAAGAGGGACTGCTTAAGGCGACTGCAACCTTCCCCTTCTTTCTGATGCTCCTCTTCTTTCGGCTTATTTAGGGTTCTTCCTTTCTTTGGCTCAGAAATATTGGAAGGCCCTCGAAGCCTTCAGAGCATCAAAGCCTTTGCTGTCTTGAAAAGGAAAGTTTCAGCATCCTTAAAAGGGGGAGAATGCCATCAAGCCCCCCAGGAGCCATTTCGGTCCTCCATCTTAAGGTGGCATGGGCCAAGTTTGGCCATCTGGAGGCTAGATGAACATTGGCTAGAGGAGGGTCTCCATTAATGTTGGACTACAGCTCTAGAGACCCGGGTTCAAATCCCGCTTCAGCCATGAAGCCCAGTGGGTGACCTTGGGCAAGTCACCCTCTCTCAGCCTCAGGGGGAAGGGAATGGCCAACCCCATCTGAACAAACCTTGCCAAGAAAAGCCAAGGGTAGCTTCCTTTTAGGGTTGCCACGAGTTCGAAATGACTTGGAGGCACACAACACGACCTGGGAAGCTGCCTTATATACCTGTCTGTAGGGTCTTTTGTTGTTGCTGTGCGCCTTCGAGTCGTTTCAGACTCATTGCGACCCTAAGGCAGTGAACCTATCATAAGGTTTTCTTGCCAAGGCTTCTTCAGAGGGGGTTTCCCATGGCCATCCTCTGAGGCTGAGAGAGTGGGACTTGCCCAAGGTCACTCAGTCAGTTTCCATGGCCAAGCAGGGATTTGAACCCTGGCCTCCAGAGTTTGTTGTGCGCCTTCCTTTCCGACACTTTATGGCCACATTATTAAAGGGTTTTTCTTGGCAAGATTTGTTTCATTGCTAGGCTGAGAGAGTGTGACTCTCACAAGGTCACCCCTGGTTTACATAATGGCTTCACCCACACACTGGAGGAATGACCCACTTCTTTAGTTGCCCTGGCTTAAGGCTCCGTTCTGGACCCCACAACAAACTCACAGTTCCCAGAATGCCATAGCCCTGAGCCAAAGCGGGTTATTTCTCCAGTGTGGATGCATCCTACATAAGAAGAGTCGGGATTTGAACCCTGGTCTCCAGAGTCACAGTCCAGCATTCAAACCACTACCCCACATTGGCTCTCTCTCTCTTTCTAGGCTCTACAGAAGCCTAGAAACCTCCTAGGTCCAAACCACACTGCAGAAATGATCCAGTTTGAGACTGCTTGAACTGCCCCGGCTCAGTGCTAGGGAATCCTGGGAATTATAGTTGATGGTGGGCCCAAACCTCTCTCTCGCTCTGTCTCCGACAGAGAAGGCTGTTCCCAGGATTCCCTAGCACTGAGCCAGGGCAGTTCAAGCAGTCTCAAACTGGATCATTTCGGCAGTGTGTTTTGGACAGTAGCTCACCAGCATTTCAGGGGCTTTTTTTACACAGTCTTAAGGTACATCTAGAAATAATGCGCTTTGACACCACTTTAAGTGCTGCCACTCCATCCTATGGAATCCTGGGATCTGTAGGGGGTTTTTTTTGTTTTTTTTACAAGGTCTTTTGCCTTCTCTGCCCAAAAGTGGTGGTGCCTGAAAAAACTGCAGATCCCAGGGCTCTGTAGGAGGGAGCCATGGCATTTCAAGTGGTGAGGCTGTAGAATCATAGAATTATAGAGTTGGAAGAGACCACAAGGGCCATCCAGTCCAACCCCCTGCCATGCAGAAGCTCCCAATTAAAGTGCCACATGGCATTGTTTCTGCAGTGTACACACATGCCCCCTTTGCTGAACCTGGGACTTTTTGCATGCTCTACCTGGCACTTACCGCTCTCTGCTTTGATCACAGGAAGCTAGCTGCCTTGGAGGAAGTCAGCCTCACTCCCGCCGCCACCCCAAGGCTGCCGAGGCCGACTGGCATTGGCTGTCCAGGATTTTGGGCAGTGCAACCCAAAGAGGCCAAAACTCACTCAACCCGGGGCCTTCAGTCTGCAAAGCAGGGGCTCCACCACTGAGCCACTATGGCTCTGCTCTGTCCTGTCTACCAGAAAGGTGGACAAATTGTCCAGATATTGTTGGACCTCAGCTCCAACCCCCCTCCATGATTGTCTGTGCTAGCTGAGGCTGATGGGAGTTGCAGTCAACAACACCTGGCGGGTGATACTGTCCACTCCAACAGAATCATAGAGTTGGAAAAGACCCCAAAGGCCATCCAGTCCAACCCCATTCTGCCATGCAGGAACACTTTATGCTCAAGCAGGGAATCAGAGATTCCTAGAGGTGGAAGAGACCACAAGGGCCATCCAGTCCAACCCCATTCTGCCATGCAGGAACTCACAATCGAAGCACCCCCGACAGATGGCCATCCAGCCTCTGTTTAAAGACCTCCAATGAAGGAGACTCCACCACAATCCACAGGAGTGTGTTCCACTGTCGAACCGCCCTTACAGTCAGGAACTTCCTCCTAATGTTGAGCTGGAATCTCTTTTCCTGGAGTTTCCATCCATTGTTCTAGGTCCTGTTTTCTGGAGCAGGAGAAAGCAAGCTTGTTCCCTCCTCAATATGACACCCCTTCAAATATTTAAAGAGGGCTATCATATCACCTCTTAACCTTCTCTTCTCCAGGCTCAACATCCCCAGTTCCCTAAGTTGTTCCTCATAGGGCATAGTTTCCAGATCCTTCCCCATTTTGGTTGCCCTCCTTTGGACACACTAAATGGTTGTTTTCTTAATGCTCACAGTTACTCCTACCTTGGCACTTTCCTTGTTGATTCCCATTCTCTGGAGCAGCAGAAAACAAGCTTGCTCCATCCTCAACATGACACCCCCTCAAATATTTAAACAGGACTATTATAACACCTCTTAACCGTCTCTTCTCCAGGCTAAACATTCCCAGCTCCCTAAGTCGTTCCTCATAGGGCTTCATGGTTTCCAGACCCTTCATCATTTTGGTTGTCCTCCTTTGGACACGCTCCAGTTTCTCCACATCCTTTTGAATTGTGGTGCCCAGAACTGGACACAGTATCCCAGGTGAGGCCTGACCAAAGCAGAATGCAGTGGCACTATGACTTCCCTTGGTCTAGGCCAGGGGTCGGCAACCTACGGCCTGCGGGCCGGGTGCGGCCCGCGGAGGCCTTTGGATTGGCCCCTGCCCAGTCCTACCGCCGCTGCCGCCTTTTGCCTTTCTCTCGGAGGCCCGGCGCAGCCGAGGGAGCGCTCCTGGGGGGGCCCTTGCCGTTGTGCGCATGCGCGCGTGACGTGGAGCCGCCCGGCCGCCATTTTGTTTTCCAAAATGGCGACGCGCATGAGGGGAGGTAAGCGCGCACACGCACACCGGCCCCCAGCACCATTCCCCCCCCCGGCCCATCAGCAAAAAAAGTTGCCGACCCCTGGTCTAGGCACTATACTTCTATTGATGCAGCCTAGCATTGCATTGGCCTTTTCAGCTGCCGCATCACACTGTCGACTCATCTTCAACTCGTGGTCTACTAGGACTCCTAGATCCCTTTCACTTGTTAAGCCAGGTGTCCTCCATCTTATAGCTATGCATTTCATTTTTTCTACCTAAGTGCAGTACCTTACATTTCTCCCTATTCTTCCACTAGTACCACACCTTTCTACTGCTGGTTGGTTCTTCCATCCCAAATGCGTCAACATGTACTTAGATGCCAGCAGAGCGATATTTTCTGCCTCTATCAATAGCAGAAATTAATCTAGGGATGCGAAGTGGGTTTCCTGGGTCCACAGCAGCGGATCACCTCCCCAGCCCATCCTTACATGGCTAAAGCTTGATCACCCCCCCAAAAAAATTATTGGACAAGTAGTAGTTTTACTACTGGACCAAATCATGGACGTGCAGCACATCAAACAGCCACAATCTACCATGAAGGAGATCACTATGAATTCAGGAGCAATTCAGGAGTTCACTTTAAAGAAGGGATAGGAAAGAATCCTCAGATGCAACGTACTTCACTTCTGCATCTTGCTTCTCAAGGCACTGATGAAATACAGTCGAAGGGTCTTGGACTGCAGAATAGACATGTCCAAATGTTTGTGCTCTAACAAATGGGATGGAGATCCTAGAAAAAATGGTCCCAAGGCTACTCAGAAGTGGAGAAAAGGGGAAATGCTCTTTCCTAGAGAACGCGCTGCTCTGGAAGTTTGTGCCCCTGCAAAAGTGGTTGAAATGCAGCACTTGGGCATGCTACAGCTAATGGGAGTTGCAGTCGAACAGTATGCAAAAGAGCACACATCTATACAAGCCAGCGTGGCATAGTGGTTCGAGTGCTGGACTGCGACTCTGGAGAGCAAAGTTCGATTCCCAGCTCAGCTATGAAACCCACCTTGGGCAAGTCACATGCTCTCAGCCTCAGGGGAAGGCAATGGCAAACATCCTCTGGACACATCTTGCCAAGAAAACCTCATCATTGGTTGGCCTTCGGGTTGCCACAAATTGGAAACAACTTGAAGACACACAACAATAACAATAACAACAACAACAACAACAAATGCATCTATCTCTGCCCTATAACCACTCAAAAGTGATTTCATTTGTAAAAGATGGATAGGGAATCCATCTCAAATAAATCGCCTTATTCTAGATGTTTTTACACCTGAAATATTCACATCTCCTGTGTCTCTATAGTCTTCTTGGGTATTGATTTAGGGCTGTTGAGATGCAGTAGTTCAGACTCAGTTCCGATGGGGCATCAAACAATGGTTTGCACTAACCATGGTTTAGAACCCACTCCATGGTCTTAGCCTCTGCAGTTAGATCTTGGGTGCCTTCATTTCCTCCTCTGCTTAAGGCTCCCATTTCTGTAGCACTGGACTCTCCAGAGCGGAAGCAATAATAATAATAATAATAAATAAAATAATAATGTGTGTCTTGATGTGACTTCCAAGTCTTCCTTCAACTTATGGCAACCCCATCCATTCCACTGGGTTTTCTTAGGCAAGGTATACGCAGAGGTGGTTCTTCCACTTCCTTCCTCTGAAATATAGCCTACAGCACCTGGTATTAGTTGGTGGTCTCCCATCCAAGTACTATCCAGGTATGACCCTGCTTAGCTTCCAAGATCAGATGGGGATCTGGTGCCTTTAGAGCAGGCCTCAAGGAATACAGCCCTGAAAATTCAGATTTAGCAACCTACCTTAAATCATGGCTTCTTTGTCTGGTTGGGGTGAAGTTAATAATCAATAGTTTGTCAATCACCCATTGTTAAGTTTCCTTATACTGTATTTGGTATAATATCTAAACTGACCCTGAAAAGGTGAGCTGATAAGTACTTACGGTAATCAAAATCTAACCACAGATTCATTATTATTATTATTATTATTATTATTATGATGATGATGTAGTCATGGGCAAGCTATTTTTCTCTTGGCACTACTCCTACCAGTCTGCAATAACATGATTATAATGCTGGCCTACTTTACAGGGCTGTTGTATTACTGAGTGTATGGGTGGGAAATGCCTTGAACTGCTACAGAAATGTGTAGCTTGGTATTTGTAATGCAAAATGTTACTTTAAACCTGCCCAGAAAAGATTGAAAAACACTTCCACAGTACTTATTGTCAATCTGAAAAATGTGAATGTTGGACTACAATCCCCATCACTGGATCTCTCCCAAGTTCCTTGTAGTTCAGAACGTCCTTCCTGTTTTCCTAGTCCAGAGTGAACAATTTGTGGCGTACAAATATTATTGCAAACTGCATCTCCCATTATCCTTACTGCTGACTATGCTGGCTAGAGCTGATGGGGATTGTAGTCCAACAAGATCTGACAAAAGAGCAAAGGATCAATCCCTTGTCTGGCTTCTAGCTGGAGGAAAATGTGAAAACTATAATGGTATCTCAGCCATGGCAGAAAATTTTAGGGGGAGAGCAAGATGAAATGACTACGAGAGAGTGAGAAATTGTAGGCAGTGTGAACAAATATTTTTATATGTGCGAGAGTCAGGAATCCAGGATCTGATCTGATCTTTTTGAAAATGATTTGTTGTTGTTGTTGTTGTGTGTCTTCAAGTCATTTCCAACTCATGGCGAACCTATCATGGGGTTTTCTTGGCAAGATTGATTCGGAGGAGGCTTGCCATTGCTTTCCCCTGAGGCTGAGAGCATGTGACTTGCCCAAGTTCTCCCAGTGAGTTTATTCAGAGGTTTGCCTTTGCCTTCCCCTGAGGCTGAGAGAGTGTGACTTGGCCAAGGTCTCCCAGTGGGTTTCATGGCCAAGTGAGTTTCTTCAGAGGAGGTTTGCCATTGCCTTCCTCTGAGGCTGAGAGAGTGTGAGTTGAAAAGCTCTCCAACTGGCTTTTTTGAAGATCATATCACACATGTCTCAATGTACACTGCTTGATTCTTTAGTATACAAGTGGTCCCGGTGCACACCTACATATGAACTGCTTGTAGAGAGATCTTGTAGCACCTTTGAGACTCACTGAAAAAAAGAAGTTGGCAGCTTGAGCTTTCATGGACTTAAGTCTACTTCCTCGGATGCATTTGGAGGAAGTAAGCCTGAAGTCCACGAAAGCTCCTGCTGCCAACGTCTTTCTTTCAGGGAGTCTCAAAGGGGCTCCAAGATCTCTCTACAGACTAATACGGCTGTATCTTTGAATATGAATTGCTCGGGAGCTGTCGGGTTAAGAGAGAGCTCGGATGTGTGAACGTGCCATGACTAGACTGCAGAAAAGTTACTTGGCTGACATTGATATCCTCTTCTATCATACCTGCAATGCAATGTGTTTTAAAGGGAGGCAACCCAAGCTGCAAGTGATGCATGGAGGGACCAAGAACTCTTCAAAACCACATTTGCTCAAGCACATTTTCTTCTTCTTCTTTAGAAAACAAGAATCAGATACGACTGTCTTGTAGGTCTGAAAAAGCCAAGGTGCTGGTATCATAATAACAATTCAGAATAAATAAACATAATAATAATAATAATAATGATAATCCAATCTAGAACGGTGCAAAGGTGTGCACAGTTCTGGTCACTGCACCTGGCCAAGGAGATGGCCAAGCTGGAAGAGGGCAAGCCAAGTGTTCAAGGCCCTAAAACAACTCTCCGTTTAGGAAAAGGTACACTATTTGGGAACTCTGGACTTGTGCCCTTGCAAAAGACCCAGCTGCCAGGGTGGAAAGCATTTCAAAGGGATCAGAGAACTTCACACGATAAAGAGAGTGATGGCTGAAAGTCATGAGAGCTGTAGCCCTGGGTAGCTGAGTGTGCCTCTGAATATCAACTGCTAGGGAATACAAACAGGACGTTGCTATTGCCCTCCTGTAATGGTTGCAGATTTCCCATATGGAAATATTTGGCTGCTGTGTGGAATAGAAGGTTGGACTATATAGGCCTTTAGTGGGGTCCAGCTGGGCCCTTCTTAGGCTGCATCTGCACTGCAGAAATAATCCAGTTTGACACCAGTTTAACTGCCATGGCTCAGTGCTAAGGGATTCTGGGAACTGTAGTTTTTGTGAGACACTTAGCCTTCTCTGTCAAAGAGCTCGGGTGCTACAACAAGCTACAAATCCCAGAATTCCAAAGCACCGAGCCATGGCCGTTAAAGTAGTGTCGGGCTGGATTATTTCTGCAGTGCGGATGCGGCCCTCCTCGGCATAAATGCAAAGGCGAAAAAAGGGGTGGAGGGAGAAAGGCGGAACCGTTCTTGAGAGCTACTGGGACTCTTTGCGTGCTGGAAGTGAGGATGTGACAAATGTTGGCCTTTGTTTCTTTTTTTCCCTACGGGAGGGAGGGAGCAGATGGGATTAACATTGGGTGATCTTTATCACAGGAGGGAAAGATCGCATGATGTTGCTTCATACCCAGATAGCAATTCTGAAACAGCTCAGCTGAATTTGAACCAGGGCTCCCCTAGCATATTTAACATTTAAGAGCATCTTTGAGCATGTGCAAAGTCCCCCCCCCCTTCACACTGTCTAGTCACATTCAAGATGGCCAGTGGGTGAGCATTCATAGGGGTGAAACAGATGGGCAGTTTCCAGCCGCTTTCAAGGCAGGGCATTTTAGACGAGGCGCGCCTCGAAAGTGGCTGGAAACCAGACCGAAAGCATGCCCTGGGGTTAAAAACCAAAGCAAAAAGAAGCTGGGATGTTCCGACTTAGCCTGGAAAATGTGCACCTTTGCCGCTTCATATAAATAAACTCTCCGACATGAGTGCAGGGCTGCGGCAAAGCCAAGAAATGAAAGTGCAACAACTCCAATGTATGTAATGTCAACATACACAAACTAGACAGTCCAACAGAGGAGCATGGGGTAAAGAGGGGTGAAGGGGGCATATGGGGGGGGGGGCTCCATAATTGTGCATTGACATGTATCACTCACACACCAATGCACCGATGGCGCACGTGTGACTGTGGCCGATCAAAGGGGCAGGAGTGCAACGGGATGGCATCTGGACAGATGTGGGAGGTTATAGGAGGTCGCAGGCAGTGTACTTGCGCAATGGTGCACATGTATGATGCGGAGGCAACAAAAACAGTGCTACCCAGTGGATGGCTTGACATCATGCTGTGTGGTCAGCCCATGCGTATTCGGCCCACCTTGGGAGCAGGCCATGTGGGCAACGGGGTTTCAACCCACTTTGGGAAAAAGCAGGATCGAGACCCTTTTTCCGGCCCGTCTGTTCCGGGCCATAATCTTCCAGCCTACTTTATAGGGCTGTTGTGTGAATAAGGGGCGTGAATACGTGGGGAGAACCTTGCATGCTGCCTTGAGGAACTTGGAAGAAAGATGGCATGTAATGCAAGAAATTAATTTTAAAAAGACCTATGTTTGGGATGACTGCCGTCTTTTTGCATTGATGACTCCAACCAAACTGAAAATGCTTGATTTAGAAATGAAGTGAGTTTACTCTCTGCAGCTCCTGGATGGCACAAATGCTGCCGGCCTACTTAGTACCTCATCTGTGGGCAGAAATCACTCAACTACGGAGGTACTATTACCACTGTTATCTTCGTCTTCATATAATATTTTATGCTTTTCTTTACTGATGTTTTAACTGGATGTATTTAATTTAAGTTTATTGTAAATTGTCCTGAGCTCAACTTTTGGTAGAATGGTGGAACATACATCATCATCATCATCATCATCATCATCATTATCCTAGCAGCAACAACAACAGCAAATTCAGGTATCCAAGTTTGGATGCATATGTAACAAAAATGTTATCATTCACAAATAAATGGGGTGTGTGTGTGTGTGTGTGTGTGTTTTAATAGACGAGAGAGAACATGAAGGTTTGCAAAAGCACAAAAAGTATTTTTGGGGGGAATCCCCAAGGTGGGAAGAAAATACCCCCAGATAAGGTAACAAGGTCTGAGCATGTTCAGTGATTGTCGTGGGGTGGAATGGGAGACAGAGAACCCAAAATGATTTGTAATGGAATATTGCCTGAATACCCTAAAGACACCAGATCCCATCTGACCTGGGCTTTACGCAGGAGAAGCTCTGCTTAGTACTTGGATGGGAGACCACCAACAAATACCAGGTACTGTAGGCTGCATTTCAGAGGAGAGAACTGGCAAAATCACCTCTAAGTATTTCTTTCCTAAGAAAACAATATGGAATTGATGGGGTCACCATAAGTCGACAGGCAACTTGAAGGCACATCCACACACGCATCCTGTGAAACGATATGACTGACACGCCAAACAGAAGTACTCCAAGCTATAGAATTTTGTTGCAGATTTCTTTCAAATTGTCTTTCAAAATAGCACATTTTAATTTGTTTCATAAGCAAACTCTGTGGCAGTTTCTTCATTTCTGGCTCAGTACAGGCCATGTTGAATATGCCATAATAAGCACCTGGCAACTCTTTGGGTAATAGAACCTGAGAGAGGAAGGCGGTGGCAATGGTCTTCATGACCCAGTCCTACATTCCCAAAAGGCATTTATCCAGCTGGAAACCAAACATTGGACTAAAATCTGGATGCTAGAAACCAGTGAGCCAATTCTTATTAAGAGCAAAGATCAGCGGTGCCATCAGGGTAGGTTTTGGGGCATCAGGTGCCACCAGAGCTCCCAGAGGAGGGCTGGTTGGCCACATCTGGAAGTAAATAATAGCATTGTCTGAAAAGGATAAGGTCTAGCTAAGCAGGACAGTCCCAAGATTTCCCGAGACACAAGACAAAAGGCCACACAGAACTCATTCTGCATATTGACACTAGGAGGTGAATTTTAGTTTAGCATTGGCAAGGCAACAGTATCCTGCACCACATCTCAGGACCGTAAGATCACTTTTGTTGCTAAGTGCCCTCGAGTCAATCTCGACCCATGGCGACCCTATGGATGAGACATCTCCAAGACCCTCTGTCCTCCACTGCTCTGCTTCATTCCTGCAAACCCATAGAGTCCATCCATCTGGCATGTGGCCTTCCTCTCTTCCTACTTCCCTCCAGCTTTCCCAGCATAATTGTTTTTTCCAAAGAGTCCTCTCTTCTCATGATGTGTCCAAAGTACGACAGTCTAAGTCTTGTCATCTTGGCTTCTAGGGAGATCTCTGGCTTGATCTGATCTAGGACCCCTTTGTTTGTCCTTTTGGCTGTCCATGGGGTCTTCAGCACTCTTCTCCAGCCCCACATTCTCTCAAATGCATTGATATTCTTCCTAGCAGCTCTCAGATCCATACAGGTAATAGGGAATACAACGGCTTGTATGATTCTGACTTTTGGGCTCAGTTGTATATCTTTGCATTTTAGAATCTTTTCTAGTTCTTTCATAGCCACCTTCCCCATTCTTAGTCTTCACAGTGCTGGTCCACAGACGGATGGATGTCAGTCCGCAAGGTGTTGGCAGCCAGTCTGCGCCAATTCAAAAAGGATGTTGACTAGCTGGAGTGTGTCCAGAGGAGGGCAACCAAAATGGCGAAGGGTCTGGAAACTATGCCCTATGAGGAGAGATTTAGGAAGCTGGGTATGTTCAGCCTGGAGAAGAGAAGGTGAAGAAGTGATATGATAGCCCTGTTTAAATATTTGAAGGGGTGTCACATTGAAGATGGAGCAAGTTTATTTTCTGCTGCTCTAGAGACTAGAACACGGAATAATGGATGGAAGCTATAGGAAAAGAGATTCCACCCAAACATTAGGAGGAACCTCCTGACAGTAAGAGCTGTGTGATGGTGGAACAGTCTCCCTTGGAAAGTGGTGGAGTCTCCTTTTTTGGAGGTTTTTAAACAGAGGCTGAATAGCCATTTGTCAGGGGGTGCTTTGATTGTGAGTTCCTGCATGGCAGAATGGGGTTGGACTGGATGGCCCTTGGGGTCTCTTCCAACTCTATGATTCTAGGTTTCCAGGGGTGAAGCATAAACAGTTGTAGCCACTAGGAACAAATATGGTGTTGGTCCCGGGGCAGGGGGGGAACATGCCAGTCCACCACATCAAATGTCTCTCCAGAAGCATTGGCCTCAGGGGCAGGCAGAGGCTACAGAGCATCCATAGCTTCCTCCTCCACCACTCCACTAAAGCCCCACAGTATCAGCCACCGGACTCAACCATCTCACGCTGCCGAATGGTAAGGTCAGGCCAGCTCTAGCAGTTCCAAACAGCACCACCGGCAAGGATGTGAGCTTCCAAACTCCAAATCCAGCAAAGCAGAGCGTTTGCATCAGGCAAAAGAGGCACCATCAGAGTTCCCCGGGGTTGACCGAGATACCGTGGCTATTTGCAGAGAATGTACCGTTCATTTCCCACATGCCGTCTCAAATTTTCCCAGCATGAAAATGCAATTGTGGTCCCCCAAGGGTTTCTGCAATGCCTAAAAAAAAAACTTGGGGAAGAGATGGGGGGGAAAGCCAGGAGAATATGTGGGGTGTGTGAGAGAGAGGCCTCTTGTGTGCGAAGGGCCCTCTTTGCAAAATGATGCATACCTCAGAAGCTCCGAGCGAAGTTTTTCTGTTTTTGTGCCCTGATTCCCCTCCCGGCACTGCCTTCCACCACCCATCATTTCAGACCCACGGAGGGCCTCCAAAGCTCTTTACTGTTTCACTTCACAGGCAAAAATCAGAGGGAAACGGTACCTATCTTTGCCAAAGCCCAACTTTTTCTTTGTACACGCATTTGAATTTTACGCGGGTCAAAAACCCGCAGACCTCATGGCCAAGATCACCTCAAGCCATTGGCGATAACTTTTTAATCACTTCGGAGACAGGAGTGCTTTGTTTTGTGTTGTGTGTTGGGTTGGGTTTGAAATGAAAGGGAACTTTGTCGGCCAAGAGACTTTCATTAGGGTTTCCGAAGTGAAAGAAGGGGGGGGGGGGTCCAGCCCCGGAGGGCAAGGAGATTTCAAAGGAAATGGATCTGGCTGAGCAGTTTTTAGGATTCGCCTTCCCCAACCTGGGACCCTCCGGATGTGTTGAGTACAACTCCCAAATTTCTCAGCCAGCATGGTTTTTTGGCTGGAGATGATGGGAGTTGCAGGGTAACGCTACCATAAGGTGCCAGGTTAGGGAAACCTGATGCAGATGATGTGAGCCAGCAGATCAAGAGCTAGTGTGATCTAGTGACAAGAATGTCAAAGTCAGATTCAGGAAATCTTGAGTTCAGATCCTAGTTCACCGGATGAGCCTAGGAGCAGCCGCTGTCTCTCAGACTAACCTACCTCTGATGGATACGCAAAGAAAGGCAGGAGAATCCTGGACTTCACGGGGAAGGATGGCGTCAAAACTCAATAAGGACCTCTTTTTCTGCTACATTTCTTTCTCTTTCCTGTAGTCAATAATAAGGGTTCTTGCCGATGTAGCAAAAGCACCATCATCATTCTGCGCACATAAGAGGGAGGTCTCAGGAGGCATGGGGGAACCGCGACGTTTACAAACTGCAAAAATATATTTTTTTTTAAAAAAATGAATACAATGAATAAAATCTAAAAAAAAATAAAAATAAAAATAGGGAATCCCCCAAAACTGAGGTTATTCTTTAGGTACAGCATTTTCTGTTGGGAGAAGAAAGGAGCGCAGTATAATGAAACCGGGCATGCCTGACGGATTGAAATAATAAACATTAGTACGGCATACTATAACATTTTGGTTGTAGGTCTCACTTGTACCGGCAAAAATTGAACAATCGGAAAGGGTTAAAGCTAGATCACAGTATAGATCTCAAAGACGGCTTCATTCATTGGGGCTTATTTGTTAATGAAACATTTATAGCCTGCCTTTCCTCCCCTTAATGGGACTCTCCAGGCGACTAACAACCAGCATCAAAGACACAAACTGTCAAATAAAGCCGGGTAAAACCATACCACTCTGAGCATGCCTTTTTAAAAAAGAGAACAACCACCCAGTCCCCATAAATACAAAAACCAGAGCCATTTCAAATTGCTTCACTGAAGACTCCGGTCAAATGACTGTCTCTTTTAACTGTTGTTGAAAGGTGATCTTAAGCTAGGTAAGATCTCGTCGGGATTTCTTTTCCGGAGCCGCGACGGATTTGGAAATCCAGAATCCGTCCCTGTGGGAAACAATGTCCAGCGCTGTTAGGGGATGTGGATAAATGGAAGGAAGGAAGGAAGGCCTGTGAATTATACTGGGGCAATGCCGTAAGTCAGAAACCACTCGAAGAAGCCACACAACGACAAACAAAATGCCTCTATTAGGACTAGCCAAAATGATGACCACCAGCATGGTGTCGTGGTTTGACTAGGATGCTGGGAGAACAGGATTCAAATCCCCACTCAGTCATGGAAACCTACGGGGAGACCTTGGGCAAGTCACACTCTCTCAGCCTCAGAGGAAGTCAGGGGAAAACCCACTCCAAATAAGTTTTGCCAAGGAACACACACACACACACACCCTTTAGGGTTGCCATAAGTCAGAAATTACTTGAAGGCACAGAACCACCACCAAAATGGTCTACAAGCGTGCAAGCTTTTGAGTTCCGCAGAGCTCTTCAGCAGGCAAGGTCGTGCCAAATAAAAATGTTTCCCTCCAGCCCTGCTTTTTTTAAAAAACAAACATCACCTAGCCGCCAGAGGAGTTCTGGAAAACACAAAAGCTTGCAGGCTTAACTGTGCATTTCTGGTCCCCATGGACCGGCCCAGCTACGTTTGTTTTGTATTTGTTAAAAATCATGCCAGTTACCTACGTCCCTTTTCCCTGGAGCCTTGATACAATGCCAACTCAAGCATTTCAAGGATTGTAAGCAGAGGGAATCCATCATCTCAGATGGTCCTCTCTGTTCAAAGACAGGGCTATGTATCTGTCTTGCTTCCACCAAACTATCGGTTTGTATTTAAATTTTATAATTTAATGAATCTGTTATTGTTTTAATTGATATCTGATTTAATAATGTTTTAAGGGGGGGAGGGAATATACTGTTTTATCTTTGTTGTTCTTTTAACTGTTGTAAACCGCCTAGATTGGTTCGCCATAGGGCGGTATAGAAATAAAAATTATTATTATTATTATTATTATTATTAGGTAGAATGGATGATGCTATGCCATCACCAGGGAGGAAGAAAGATTCAAACTATACATGGGTTGAGGCGGGGTTGTAAGCTTGATCCCTAGGCAAGTCACACTCTCTCAGCCTCAGAGGATGGCAATGGCAAACCACTTCTGAAGAAACTTGTCAAGAAAACCCGTGATAAGGCTGCCGTAAGTCAGAAAAGACTTGGAAGGCACGCAACAATAACAATACTCTTGTCATTTGTCTTCTGCTTGAGCACAATTTAAAGGGCTGGTTATGGCTCCATGATGTCGGTCCTCCAGGCTCTCTGGAGGACCTTATTCTCCCATCCCTGAAATCTAAAATCTTCATCAAAGGCCATTCTCTGAGACCACCGCCTTCAGAGGAACGTCTGATGGGAATACAGGTATAGGAGTTTATCACACGGGACGGATCCTGCGCAGAAACTGGATTTAAAGTGAAAACGACCCGCAAAAGGGGGTCGTTTTTCACATGACGTTCGGGGTTAACCTGAACAGAAAGAAGGAATAACCCGCAAAAGCGGGTTGTTTTTCACACGACGTTGGCGTCGAGGAGGAATAATGCGACGTTCATCCAAACGGAAAGTCGCCAAAACCCACTCCTTTTTTATTTTCGGGAACTTCCCAACGTAAAAAGGAGCGGGTTTTGGTGACTTTCCGTTCGGGTTAATGTCGCGTTATTTCTCCTTTACACAGATACGTCTAAAAAACAACCCGCTTTTGCAGAGGGGTTTTTTTCGGATTTTTAAAGTCCTGTTTCTGCACAGGATTGAAGCAATTTGCCTCGGTGTGACAAACTCCCCAGGCTTTCTTGGTAAGCACTCCCACGCTCTAGAAATCTCTCCCAAGAGAGGCTTCTGGCCCCTTCCCGGTTGTTTTTTGCCTGTTTTATGACTTCTCCCATCACCAGTCTTTAAGAGGTTCAATTGCCGCTCATGTCTGCTTTTTTACATGGCGTGGAAGACGGCTCCAGCCTCGGAATGACAGGGCCCCCCTGAACATGGAACTACAAGTCCCTTAGGTTCCCTGTCCCTACATTTTGCCTTAAACGCAATTCCAGTTTAACAATAAAAGGATCAGGAGCGTGCCCATTCACGGGACAAATGTATGGCTCACAGGAGCCCTTTCACACTCCATATTTGCGACCCGACGATTCGACTTTGACTGCCATAGGCCAACCCTAGGGAATCCCGGAATTGGCAGTTTAAGGAGATGGCATTTAGAAATGCTCAGCCTGAGCAATGCTACAAAGCCCAGGATTCCCTTGCATGTAACCGTGGCCATTGGAGTGAAATCATAATGCTATAATAGTGCAGCGTGTCTGGAACAGTGGTCTGAGGGTTGGGATACGACTCAGGATACCAGGGTTCGAATTCTGGCTCAGCCATGTAAACCTACCGGGTGACCTTGGGCAAGTCACACTCTCTCAGCCTCAGAGGATGGCAATGGTAAACCCCCTCTGAAGACACTTGTCAAGACAACACTATGATAGGTCTGCCTTAGGATCACCACAAGTCAGAAATGACACAAAGACATGCAACAACAGCAAACAGGTTGCAGTTCCGAACAGTGTCAGCCATGCTACTATGCCTGGAGCCCCTTCGTATTACTAAGTTATACCACTCTGATTCCACTTTAATTGCTAGGGCTGCATCCTGTGGAATTCTTGGGTCTGCAGCTTGGTGAGGTACTACAGCTCTCCTGCTGTGAATTCTAAATACCCGATCCTAAACTGCAAATCCCAGGATTCTGTAGGATACGACTTGGGATACCAGGGTTCGAATTCTGGCTAGGTAAACCTCCTGAGTGACCTTGGGCAAGTCACACTCTCTCAGCCTCAGAGGATGGCGATGGCAAACCTCCTCTGAATAAACCTTGCTTTGAAAAACAAAGCCCAGGAATGGATAAATCTGTGAGCTTTTTAAAAACTTTATTTATGATTCTACAGCGTTAGTCTCCAAATCACAATCAAATAGCAATTTTATAATTATATAAATTAATACCTCCTAAGTATCTCCTGCGTAATTGACTTTTGATCACACGCATTTTTTCCTCCGTCTTATTGTTACTCCCTACTTTTCACTCATCCACACCGTATTCACGGGATTTATCATTCCTTTTCACAAATTTCCCCTCCTGACTAAATACTCCTTATACTTCACAATTCCTAAATTCTCAGCCATTGTACCAAATTCAATAAATTCAATAAATTCAATAACAAGCTATGCCAGCTATAGACAAGATCATGCCATAGATCTCAGCCACGTAGCTTTTAAAGACCTGTCCGAATGTTTAAAGGAGGGGAGGAGAGAAAGAGACGGCAACCCCAATTCAACACAACAAATATGGCTGAATATACAAGGATTTAAAGGCAGGTTTTGGAAACCTAAAGCATTCAACAGCATGGAGCTTTGCCTGCAGAAACCATGCCAGTGTTGCTTTCTCCCCTGTTCAAATATTAAGACTCTCAAGTTTTTCCCATCAGATTTATGAAGAAAATGTCAAATTTCTGAAAGCGCTTGTCCAAAAACAGACTGAATAAAATTCTCACCCAACTCTGAAATTGCCTATAGAATCACAGAATCCTAGAGTTGGAAGAGACCCCCAAGGGCCATCCAGTCCAACCCCATTCTGCCATGCAGGAACTCCCAATCAAAGCATCCCAGACAGATGGCCATCCAGCCTCTGCTTAAAGACCTCCAAGGAAGGAGACTCCACTACTCTCCGAGGGAGTGTGTTCCACTGTCGAACCGCCCTTACTGTCAGGAAGTTCCTCCTAATGTTGAGGTGGAATCTCTTTTCCTGGAGCTTCCATCCATTGTTTCGGGTCCTAATCTCTGGAGCAGCAGAAAACAAGCTTGTTCCCTCCTCGATATGACATCCCTTCAAATATTTAAACACGGCTATCATATCACCTCTCAGCCTTCTCTTCTCCAGGCTAGACATCCCCAGCTCCCTAAGTCGTTCCTCATAGGGCTTGCTTTCCAGACCCTTCACCATTTTAGTTGCCCTCCTTTGGACACGCTCCAGTTTCTCCACATCCTTTTTGAATTGTGGTGCCCAGAACTGGACACAGAATTATTCCAGGTGAGACTTGACCAAAGCAGAATAGAGTGGCACTATTACTTCTCTTGATCTAGACACTATACTTCTACTGATGCAGCCTAAAATTGCATTGGCCTTTTTAGCTGCTGCATCACACTGTTGACTCATGTTCAACTTGTGGTCTACCTGGACTCCTAGATCCCTTTCACACATAGTCTCATTCAGCCAGGTGTCCCCCATCGTATATCTGTGCTTTTCGTTTTTCCGCCCATTTCTCTGTGTTGCATTTCATTTCATTTTGTTAGCTTTGGCCCAACTTTCTAGTCTGTTCAAGTCATTTTGAATTTTGATCCTGTCCTCTGGGGTATTAGCTACTCCTCCTAATTTGGTGTCGTCTGCAAATTTGATAACTATGCCCCCAATACCGTCCTCCAAGTCATTAATGAAGATATTGAATAGCACTGGGCCCAGGACAGAGCCCTGTGGCACCCACTGGTCACTTCTTTCCAGGTTGAAAAGTCGTGTGTGATGCCTGGGCCCTCCTTGTTTGCTTTTTGTTGGCACCATCCTTGTTTGCACCATCAAGAGATGCGGGCCTTTTCAGCAGTGGCCCCCAAATAGTCCTCCAGGGAGAAATTTCTCCGGCAACCTTTTGACTTTTCATTCTAGCAGGCTTCCCCCCCCCTTTAAAAAAAAAAAATACTGCACAGCTTCCAGCAGTGTATTTACTTAGAACAGATATATGCATTTACTTAGAATAGAGATGTTGCCTCCTGAGATGCTGTTGGGGAGGGTTCATTTTATGGTAACAACCGCATTCATTCATCCTTGTGACTAGCCGTCATGCTGGCTGGGAAATCCTGAGAGGAGTAGATCAAAAAGTAACTTTTTGTCAGTTTCTACTGTAATGAATAAACACAGTTACACACTCTGCAAGCCACTCTGCCTGAGCAACTCAGGTGTGCCTACTCAGAAGTAAAAACCATTGGTTTTTGTGGGTTTTTCGGGCTGTGAGGCCATAGAATCATAGAATTACAGAGTTGGAAGAGACCACAAGGGCCATCCAGTCCAACCCCCCCTGCCATGCAGGAACTCCCAATTAAAGCATTCAAGAATTTCTTCCTGATGTTTCTCCTGCATCTGCGGGTGGCATCTTCTGAGACCATTGGTTTTATGAGGGCTTATGCTCAGGTAAGCGTGTGCAAAATAGTGAAAGAGTTCCCACGCTTTGGAACAAACATCGATCCGAACGGAGACTGCAGTCAGGAGATCAGAAGACTACGAATGTGAAGGGCAGCTATGCAAGAGCTACACAAGATCTTAAAGGGCAAAGATATGCAACGCGACACTCAAGTTGGAATCATCCAAGCCATAGCATTCCCCGTCCCCATGTACGGATGTGAGAGCTGGACAGCGAAGAAAGTGGATAGGAAGGAAAT
Organism: Phrynosoma blainvillii; assembly: GCA_026167975.1. NCBI lineage: Eukaryota > Metazoa > Chordata > Lepidosauria > Squamata > Phrynosomatidae > Phrynosoma > Phrynosoma blainvillii. The sequence continues at coordinate 10,635,450 of JANUYF010000009.1, forward strand.
CAACTCATGCGAGATTTCCGAGACCCGTCCTACATTCCAATCTTCTCCATTTTGAGCATGACGAAGAGGCATGGGTTTACATTTCTAGGAGTGTTTTCAGCTTCTCTTCGGCCATGTCCTACATTTATCTTGAATGTCCCACATTTGGCGGTGCTTTGTCCTCCTTGGCATTGAGGACATCCGGTCACCCTGCCCCATGGCAGCCCTCTGCACCAGGTGTCCCGAAAGGTAGTCATGCCACTGGTTGAGGAGACTGTGGACACCCCAAAAGACAACCAAAGGGGTCCCTGAACAGGTCAAGCCGGAACTCTAGACCAGGGGTAGGCAACCTTTCCCCTTTAAGGGCCGAGGGACTTCAGCTCCCAGAAGCCTCAGCCATGTTGGCCAATAGTCCCATGTTGGCCAATAGCTCCTGGGATTCTGGGAGCTGAAGTCCCTCGGCCCTTAAAGGGGAAAGGCTGCCTACCCCTGCTCTAGACCATGTCCAGAGGAGGGCCGCCAAAAGGGTGAAGGGTCTGGAAACTATGAAGCCCTATGAGGAGAGACTTAGGAAACTGGGGATGTTCGGCCTGGAGAAGAAAGAGAAGGTGAAGAGGGGACATGATAGCCGTGTTTCAATATTGGAAGGGGTCGAATTCAAAGATATAGCCGTGTTAGTCTGTAGAGTCAGTTGGCAGAGAGATCTTGTCGCACCTTTGAGACTCACTGAAAGAAAGAAGTTGGCAGCAGGAGCGTTCGTAGACTTGAGTCTACTTCCTCAGATGCATTATTCAGATGCATTATTGAAAGGGGTGTCATATTGAGGAGGGAGCAAGCTTGTTTTCTGCTGCTCCGGAGACTAGGACCCGGAACAACGGATGCAAGCTCCAGGAAAAGAGATTCCAGCTCAACATTAGGAGCAACTTCCTGACAGTAAGAGCTGTTCCAACCTTGGAAGATGCTGCCTTGGAGCGTGGTAGAGTCTCCTTCTTTGGAGGTTTTTCAACAGAGGCTGGATGGCCATCTCTCCGGAGTGCTTTGATTGTGTATTCCTGCATGGCAGGGGGTTGGACTGGATGGCCTTTGAGGACTCTTCTAGCTCTAGGATTCTAAAGATGCAATTGGCTGAGGGTACGGTGGAGGGCAAAAAAGACAACCAAATGAACATGTCAAGCCTGAACTCTCTCCCTGGAAGCCAAGGCCTGATTCCCGCTACATTTATAAACCGGTTTACTAACCGATGTGAAGTGGTTTAAATGACCCTTATTCACTCTTGAGCCAAATCGCTGAAGGTAGACCCATTTAATGTGCATCTTTTTGACGTTCATTTTCCCTGCGCCTTTGGCAATAAACCGATTCAGCGCAAGTGTGAATGAGATGCGGATCGGAATCGCTTTCCTATGGAGTTTATCACATTGGGGGAAATCCCGTGCAGAAACGGGGTTTTAAATTGAAAAAAACCCTGCAAAAGTGGGTTGATTTTCACACGACGGTCGTTGTTAAAGTGGTGTTAACCCGAACGGAAAGTAGACCAAAGCCGCTCCTTTTTACTTTCGGAAAATCCCGACAGTAAAAAGGAGCGGCTTTGGTCTACTTTCCGTTCGGGTTAACAGCACTTTATCAGCGACGTGTGTGAAAATCAACCCACGTTTGCGGGGTTTTGCCCAGCTTTTAAATCCCGTTTCTGCACGGGATTTCCCTTGTGTGAGCAACTCCTATGACGTGATCGGCAAACAGCGACCCACCGAAGAGGATCCGTTGTGAATCGATTCATTAATCCACGTGAATGACGAGTGGCTTTATTTTACAAGAAGGATGCGCCGTTTCGGGGTAAATAGTAGTGTGAACCGCGCTCCGCTGTCAAACCGATCCATTATAGAATCATAGAGTTGGAAGAGACCCCAAGGGCCATCCAGTCCAACCCCATTCTGCCATGCAGGAACTCTCAATCAAAACATCCCCAACAAATGGCTATCCAGCCTCTGCTTAAAGACCTCCAAAGAAGGAGACTCCGAGAGAAAGTGTTCCACTGTCAAATAGCTCTCTCTGTCAGGAAGTTCCTCCAAATGTTGAGCTGGAATCTCTTTTCCTGGAGCTTGCATCCGTTGTTCCGAGTTCTATTCTCTGGAGCAGCAGAAAACAAGCTTGCTCCCTTTTCAAGATGACACCACCTTCAAATATTTAAAGAGGGCTATCATATCCCCTCTTAGCCGTCTCTTCTCCAGGCTAAACATCCCCAGTTCCCTAAGTCCTTCCTCATAGGGCTTCATGCTTTCCGGACCCTTCACCATTTTGGTTGCCCTCCTTTGGACACGCTCCTGTAGACAATAAATGTGGAATTGATTGGTTAATTTTTTAAATCCAACCAAATTGCTTCCCAAATATCCCTTCCAGAATGAAGTAGTGACCAACTTTTCAGCTACTAATAAATAACCAAGTATGGGTCGATCCGTAGGGAGGGGCGGGAAATATAAATAAAAATTATTATTATTATTATTATTATTATTATTATTATTATTATTATTATGAGATACCTTTGCGTCGCTCCCTTGAAAGAAGCCAAGAAAAGGCTAATTCCGAAATGTTTCTAAGGCGGCGGTTGGCATCGATTTCGGATCGCAAAGTGATTGATTTGCAAGGGGGGGGGGATGAGGCCCGAGATCATTAAACTGAGGCTGTTCTACTTTGGCCACATCATCATCATCATCATCATCATCATCATCATCATCATCATCATCATCCCACCCCTCTGCGTAATGCAGAGAAGGGAGGACTCCCTGGAAGCAAAAGATGGAAGGCAGAAGGAAGAGAGGAAGACCACATGCCAGATAAATAAGACTCCCATCAGGGAGATCAGGGCCTGCCTTTGCAAGACCTGAGCAGAGCAATGGAGGAGATGAGGTCTTGGAGATGCCTCCTCCACAGGGTCGACTCAAGGGCGGTCCACACACAAAGACACACACACAAAGACACAACTCCATCCACACACCAAAGGTGCGCAGGATCCAACCTTGGAGGCTCTCTCTCTCCTCACCAAGGAACCCTTTTGGGGCTTCTTCCGAAGGCCAGGGCATCAAGCGCAGGGGCTGGATGGAGCGCTGGCCGAGGGAGGGAGACCAGGGTTCGAATCCCGGCTCAGGGGGCGAGTCACACTCTCTCAGCCTCAGGGGGCGGGTGGCAAACCGAGCAAACCGATCTGAAGAAACCAGAGCCTTCGGGGCCCGACCAGAAAGAGCCGCCACCAACTTTCTTCCGCAAAGTTGCACCCATCATCCCCAGCCCCTGCCGGGGGTGGCCGCCCTTCTTCGAGGGAAGAGGGAGGCAGGCGGAGGAGGAGGAGGAGGAGCCGGGCTTACCTGCGCGATGGAGGCCAGACACGTGTCCTCCGGTGACATCTGAACGCGTCCCTCCTGGGCATCCTGGCCGAAGGGGAGGGGAGGGGAGGGCAGGCAGAGGCGGGGTTTCTGGCCGCTGGGAAGGCTCTCCATTGGCTTCCCAGGCGAGGATTCTGGGAGATCGGGAGGTCCGAGGCAACGCGCGAGAAGATTAGCCAGCCTGCGTCCGCACTGCAGGGATGATCCGGTTCGAGAGCGCTTGAAGGGCCAAGGAGGTTGAGCAGAAGGGATCCAGTTTGAGAGCGCTTGAAGGGCCGGGGCTCCCGGGTATGGAATTCTGGGAAGTGTAGTGCAACAGACTACACTTCCCAGAATGCCATACCCGGGAGCCCCGGCCCTTCAAGCGCTCTCAAACTGGATCCCTTCTGCCCTGTCTCCTTGGATCAAACCTTGATCAGAACAGAGACTGCAGTCAAGAAACCAGGGCTTCATTCCCACTTACAAAACAACAACAGCAACAACAACAACAACAACAACATTAATATTAATATTGTGTTATTTATTATTATTATTATTATTATTATTATTATTTTATTATAAAATATTTTATTTTATAAAATAATATTATTAATATTAAAAATAAATATTTAAAATATTTAATAATAATAATATTTATTAATAATAATATAATAATATAAAATAATGTAAAATATAAAATAATATAAAATAATATAAAATAATAATATAAAATAATATTATTTTATAAAATATAAAATAATATTTATTATTGTTATTATTATTATTATGTTTAATACTTTATACTATTAATAATATTTTATAAATAAAATATTTTATAAAAATAATATTATTTTATAAAATATAAAAAATATTTTTATTATTATTATTATTATTATTATTATTATATATCCTGCCTTCCTCCCAACATAGGGACTCAAGGCGGCTCACAATTCTAAAACAATTCATTTAGGAAACATTAAAAATCCAAAGTTAAAAAAAAATACACAATTCAGCCATTCAACAATGAAAAACATTACATTTTTATTCAAAAATTTAAAACTCTTTCAAAAAGAACAGCATCCATGTCAAGCGAAGGCCCAGCGGCATCACAACGGCTTCACCTTCCGTCCGGATCGATGGATCGATTCGGTGGTCCACGCACTACACTTGCCCCCAATCGCATTTTTCTTGTGTAAAATAACCCACTTTTGTGGTTGTGTTTTTTAACCCCAGGCTCCGAGGCTGTGTTCTAGAATAATGTATTCCTGATGTTTCCCCTCCGTTGGCGGCTGGCGTCCTCTCCAAATATTATAATAATAATAATAATAATAATAATAATAATAATAATTTATTTCTTATATCCCACCTTTTGCCTAAGCAATCAAGGCAGCTTACAAATATAAGATACAGATTAAGAACATACATTACAATAATAACAACGATACAATACACCCCTCCCCCTTAAAAGACTAAATACAGTATTAAAATAGACATATTTGCAGACTGCCAGAAATAGTGCAAATTGAGTCCACTTTAAGGGTTAGGGTTAGGGAATCATGGGAACTGTAGTTTATTGTGGCACCAGAGCTCTCTGACAGAGAAGGCTCAATGTCTCAGAAAAATCAATTCCCATGATTCCCTAGCACTAACCCTAACCCTAAAAGTGGACTCAATTTGCACTATTTCTGGCAATTTGCACTATTTCAAGGCCCTAAGATTAAAACAGCATGCATTCTGGAACACCAATAGGTGTATATGGTGGAAGACGGCAGCCGCTGACGCAGGCCAAACGTCAGGAATACATTCTTCTAGAACGCGGCCTCGGAGCCTGGAAAGACCCACAAAAATCTATGGACGCCGGCCGTGAAAGCCTCCGACGTCGCAAACCCACTTGTCTTTCATGTCGGCTAAGTAATCGATTCAAAACGGATCATCTTCAGCCAGTCGGCCAATTTATTAAAGGGTAAATTTAAGTCCGCATCCCATTCACGCTCGCGCTGAGTCGATTTATTGCAAAAGGCGCAGAAAAAATGAGGGTTATGCCTTCGCCCCGTCCGCATTTTCTCGTCGTAAAATAACCCACTTGTCGTTCACATTGACTAAGGAATCAATTCGAAACGGATCCTCTTCAGCCGGTCGGCCAGTTTGTTAAAGGGCAAATTTAAGTCGGTTCGCGCTTGCGCTGAGTCGATTTATTGCAAAAGACACAGGAAAAAATGAGCCTCAAAGGCCTCATCCCCACTACATTATAAACCAGTTCGCTAACCAGTTTGAAGTGGTTTAAATGGCCCTGGTTGCACCCTTGAGATGAATTGCTGAAGCGGTTTGGCGAGAGGAGCCCTGCGCTAGACCCATTTAACGTACATTTTTGGATGCTCTTTCCCCCCGCCACTTTTGCAATACATTGATTCAGCACAAGTGTGAATGGGATGCGGACTGGAATTGGTTTAAATTTGGCGTCCGGATGAAGAGGGTCCATTTTGAATTGATTCACTAGTCAACGCCAGGCCTGCACAACGTACGAAAGGCCGGGCAGCGGAGGAGGAAGAGGGGCGAACATTCGCCCTGCAAGGCTCCTCCGCCGCTCGGTTTTCTCCCGAGGAGAGGAGGAGGAGAACAGAATTACAACTGATAATATTAATGAATAATCATTAATTATTAATTAATTAAAATCTATGTGCAGCCTGAAAAAGTTTTGCCTATTTTAATTTGGGCCCCTACCCACTGCCAAGTTGTGCACATCTGGTCAATGTGAACGACAAGCGGGTTATTTTACAACAAGAAAATGCGATCGGGGCAAATTGTAGCGTGAACCACGCTCCGCTGTCAAACCGATCCCTCGATTCGGATCTCAAAGTAATTTATTTGTAAGCGGGAATGAGGTCTACATTGGCCCTGATCGCATTTTCTTGTCGTAAAATAACCCACTTGTCATTCACGTTGACAAATGACCCTCTTCAGCCGGACGCCAAATTTAAAGGGCAAATTTAAATCAGTTCTGATCCATAGTCTGTTCACACTTGCGCCGAATCAATTTATTGCAAAAGACGCAGAAAAAAAAACGAGTGTCAAAAACACGTGTGAAATGAGTCTAGCGCAGGGGGAGGCCTTGCCAAACCACTTCAGCGATTCAGCTCAAGTGTGAACCAAGGTCATTTAAATGGCTTCAAACTGGTTAGGGAACCGATTTATAATGTAGTGGGAATGAGGCCTAGGAATGGGAAGGCCTGCCCTGAAAGAACTAGGCAACACCCTAAAAGGCAAAGATATCCAACTGAGTGCTAAAGTCGGAATCATCCAAAACTACTGTCTTCCCCATCACTATTGTATGTATAGATGTGAGCTCTGGACAGTGTAGAAGTTGGATAGAAAGAACATCTGTTCATCTGAAAGGTGGAGAGATATGGTGCTGGAGAAGAAGAGAGCCAGCCTGGTTTGAATGTTGGTTGGGCAAAAACTCTGCAGACCAGGGCTGCATCCAGGGAAGTCTAGTGCCTACTACTGCACTTAGGCAGAAAAAATGAAATGCATAGATATAGGACGGGGGGCAACTGGCTTAACAAGACTACATGTGAAAGGGATCTAGGAGTCCTAGTAGACCACATGTTGAACATGAGGCAACAGTGTGATGCAGCAGCTAAAAAGGCCAATGTGATTTTAGGCTGCATCAATAGAAGTATAGTGTCTGGATCAAATGAAGTCATAGTGCCACTCTATTCTACTTTGGTTACGCCTCACCTGGAATGGCGTGTCCAAGTTCTGGGCACCAGGATTCAAAAAGGATGCTGAGAAGCTGGAGTATGTCCAGAGGAGGGTGATCAAAATGGTGAAGGGTCTGGAAACCATGTCCTATGAGGAAAGACTTAGGGAGCTGAGGATGTTTAGCCTAGAGAAGAGAAGGTTAAGAGCGGACATGATGGCTATGTTTATATTGCATTGTATTTTATCTGTATGGATTTTAATGTTGTAAGCCGCCCCGATTGCTTTGCAGAGGGGCAGGGTATAAATACATCATCATCATCATCATCATCATCATCATCATCATCATCATCATCATCATCATCATCATGTTTAAATATCTGAAGGGGTGTCATATTGAGATGAAGCAAGCTTGTTTTCTGCTGCCCCAGAGAATAGGAACCAGAAAATACAGGAAAAGAGATTCCATCTGAACATTTGGAATAACTTCTTGATGGTAAGAGCTGTTCGACAGTGGAACACTTTCCCTCGGAGTCTGGTGGAGTCTCCTTCTTTGGAGGTTTTTAAATAGAGGCTGGATGGCCATCTGTCAGGAATGCTTTGATTATGAGTTCCTGCATGGCAGAAGGGGGTTGGACTGGATGGCCCTTGAAGTCTCTTCCAACTCTGGGAATCTATGATTCCCTGCTTGAGCATAAAGTGTTCTAGCATGGCAGAATGGGGTTGGACTGGATGGCCTTTCGGAACTTTTCCAAATCTATGATTCTAGTAAAAACTCACTTGGGCAAGTCACCCTCTCTCAGCCTCAGAAGAAGGCAATGGCAAACTCCCCTCTGGATAAATTTGACAAGAAAAGCCTTAGGGCCGCCATAAGTCAGGGACAACTTGAAGGCACACAACAAGAACAACAACAACATGTTAGCATATGTGATTTTTCATAAAATTTTGGACACATGTGGAGTTCCCTCTATGACCCAGACTGACCTCTGTGGGATGTCAGCCATGATCTCATAGATGGCAGGTCATGTAGGCACTGAGAGATCTGCCCAGGACAGAAGGGGAATTCCCTACCAGGCAGGTTGGGGAGTTGCCAAAAGGGAAAAACCATTATATTGGAAAAGACACCTAATAGTTTTATTTGTCTTGAGTCTCACACTTGATGGGGCAGTGATCAGATTTGACTGCACCCTTGTCTCTAGTCTCCCTTCCTTGATTGTCTCGAAACCAAATGCATTATTTAGACCAGGGGTCGGCAACCTACGGCCTGCGGGCCAGACCCGGCCCGCCGAGGCCTTGGAACCGGCCCAGTCCTGCGCATGCTCACGACGCTGGTGCCGTTTGGCCTTCCAAAATGACACCCTGCGCTCATGTACGTATGCACATCCTGGCGGTGGTAGTGCGCATGCACGTGCATGTGCGCACCACTGCAGCCCAGGGGGCATCGGGGGACAGGGGAACCGGTCCCACCCCCAAAAAAGTTGCCGACCCCTGATTTAAACAATTCTCACACCTAGGTTTAACAAAGCTAAGACTATCTACGCCTTCGTCCTGGCTTCAGCCATGCTGTTTAGTCAATAGCCAAAAGGCAGAAATTTCCTATAAGGACCCTTGGATTTCTAGGCTCCATGTGCGATCTTGAGAGTGCATGCTGACTCCACGTCGATCTGTACTCTTATCATAGCTTCCTCGGCCATCTTTTCCCCCCATTTCGGCAGCTGTGCATCATCATCATCATCATCATCCACAGCAGATCCTGGAGAAGCTTTTGGAAGTCAGTAGCTCCCTCATTCTGGCCCATCTCAAGCTATCCCCACTTTCACTCCTTTATTCCTAAGTGTGCAGTGTGTGTGTGTGTGAGATATATTTGTGTGTGTGTGCAGTTTTCCCCTTTAATAAATATTTAGACTTTTATTGGAGAAGCCTGCCTCAGCGTCATCCCTTGTGGGATTCCTTAGTCCTCTGGTATACATAATGGTCCCCGGTCCTGTGGGGCTTTGTTAGGACCCCACTCTTGCATATTTTGAGCTAATTATAAATCCCCCAATTAGATCCTTCCTAACAAACAGTTAGAGAAGAATACCGAGAATACCATGGACAGCCAAAACGACAAAGAAACAAAAGACAGATCAAGCCCAAACTTGTTCCGGAAGCCAAGATGATCATATGGAGACTGTTGTGCTTTGGCCACATCATGAGAAGGCATGAATAACTGGAAAAGACCATTAATACTAGGAAAGGTAGTAGAAGGCAGCAGAAAGAGAGGAAGGCCACATACTAGATAGACAGACTCAATCTGGGAGGTCATGGGACTGAATTTGCAGGACCTGAGCAAAGCAACGGAGGACAAGGGGTCTTGGAGATGCCTCATCCGCAGGGTCACCAGGAGTTGGGAGCCACTTCAGGACAATTAACAACAACAACAACATGACAACATTTCTTCCCCACCATCACCATGATCATGTTTATTTGTAACCATTGGAGGGAGTACTGGTACTTTGTAGCACTAAAATCAGCACAGAGTTTTTTTTTTCTTTATGAGCCCATATCAATGTATTTTGTATTAACTCACATTTTGTTTCTGCTCCATCATCTGTGTTCTATAGTGTCATTGTGTTATTATAGTATTTTTTTTACTCTTTGGTCCAAAACACACTGCAGAAATAATCCAGTCTGAGACCACTTTAACTGCCCTGGCTCAATGCTAGGGAATTCTGGAAACTGTAGTTTTATGAGACATGGAGCCTTCTCTATCAGAGTGCTCTGGTGCCACAACAAACTACAGTTCCCAGGATTCCCTAGCACTGAGCCGGGGCAGTTAAAGCGGTCTCAAGCCGGATTATTTCTGCAGTGTGTTTTGGACCTTTCTAAGTTTTATTTTTCTTCCAATTTTCTTTCAGTCTCCTTTTATATTTTTTTAATTAAATTCTTTCCCCTCTTCTCTTGCAATTCTATTGCTGTCTTCCCACTTCTTCTATCGGGAGGATAGTGGATTGATGATTAAAACATTTAAAATGCATTTTAACCTTACATCGTACAAAAATGGAAGAGAAAGTGTCAACGGATTACGTACACACCAATATATACGTTTCGGTTTTTATGATTATGTGCATAATTATTTATGTTTTATTAATTAAAAAATAAATAAATCAGTAAAGAGTGTTCACCTTGAAAGATGAACAGATTTTATTTGACATAATCCAAATTCTCAGTTGGCGAAGGGGTCAGGAAAAGCTGCATTATCTATTCAACCTGTATTTAGAAAATATCATACACAGAGAAGGCTTAGACTCAGAAACCAACAAAGACCTGGAGCGATTACTGAAGAAAGTCAAAGGAAAGTACCTTTAAATCAAAATGTTGGCATGGATGTAGAGCTAAGGGAATATATATAGATATGTGGTGGGAATGCCCATTTGTTCAAGAATTATGGATAGCAGTAGAGGATCACAGGATTAAAAAGCTACACAAACTTATATTATCATTTGATATGGAGGAAGAGATTATTAAACCCCAGATGATAAAATGGGCCCAAAATATAGGACACACTATAGATTTGAATCAATGGGAAAGGACATGGTCCAAAAGATTGAGATATACATTGAGCAACAATTTAAAAGAAAATTACTATAACATGTTATACAGATGGTATATCACCCCATTCAAATTATCAAAAATTTACAAAAATGGAAAAAACAAATGCTGGAAATGCAAGAAGGAATTGGGCACATTTTATCATATATGGTAAACAGGCTAAAAGTTATTGGAATGAAATGCATCATGTAATGGAAAAGATTTTTAAATTTTAAGATTGTAAAGGAACCAGAGACATTTTTGTTAAATATAAATAATGATGATGCTCTAGAAATGAGATATGGCAGATTATTATTTTATATGATTATAGCAGCTAGGGTGACTTATGCTCTGAAATGGAAGCAAACAGACATCCCAGAGAAAAAGGAATGGATCTGGAAACTGTATGTTCTAATGGAAAATGATAGACTAACTCAAATTTTACAGAAGAAAGATCCCTAGATATTTATGGAAACATGGAAACTGTTTATTGAGTATGTAAAACAGGAATATGGTCAGATATGGGGAACTGGTATAGAACAAAATGTATAAACCGAAAAAGAAAATATGTAAGAATGTCTAATGTGTAAGTATGTGGAAAAAAGTTCAAAATGAGATGGGTGGATACATAAGGGTTTATAAGGTCAAAATATAGGATAATACTGAATATATTGAAAAAATGAAAATGATGAACAGTGGAAATTTGATAAGGAGAAAATATTTTAGGATGAATAGGAAAAAAAAAGAGAAAATAGAATCAGTTGGTTACAGAAGGAGGTTAGAATACATTGTAAGTGATGATTATTTGTAAGTATTGACAGTGTTTTAGTAAGGGTTTTAATAAATGTTTTTGTATTTTTGCTTTATTTAGTGGATGCTGTTTGATCAATGTGATATAAATTATGTATTTGGATTGTTTTTAATTAATAAATTTTTTTTTAAAGATTAAAAAAAAAAGAATTATGGATAGAAGTTAAGGAGCAGATAAATACGATAATCCGGATAGAGATACAATTAAGCAAAGAAAATTGTTTAACTCTTAATTTAGGAGAATTAGAATTGAATAGTAACCAAAGGTATGTAATAAAACAAATTCTAAAAGCTGCCCATGCAGTGATTGCTTTTGGATGGAAAAAGAAATCAAATTGGACTAAGTTTTATTTGTTTAAATATATACAAGAATATATACTATTTGATTTTCTTAGGGAAAGAAGACTCAAATATATTGGGGAAAGCAATAAAGAATCATGGAGAGGTAAATAGGAAATTGTGATTAAGACAGTGGAAGGTAAAATGGGGTATGAAGAAGTAAAATAAATAAATATATAATTAATGATATTTTCCACCTCTCCGAAAATGATTGTTAAATTTTGTTAATCAAATGATTCTTAATTTAAATGGAATGTATTTTCTCCAAATGCTGTTTGGGGGAGGGGGACGAGGGGAGAAAAGCATATTATGAATTATGGGTTGAATAATTTGTACTATGTATTGCATTAATAAAAAAATTAAACTATACATAAAAAAAGGAGGAAAGTGCCAAGGTAGGATTAATGCTGAACATTAAGAAAACAAAAATAATGACCACGGAAGAGCTACAAGAATTCATCCTCGATAAGGAAGAAATTGAAAATTGTCAAGGAATTCTCATATCTTGGGTCAAATATTGCTCAAAACAGACGACTGCAGTCAAGGCTTTAGAAGAATAGGAATGGGAAGGGTAGCTATGAGGGAACTGGAGAGCATCCGAAAGTGTAAAGATATAACTTTGAACATCAAAGTGAGGATTGTTCAAGGTTGACTAAATTTAGGTTGTCAGAATTTGGCTGCCTCATGAGAAGGCATGGATCATTGGAAAAAACAATGATGCTAGGAAAGGTAGAAGGTAGTAGAAAGAGAGGAAGACTGGATGGATGGATTCAATCAGAAGCCATGATCCTGAGCTTGCAAGACCTGAGCAGAATGGGAGGTCTTGGAGATGTTCATCCATAGGATCGCCATGAATTGCGGTCAACTCAAGGGCAGTTAACAGCGACAACAACAGACAGCCCACTTTATTGGTATGCCACTTTTCTAAAGTTTAAACCAAGCGCAGAGCACCTTCCCAGGAACATCACAACTACGTACATCAGGGGTAGGCAACCTTTCCCCTTTAAGGGCCGAGGGACTTCAGCTCCCAGAAGCCTCAGCCATGTTGGCCAATAGTCCCATGTTGGCCAATAGCTCCTGGGATTCTGGGAGCTGAAGTCCCTCGGCCCTTAAAGGGGAAAGGTTGCCTACCCCGATGTAGAGAGATCTTGTAGCACAGGGGTAGGCAACCTTTCCCCTTTAAGGGCCGAGGGACTTCAGCTCCCAGAAGCCTCAGCCATGTTGGCCAATAGTACCATGTTGGCCAATAGCTCCTGGGATTCTGGGAACTGAAGTCCCTCGGCCCTTAAAGGGGAAAGGTTGCCTACCCCTGACGTACATGATCAACTGTGTTTCTAGGTAACTCGGTAACAATTACAAGTCAAGTCTGAAAGAAACGTTTACAGAAACGATGTACCAGAGGCAGGAATAAAAGGGATAGGTCTCTGAATCACAGTCAGTTTCAGCAAAGTTTGCGTCCAAAGTGATCAATGTACATGTGAAATGATACAACCAGGTCTGGTAAGCCTTGCATAAGCGAAAATATATATATATATATATATATATATATATATATATATATTTGAGACCGCCTGAAGGTTCCTTCCAAAATGCACCCAGGGATGACCTTTTTTTTTGTCAGCTTCCACTTTTCCTGGGATTTCCATTTTGATGACCAGACTTAAAATGCTGGGGTAGTGGGTAAGCTAAGCTAATCTGCTTTCTTCACATATGTTTAGGGAGGGATTCTGGAGGAAGCTATTGACCGTGGTAAGCAGGCATGCATGGCTATAGCACAAGGGGCGAAAGGAGAATTCTGCTTTTTCCTAGCTTAGGCTTTGTTTATTGCATTATTTACTACAGAATGCTGCTGCAACCTGACATTAAAAGCCTGTGTTTCTGTAGCCCTCCTTCACCATCCCCCTAATGCTGATCCTGCTAAAAAACTTCCAGCTAGAAAGAGGAAATAGGTTAAAAAGGAGTCAGGATAGGAAAAGACTTTTGAGTTTATCACATGGCACTTGCAGGAACGGAACCAGAACGAAATGGAACAGGGCGAGAAAGCAAGTTACTGCACAGAAGAATGCTGCCGATGCCGCCGGGAGACCCCAAGCCATTCCTGGCATCCAAATTTAAAGAACAGATCTAAATCGTTCTTCAAAATCGGCTGCCATAGTATGGATGGGGAACGGCTTGGGGACTCCCAGCAACGTCGGCGCCGTTCTCCTGTGCGGTAACTTGCGTTCCGTGCCATTCTGTTCCATTCCGTTCCCGTTCCTGCAAGTGCCGTGCGATAAACTATTTTGCAAAAAGGAGCTGCTTTGTTAACTGAGATATGGTTGTACAATTAGATTCGGCAGTTAAATGAGAATTCACACTAAGGCATAATCACACTTTAAAAAACACACGCCAGACAAATAGAAATAGAAATAATTAGCTGTGTGTGTGTGTGCCTTCCATTCGCCAATTGACTTCTGATGACCCCATGAATTCCATAGGGTTTTCTTAGGCAAGGAATACTTAGAGGTGTTTTTTCTAGTTCCTTCCTCTGAATCACTGTAGCCTGGCACTCCTCGGTGATCTCCCATCCAAGTACTAACCAGGCCTAACCTTGCTTTGCTTCCAAGATCAGACAGGATCCCGTTCCTTTAGGGCTTCAAACAGTAAATGCTGCCCCAGCCAAAATCCTAAACCTCATTTCCTCATTTTGGAACATTTAGAGGAGTTCGTCTTTGATGGGGTTGTTACAGGATCCTTCAGGTGCAGAGTTAAGGGGATGTTTGTTTGGTGTTTCAAATGTGTTTTATCCTGACTTTGCAAAAAGGACAAGGCAGATATCAAAACAAACAGGGCAGACAAAGAGAGATCCGGACAAACAGTAAAACGTTAAAACCTACCATATAAAGGTCAGTAAGGTCCCCCACTCCCAGAAGGTTTTCACACCATGGTGGAAGACCAGCAGGGAATTGAATGGTTTGTGTCTAGCCATTTCTTTTTCTGATTCTGTGCCATTTTCCGGTGTGTGGGTCCCAAACAGCGGGCACCGGAGAACCAAGCTGTCTAACAAAATATAGTTCTGTTGAGGGAGGGTAGGACTTGGACAAAAACAAGGGATGTTCTGACTATACACAGTAAGTCTGCCTTTCGTGACTGGTTACATGCATGTGCAAACACACAGGGAATTGCTAACATTTATTTCAATTCTTGTTCCTTTATCAGCTGATTCACAGATGGAGGTATTGCAGGTGACATTCTCTTCCCCACCCAAAAAAGTCCAGTGATGAAGAAACGTCTCATATTGAATGTCCTACTGCCATGCAGCTGTCAGAGGTAGGAAAGCAGTATTATTTTATTTATTTTAAAAATACCGAATATAAAATATCCTAAACAATATCAAACAGTTGTAACACACAATTTTCAAATATACAGATTTACAATTGACTTCCCGTGTTCATCCAGTTTGTATTAAACTTTTCTCATTTAAATCTTACTGTCTTCACTTCAAGTACAATAGTTATTCCAGATCCTCTGTGTACTAAACCGACAATATATATATATATATATATATATATATATATATATATATATATAATTTTTGATCATTTCGTCTAAACTTTTAACTAAGTCGTTACGCATTTAAACTCTCCTTCTTACAGTATCCTGTTCAACTTTTTTTGTATGAAAGCACTATCAGTGGAAAATAGTAGTTGGCTATCCCATTAACATATATTTCAGTACTAAGGTACATTCTACATTCTTATCGCAAGGGTGCGTTGTGTGTTGCCATCTTGTTGATCGGAGTTTTGGAGTAGACTGAGAGCAATAAAGAGAGCCTTTTTCTCAGCTTACCTTCTAGTATACCTTCATCTCCCTTTCTGACAGAAACTGCCATGCTTTTAAGAGTGGCACAAGAAGTAGAAATTTCACAATTGGTGCCTTGCTTGTCTTGCAAGAGTGCGGACCAGTTAGTTTGGCCTACTATTGCTAGCATCCTCTAAACCGGCATGGCCACCAGGATATTTGGGGCATTTAGTCCAAAAAGTAACTTCTCCAAAAAAGCAGAGCCTGTTGAATTTCAGCTGTTTCAAAAGCACAAAAGCCTCTTTCAGGAAAGGAAACACATTTGTGTGTGTGTTACAGATTTATTCCTTAGCCTTAGGAAGTAATTTCTCTCGACTTTTGCTCTTCCTCCGCAGACTGGGAATAAACCAAGCCAGGTTGAGATGTGCGCCGTTGGAGGCAAAGAACAAAACATTCACACCTCTTGCCACGTGATCAACTTGAGCAGATCAGAGGTTGAAATGTACTTAAAAACTGGCTGGCTGTACCCCAACTAAGGACGTTATCACACATGGGCCAGAAAGCGAAAATAAAAGTGGAAATGAGGCATTACGTCATTACCTTAATTGCGAATTTACAGCAAGTGCAAAGAACGTCCACACACAAGTGAAAATATCCCGTAAATGTAGTAGAAATGAGCCTCTTGCACATGCGCAGATAGAGGAATGCTCGCAGGAACCATGGGTAATGACGGGGAAATGCTCCCCAATACGTATTTGGCGATCACATTTGCGGTAAATGCGGAATCACCCTCATCGCGCAATTGCATTTCCTGAAGAAACCGAAATTCAAAAGATCTCGGATCTTTCCACTTTCTGTCGGGGTTCTGTGCGACGTCGTGTGAAAACACGGGCCAATAATCTGGTATCATTCAGGATTTCGTGTGGATTTTGTTTGGATTGGGCCCCGAGTGATAACGTCCTAAGAGAAAGCAGCAAAACAGCTTGGGAACATAGGGTTGGCAGCATGGTGCATGGAGAGCATTGCCCTCCGGTACTTCATCACTACTCCTAGGGCCCTTTCACACTGCATAATAATAGCAATATGATTCTACTTGAAATGTCGTGGCAACATCCTAGGATTTGAACTTCAGGAAAGAATTCTTAAAAGTCTCAGTCAGAAACTGAGTTAAAATTGAACCATAGTACAGCGTGTGCCCCCATTTCAGAGATGAAAACTGGGACATGTGTGGCCAAGCAACATCAGAACAGGGTCAAGATGGTAAAAATTAATGAGGAAGAACAAACAGCTAGGAAAGGCTGCCGCAGTTTGGTTTTGCCTGAAACTACTGGGAAGGGCAAGATTCTGCCCCATCTCCACTCTCTGAATTGTAAGCCGCCTTGATAGCCTCGGCTAAAGGCAGGATATAAATAAAATTTTATTATTGATGATGATGATGATGATGATGATGATGATGATGATGAATTCACTGAGTGCAAATTACTTTTGTACTTTTAACTCAAGTTTGCAACAACTGATGTAAGCTGAGAACACCTTGCCCTTCCCGGCACACTAAAAAGCCATAGAGAAGACTGGCCGAAAGGGTCAAGCGAATGGTCAAGGCTTCTTTACAGCAAGGCAGGGTTCCAACATGCCCCGGTTGTACGATCTTTGCTGAAAAAAGTCCTCCTTAAATGGCACAATACTGAATAAATGATGACCAGTTTGCTGTATTACACTTTTGTGCTTCTCAGCTCCAGGGTTTCTGGAACAAGATGGAACTTTTAACATTTATGTTTAAATAAAATTATTATTATTATAAGTAAACAACTATGTACATAACAGATCACAGCAATAAAGCAAAATAAAGCAATTCATCTCACAACTTTGAATTGTGTTGCGGGTCTCCTTCTTGGGGTCTGTTCAATATAAGTGGTCATTTTAGAGTCCAGTGCTGTCTTTCTGAATGTCTGACCAAAGGTTCAGATGAGATGGAGGTTGTCTTCTCTTGTTTCTGCCTTTGTTTATAAAGTCAATGAGTGGGAACCATTTGTCTATAAAAGGTGGAACTGAAAGCCATTTAAATTTGGGTTTAGGCTCTTTGAATAGCTGGAATTGAATGGGATGCGTGTCCTTTGTTGGTTCTTCTAGACCGCTTGATGGTTTTTAATACCACTGACCATGATATGCTTCTGGATCATATTGTTGAGATGGTCCTTGGAGGCACTGTTTTATGGTGGCTCTGTTCCTTTCTGTTGGGCTGATCCCGGAAGATGGGATTGGAGGGCTCAGTGTTGTGGATATTAGCCTGTGGAGTCCCTTGGGGTTATTATATTACCCTTGTGTCTCCCATTCTATTTAAAATATACACAAATTCCTTGGAAATCTGGGGGTGTGAGAGTATGCTACCAATATTCTAGCAATGCCCAGTTCTTTCTTCTCTCCATGTACATCTGGAGAAACAGTTTTTGTTCTAAACCAACGTCTACCGTTGGCGAACAAACTGTAGCTTTAGCCAAACAAGACAGAGGCAATTGAAAGGCAGATCAAGGAATAGGGATTCAGCCCATGTTGCAAAGGTTCATATTTTGGATCTGCTCCCGATTCAGACTGGCTGTCTCCTTGTTGTCCTTTTGTCAACAGATGATTTTTTTAACACTGTATTTTAACAGGCTTTTGGGACCTGACTATTAATAAGAAAATGATGGTAATAATGTGCTGTATCTTTTGTTTTTATTTATTTTTATGGCTATGTTTTAATTCTCTAGAAAATGTTCATTTTAAAAATAAAAGTGCATATTTTACCTGCATGTCTTTTTTTTTTTTTTTTGTGTGGTCAATATCTGTTTAAAATTTTGGGGGTCGTTCAATCAATGGTTGGGTAAAAGTCTGGGACCAAAAAATGCCAGCATGTTTAAGAGTAAATTCTTCATTGCCACTAGGTAAGCCTTCAAAGTGGCAGTTCAGATTTCTAGAATAGGGGAAACCTCTACAAAAGCAAGCAAACCATTAAAGAATTACATCATGGGGAAATAGGTTCAGTCATCTGGGGAAATCCAGAACCTCCGAAGGCTGGTTCTGAGGGTCTCCAGCCCCATCTCCCTTTCCTCTGTGAAGAAAATTCAGAGCTACGGCATCTGCAAGGGACAGCTGTCCAGCCGCTAGTTTAAAGCCTTCTCTTAGGGAGAACTCCGTCTAAGTCTTTGATTCCATCATCAAAACATGTATTCTAATATTCAGTTACAACTTAAGCCCATTAGATCTAGCACTGTCCTCAAGGGCAGTAAAGAACAAGGCTAGGATCCAACAGTGTACTTCTGCTGGAGCCTGCTACTTCCATCAGATTAGTGACCTGATGCTTTCTGAACCTCACCATGACATTACCTTTCTGCAGAGATGGGATTGCATGTTCCTGTGGGGCAAGAGGCTATTGCTGATGGTAGCAGTGCTGTTAGCAGACCCTGCTATACAGTATTAGACAAGCTATTGCTGAAGAGTCAGACTAAATGTGCCCAACAGCTACTGGGCGGCAGCTGTAATGGGATGCAACACTGACAGAGGATTTCTCAGAAACGACGACGATGGTGGACCAAAGCTAACACTTGTTAGTACTCTGCAGAAGGAGGCCCGGCAAATCAACCTTGAATTCCTCCTAGAAGGCAAGATGTCTAACGGAGACTGTCATACTTAGGGCATATCATGAGAAGACATATCATGAGTCGCTAGAAAAGACAATGATGCTTGGGAAGGTAGAAGGCAGTAGGAAAAGAAGGAGACCACGTTGCAGATGGATAGAGTCAGTCAAGGAGGTCACAGTCCTGAATCTGCAAGACCTGGCTGTTGCTGATAGAGTGACTTGGTCTCTTATTTCATAGGGTCACCGTAAGTCAGTTTACTTGATGGCAGTTAACAACAACAACAACAACAACACCTCCTGCACCCTTCTGTTCCTTCACCCTCGCAAAATAACCCTGCTCTGGAATAGTAGGGAATCTTCTCGAGCAGTTTTTGATATCAAGACTGCAGCAGGAGGAGAAGAAAAAGAACGTTTAAATCAGTGATCCCCAAACTATGCCTTTTAAGGGATTTTGGACTTGAGCTCCCACAAGCTTCAGCCATGTTGGCCAATAGTCTGGGATCTTGGGAGCTGAAGTCCAAAATCCCTTAAAGTGCACAGTTTGGGGATCACTGGTTTAAATTTTCCTGGCAATGGATGCTGAAGTACAACTTTGGATGTTGGCCTAAGCCATTCCCTTTTCGGTCCGACAGGACTTCCAGGATCTGAAGAGCGCTATCATGTCTCTCCCCCGTGCCTTTTCCAGCCAACTATACACAGTTCCTTCCAGCTTTCCTTGCAAGACTGGTTTCCCTGCTCTTTGCCCTTTTCATTGCGCTCCTCGGGACTTGTTCCAATGTCTCTCTATCCTTTGTGAGGTGCAGTAATCACACATGGATGCAGGACCCCAGGATGAGTTCTGACTTTTCCAGATGAACTCCAGGAAGCTGATCCATTCAGAGTGCTTTCAGACAGACTGCTCCTAGCTCTCCCAGGCGAAAGGTATTGTGCAGCGATTTCTTCTGTTTGTTATTGCATTATTTATTGTTTCCATCCAGTCTCCACTGAGCTCAAGAAGAGGATACATGGCTCACCTCCTCCTTACTTTATCCTCACACCAATCCTGTGAAGCAGGTCAGGCCAACCAGAGAGCGTCCTGATCCTGTGGAGACTAGAACCTGGACCTTTCAAGTCCACTCCAACTCCAACACTCTTGCTACTCTGCTCCACTGACTTTCCCATTTGTTCCTCTCCAACAGCTTTTTCTGGAGAGCCAGCGGACCTTATCCCACGCTGCTCTCAAAAGTGGCAAGAAAGCGATATGAGCATCATTCCAGTACTATAGCGTTAGTATAAATATGGCGCTAGCGCTATAATAGCGCTATGGACCAGCTTGCGCTATTGCAATGCCCGCTGAAACCGACATTCAAAAGAATGCGAATGATGCTGCATTCCGAGCGGTTTCTCGCTGGATTCCGAGCGACGTCGTGTAATCGCACGGAGAAATATAGCGCTATAGCGCCTGATTCTTAGTGGATTCTGAGCGACGTCGTGTGATCACGCGGGAAAATATAGCACTATAGCGCCTGATTCTTAGTGGATTCTTGCTGCTTTTGGCCCCGTGTGATAAGGTCCAGCGTAGTGTCATCCTTTCAGTGTTGGACTAAGACACTTGGAGGACAGCATAATGGTCCCCACAAGTCAAAAATAATTTGAAGGAACACAACAACAATGGTCCAAAACAGCCCGCTGAAATAATCCAGTTTGAGACTGCTTTAACTGCCCTGGCTCAGTGCTAGGGAATCCTGGAAATTGTAGTTTATTGTGGCACCAGAGTTCTCCGATAGAGAAGGCTCAATGTCTCACAAAACTACAGTTCCCAGCGTTGAGCCAGGGCAGTTAAAGCGTTCTCAAACTGGATTATTTCTGCAGGGTGTTTTGGATCAAAAGCAACTTTTTCTATGATAAGAAGAAAGATACGAAAAGTAACCTGGAACGGAATATTAGTAACATCTCCTTCCCCACCCACAAAATCCCATGTTTGAGATAGAAAAAGTGCACCATAAAAATCTAATTTACAAGCACTGTTGCTCAGTACTCGCTGTGCACTGATTCCACCTTTCCCAAAATTTCAGATGGGGTCCAGGTCAGTCCTACCTGGAGATGCTGAGGACTGATCCTGGCCCCTGTTGTACACAGGTGAGCTGCAGCTCTTTTCTCAGTGAAGAAAGAAAGCCTACTGTCCTTTACTTTCCATCCGAAGTGTATGCAATCACTCAGTGGCATGCAAAATAAAACGCTCTGCGACAAAAACCTAAAGCCCAAACTACAGATAATGTGAAAGATTTGCAACAAGACCATCTCCTAATAGCACTTGCACAGCAGGATTTGGATCAGGGATTGGGGAAATGCTTCCCCCCAACCTATGTCAATTCCAGAATTCAAATTCCAGACATCCTTATTGAAGGGGAAACATATAGCACTGAAGTGCTCTGCAGAAAGACTCAACTCCTAGGCAAAACAAGGGAAAGCTACTCTTTTGGACTGTATCACTCAAGAATCCCTTAGCCAGTTCCTATGCTTGTGATGGGATTCTGGGATTTGCAATCCAAAATGTAATGTTTCCAAACTCTGCTCCTCGAGGAAGGATGGGGAACGTGGCTCTCCAGACATTGTTGGACTATAACTCCTATAAAGAACCAGCATGGTGCAGTAGTTTGAGTACCGGACTACGATTCTGGGAAATGCAGATTTGAATCCGCCCCCCCCCCAGCCAGGGAAACCCAATGAGTGACCATGGTTGAGTTACACCTTCTCAACCTCAGAGGAAAGCAATGACAAACCCCATCTGAACAAATCTTGCCAAGAAAATCCCATGATAGGGTTGGCTTGAGTTTGGCATAAATCAGAAATTGCTTTCTGACACACAACAACAATAACTCCCATAATTTTTCACTATTAAGTATGCTGGCTCTGGATGATGGTATTGCAATCCAATTACACCTGGAGGGACTGTTACTCCCTAGGGAATACTAGTCGCCAGTCATGATCTCAAATTGGTCTCATCCTGGCTGCTCCCCCCCTCAAACTACTTTTAAGAGAAACCTATGTCTCCCAGGGAGCATTTAATTTGGGTTTAGCAGGAGGACATATATTTGGATTCTTCCTTTCCTCTCTTTTGTCCTGCATGGATCAAACCTTAATTTGTAGAAAACTACACCGAGAAAGAAAGAATCAGCAAGTTCATTATTCCATATAAATTGGAGAAAGTAATTTATATGGGAGAGCCAACATGGTGTAATGGTTTGAGGATTTGACTAGGGCACTGGCATACCAGGGTTTAAATAACTGCTTGGCCATTGAAGCCTACTGGGTGACCTGGTGAAAGTCACACTCTCTCAGCTGGGGGAAACCAAGGGTAATTCCTCTCTGAACAAATTCTGGTAAGAAAACCCCCATGATAGGTTAGCGTTAAGGTCGCCATAAGTCAGAAATGACTTGAATGCATGCAACAACAGCGACAATTTTTATGGAATTGTGGGTATCATGCCTAAACTTTATATTACATGTCTGTCCAAGAAAACCGGTGCAGTGTAGTGCTTTGAGCGCTGGACTATGACTCTGGAAACCAGGGTTCAAATCTTCACTCTGCCATGGAAACCCACTTAGGCAAGTTTCACACCGGGTTATTTCTGCAGTGTGAACGGGGCCATGAGGAGGAAGAATCTCTGGATTCCTCTGGCACTCCACTCCCAAAGCTGGAGGTTGCTGTCCACCATCCTAACAGCAGCCTCCAGCTTCAGGAGTTAGGAGGATGAAGAAGTTGTTTAGCAGTTGTTTATGTCACATCTATCGTTATTACATTCAGCGATACTGTATATTAGATATCAGTGATTAAGGTGTAATAGTAGTACTAATGATTCTGTACGGTCTGGTAGGGGAAGAGGTCAATGGCAGGGGTGACACCGTGAGTGATATCACACCAGGTGATACCAATCCTAGTGATGCCACTGTCTTGCAGCCAAGGCCAGTGTGGGGCAAGAAGCCTCTTGGTTGCTGCTTAGCCAACTGCTCAGTTGCTGCTCCCAAGGTGCTCAGGTGCAAATGGTGGACAGGGAGAAAGCAGGTGTGTGACTGGAGACTGGCACGGTTGGGGAAAGGGAGCGATTTTAACAACTGGAGCCGCTCCATGGCAAAGAGCTCTTTCCAAGAATTGACCCCAGATCCTCTGTCCTTCTTCCCCAGAGGTATGCCTTCCCTACATAGCTTCAGATATCCCGCCCACCCCGACATTGTTTCTTCTGCTATCTTTTCTCTGGGCCTGTCTGATGACCGAAAACAGAAACAGCACTGCAGTGCCAACCTCCCAACCAAGTCCCAGCCAAGCTCACAAAGCTTAAGCAAGGTCCCAAATCTGAAAGCAAAGCAAGCAGCTTCATTTATATACCGCTTCATACCACACGATGGGGTGTCTAAGCGGTTTACAACTGTGAGCTGATTGCCCCCCAACAAGCTGGGTACTCATTTTAGCGACCTCGGAGGGATGCAGGCCTGAGTCGAGCCTCAGCCCTGGCTGGTATTGAACTCGCAACCTTGAGGTTTATGAGTGAGTGGCTGCAGGACAGGCATTGAACCACTGCGCCACCAAGGCTGATGGGCACTTTCTGCCGCCACGTCTCCCTTCTCCCACCACCACATGCTCTAATGTCTCACTCCGGTCAGTCAGTCTTTCCCAAAACGGTGCCATTCTCCAAGCTGCAGAAGTGATGCCCCGCACCCAAGCCTCGTGAGAATTTCCCAAGTGCCACTACTAGCAAAAGACGTGGCTAAGGGAGTAATAAGCTTGTGTGAGGAGGTGAAGAGCGGGAGCACCACGATACCAAGCAAAGGCTGTGCGGTGGTTTTAAGGGACTGTGAAAAGAAGCTTCATGCAAACTGCATCCCCACCATCATTCTAACGGCTGCTGGTTCCCCGTGTCTTTTTGCACACCAATACTTTGACTGGATGCCCTCATGCTGCCCCTTTTCCCCTCAATGCCCCCCAGATTGTTCCACTGTTACCAGGGGGGCAGGCATACCACCCACTTTGGGATCACTGGACTAGACAACGCAACTGTTAGGTGGGTTTGCAATTGGACTGACCAAACCCAAAGGGTGCTCAGCAATGGCTCCTCTTCATCCTGGAGAGAAGTGACCAGTGGGGTGCCACAGGGCTCTGTCCTGGGCCCAGAGCTACTCAAAATATTTATCAATGACTTGGATGATGGAATAGGGAACATGCTGATCAAATTTGCAGAGGACACTACAATAGGAGGGGTAGCTAATACGCCAGAGAACAGGCTCAACATTCAAAATGACCTTAACAGATCAGACAGCAGGACCAAAACTTACAAAATGATTTTCAACAGGGAGAAATGTAAGGTATGACACTTAGGTAGAAAAAAAAATGAAATGCCCAGATATAGGATGGGAGACACCTGGCTTGACAATAGTACATGGGAAAGGGATCTAGGAGTCTTGGAAGAGTACAAGCTTAACGTGAGTCAACAGTGCGATGCAGCAGCTAAAAAAGCCAATACGATCCTAGACTGCATCAATAGGAGTGTAGTGTCTAGATAGAGGGAAGTAATAGTACTACTCTATTCTGCTATGGTTAGACTTCACCTGGAATACTGTGTCCAGTTCTGGGCACCACAATTCAAGAGAGATAGAATCATAGAATCAGAGCCATGCAGGAACTCAAAATCAAAGCATCCCCAACAGATGGCCATCCAGCCTCTCTTTAAAGACCTCCAAAGAAGGAGACTCCACCAGACTCCGAGGAAATGTGTTCCATTTTCGAACAGCTCTGTCAGGAAGTTCCTCCCTAATGTTGAGCTGGAATCTCTTTTCCTGGAGCTTGCATTGGTGTGCAAGTGTCGGTGTGCAAAAAGACAAGATATTGAAGTATGTCCAAAGGAGGGCAACCAAAATGGTGCAAGGTCTGAAAACCATGCCTTATGAGGAGCAACTTAGAGAGCTGGGTATGTTGAGCCTGGAGAAGAGAAGGTTAAGAGGGGATATGATAGCCCTGTTTAAATATTTGAAGGGGTGTCATGTTGAGGATGGAGCAAGCTTGTTTTCTGCTGCTCCAGAGAATAGGACCCAGAGCAATGGATTCAAGCTACAGGAAAAGAGATTCCATCTCAACATTAGGAGGAACTTCCTGACAGTGAGAGCTGTTCAACAGTGGAAGACTCTCTCTTGGAGTTAGTGGTGTCTCCTTCTTTGGTGGTTTTTAAATAGAAGCATCTGTCAGGGATGCTTTGATTGGGAGTTCCTGCATGGCAGGGGGTTGGACTGGATGGCCCTTGTGGTCTCTTCCAACTCTATGATTCTATGATGTATGGGAATTATGATTTATGAGTAACATTAGTACAAAAAACACGACTGAGGGTAGTGTATGGTGTGGTAAGGGAGGAGGTCAATGAAGGGGTGACACCATGAAATTACCAAACCAAGTGGTGCCAACCCTAGTGACACCACTGATTCCACCTAAGCATTAGGAGGACCGTCCTGACAAAAAGAGCTGTTTGACAGTGGAACATGATCCCTCAGAGAGTGGGGGAGTCTCCATCTTTGGAGGTTTTGAAAGAGAGGATGGATGGCCATCTATCAGGGGTGCTTTGACTGTGGGTTCCTGCATGGCAGGGGGGGTTGGAGTGGATGGGCTTTGAGGTCTCTTCCAATTCTATGATTCCAATTTTTGGCTAATATTTATTGGGGACTGAGTATTAGAAAGTAATATCCTATATGGGACGATAGTCTGTTAGCATTCTTTCTGCAAAACAAAGGAGACTGTGGGATAGATCGGTTATAAAACCTTGGGAAGACCTGTAGATCTGAGACTAAGCGCTTGCATTGTGTGCAGAATGTCCAAAGTTCAGCCCTTGGCATCTCCATTTTAAAAAGATCTGGTAGTGGGATGGACTTCAGTTCAAAAGCCATAGTAGTCAATGTGAACAATATCATCATCATCACCATCACCATCATCATCTTTGCCTTTTCTCAAAACTAAGACTCAAGGAAGCTTGCAAATTAAAATGAGAACAATTGAGAGCCAGCATGGCGTCCTACGACTCTAAAAACCAGACTTCAATTTCCAGCTTGGCTATGAGACCCACTGGGTGACCTTGGGCAAGTCACACACTCTCAGCCTCGGAGGGGGGGGAAGGTAATGACCAGCTTCCTCTGAAGGAATCTTGCCAAGAAACCTCCATGACAGGTTCGCCTCAGGGCTGCCATCAGTCGGAAATGACTTGAAGGCACACAACAGCAAGAGAGCTAAAAGCATATAAAAGATCAGCACTCAAATAGAATTAAACTATCTAAAATGTTAAAAGCATTTAAGACATACCATTGACAACAAAAAAGAAGAAGTTAAAAACCAGGCAATTAAAACAATGCATCAACCCTTTGCAAGCCTTTTCTTTAAACCCTTTCAGTTGTAAATGGTTGCTAGAATGCCGATGAAAGGATAGCAAGAAGGGGACCATTGTGCCACGCCTGAGAAAGGAGTTGTAAAGCCTAGGAGCACCCACCAAGGAGGCCCTGTCTTGCCTCCCCACCAGCCCTGCTTTTGAAGGTATTGGGCCTGAGAGAAGGACCTTTCCTGAGGATCTTAGGGCTGGAGCAGGCTCATACAGGGAGATCCTATACCAGGGGTAGGCAACCTAAGGCCCGGGGGCCGGATGCGGCCCCCTGAGGCCCTCGGACCGGCCCCAGACCGCTCCTGCCGCCGCCGCCGCCGCCCGCCATGATGATATTAATTATTGTTGTTATTACTTGTTCTTGGGGTTTTCTTGGCAAAATCTCCACAGGGGGTTTGCCATGGCTTTTCTGGGGCTGAGAGAGTGTGCATGCATATTTTTTAAAAAATTATTTTTTAAAATTTATTTATTTATTTATTTATTTATTTTTGGTGCTTCGGCCCCCCCCAATTGTCTGAGGGACAGCAACCCGGCCCCCGGCTCAAAAAGGTTGCCTACCCCTGTCCTATACCAAGAAATGACAACTGTGATGGTGATGGGTGCCACTTTTCATCTGTGTCCCCATGATGGACCACACCATCACAATTTTGGTCAAACATGCATTCTTAAAATGACTAGGGCTGCATCCACACTGCAGAAATAATCCAGTTTGGCACTGCTTTAACTGCCAGGGCTCAATGCTATGGAATTCTCCGAGTTGGAGTTTATCGTGGCACTAGAGCTCTCTGACAGAGAAGGCTAAATGTCTCACAAAACTACCACTCCCAGGTTTCCCTAGCATTGAGCCAGGGCAGTTAAAGTGGTCTCAAACTGGATTATTTCTGCAGTGTGGCTTGGACCCTACCTTACAGGGTTATTGTGAGGATAAAATAGAAACAGAAGCCTGTATACTGTTTCGAACTCCTTGGGAGTAAAGGGAACTAAAATGACATAAAGAGACTCTTGCGGCATATTCATAATTGATTATGTGCCATGTAAAAGAAAAGAAGGCAAAAGAAATTATTATTTTTTTCATTAGTGGAAATGGATTGAATTCTGAAATAAAAAAATATTATAGGATATTATACATCAGATTGTATCTATTTTTAATCTTTTTTTTTTTAAAGTAAACAACTTGGGGAGGTCTTTTTAAAAGCTTATGCTGCTTGACCACCGTTTCCCCTTTATATCCGGTGCTCTTCTGGTTTGCTGGACTACAGTTTCCTGGCTGGATGATGGATGTTGTAGTCCAACACATCTGTAGGGCATCAGATTGGGGGGAGGCCACTGTATTGCATCAGGTACATGAGTGACTTTGTATAAACAGTCAATCAGAATTTGTCTAAGGCTGCATCCGCACTGCAAAGATAATCCGGTCTGACACCGCTTTAACTGCCATGGCTCAAGGCCATGGAATTCTGGGAACTGTAGTTTGGTGTGGCACCAAAGGTGCCACACCAAACTACAGTTCCCAGAATTCCATGGCCTTGAGCCATGGCAGTTAAAGCAGTGTCAAACTGGATTATCTCTGCAGTGTGGATACAGCCCTAGTGTTTTTTTCTTATAATAAAGTCAGAACTGCATGTGAAGGTCCTTGGAATCAGCAGAAGTCCGAAAGAAGAATTTCATAGGGTTTTCTTAGGCAAAAATTGCTTAGAGTAGGGGAGGAATAGAAACCCTTAAAAGGGACCAACTCCTCTTTTACCAAGAAAAGTACAGTAACTTTTGAACAGGAGGGAAGCTTTGAATTTTCTGCTCTCTTGCTCCAGAGCCTCATAGCAACAAGGACTCCTCGGAGCTAAATCCGGACTACCCTCCAAAAATGTTGTGAATAGCATTTTTTTCCTTGGGTCACAATCAGCTGAAACAAAGCAGGATCATTCAAGAAAAAACCTAACCCAGCAGCAATGGATATAAAAAAAGAATATAGAAAGAATACACCATTCTGAGGCTGCGTCTTAGAAATCGAAGGCGGAGGATCAAGGCAGCAATCTCCATTGGCTTACATAGCAAAGAGGTCAAATAAAAGGCAGAGCCAGCATGGCATAGTGGTTTGAGTGTTGGACTACAACTCTGGAATCCAGAGTTCGAATCCTGGCTCTGACATGTAAACCCACTGGTTGACTTGGGGCAAGTCACACACTCTCAGCCTCAGAGGATGGCAATGGCAAACCCCCTCTGAAGAAGTATGTAGAGAGATGTTGCAGCACCTTTGAGACTAAAGAAAGGAGTTGGCAGCATGAGCTTTCCTAGACTTAAGTCTACTGAATGCATCTGAGGAAGTAGACTTAAGTCTAGGAAAGCTCATGCTGCCAACTTTTCTTTAGTTAGTCTCCAAGGTGCTAGAACATCTCTCCACATACTATTCTACAGACTAACACGGCTATATCTTTGAATTCTACCCATCTGAAGAAACTTGCCAAAAAAATCCATAGTAGATTCTCCTTAGGGTTGCCATACTTGAAGGCACACAAGAAGAAGACAGAGTACTCTGTCAAGTGGGGAAGGTCTTCCAGCAGCTTGTTTCATTATTATGAGAGGATTCATGCAAGAGAACAGTGCAGAGGGCAGGAAAATGCTTCTCTCCTGCCTCCACTTCTTTAGTCTGCTTTGCCCATCTTTCCACACAACCTGTTTTTCCCTTCCTTTTGCTGCTTCCCAATCAATCCTTCCTGTTGTATTTCCGTAACATTACGTTTAGTGATCTGAAACTTCAACCCATAGCTTGGAAAAGTCACTTTTTCTTTTTAACTAGAACTATGGCCATGGTGGTTGGAGGATTCAGAGAGTTGTAGTTTTTAAAAAATTAACTTTTCCAAGCTCTGTCATTGGAGAAGTAAGAGCGCCACTCTATTCTGCTTTGGTCAGACCTCACCTGGAATACTGTGTCCAGTTCTGGACATCACAATTCAAAAAGGATGTTGACAAACCGGAGCATGTCCAGAGGAGGGCGACCAAAATGGTGAAGGGTCTGGAAACCATGCCTTATGAGGGGAGACGTAGGGATCTGGGTATGTTTAGACTGGGTTCTGTTCAGATTCTTCCTTATTTCTCCATGATAGTCTTTCAACTCCAATCCTGCTGGACCTCACTGCCTAGATTTTGTAGTAGAGGGATCATAAGCAAGTTATTTTGACCTACTGCTCATGTACCATTATTTCATTTCATTGATATCCCATTTTTATGCTGGCACAGGTGGAGTAGGTAAACATCTCCTTGAACTCCACCTCCTTGTATTTTACAAACGACTGCAAAAACTAGGCTGCACAAGATTCAAGTCTCTGCTGCAGAGTAAAGCTTTCCCACTTGCCACTGCACAGCACAGTAGAAAGGCAAAAGGAAAGTCAGCGCCCTTACAAAGAAACAGGACCATATATTCACCAACTTCTGTCACTCAGGTCAGAAAAAAAGAAGTTACATCAAGGGAAGCAGAATTGTGTAACTAGTGTAACATGATGCAATGAAGTAAGTTTACATGCAGCTGCTCTTTCTGCAAATTTACCTTCTTCCTACTGGTCATGGGGAAGCAGAAAGTAGGGAACAGTACAAAGCCTCACCTGCTGACCACTGCAAACCCTACTTAGATACCCACCCTGCCTCAGGCTCCTGAACTGCCAGCAGTACCTACTGTCAAAACCCACTATTTTTGTCTTGAGGGCTAGGCACTTACACAAGCCAGATAGTCACAGGACATTGAACTGTACTCTGTACTCAGTTTTATACATCGTAAGGCAAATGATCTTTAATTATCACAGCAATTCAAGTTAGGTAAATGAACAAATCACTTCCCAACACCTGTGAGCTATTAGACCTTGAGTAGTAGCAAAACCCATTCTCTAAGAGTGTATCCACACAGCAGAAATAAAGCAGCTTGATACCACTTTAACTGTCATGTGTCTATGCTACAGAATCCTGGGATTTGTTGTTTGGTGAGCTAGCATGGTATCGCAGCTTCAGTGTTGGACTGTGACTCTGGAAACCAGGGTTTGATTCTCCATTCAGCCATGAAACCCACTGGGTGATCTTGGGCAAGTCACATGTTCTCAGCCTCAGAATAAGGCAATGGCAAACCTCCTTTGAGCAAATCTTGCCAAGAAAACCCCATGATAGATTTGCCTTAGGGTCACCATATGCTGGAAATGACTTGAAAGCACGCAGCAAAAACAAGCGGGGCACCAGAGACTGGTTGAATACCCCACCAAACTACAAATCCCAGGATTCCACAAGATGGACTCATGACAATTGAAGTGGTGTCAAATTGGTCTCTTTCTACAGTGTGGAACAGCCAATAGCTCTGGGTTGGAGGCAGTAATCTTTCAAATGTTTTGAACTTTCAGAATCCCTGAATCTACTTTCTCTACCATTTGGGAGCTGACACTGTTCTAAGCTAGCCTGACCCAGTCCTCGGTCCTACAGATCTAATAGACTATACCTCCCATAATCCTTAGGTAATCATGGAGATAATAAAGCACTCTTTTTTAAATTGTTATGCTGGCTATTGGCCGTAATAAATGAATTGTATTGTATTGTTTTTCAATTGCAAAGGGCAACAACAAACCTCAGCAAAGTGGGACAGAAATAACAAAATACCTTTCAGAAATGTGTATTTTTTAATTACTCAATTTCTTCTCTTTTGTCATTGTTGTCACCTGGTGAGTGTTAATAAAAAGGCCTAGAGGAGAAGGACATAATTCTAACAAAGATTTCACAATATTATTAGCAGATTATAAGAACAACACTGCACGCTGGATACTACTGATTTCCCTCCTTGTTTCCAGAGAACTTGTTGCAAAGAGGCCCATGCCTCCACAAGGATGTTCTCTCCCTCCATCCCTGTTCTTCTTTCACCAAGGACCACTGACTAAAGTGGAAAAGAAGTGGAATTGGCTAGAGGAACTGAAGAAGAGTGATCCTTTTTTCAGTTTTTTTTTTTAAAGAGTAAAACTCAAACTAAACCACCTTCAATTGGTAGAGCAAGTGGAATGCCCACACTGCCTCCTTCCAAGCAGCATTCGCCTTACAATACAAGACTCTCAGAAAAGGAAAGAAGACTAGAGACTCTAGAACAGCTTCTCCTCTCTGCTGTTCTTGAGGAATGCTGGACTACTTCCTCCCATCATACTCAGGGAGTTGTAAGACAACATAGCCAGCAGGAAAAGGGGAATCAGGTAAGAGGGCAAATCTCGGCAGTAGCAACAATAGTCCAGTCCAGTTGAAGCGACCTTTCCCAAGATGGTGCCCCTCTAAATATCTTGTGCTACATTTCATAGCATTCCAGGCCATTAGCTAGGCTGGCTGGGGCTGATGGAAGTTGAAACCATCAATAACCATGAATATCTGGAAGGCTTCCCCAACATGGAAGAAAGCTAGACTAAGGAATCAGGCCTGCAATAGCACAGTGAGTGTAGACAGAGGCCTCCATTCAATTGCCACTCCCAGGTAGAGTAAACCTAATGAAACAGTGGGATTTACCTAAACGTTTGTCATCAATTGATTCAAAGGGCCTACTCTAATTCAGACCAGCAACTGAATTTAGGCCCATGGTCTATCGTGTCTTCTTCTTCTTTTTCACCACAATGCGTCGGGGACGGTCCTTGTGGGGAGATACGATCAACTCTAAATCTGGCTTCTGTCTGGTGCCATTTGCCTTAACCATCTGGTTAGGCAGGTTGGCATCCTCTGCACTGATGGGGCGGATGATGTGGCCAGGGTGGGTGATGATGCGGGGCGCTGTCAGCCGTTGAAAGGCATGCTGGGTGTTCCAGGTAGGCCCCACTGGTGCTTGAATGCTGCGTTCAAACTGCTGGCTGTTCTCAAAGGGGAATGGCAGCTGGTTCACCTGGAGGGAAGAGAGGTTCACTGTCAACCAGAACACTGAACTGAGCACACTACTCTCCAACACTTTTTGTCCCCCCCACTGTTCTCAGGCACTGTTTTTAAGGAAATAAATTGCTCTCCTGTGCCCTACCCACTTTCAAAAGCTAAGGACAGATAAAATAATTTTTATAAATGTACAATATGAGAATGAATAAAAGTGCAACTTAATCAGTGAAATCCATAGTAAAGGACCAGGGAGCCTTTCATCGAATCATAGAGTTGGAAGAGACCACAAGGGCCACCCAAGTCATCCAAGCCTGATTAAAAACTTCCAAAGAAGAAGACTCCACCACTCTCCGAGGCAGCATATTCCACTGCTGAATAGCTCTTACTGTCAGGAAATTCTTCCTAATGTTGAGATGAAATCTCTTTTCTTTAGTTTGCATTCATTGCTCTGAGTCTTATTCTCTGAAGCAGCAGAAAAGCAGCCTGCTCCATCCTCAATATGACACCCCTTCAAATATTTAAACAAGGCTATCATATCACCTCTTTGACTCAGCTGTGACTCTTCCAATGCCTTGCTGGCTGGCTTCTAGGCAGTGAAGACCAAAACATCTGGAGGACTAGTGTCTCCTTACACCTGCTGTAGTCCTTAGGAAGCTACCTTAAACTGGGTCCATCTATCTCAATATTATTGACTCTGTAGCTCTTTGGTCTCTCGCTAACTGGTCACTTTGGCTGAAGCTGCTAAGTGACAGAACCAGAGAGCTGGCAAATAAGGGCTGTACCATGGAGCTAAAGCCCTCCCTCATTAAATAAACCTCCCAGAGGTTAACTCTAAAAGCACTTTGTTTCAAGAGGAACCTCACAGAGTGAAAAAAATATCCTCACCTGATGAGCTGCAGCTGAAATATTGCGCTGTTCACTCAGAATAACATGAGGCAGATGTTTGTCTCTCCTTTGGGTCTGAGATATTGGTTTGATAAAGAACCTAACAAAGAACAGGGGGAAAAAGAAGAGGTCTGGCAGACTGGCAAAAGAATAGACAATGATGGATACTAGACTGTCCATAAACATACCGTCTCCTCTTCTTGGCGCTTGGCCGTAGCCCTGTGCCTCCCCACTCGCCCCATCCAGGGAGTACCAGATCGATTGCTTTTGGTTTGTCAGCCTCTTCTGCTCGTCGCTTCTCTTTCATAAAATCAGTCATGACATTGTCATTGGCAAAGGCTTCCTGAATGACTCGCCGCTGGTCTGTATCTGTGTCTAACTGCAGAGAAGAACCAGGTTAGCTCACTCACACTCACTCCTGTGAGTGAAGAACTTCAGTGGGTTTCCAGACAAAGAAGGGAACAAGCATATGAAAGCTATAATCTTACGACTTTGATGCTTTGAAGGTGGCTTTTTAAAAGAAGTTATCAATGCAGCAGTTGTTTTATGGGAAGATGGAAGCTACCTCACAGGCCCTGCTGGAGCAAAAGGCAAGGGAGCAAATAGTAATCTTTTTTTTTTTGGCTTCTTTAGTTATTTGTGGATTTTTGGGCTGTGAGGCTGTGTTCTAGAAGAATTTATTCCTGACGTTTCACCTGCATCTGTGGACGGCATCTTCAGAGAAAGATGCCAGTCACAGATGGAGGTGAAACATCTGGAACAAATTCTTTTAGAACACAGCCTGAAAAACCCACAAAAAACTATGGATGCTGGCTATGAAAGCCTTCAACTTCACTTTTGCCTTCACCATCCTTCCCAAACATCACAATATGAATAAGTAAGATGGAACTGTGTTCTATAAAATTCAATTCAGGGTAATTAGTTACTGTAATTGGTTTTCTTTACACCGCTTGATGTCTTTTCAGGAACCTTGCTAGAATGGATTTCCCCCCCTTCAGTTTGTGCCACTATAGTATGTTCCTAAGATCCATGACTGGAGATCTCTGGGACCGTTTGGTTCTCTATAATGCAAAGATTCTGTGATTGATCCATGCCAGCATGATTCTGACATAACACCAAAGCAGGAATTGCTGCACTGAGAATAAGCCCATGGACACATATGTGTGTGTTCATCCACAGCCTGGAAGTTTTTTTGCATGATGACTCCTAGAATCCTCCAATTAGGCTAACAAGCTGGTGGGTTCTGGGAGTTTTACTACAAGATTACGTTTTCCAAGGTTTGCAGCTACCAGTACTCTTTGCCTACACTCAGGGAGAGCCTAGAAAGTTACTTTTAAATAGCTGTAATTTCTTTTCTTTTTTAAAAGTAATGGCTTCATTTTCTTATTATTCACAAGTCATCAGCAGTTCCTTTCAAGTTGTTCTTTTAAAAACATCAGTGCTGCAAACTGCTGGCCTACAATAAAAAAACATATTTACATAATGAGGTCATAGACCTCTGTAACTTTAATATTAGAAACAACTGTAGTTATGTCACAAAATGTGACATTAGCCCTTATTACGGTACAACTGTACTGTAACACCTTAAGCTATTGCAAAAAAATCATAAGTAATTTCTAAATATTGTCATTTCCAAGCTTAATAAGTAAGCTTCCAGGCCATGGATGGAAATGCATGCATGCATTCAGGTATGTATGCACCCCACTTCCCCACCACCCTTTGTGTGGATATGAGAGGAGTTTCTAGGACCCCAGTAAAGGTCCAAGGAAAACTTTACAACAGTTGCTACTTCTGTTCCTGTTTATTCCAGCAGGTCAAAATTGTTTGATAGCTTTACATGGTTAAGTGACAGGCCTTTCCTAGGGCTACTTAAGATGCCAAGGATTGTGCATGTCCTTTTGTTATAAAAACTGCACGATTCAAGTTCTGAACACATACCGGTATTCCTGTTACACCCAAACACAGGGAACTGTGATTTATTCTAACCATGGCTAGTAAGAATAAACAAGTGTTTATCAAACTATGGGTTGTGTTCACATTTAAAACAGCCAACAGTTCATGGAACTTGAATGTAATGGAGTGTTGAGTATTCCTCATGTTGCTAGAGATTCATTTTTGACTGAAGATCAAAGAAAGAGGGACCTTTCTGTGTGGAAACATGTGCTGTATCAATGCATGGTTGAATTGGGAGAAAACTCACTATACCTGGAAAATTATTCTTTCAGCACCTTCTCCAGATACATTTGTGTCTCTCTCCCTCCCACCCCACCTGCATTGAGTTGGATTTGAGAATACTCCATCCCACTGACATCTCAAAGTGGTACAGTCCAAGGAAAACTTTACAACAGTTGCTACCTCTGTTCCTGTTTATTTCATTGGTGCTCACCTCATCCTGCACAACAGTAGGTACAAGTGGGCACTGCACAGCCTGAGGTGCCTCAGCAAGAACTGCCTTAAGGTCAATCAGGGCCTTGCGTTTGGTTGGTTTCTTGGCTGTCTTGAACTTGGTATGCAGAAGATCTGGGGTGTCCTTGGCCTGAAGTGATGACTTGGCTTCAATAGGCTGCAAAAGCTCTGCCTCCTTGGAAGGTGGTGCTTGGTCTTCCTGGAACACTTCCTCTGGTTCCAAGGCTGCCACATCCTCCAAGGTGCAAAGCCGATCTAATGTCTCATTCAGGAGGGGCCCCTGTGGTACAGGACTTGGGGGTGCTGCTGGAAGCACATCAGGCAGCAGTTGTATCATTTCCTCTTCACTAGGATCTGTAGCAATAGAAACACAGTCAAGAGCGCAATATAAGAGCCGTACTGGAGCATAGCCAAAGCTCACCTACACCACAGCAGCCAAGCAATATCATCTACAAAGCGCACAATAAGGAAAACAACATTTCCCATTGGGGTCCCTAAGAGCTGGTAACTTGAGGCACACATTCTTGAACTTTCACACAGCCATCTTGGCTAGTAGCCACCAATGGTCCTCATGCTCTTTGTATGTATATAGCTAATGTCATTTTTATTGACAGCCAGCATGGTGCAGTGCTTTAAGCATTGTACTACGACTCTGGAAACCAGCATTTGAATCTCAGCTCAACTATGGAAGCTCATTGGGTGACTTTGGGCAAGTCACATTCTCTTAGCCTCAGAGGAAGACAAAGGCAAACCCCCTCTGAACAAATCTTGCTAAGAAAATCCTTGTTCCAATTCTAGAGTTGCCTTAAGTTGGAAACAATCTGAAGGCACACAATAACAAAATTTCCTTTTAAAGTCACCAAAGCCTGCAGCCATTACATCATGAAACAGCAAATGCCTTAAAATAATGACATGCCTCATACGAAGCATTTTCTTTTGTCTATGTTGAAACAATTGTCATTCAATTTTATTGGGCAGCCCCAAAACTTAATATGAAGCTGGCATGAGATGACGGGAGAGGTAGTCCAACACAACTCAAAGATCTCAGGTAGAGGAAGAGTGGTATAGATAGGTGTTTGTTTTGACAAAATCTGTATTTCAAAATAAAAGGAATATCAATACTGGTGTCCACCCCTTTGTAAGTAAGGTGCACATTTACAAAAATCTTATTTAAAAAACAGTTTTCATATTTTAGTGAAATGTTAATTTTAATATTTCTGGCCTGCTAAGATCAGTATATGTATTACATCATTGAAATTCTGGATACAGGTATTAAATTATGGATATCAAATTATGAAGTAACTGATAATATATCACGAAACATTATGAAACTTGCTATTCCCGATCTGCTTTAAGCAATTTAGAAAAGCAGAATATATATACAATATAATAATGATAACAATAATGATTTCATTCTATCTGTTCAACTTGTATGCAGAACACATTATAAGAAAAGCAGGCTTGGGCACAGAAGAAGGAGGAGCGAAAATTGGATGAAGGAATATGTGCTGATGACACCATAATACTAGCAGAAAACCTCACCTACTAAGGAAGATCAAAGAAGAAAGTGCAAAAGCAGGCTTAATGTTGAACATAAAAAATAAAAATAAAAATAATGACCACCGAGGATCTTCACAAGTTCAACCCAGACAATGAAGAAATAGAAATAGTAAAAGAATTCCCATACCTGGGATCAAACCATTGATAGAAATGGGGACTGCAGTTAGGAAATCAGAAGAAGATTAAGAATGGGGAGGGTGGTTATGAAAGAACTAGAAACGATTCTAACATGCAAAGATATACAACTCAGAATAAAAGTTAAAATAGCCATTGTATTCCTTATTATCATGTATTGATGTGAGAGCTGGACAGTCAAGAAAGATGATAGGAAGAAAGTCAATGCATTTGAGATAATGAAGAACCATCACATTTAGAAGAACCATCAAATTTCCATGAAGCAAGAGTGCCCTGATCCCCCTTGCCCCAGTCTGCTGTTCCAGAGCACTACACCACTGCACTGCTAAAATTCTTCAGCATGCTATAAAATTTTGGGGTTCTGGTTGCAAAAATTGCCTGGAAGCCACATGCAACCCACAAGAGGTATGCTGCTCTACCCATCAGAGAGCTGATTATATGGCTAAAATGGCATCCTCATTTCAAGAGAATCTCAACATGTAAATAGATACCCAATATCAGGTTCATCCACTGCACTCCGGGTGTGATGACCCCTGCGATTTCCCCAAATCATTTCTTGTCTGACCTAAACTAACTGTTCTTATCTCTTTTCCCTTTTCTGAGGATGTTCTATAGTCTTTTTATCAGCATAGCACTTCACCAAATCTGTCACATATTGCCACAGAATCCTTCTTCAAACTTCATGCAAAACCTCCCGATAGGGTCAAGACTACAACCTGCCCAAATCTAGCTAGCTCACCTTGTAGCTCAGTACCGCTTTGTAAGTCCTGCTGGGGTTCAACCAAACTCTGCAACAGTGCCTCCTCTTCATCACTCTTCCCACCATCTTTGGGTTGAGCAGGTAGGTCCTCTCTGGGGTTTGTGCAAGTCTTTCCCAACATCCATGGGTTGCTTGGATCCATCCCAATATGCCCATCATTGACAACATCTGGGGTGAGACTCTCTTCCACCTCAGAGTTGTTGCCTTCTTCCTCACTCTCAGATGCTGGGCATGCCTTCTGTGTCAATTCTTTGTTCCGGGCCAGCTGCTCTTGCATGGCCTGCCTAGCCTGTGGAGAAGGGCAAGAGTTAGTGCATGCTTAGTTCATGTGGGCCATACGGTATGCAGGTTGCAAATTCTGCACTTTATTCTTATTTTAACTAGAAAACCAAGTCCCATCAATCAAAGCTACTTACGAAATAGTGATCTGGGGACAGAATCAGATGAGAAATGAAAGACTGGGGGAGAAAGCAATGGTATACTGCATCCTAAGAGACATACCTATCTTAGATATCCAGCACATGCATGTATCAATCTACATCTGACTTGCTACAAGATTTGTCAGTAGACCTGAATCTACTGTCTGTCTTCCCCTGAAAATAGCCAGCAAGGGATACTGGTAAGGATGCTGTATTATGACAGGAAATTCAGAGAATCATTTCACGTTATAATGTCTCAGCATGACCAACCTCACAAAGTTGCATAGGAAATAAGGGAAGAAAAGCACATGAATACCAGCCTGTTGTGTTTTTTGGATGAAAGATAGAATGTAGCTGTAATAAATAAATAAAAACATAAATAAAATAAGGGCAACCTTCAAGAAATTATGAGACTATATATTTTTCTGATACATCTGATGAACTGGGCTGAAGTCCAGGAAAGCACATGTAACAGAAAATGTGCTGGTCTTCAAGGTGCTTAAGATTCTGTGTTATTTTGCTTGAAAGATATAGGTACCCTCACTTTGTTGTTAATTGCCCTTGAGTTGATCTCGACTCATGGCATTTTAGAATCTTTTCTAGTTCTTTCATAGCTGTTCTTCCCATTCTTAATTTTTTCTGATTCCCTGGCTGCAGTACCTATCTCTATCAATATTTGATCCCAAGTATGAGGACTCTTTTACTACTTCTATTTTTTCATTGTCTAGGCTGAATTTGTCAAGATTCTTTATTGTCATTTTTTTTTGTTTTCTTTTATGTTCAACAATAGACCTGCCTTTGCGCTTTCTTCCTTGATCTTCCTTAGTAGTTATTCCAGATCTGTAATATTTTCTGGTAGTATTATGGTGTCATCTGCATATCTTAGATTGGGGTAGGCAATCTAAGGCCTGGGGGCCGGATGCGGCCCCCTGAGGCCTTTGAACCGGCCCCAGGCCTGTCCTGTCGCCGCCACCCCCCGCCGCCCATGGTGATATTGATTATTATTGTTATTACTTGTTCTTGGGGTTTTCTTGGCAAAATCTCCACAGGGATTTTGCCATGGCTTTTCTGGGGCTGAGAGAGTGTGCATGCATAGTTTTTTAATTTTTTTTAAAAAACATTTAATTTTTAATTTTTATTTATATTTATCTATTTATTTATTTATTTTTGGTGCTTCAGCCCCCCAATTGTCTGAGGGACAGCAACCTGGCCCCCGGCTCAAAAAGGTTGCCTACCCCTGTCTTAGATTATTGATATTTCTTCCTCATATTTTCAGTCCTCCTTCTTCTTTGTCCAAGCCTGCTTTTCTTATAATATGTTCTGCATATAAGTTGAATACGTAGGGTGATAAGATGCAGTACCCTCACTACCGTGTTTCAAAAAGGAAGTTAAAGAAAAATAATGGATCAGCCAATGTCCACAAATACTTTAAAAGCTCATTTAAAAAAAATCTTAAAGTTTTAACTTCAAACATGAAAATGAATCTCTTTAAGAGGGTCCACAGATTATGACCAAAAAAAAAAATGGGTCCACAGATTATGCCCAAACAAAAAAAAATGTAATTGTTGTTCGGATATGAATATAAAAATTACTCAGTTGATGAAGGAGGATCTGTCAAAAAAGAAAAGCACCTGTCATTATTGCTTGGGACTCAATATAAAACCCACACAAATTGGTAAGGAAGATGGGAAAAGGAATGCCTTTTATCACTTGTACCCTGCACAAATTGTCCAAATGGTCCAAAATCTAAGGATGAATGATAGTCTTTTGTATATTCTTCAATGGCACATTTATTCATTTATGGTGGCACTGCAAATATGCCAAAAGATACTAGAAAAGTATACATAGGAATGTAATTAAGATTATTCCCTCAATAAAACTGATGGACCCTAAGCTTTACTTGTTAGGTATGTATGAAGAAAATCAGGTGAAGAAACAACATTGTAAGCTTTTGTTTTACCCAACTACAGCCGCAAGAATGGTCTTTGCAGCAAAATGGAAAAATACTAGACCGCCTGAGATACATGATTGCTTATACAAATTAGTGGACTGTATTTGTGCAGATAAATTAACACAATTGGCAACAGGGGTCATGTGGGACGAGGTAAAAAGGACTTGGGAGCCTTTGATAAAGTTTCTTGAAATGAGCGACTACAAAAACTTGGTATTAGGTTTATTAGATTAAAGCATAAGTAGTCATTCACGCCTGTTTTTTTGTTAATTTGTAAGTTCATTGAAATATTGCTATAAATCTGCTTTATTTAATATTTTTAAGATTGGATAGAAGGTTGGAATCTTGGTTATTCTTTGTGATGACAGAAGCTCAGAGATGTTTGTTAAGTGGGGATAAGACCATCTCAATGCTCAGGAAGTTTTTTTTCCTGTTGTTGTTGTTGTTTTTCTTTTTCTTTTTGTTTGTGTGTGGTGGATAAAGTCTGTTTAAGTTTATGTCTACCTCTATTGTTTTGGGGGAGGTTGGGGATGATATTTGTTTATATTGCTTGATATTGTATATTTGTAAAATTTGTTGTTTGATTTGTAATGATTTTTGTTATTTTTTAAATAATAAAAATTAAATTAAAAAAATCGGCATGTGCTTTATAGACTATAGTATAGCCTTTGACTGCATAGATCATGAAAGGCTATGGAACGCCCTTAAGGACATGGGAATGCCAAGACATCTGATAGTCCTGATGAGGAATCTGTACTCAGGACAAGAGGCTACTGTCAGAACAGAAGATGGAGAAACAGAATGGTTCCCAGTTGACAAGGCTGCATCCTTTCACCCTATCTGTTCAACTTATACACAGAACATACTGTAAGGAAAGCAGGCTTGGACACGGAAGAAGGAGGAGTGAAAATAGGAGGAAGGAATATCAACAATCTGAGATATGCAGATGACACCATAATACTAGCAGAAAAGCTCACAGACCTGGAACACCTACTAAGGAAGATCAAAAAAGAAAGTGCAAAGGTAGGCTTAATGTTGAACATAAAGAAAACAAAAATAATGACCACCGAGGATCTTCACAAATGAAGAAATAGAAATAGGAAAAGAATTCCCATACTTGGGATCAAACATTGATAGAAATGGGGACTGCAGTTAGGAAATCAGAAGAAAAGTAAGAATGGGGAGGGTGGCTATGAAAGAACTAGAAAAGATTCTAAAATGCAAGGATATACAACTCAGCACAAAAGTTAGAATCATACAAGCCATCGTATTCCCTATTCCCATGGATGGATGTGAGAGCTGGACAGTTAAGAACGATGATAGAAAGAAAATCAATGCATTTGAGATGTGGTGCTGAAGAAGAGTACTGAGGATCCCATGAACAGCCAAAACAAAAAACAAGCAGATCAAACCACAAACCTCCCTGGAAAGCAAGATGACCAAAGCGAGACTGTTGTACTTCAGACACATCATGAGAAGAGAGGACACTTTGGAAAGAACAATAATGCTGGGGAAGGTGGAGGGAAATAGGAGGAGAGAAGGCCATATGCTAGATGGATGGACTCTATTAAGAAGGTAATTGATATTAAAGGGTTGCACGAATTAAGCAGAGAAGTGGAGGACAGGGGGTCTTGGATATGTCTCATCCATTGGGTCACCATGAGTCAAGCTCGAGGGCAGTTAACAACAAAATTAATTCAAAAGATGTGAATTCTGTTGGTTCATTATTAAACTAACAAAATGAATTACTCCCATCCCTTTGTAGTTGTGTGCCTTGTAATATTTCCAACATATGGCAACCCTAAGGTGAATTTATCACTGGGTTTTCTGTGGCTGAGAGAGTGTGATTCACCCAAGATCACCCAGTGGGTTGCCATGGCTGAGAGGAGAATTGAACTCTGATATCCAGATCCGCAGTCCAATGTTCAAACCACTACACCATGTTGGCCTAATGCTAAAACCTTATGGCAGTATTTATCTAGAGGCTGCATTTTGACCTAAACAAATATTTCCCAAGGATCCACCTTGGTTTAAGGACATATTTTTTTTAAAAATGAACTTGCTCTCAAATCTTGAGAAAGTTCTATTTTTCTTATGATCTGAAAGAAAGTCTATTAGCCACCACAGTCACTGGCCATGTTAGCTGGAGAATTCTACGAGTTAGTTAAAAGAAATAATTCTCCTAAACTTTATCCTCCCCCTGGGGTCTCTTACCTCTAGGTTGTACTTTGCCATGATGACCGTTGATTTGGCCCACTTGCCTTTGTTCTGATGTTTTAGGCTCATTCTCTCCTGTTCAGAGAAAATAAGGAAAATGTCAAGGCGGTGGAATACATACCCAAACAAGTGACTTTTCTCCATGACTCAAGAAGGGGGCTGTCCCTCACCTCAATACGTTTTTTCTCCATCTTTTCCAGCTGCTCCAGAGCTGCCTCAGGGTTGCTTTTTTGCAGCATCTCAAACTCCTGAAGGACCTTGCGACTCTTGCCTTTCCTTAGTGCTCTGTGATACCTTTAGGGGAAGAAGTACAGCAAGGACTAAAGCACACAGAGGTATGGGAGGTGAAGGAGAATGAACCACCAGCCATGGTGGCCACCTGCTGATTCAAGTAAGCAATAAAACCAAACTGAGAGTCAACGTAATGAGAAATTATGTAATACAATGGTTAGAGCAGGACTGTCAGGAGTTCCATATGCTTTTGTCCTGTCATAATGTAGTAACGGGATATATAGTAGTGATAGTATGTTTTAAGAATGTTTTAGAACTGCACTTTACAACTGTAAACTCAGCCTAGATGCTGAGATAAGCCAGGAAAGGAGGAGAACATACCCAAGCTCATTTGAGAGACAGTGTCTGGCTGTAACAACAAAGAAAAGAGGTAGTGTGTGAAATAGCAGGAGAAATGCATTTACTAATTTTAACAAATAAGATTATGGAGCAATATTTGAGATACTATATAAATTATCTGCAAAACAACTGGAGTGACTTACTGCCTTCTGCACAAATGGCTTATAATAATTCTGTGCATCAAAGCAGTGGACAGTCTCCACTTGCTGTGATTTATGGTGAAAATCTGAGGGCATTACCAAGCATTGAGGTCATCCAGACTGACCTAGTATCTTTGACTGAATGGTTGGAAAAAGATAGTGGTGCTTGGCCTGGAATGAAACTGGCTCTAAAAGAGGCCAAAGAGATTTATAACAAATACGCTGAAAAACAGCATGGTCCTAATTGGGAATTGTATGATTCAGTATACCTCTCCACTGAATCCCTTAAGAGTACTCAATCTTCAAAAAACAAAAAAATTAGCACTGAAGTTTGTTGGCCTTTTTGTGATAAAACATTTGGTGAATAAGGTGTTGGCAGAATTGGAACTGCCCAAGACTTATAAACATTTACACCGTTTTCCATTTCAGCTTACTCAAACCAGCAGCTGAGAATAGTGAACAGTATGTTCCAGCCCAAATCCCTCCTCTTATTCTAATAGACGGTGAACAACATTTTGAAGTAAAAAGAATTTGGACTGTAGACTGTTTAAAGGGAAACACCAATATCTAATTCAGTGGAAACATTTCCCAGATGTTAAAAATGAATGGGTATATAATGTTAAAGCTTCAGATTTGGTAAAATGATTTCATGCTAAATACCATGAGAAAGGTGGACTGAACTGAAGTGGGTTTGAAGCCTTTTGTGTTATTATTTCTGGGCCTTTGCAGCTGCCAGAAATAGTGCAAACTCAGTCCACTTTAACTGTCCTGGTTCAGTGCTAAGGAATGATGGGAACTGTATTTTTTTCTGAGACATTGAGCCTTCTCTGTCAGAGAGCTC
Source organism: Phrynosoma blainvillii (assembly GCA_026167975.1). Taxonomy (NCBI): domain Eukaryota; kingdom Metazoa; phylum Chordata; class Lepidosauria; order Squamata; family Phrynosomatidae; genus Phrynosoma; species Phrynosoma blainvillii. The sequence goes on from JANUYF010000009.1 coordinate 10,679,790, forward strand.
TGGTGCCACAATAAACTTCAGTTCCCATGATTCCCTAGCACTGAGTCAGGGCAGTTAAAGTGGACTCAATTTGCACTATTTCTGGCAGTCTGTAAAGTTTAAGGTAAGCATCCACGCTTGCTTTAAACTCTTCCCTGCTACCCTGTAGCCAGCTCAATGGGGCCAGCTACTGGGTGGCAGAGAGGGTGTGGAGTTATTTGTGAATTTTTCGGATTCGCAAGGGTCCTCCACCCCTAATCCGCGAGAATCCAGGACAACTGTGTTTAAATCTCAAGTTCCATTTATACCAAACATGAAATGCATACTTGGGAAATAAAAGAAAACCCTGAAAATTTATTCTCATCATTTTCACAAATCTAATTCAATAAGCACTGCTCTTTCCAGCATGGAGATGATTGGGTTGTACCTGCCTGACATTAGGACTAAATCATGGGGAGCCTCTCAGAAAAAAAGGGGCAGGGAAAGAGGGGATAAACATAATGCAGCATCATGAGCATGGCAGATTGTAAACTTCAGAGTGCAACTTTTAAGAGGTCAGCACTGAAAAGCTCTGGACCTAGTTGGACAAATCTATCAATTTCAGTTCTCTCTTATTCATCCTTTTGCCATCCTAAATACAAAAAAGTATGGTAAATTATTGTCAAAAATGATCTCAAAGCAAGCCCTCTTTGACCCACACATGTGCTTATGCCTTTCACAAATTACTTACTTTTTGCTCTTGATCTTCCGTTTGCGTCGTGCTTTTGCTTCATAATAGGATTGAAGGGCCCTAGCCCTCTGGAGCTCCATCCGGCGCAACTGAGCCTGAAACACACAGAGGAAGCTTGCTGTAGATACTAACAGGTCAAAGCAGAACCAAGTCTACAAGGGTGGACAAAATGAGAAGAAGTAGGACTCACCTCCTCCAGGCTCATGGCTTGTAGTGAAGCCTTCTCCTGGGGGGTCAGAAGCGGATCCTTCACTGGCTGTTTTGCTTTGTGGAGTAGACTGAAGATCTCTTGTTCCAGGGGTGTCCGTGCCTTGGGGATTAGAAGAAGGACATAGAGAAGTAAATTAAGAAGGCAGGGATATGACTGAGTGAGTTTCAAAGGGCAGGTCAGTCTATTGCAACAAAACAAAGAACCTTACAGCACTCATACTAAATTAAAGGCCTCGGCAGACAGCTAATAGGGCCGTCTCCGAGACCCGGAAGAGGAGGGGCAGCCGCACACGCGTCGTCCCTTCCTCTTCCTGAGGTCATCCTCGGAGCTTCCGGCCCTCCGGACGGCGGCGCTCCGGGGATGACCTCCCTCCGCAGTGACCGGACACGCTGCGGAGGATAAGTCAGGGAAAGTGCGCCCTCCGCGTTTAGGGCGCACTTTCCCTGTCTTGTGGAAGGAGCGCTGATTTTGCGCTCCTTCCAGGGACGCCGCAGGAGCGCCGTGGTCCGGCTGCTGAGGTCCCGCGGCGCTCCGGACCAGGGCGTTCCCGACGCCCTGGTCTGCATCCCCCCAAATCTATGAAATCTTAAAAGGTACTACAAGACTGCACCCTCAGCACAGCAGGGCCTGTGGGGTAATCCCCCCCCCCGCACTTTGCCAATCCCTGGCATACATAAAGCTTAGCTCTGACTCCAAAGAATACTCACCTGCCAACTGCTCATTACTTCTTCAACTGGTGCAACAGCCACACTTTCCTGTTGCAGTGGGAAGATCAGTTGTTCAGCACGCCGGTTTTGCTGCACCACTGGATCCCACTTTGCCAGGGCTTGGGCCGTCTGTGTGTAGGCAGCTTCCCTCACCACCTACATAAAAGGCAGTACAGCACTTAGTAAAGTATCCTGATGATGTTGTTACTCCATTAAGAAGACACTGGCAAAGTATCTTTCAGACTGTAATTTCAAACACTGGTCATGCTGGTTGAGAGCAGTATTCCACTTTTCTATGCTCTGGGTCCAATATGAATGTCAAGAACCTACTTCTCATGGCACTCAAACATTGTAATGATGCCACCAGCCCAATTGTAAACTCCTGTTCAGACATTAATCTGAAACGCACATTTGATGGATCAGCTGTTCAACAGTGGAATACACTCCCTCGGAGTATGGTAGAGTCTCCTTCTTTGAAGGTTTTTAAACGCAGGCTGGATGGCCATCTGTTGGGGGTGCTTTGATTCTGTGTTCCTGCATGGCAGGGGGATGGACTGGATAGCCCTTGAGGTCTCTTCCAACTCTATGATTTTATTAGAGTGCAGTAGCTGTAGATTCATGGATGACAGGGGTTGGACTAAATAGTTATTGCACTCTCTTCCATCTCCAATTCTAGGAGTCCTATCACCATAATCTGAGGCAATTAATTTCATAGTATAGGGCTATGTAATAGGTATTTTTGTTAGTTTCTCTCACAGGTGTCAGCATCTTGATGCTAAAAATCCCAGAATCTTTTTACCATTATGACTAGTTCCCACACCAATAGCAATAGCAAGTACATTTCTATACTGCTTACTAGTGAACTAGCACTTCCTAAGCGGTTTACAATCTGTAAGCCAATTGCCCCCAACAAGCTGGGTACTCATTTTACTGACCTATGAAAGGATGGAAGGCTGAGTCAACACCAGTCAGAGGATTCTGGCATTTGCAGTGTAAAACAAGGAACTTTCCCAAGCTTTTCCTGACTCTGGTAATGCCAGCTTTCTGTCCTCCCTCATAACCACCTGAAGTACATCTGTCCACCAAGCATCCTGTAAACTCACCCGTTCATTCTCCTCCTTGCTCAGTGGGAGCTGGACAGCTTTCTTTTGCTGGGCTTTGTTCAGTTGTTTTCGAATGTGGCGTAGACCTGGTGTTGCAGAAGCAGACTGCAAGAGCTCCGAGAGGAGCACTTTCTCATCAGCACCTGCAGTGAACAATAATATTGAGTAATACTGGAACAGAGTAAGCTACCTTACATCAGGACAAATGTTTTGCCTAGTTAGGATCAGAAACCTCAAGCGTGAGGCCAAACCCAAATGGTCCATTCCACGACCACATTGTCAAGTGCTTCTCTGGCTTTTCCATTGGTCATCCTGGATTCTAAAAGGAGGAACTGCTTAAGTTACAGGCTGTAAGTCCTTTCAGCTAAATTATGCTAGTATTTTGGCTAAAATATGTTAGTATTATAATAATTTCTCTAAAACTGAATGTAGCCCTCAGGCTGAAAGAGACTGCTCACCTTTTTAAAGATAATATGAAGTGGCATACCATACCATCTTAATTAAGAAGAGAAAAAGCAAAATGCAGGCCCATGACTAACATCTTCAATTTCCCCCTCCTGTTTGGTTTGTAACACCTTGCCTGATGAAGAAACCAGTGAAGCTTCGAAAGCTTGCACATGTATATTGTGTATTTTGGTTGGCCAATAAAGGTATCACTGTTTGGTGGATTTTTGATGGGATTTGCCGTATGGCCAACATGGCTACCCCTGGATATTATTTGTCTAGATGTAATTTATAAGTAATAAGTAGGACTAATGCTCAACACTAACTTACCGTATTTTCCGGCGTATAAGACGACCCGCGTATAAGACGACCACCCCATTTTTCCAGTCAAAATATAGAGTTTTAGCACCTCTATCCTCATTATCCATATATCCGGCGTATAAGACGACCCCCCCCCCCACTTTAGCCACAGATTTTGCAGGTAAAAAAGTAGTCTTATATGCAGGAAACTCTTATTTTCATCTATCTCTGAGAAACTTTGTATGTTTCATTATGTATTTGTTGTTTCTGTTGTGTGCCCTCAAGTCGTTTCCAACTTATGACAACCCTAAGGCAAATCTAATCATGGGGTGTTCTTGGCAAGTTTTGTTCAGAGGAGGTTTGCCATTGCCTTCCTGAGGCTGAAAGCTTGTGACTTGCCCAAGGACACTGAGTGGGTTCATGGCCGAGCTGGAAACCGAACTCTGGTCTCCAGATTTGCAGTCTAACACTCAAGCCACTATGTCACACTAAGTCTACATATATTCAGATTTAATAGTAAGCAGTAATAATAATAAGCAATAATAATAAGCAGTAAAAATTGATGTTTTATTGAAAGATATAAATCAGGGGTAGGCAACCTTTCCCCTTTAAGGGCCAGGGGACTTCAGCTCCCAGAAGCCTGAGCCATGTTGGCCAATAACTCCTGGGATTCTGGGAGCTGAAGTCCCTCGGCCCTTAAAGAGGAAAGGTTGCCTACCCCTGATATAAATCATATAAAAGCCTAATAACTTTGGATTGTTAATGCTAGAAACCATTAAAATATGATTGGTCAAGCTTTCTAATACATAAAATAATGTTTCACCGTATTAATATAATAAGCAGAATTCAATTTTTTTATTTATACATTTATGCAAAAACTAAAAAGAAATCAGTTTAAAAAACAACAACTAAAGGTTTAAACCAAAAATGCTGGGTTTTTATGATTAATTTCCCCCCAGTCCTGGCTGAATGCACAGCATGCCAGGCAGCCATTCTGCCACTGAGCAGCAACCTCTCCCTTTTTCACTAAGGAGTGGGAAGTGGTGTATGAGCAAGGTCCAAATCTCCTTCTTACAAGTACATCTCTGAGTAGCAAAAGCCACATCCATGCCTAGTCTACCATAAGGCAAGAGGTAAAAAGGAAATCTCTTACCTCTGCCAATATCAAATTCTGAAATCTGTCTGCTTGCCTCGGTACGTTCAGCTGCTCGCAACCTGCAAGAAAGAGAATTGTTAAGAATAGAGAAGAAGCGTTATCTACATACAATACTCATCACTTAAGGCCACAGTGCCATCTCCATTTACTCTTACCGCTTCCCTCCAGACAAAGTACTGAGTGCATCCACAAGCTGACGGTGTCTTTTTGCTGCCCCTTCATCATCTTCCTGGAAAACAAAAAGTTGCCAGTGAATATGGCCCAAGGAGCATATCATCAAGGGTTGAGCTACAGCTCATTTTGAGAACACATTTAGATCCAACAGTAAGAGGTGTTTGATAGTGGAATAAGCTGCCTTGGAGAGCGGTGGACTCTCCTTCGGAGGTTTTTAAACAAAGGCTCTGAACAGATAGGGGGCTCGGGTCTGCTCCAGCCAAAAGCAGGTCGGAACCCTGCTCTCCGCATGGCCTGCTCCCAAGGTGAGCCATGGATGCAGGAGCCGACCAGCGCCACCAGGAATTGGATAATTCTGGCTCCTTTTGCTCCAGTCCTAAGGACCAGAGTGCTGCTTGGGCACGGTTTCCGGCCGTTTTGGAGGTGTGCGTTGTTTAATCGGCATGCCTCCAAAGCAGCTGGGAGCCACTTCATTTGGACCATCTGTTTCACCTCAGAGGCTAGATGGCCATCTGTTGGGAGTGTTTTGATTGCATACTCTTGCATGACAGGGGGCTGGACTGGATGGCTGTTGAGATCTCCTCCAACTCTATGGTTCTTTGATCAGAATAAATGAAAACTATGCAAGAAGATGACATCTCAGCACACCTTGTCTACAGTCTCACTATCCAGTGAAAATAAGGGGCAGCTGGGAGATCAAACGGCTCCACTCCTTATACAACAGATTTAGAACAGGAAGTAAGCCAATTAACTAAGGTTTAATGGAGACAACTGAGAAGTGGGGGAAAATGAGGCAATATAAAGTATAAATGAGAAGATTAAAACACACACACACACTACAACATTAGGAATAGGATTTAGGGTATAGAAATAATGTAGTTTGACCCCACTGTAGCTTCATCCTATGGAATCCAGGGATTGGCAGTTTTACAAGGTCTTCTTGATCTGTCTCTCACCAAACTACAAATCCCAACATTCTCTTTTTTAAAAACAATTATCTTTATTGAAGTTTCCCATCAAAACACAAATATACTTTTCAACAATAAGTCTTCGTCTCATTATACGATGTGTTCGTTTTGGTCACTTCTACTTGTTAGGTTTGGTGTGTAGGTTTGCCCTTTATGTTAGCCTCTCAGTCGCCTCCCATCAATTGCCCCTGCTTTGTTTTAATAATTGAAACGTACTTTTTATTGTGGATAGAAGGGTTTATGGGATCTGATTTTTTACTGTATTTTAATGTTGTTTTATTATTGTTAGCCACTTCGATCTGTTTGGAGAGGCAGAATATAAATAAATTTTATTATTATTATTATTATTATTATTATTACGTTGACTGCTCCCTCCTTTGCCCCTTTTTGCACCATGTCTCCTGTAAGATTTCCATAACTTATCAATTACTTATATATCACAGTTCACATGTATTAAAGGCGATGCTTATTACTTTTATCCTCTTCACTTTTCGTAGTATTGTACCTTCCAACTTCCTTTGGTATCCTGTCACTAATAGGGGTTGCAGACTGCCAGAAATAGTGCAAATTGAGTCCACATTTAGGGTTAGGGAATCATGGGAACTGTATTTTATTGTGGCACCAGAGCTCTCTGACAGAGAAGGCTCAATGTCTCAGAAAAAAAACAATTCCCATGATTCCCTAGCACTAACCCTAACCCTAAAAGTGGACTCAATTTGCACTATTTCTGGCAGTCTGCAACCCCCCTAAGAAAGCTTTTTCAGAATAAAATGGAAAAACAAATCCCAAGATACTGTAGGATGGAGCCACCGCAGTTAAAAGCGCTGTCAAACTGCCTTACTACCGCGGTGCAGATGCACCCCCAGAATGCAGTTTAAACTACTGCAAATGAGGCAGAAACAAAGAGGCCTTACCTCTTCCTCACAGTCCTCCATAACCGACTCCTCCTCTTCCAAAGCCGCCATCAGCAAAGGGAGAGGCTCCAAGACCGCCGCAGCACGTGCTGGAGGTCCCTTTGGGAAAGCCGCAAACCGCTGGCCGTAAAGCAATGCAGCAGTACTTCCGCTTCCGAAGTCAGGCTTTTGCAGCACTTCTGCCCTTCTTTACCTCACGCGTCTCTCGGCCGCTAGGGGCGCTGTTGAAGCGACTGAAACATACCGCAGGTCACTTGAATGCATGCATATACCTATGGGCCTTTACAGACTGCCAGAAATAATGCAGATTAAGGCCACTTTAACTGTCCTGGCTCAGTGCTAGGGAATCATGGGAACTGTATTTTTTTCTGGGACATTAAGCCTTCTCTGTCAGCCAACTCTGGTGCCACAATAAACTACAGTTCCCATGATTCCTTAGCATTGAGCCAGGACAGTTAAAGTGGCCTCAAGCTGCATTATTTCTGGCAGTCTGTAAAGGCTCATATGGTAGTTATTTAAAATGCATGCAGGTTGATGAGTCCTTGCCTTCTTTCTAACGAAAAACTAAAAAAAGTATTAAAAGTTTCCTTACCAGAACTATATGGTCTGAAGCCAGGGACATAATAAAAAGAAGAATGCAGACAGATACTTTCAATAAACAAAAAGAAAGAGGGGAAAAAACATGGATGACAGGGAAAAAACACACTACAAGCAATAAAGAAAAGAAGAGAAGAAAAACAAAAGGGAGATAGGAAGAAACTAAGAATTATGAATGCAACAGTACTTGTGTGGAAAGATAAAGAAAATTACTACAATGACCAATGCAGAGAAATAGAAGACAACAACAAAAAGGGAAGAACAAGAGATCTATTTCACAAGATCCGGGAAATCAAAGGAAAATTTGAATTATGAAAAAAGGACTGGAACAATCTATGACAATACAAATGACATAATTCAAGACCAGGAAGGAATAAAAAGACATTGGATGCAATGCACAGAAGAATTATACAAAAGAGATGACAAAATGAAGGACACATGGAATGAAGAGCCATGTGAAGATGAACCCCAAACACTAAAAAGTGAGATGGAAACTGCAATAAGAGAAATAGCGAAAAACAAATCACCAGGAACAGATGATATTCCAATTGAATTGCTGCAATCCACATTGACAGAGTCAACTCTAGTGCTAACCCACATATGTCAACAGATATGGAAAACAAAGCAATGGCCAACAGATTGAAAGTGATCAATATACATCCCCATCCACACAAAAAAAGACACAAGAGACTACAGCAACTATAGAACCATAGCACTGATCTCCCACGCAAGCAAAATCATGCTCAAAATTCTGCAACATAGACTCAAACCGTACATGGAGAGAGAAATCCCATAGGTCAAAGCGTGGTTCAGGGAAGGAAGAGGCACAAGGGACCACATTGCAAACATACGATGGCTAATGGAGTGCACTAGGGAATTCCAAAAGAAAATCGGCATGTGCTTTATATAGTAAAGCCTTTGACTGCATAGATCATGAAAGGCTATGGAACGCCCTTAAGGACATGGGAGTGCCAATACATCTGATAGTCCTGATGAGGAATCTGTACTCAGGACAAGAGGCTACTGTCAGAACAGAAGACGGAGAAACAGAATGGTTCCCAGTTGACAAGGCTGCATCCTTTCACCCTATCTGTTCAACTTATACACAGAACATACTGTAAGGAAAGCAGGCTTGGACACGGAAGAAGGAGGAGTGAAAATAGGAGGAAGGAATATCAACAATCTGAGATATGCAGATGACACCATAGTACTAGCAGAAAAGCTCACAGACCTGGAACACCTACTAAGGAAGATCAAAAAAGAAAGTGCAAAGGTAGGCTTAATGTTGAACATAAAGAAAACAAAAATAATGACCACCGAGGATCTTCACAAATGAAGAAATAGAAATAGTAAACGAATTCCTATACTTGGGATCAAATATTGATAGAAATGGGGACTGCAGTCAGGAAATCAGAAGAAGACTAAGAATTGGGAGGGCAGCTATGAAAGAACTAGAAAAGATTCTAAAATGCAAAGATATACAACTCAGCACAAAAGTTAGAATCATACAAGCCATCGTATTCCCTATTCCCATGTATGGATGTGAGAGCTGGACATTTAAGAACGATGATAGAAAGAAAATCAATGCATTTGAGAGAATGTGGGGCTGGAGAAGAGTGCTGAGGATCCCATGGACAGCCAAAAGGACAAACAAGCAGATCAAACCAGAAACCTCCCTGGAAAGCAAGATGACCAAAGCGAGACTGTTGTACTTCAGACACATCATGAGAAGAGAGGACACTTTGGAAAGAACAATAATGTTGGGAAGGTGGAGGGAAATAGGAGGAGAGAAGGCCAGATGCCAGATGGAGGGACTCTATTATTAAGGAGGTCACTTTGGGTATTAAGGGGTTGCAGGAATGAAGCAGAACAGGGGAGGACAGAGGGTCTTCTTGGGGCCTTTGCAGACTGCTAGAAATAGTGCAAATTGAGTCCACTTTAACTGCCCTGACCCAGTGCTAGGGAATCATGGGAACTGTAGTTTATTGTGGGAGCAGAACTCTGACAGAGAAGTCTCAGAAAAAAATACAGTTCCCATGATTCCCTAGCACTGAGCCAGGGCAGTTAAAGTGGACTCAATTTGCACTATTTCTAGCAGTCTGCAAAGGCCCTTGGAGATGTCTCATCTTTAAGGTCGCCATGGGTCAAGATCGACTCGAAGGCAGTTAACAACTGACTGACGGAGCAGGCCCAAGGGCCGGGGCTCTTCAGAGCCAATGAGAAGCCTCTTTCTCTGCGACGTCCCTCCCCTTTGCTTTGATCCCTTCACGTAATAAACCCTGACAGCCCACACGGAAGCCCCGCCCCTCCGCCTGGCCTCCCGCCCTCTTTTTGAAGGACGTGGGACTCGGCCAATCAAAGGCTAGCCTTGGGGAGCGAGAGGCCTAAATAATAAGAAGCCGGACTCCTTTCGTTTCCCTTCAGAAACATGGAGGCGCCCAGGAGTGGCCTTCGCTTTCCACCAAACGCCTATAGTTTCAGCCGGGGTTCGTCGCTTTCTTCTTCTAGGAAATAGGGCTGCGTCCGCACTGCAGAAATAGTACGCTTTGACACTGCTTCAACTGCCGTGGCTCAGTGCCTACGGAATTCTGGGAACTGTAATTTTGTGACACATTTAATTTCTGTCAGAGGTCTGGCGGTTGCCACAAACAACAAACTCTGAGGGAGGAAGCGGCCTCCTGGGCTGCGTCCGTACTGGAGAGATAACCCGGTTTGACACCACTTTAACCGCCACGGCTCATTGCCTACGGAAGACTGGGAACTGTAGCTTGTTGTGGCGCCAGACCTCTGTGACAGAAATTAGTTGTGTCACAAAACTACCATTCCCAGACTTCCCTAGGCACTGAGCCACGGCAGTTAAAGCGGTGTCAAAGCGTACTATTTCTGCAGTGCGGACGCAGCCCAGGAGGACGCCTCCCTTCCCTCACAGATCCTCTCAGGAGAGAGAAAAGGCGCGGCGATTCCAATCCGGTCCTCTTCCCCCCTCCCTCCCAGCCTACGTACGTACGTGCGTCAACCAGCCTGAGCGCAGCCAATCGAGAGGTCCCTTTCCACCCTGGAGGCGGGCCGAAGGCACAGCCCAGCCAATAAGGGTCCGCGCTGCCTTATTCCTCTCACGGAGTGCTGCTGGAAAGGGCCAGGGGGCTCTTGGCGGGCCCGGCCTCGGCCCCGGCGGCGCAGAGCGGCAGGTGAGGGCGGCGCTGAGGCGGGGGAAGAAGGGGCGGCGGCCGCGGGGCCTGGTTGGGACGGGACGGGACGGCGGCTCCCTTTTCCCACATCCGAAAGGCGGGGGCGGTGCCCTGGCCTTCTCTCCCTCCCTCCCTTTTTCCCCTTGGCTGCATCCACACTGGAGGAATAACCCGGTTCGGCACCGCTTTAACTCTCCCTGGCTCAAGGCTACGAAATTCTGGGAACTGGAGTGTCACACATCCTAGGTAACACACTTGACACGCCCCAGAATCCCATAGCCTTGAGGCGTGGCAGTTAAAGCAGTGTCAGGTTCCATTTAAACTCCCAGGATTCATTCCATAGCCTGGTGCCAAAGCGGGTTATTTCTCCAGTGTGGACGCGGCCCAGGAAAGAAAGCCCCGGCGGCTGCCGTCCCCGTGTCGGGGTCCCTGGGGCGCAAGGTCGCGGGGGGCGCCGGGAAGGAAACCATGGGCCTCCGCCGCCCTTGCGCCTGTCTTCGGCTTGAGAGGGAGGCAGGGCCTGGCTCTCTGTTTAGCCCTTGTTGCTGTTGCTGGAATGGGATCGAATCGGATCAGGAACGGGTGGGGGGGGCAGGGGACCCGAGGAGACCTCGCTGTGGGTGTTGCAGTGCGGGTCTTTGTTGCCTTGTTATTGTTGTCTTTATCTTTGTATCATCGTAATCGACCAGTGGATCCGACTCTTCGACAGAGAGAGAATAGAGTCAGCAAACCAAAGTAAACAAAGGCTGCATCCACACTGGAGGAATAACCCGCGTTGGCACCGCTTTGGCTCAAGGCTATGGGATTCGGGGAATTGGAGTTTCTTGTGGGGTTAAAGCAGTGTCAAGGCAGAATATTTCTCCAGTGTGGATGCAGCCAAAGCGGGCGTGATTAAAAAGCAGCCGCCCCAGAGACATCTGCTTTGGTTGCATCCACAGTGGAGAAATATTCTGCCTTGACATTGCTTTAACTTCCTGGCTCAAGGCTATGGAATTCTAGGAACTGGAGTTCTGGGAATTCAGGACAATGGAATTCTGGGAAATATTTTGCCTTGACGCTGCTTTAACCCCACAACTAACTCCAGTTCCCAAAATTCCATAGCCTTGAGACAGGAACAGTTAAAAAGCAGTGTCAAGACAGAATATTTCTCCAGTGTGGATCCAGCCAAAGTGGGCGTCTCAGGCGGCTGCTTTTTAATCTTTAACTCTTCCTGGCTCAAGGCCATGTGCCAAGTTTTGTGCCAAGGTAAGCATGGCAGGGGTAGGGATTGTACGTAGAGAGATCTTGTAGCACCTTGGAGACTAACTGAAAGAAAGAAATTGGCAGCATGAGCTTTCATACACTTCAGTCTACTTCCTCAGATGCATTAGAGGTAGAGATTGTCAAGGGTTTGTTTTTTTAAATGTTCATTCTCTTATAGATCCAAAACACTGTGGAAATTACCCAGTTTGAGAGCGCTTTAACTGCCCTAGGGGACTCTGGGAACAGTAGTGTTTGTGAGACATTCTCTGTCTCTGGTGCCACAATAAACTCCAACTCCCAGGGTTCCCTAGCACTCAGCCCAGGGCAGTTACAGCGGTCTTGAACTGAGTTAATTCTGCATTGTGTTTTGGACTATAGATGGCTGTTCTCATGAGGAAAATTCCACACACACATCTTTACATTTCACCTTTGACTGTATAACCCATCCATATGCCAACAATTTCAGTACCTTGTTGGTACAGAGGCTGGTCCTCTGCTGCTCCCCCAGAGGAAGGAGTCTGGCAAATGTCACACCTTTTTTAAAAATTTGCTTTTGTTGAATTTTAAAAATCTTTTCAAGGTAGCAGGACATAACATCAGCATAATGCAATGTAAAAACCAGAACATAACAAAACGAAGCTAAAGGATGCAGAACTGGTCAACAATTATTGTGCAGCAGGGTCCTGTCACACTTTTTTTTTTAAAATTGAATTTCCTACAAAAAACAATAACATGAATTCACATAGTCACACACTGAGACGTAAACATACACCTATGAAATACACTTAACATATTGACATATGATACACATAAATAAAAATACAAAAAACATTCATAGGGTTTGGTAACCATGCCCTATGACAGGGGTAGGCAACCTTTTTGAGCCGGGGGCCGGTCCCGCGGTGTCCTTTCCGCCGCTGGGCCGAGGGGGGAGGAATGGCGGTTTGCGTGCGTGCACGTGACCCCCCGCGCTGCTGCCGCCACCGCTACCGCCTCTGCGCAGCCACCTCTGCATGCGCTTCAGCCGCCATTTTGAAAATCAAAATGGCGGCCACGGCACGCGCGACAGCAAAAATGTGCAGCGGCGCGCGGCGGCAGCAACCTTCCGCCTGGGCCAGTAAGTACGGGGACCTGGGCCTTAACTGGCCCGCGGGCCGTAGGTTGCCGGTCCCTGCCCTATGAGGAGAGACTTAGGGAGGTGGGTATGTTTAGCCTGGAGAAGAGACAGTTAAGAGGTGATGTGATAGCCCTATTGAAATATTTGAAGGGAAGTCATAATGAGGATGGAGCAAGCTTGTTTTCAGCTGCACAAGAGAATAGGACACAGCAATGGATTCAAGCTACAGGAAAAGAGATTCCACCTCAACATTAGGAGGAACTTCCTGACAGTAAGCTCCTGTGACACACAGTTCCAGCAGTGGAACACACTCCTTTGGAGAGTGGTGGAGTCTCCTTTGGAGGGTTTAGCCATCTGCCGGGGGTGCTTTGATTGTGAGTTCCTGCATGGCAGAGTGGTGTTGGACTGGATGGGTCTTGTGGTCTTTTCCAACTCTATGATTCTATGAAAGAAAGAAAAAACTTGACCTTATACAAAGGAAAAAATCTTCTCTCAGCCTTCTTTCCCACACATCCATAATATCATTACTTGTATGTTCTAAAAAAAGATACTTGTATATCATTCAAATACCGTTTAGTTACCTCCTTTCTATCCAGGTTTGGTATACTGTTTTCCTTCATTTTTATAATGAACTTTGTAAACTGTCATAGTGCAATATGGTTGTTATATTCTTATTTTTATGTCTTTTCCCTTACTCTGTTTCCTTAGTTTTTGTTTGTTTGTTTGTTTGTTGTTGATGATGATAACGATACAAAGACAATAATAACAACAGCAAATGTCACATCTTGACAGCCCAATTTTTACTTTGGCTTAATCCATGTGGGTTAAGATTGGATGCTCCAGTCTCTTGGTCTGAAGCCTACTTTGAAGGAGTGGGGGGAAATCAGCTTTGTTCTCTTTTGAAATTGCTGCTGGGGTGCGTGCAAAGCCTGGTTAGAGAGTGTGTTTAAGAGTAACTTGTTATGAGTCTTAAGTCGGGAATCTTAAATCAATTATTTAAAGAAGATGGAAAGATGGGAAAAGTGGTGTGACTCTTAATTTTAACCACTGTTGGACCAGCTTTTTTGGAGATCTAATGTAATCTAACACTAGGCGACTCTGGAGTAAAGCATCAGAGAGGTTTTTCTTCCAAATTCTTACAAAAGCCCTGTTTGTTTCAAGGGCTGTTTAATTTCTATGGCCTGTGTGATGCAGGCTGTTATAACTGGTGTGTATTTTGGCCCAGAAATCTACACATGATTATATGATTACTATAAGAATGTAAGCAATGTAAAACATTCTTCCCTTTGTGTGAGGCTTTACTGTGCTCAATCCAAATTGGGATTTTAGATACTATACTATACTGCTTAGGCTGATCTGGCATTTATCCTAATGAGAGAGAAGATTGGTAAGGCATATTGTGCCCAGCCCATGTGTCTTGGTGCTTTTTTGGCCAATGTTATTTGCTAAAAACAGGTTAGCATTGGCAGTGAACAGATTTCCCTCATGCTAGGAGCTACAGCATAAGTCATATTGTTTGCTTCCTGTTGAGCAAGGTGGCACTTCTGTCACTCATGAAGGTGAGTGACTAAACCTGAAAATAGGATGTGGGTGTGCCAGGAAGGATATTCTCCCGGTAAACATAGAAAGACAAGTTAGGTATGTTAAGGATAGTGACGCTAACTGGTTTCCTTGTCTCTTATCTTACCAGGGGCTGAGGCTGGATCTCTGAGAATGGTTTATACATCCCAGTGGTTGGAGTGGAAAAGGCCCATTGCACAGCTTCCTTGCCTTCTGTGAAGGTGCAGCCATGTCTGTGATGATAGCAAGGAAGAAAGTGACACGGAAATGGGAGAAGCTGCCCGGAAGGAACACATTTTGTTGCGATGGGCGCATTATGATGGCCCGACAGAAAGGCATTTTCTACTTGACCCTCTTCCTCATTGTGGGAACTTGTGCCCTCTTCTTTGCTTTTGAGTAAGTTCACAGTGGATGAAGCTTTCCTTGTGGGAGTTTTTCTTAGGGCTAGGGTTGGTTGGTTGGATGAGCCATAGTTCATCTTCTGATGAGATGGAATGTCTCTTTCCCTGAAGAGTCCTTACTGCTGTTAAGACAAGTCGATGGAGATTAATGGTTGACATAAAGTGTGATCTTGTGTCATCTATGAAATGTGTCTTATTCCTTTGCTGGACTAAGTACTTCAGGAACTCTGAGCTGATGCCTGCTGTTTTGAGAGGAAAGGAAACTAGTGACTGAATTGTTGAAATCAATTTTTGAAAGTTTTTATGATGTTGCGCTTATGAGTCTTATTTTAATCTTTATCAGTTTATATTTTTGACATAGTTGAATCACACTTGTGATTTAATGCAGTGCCAGTTTGCTTCATCCCTTACAAATTAGTGAAGTGAAGACGTTAGACTTTAATTATTTGCAAGAGTACTGTTCCTAGCCAGTATGGAATACTCTGTTGAAAGGTAACAAGCTGCTCAGTTGCATGTGGGAATGAAGCTAGTCTGAAGCTCATTGCTCACTTTGCTGGATATCTGGGCTAATGGTTTAAATAGTTAGGGCCTCGGCAGACAGCTAATAGAGCCGTCCTGGAGGCAGGGAAGAGGAGGGGCAGCCGCATGCTCGGCGCCCCTTCCTCCTCCCGAGGTTGCCCTCAGAGCCGCCAGCCCTCTGCACGGCCGGCACTCCGAGGGCAACCTCCCGCCGCAGCGTCCGGACACGCTGCGGTGGAAAAGTCAGCGAAAGTGCGCCACAAGCTTTTGCGGCGCACTTTCGCTGACTTGTGAAAGGAGCGCTTTTTTAGCGCTCCTTTCAGGAACGACGAAGGTGTGCCGCAGGATCGAGGCGTGGGGATGCCTCGGTCCCGCGGCGCACCTTCCCACGGCGGCCCCGTGCCGCCAGTCTGCTTAGGCCCTAAGTTAAAAACTTATTTGAGGAAGTAGTTTTCTATATCTGTTGTTGAAGCCAGCTGGCAAGAAATAACTATTAAAATAAGTGTGTGTGATGTATATGTGTATGTGAGGTGTAATTGTAAACAACTTTGAGAGCCAATTTTTAAATAAGATTGAGGGATAAATATGCAGAATCTTCCTGTGAGCCCTCAAAGTGTCATCTTTGTGAATTATTGAGAGTTGATATTACCATAGACTCCTGGGTTATCAGTTTATGTTGTTAAAATTTAAAATGGCAGTCATTTAAACTCCTTGTAGACTTAAGCTAAAATAATGTAAGGAGTGCATAGCTAGTGATTTAAGAGCTTGATTTCTTAGCCTGAACAAAATGTTTATGAAGACTTCTAACATGTAACAGTAATATGAATGTATTATGTAGCTGATCATGAAATCTGTCCAGTAGATGTTCAGTAAATTATTTCAGTGCCGGATGCTGTTTCAGCTGAATCTTGACATTAGCAGAGCCAGAAGGCTATTAGCAATCTTAAACTCTGACTTGTAATGTAATCTTGGTTTCTATTTTGAATGGTTTTACTAAAGCCGCCGTTACAACCTGCTTGCCTGTGTGTTTACTTAGAAATAGGTTCCGGTATGACAGGTAGCTCAGTATAGATGAACAGGTTACTGTGGGGCTATAATTCATACTTAAAATTCTCTTGTTTCTTACTCCATATGCATGTCAAAAGAGCAAAAGCACATACATAAAGCGAAATAATTTTCAATCTGTTCTGTTACAACTTCCATTTTGGGTTAGGGATGTTGCATTCTTTTGTTAGCTCACATTTGTAATGGGCCCCATTGGGCATTGCAAGTGTGACACTCATGAAGTTAAATGAGTGATTAATCTGGTTTCTACCAAACATTTGTTCCACCATGTTGACATCTTTGTTCCTGCCAGTTCATCTTGCTAAGTATTCAAGCAGTTGCTGGTGAGTTGGGAGTGTTGGCTTGGACTGTGTTCGTATTTTTGAGTCTCAAACTGACAGCTAACTATGAGTCTTCTTCTAATGTGGTACAAATAAGAAAGACTCACATACTGCCTATAAGGAAGTGTGGGAGTGTTTTGAGATGAGGTAAAATACAGTTTATTATAGTAATATAATCCATCTTTCCTAAAGAAAGTCAAGCTGTAAATACAGCTTCTCCCCATATCCTTCAAGCAACATGGCAGTTATACTAAGAGTGGTTACTGACACAAGTTGAACCTGTTGAACTTCATGGAATCTGGGTTTCTCAAATCCTTGTCAGAAATCATTGGAAATTGTGTGGCTCTCCAGATGTTACATGGCAACTCTCAGCCATTTGCTGGCTAGGACTGCTGGGACTTACAGTTCAACATTTGCAGGGCCATATCGTACTCACCTTTATACCACACTGATGATCTTTGAAAATGTGATGCAGAGCTGAGTGATAGCTATCAGAGCTGCAATAATACTTGATACTGAGTTGTCCCTAGATTAGAATAATTTGTGATAAATCAACAGGCATATAAAGCTCCTCTGGTTATCATGTGATTTGGCACTTTTTCATTGCAGAGCCATTGGTCTCCATTAATTGATAGGTGCTGTGAATGTTAAGAGTAAATTACTAGTTGATGACATGGAACGTTTGTCAGGCCACTAAAGCATCTTTAGCATGACTTGACTGTGAGTAAGAAGTTTGGATATAACCTTACTATGCTGGAGATAGTAATTCATATTCTGTTCCACATGTTTATGCTACTGTTGAGTCTCATCTGTTATATATTACTGTCTGATAATTCAGATGAGGAGTAGGCCTTGTATTTCATTCAGAACAAAAACAAGTGCATAATTTACTCAAGTGGTGCTCCCCTCCCATTTTTGTCTTAAAGGACAAGTTGCTCTCTAAAAGGAAAGAGTACAACTTGACATCTTTCAAGTAAGAAGAGACTAGTGATAGACAGATTAATGTACAGTAGGGTATCTTGAAATGTGGGGAAATGTTTTAAATGTCAAACATAAAACAGAATTAGGTAGAGTTTAGACTCTTTTCTCTCAGTCTTTGAGAAAAAAAAAGCTATTGTTCTCTTATTGCATGCACTTTGTAGTCTTAGAACTGGAAACTTTGAAACGGTCATTTTTCCTTCTTTATTCAATTTTGGTTTACTCTCTGAAAAGCTGCACATATTTTGTTGTTAGTACAAGGTTTGTTCTCCCCTTGTACCTACTAACATCACTGGTTTTCTATTACACATCGAAAGCAGACTGTATTGTTGAGCTGACTTGTTGTGTTGGGGAGTGTTTCAAAATGGGAAAAGGGGAGTTTGAATCTTGCTGTTGCTTCTCTGGTTTGTTCAAGACTCTGCTGAATAAAATCCTGGCATGCACTTCACGCAGATACATTACGAGAGGTGATTATGGGACATGGTGAAGGGGAAAATCAATGGTTGGCATACATGCAGGGCATAACCTTTTGCAATGTAGTGTTATTGTTAACAGCTGCCTACCTTATGAGTGAAGGCTGGTTGGCTTATTGTGATTATGTTGCTACTTGAGGCTGAGTCAAAAAGATTTTTAAAAACTCAAGTTCATGATTTCAGTAGAATTCTGAGCCAAAGGTCTGGAATGTTCAATGCTTGGATGTTACTTCAGAAAAAAGGCCAAAGCTGTGACACCAAATCTGTGGAATTTTTTACTGAACTAATTTAAGCTGTTAACCTGAGGGACCCCCTTGGGTAGAGAAGTATCTATTGCATGTTCTCCTGCCCTAGCAATATTTTATTTGCCTGTTGGTCTTGGATTGGGAGCTTGCCCTAATGGGATATGGAAAAAATCTTGGGTCATATTATTCAGTAAAAGTCACTTTCATGAAGACCAGGAGTTTTTAGGATACGTATGCTCTCTCTAGTAACAGTGGAATGTAAGATTTTATTTGCAACATTTGTTTGACACATCAAAGCTTAAAGTTCTCCAGATACCTTACTCTAAATAAGTATATATTCAGCTACAAAATAAAACATAAATGCAGGAGCATAAAATACAAGAAACAAAATTCATTTGACATTGCATTCATTGTGGAATCCTAGTCATGATGAGTACGAGCAACTTTACATACAAAATGTCTTACAGATATGTGTCTGCTATCAAGAATTCTGCTATTTGTCACCCAAGTCAGATTTTTGAAAGGTCCTACACCAGCTGGAAACCTTGTCCTGGATTACATTGAGAGGCTGCAGTAATGGAAAAACAGTTTCTTCACCTCCATCACTGCCACAGAGTAGGTCAAATAGTGGCTTGTCACTTATGTTTGATCTGACACATCATGAGTTTTTCTCCACCTGCATTTTGCTATCTTCCTGTTTCATTAGCTTTGGTTCAGGTATATGCCAAGGAGTGGCATGGACCTTAACTGGGAGAATAAAAGTGCTTGGGAGGGATTTAGTTTAGCAAGCAATTAAGACTTTAACAGGAGTACCAACGATAGCAGACAGATAATTATATTTCTGTTTGGCATGATATCTTATATTTGCTATCTGTAACTGTTGTCACTTGACAATTTGACTTTGCCCTGAGTGAAGTGCAGTCTGTTGTACGTCATTCACTTTGGGACCATCTATATTTCTTTTCTTACTCATTTAACCAAGGTCCCTCCTAAAGTCTGGTTCTTTAAAAGCTGATATATGTCCTTGGTGTATATTTGCAAGAGCTAATAAGAGATGTGTGTTCAATTTAATCTTAGTATTTTCAAGGCCATTTTGGCCAAATATCTCCAGTTATCTGACCCATGGCTACCTGCACTCTGGCCATCTTGCCTCCTATCTGCCACTGAACTGCTGGAGCAGCTCTTTACACCACCTATCTAAAACTAGGACTGGGAACTTGAACTGTGCTGTGCTTTTCTTTTCTACCGGTGGGTTGGTAGCTGTGGTTAAGAATCTAAACTGCTTGCCCACTTTTCTTGTTTTAAAGAGCTGCTGATACTTTAAGGCAGAAGTGGGTGCCAGGCGTATTGTGGGAGTAACTAGCATGTCTCTATTCTGCATTTCTGAATGGAAATTGGAAATGCTTTTCCGCTCCTGCCTGTGAATTGCTAGACAGTTGTGTTTAACAGCTGGGAAAAACAGCAGAACAGGCAAGTACGTTACTATACCCAACATGATTACTTACAAGGTTGTGTTAGCGGGTGACTTGCTATTTCTACCCAGTGAGCAGTGCTTCAGAACTGGATTGCACTGTAGTCTGATTGCTTCCCACAATGTATTGTGCTCTGTTGCTAGTAGGATACGAACATGTCTGAAAGTAGGTGCTTCCAAGTAATGTGCTCAGTCTCACAACTCTTTCAGTCTCTTCATTTCCTTGACGGTTGCACTTGGTTGTTGCCAGTATTGACTTGCAGAATGGTTTGTAGTTTTGAGGGAAGGCTTGGGACCTGCTTGAATGAATCATGTTAGCAAGACTTGAATAGTGAGGACCTGATATGACAGCCTGAGATGGCAGGATAAATATCAAAGAAAGCCAGTGTGCAGCGTTGTGATGTATCAATTTAATCTTAGTATTTTCAAGGCCATTTTGGCCAAATATCTCCAGTTATCTGACCCATGGCTACCTACACTCTGGCCATCTTCATGAATTTAGTCAATTGGCTTTTAATATATTTTTTTACTTAGAGCTGAGATTTCTTTCACTAGAAGGAATATGTATATTTAAAAGGCACTTAATGTACATTTGGAAATATATGGGTTTCTAAAAAATAAGAATATATAAAAAGCCTTTTCTAAACTTTGCAGAAAAAATATATTCCTATTTCAGGTGGCTAAATAATGAATCTGCAAGTATAGTCAACCAAATTTCAAAACTAGTGATACAGGCAGCCCTCTATATCCACAGACATGGATTCAATCACCCACGGCTTGAAAATATTTAGGAAAAAAAATCCAGAAAGCAAACCTTGCTGTTTACCATTTTATATAAGGGACACCATTTTACTATGCCATTGTATATAATGAGACTTGAGCTTCCATGGATTTTGGTATCCATGAGGGGTCCTGGAACCAAACCGCAGCAGATACCAAGGACCAATTACCGTATATACTCAACTGTAAGTTGACCTCATGTATAAGTTGAGTGTAGGCTTTGGGACCAAAATTATGGATTTTGAGATGACCCATGGATAAATCAAGCTTAAAACTTTAGGGCATGTAACAAAGCAATGTTTCCAGGAGAAAAGCAAAGGAAAACTGGCAAAGAACTTACAAAAGTTCAGCAGGCATAATTGTTTGTGGTCACACTAAAGACAGGATGGATGACAGAGTGGGAATGGGTGTCAGTGCTTCCAGGACAGGTTATGCTCTTACCTTTCACCAGGACACGGTTCCTCTTTTTATAAGAGTTACATCACAGTATTTACATTGACCTGTGGATAAGTCAACTCAGGTTTTTGGAGTCAATTTTTTGATTAACATTTCTAGACTTATACATGAGTATATACAGTAAGTACCAAGCATTTGCAAACGAGGTACAAACCAAACTCATGTCATCATGTTTTCAAAAATGCTCAATGTCTTTGTATGCCATAAATCCCTTATATTTGAACATACTCTCTGACAAAGAACATACTCTGGTACTGTCAAATCAAAATTTCTTGAGGACTGATATCAAATTTTGATGGACATGTTTCCTCTTAAAGAAGAGTGCATGGCAATCCCAGTGGCTAGTTACATACATATTGCTTGGAATGTGGGACTTATTTTACTGTGGTCTGTGTGCTTATGACAGGATTTCAAGGGATATAAGGGAAGGGCCTAGAGATATGATGCTGAGAATTATGGAAGGGGCCCCTTGGGACATTGGGTCCAAACCCCTTCTCAGTGTAGGATCTCCAGCTATTCCTAGCAGGTAGCTATCCAGCCTCTTTTTGAAGACATCCGGAGAAGGAGATCTCTAGGCCAGCGATTCCCAATCTGTGCTCCATGGAGCCTTTAGGACTCCGTGTGCACTTCCCAGGTGCTCTGTGGCCACTACAGGAAAATGAATGAAATAAAAAATGGAATGGAATTAAAAAATAAGAAACAACAAATAGCACTACTTCTAATCACCATTAACTTCTAAGACATAGGGTAGGCCTCTTAGGGGCTCTGCCACAGAAATTGATTCTAAAAAGCTCCGCAAGTCAAAAAGGTTGGGAACCCCTACTCTAGGCCGTTGGTTTCATTGTCAAAACACTTGCACTGTTAAGAAGTTCTAATGTTCAATCGAAATCAACCTTCATGTAACTTAAAACCATTAGATCTATTGCTACCTTTTGAGGGCCTACTAGAACCTGCCTGCTTCTCTTTGTGGCAGCCCTAAAGAGTGTGACCATGCCACTTCTTAGTTGTCTCTTCAGCAAACTGAACATGCCCAGCTTCTTCAACCTCTCATATGTTTTGTTCTCCATATCTCTTATCCTTGTTGCCCTGCTGTGAACCTGCTCCAACCTATCTATATCCTTAAAATGAAGTGCCTAGAATATAGTACTTCAGATGAAGCCTGACCAGCACACAATATAATGGGACTGTTACTTCCCTCAGCTTGATAACTATATTCTAATAATGCAGGCTAAGAGAGCATTTGTGTTCTTTACTGCAGCATCACACGGTTGGCTCATGTTTAACTTACGGTTGAGATTAATCGTAAGGTCCTTTCCGCATGTAGTACTGTTGAGCCCCATCCTATACTGGTGTATTTGGTTTTTGTGGCCTAAGTGTAGAAGTTTGCATATGTCTTTGTTGAATTTCATTCTGTTAGTTTCAGTCCAATTTGCTAGTTTATCAAGGTCCTTTTGAATTCTGTTCCTATCTCGCAATGTGCTAGCTACTCCTCCCAGTTTTGTATCACCTGCAAATTTGATAAGGCTTCCCTCCACCCATCTTCTAAGTTATTGATAAAAAACATTTGAGTGTCAGCCCTGTGGCACTCCACTTGAGACCTCTTTCCTATTTAAAGCACAGCCATTGATGACAACCCTTTGAATATGGTTTTCCAGCCAGTTATAGATCAATCTGATGATGTTTCCATCTATTCCACATTTAGTCAGTTTGCTAATGAAAATATGGGGACTTTATCAAATGCTTTGCTGAAATCCAGATAAATAACATCCACAACATTTCCATCATCTATTAAACTAGGGACCGCATTTGGAAAAAAAATGCTATGAGGTTGGTTTGGCAGGATTTGTCTGACAAAGCCATGCTGGCTCCTACTCATGACTGCATTGTCATCACAATACTTGTAAAAAGATTCCTCTATAATCTTTTCTAATATTTTTTTGGTACTGAGGTCAAGCTGACTGGTATGTAGTTTCCTGGATCTTCTTTTTGGCCTTTTTTGGAAGAGGGACAATATTTGCTTGTCTCCTATCCTTTGGCACTTCACCCATTTTTAAACATTTCTCAAAAATGAAGGTTGTTCAGGGGGTATATCAGCAAGTTCCTTCAATATTCTGGGATGCAGATCATCTGGTCCTGCAGATTTAAACTCAATTTAGTGATTTCTGATTATCTCCTTATCAATCTTGATTTGTAATATGGACTCCTTGTTAAGGTCTCTGCTGATGCATGGCAGCACACAGTTCTCTTTAGGGGGTAAATGAGTAAAATAGATGCTGAACAGTTCTGCTTTTTCATTGTGATCTGTTAGCATTTTACCATCCTTGAGCAACATTTGTTTGGTCTTTCTCTTTCTTTGAAAATATATGAAAACTCCCATTTTGTTGCTTCCTGCTTCCTTAGTCTCAGCTAATTTTGAGCTTTAACTTTCATTATACTATTCCTGCAAGCTTGGGCTATGCAGCTATACTCTTCCTTGGTGATTCATTCTTCCTTCTATTCCTTAAACATGTTCTTTTTTCTTTCCACTTTCTCTTTGCTTGCTCTGCAACTGTATTGTTTTTCCCCCCAGATGTTTCCCATTTTCCTTCCTGCATGGAATTGTTCGAGTGTTGCATGGTAGCCTTACTTGTAGTTGTGTACCTTCAAGTCATTTCTGACTTATGGAGACCCTAAGGCGGTTTTCTTGGCATGATTTGTTCAGAAGGTGTTTGCTTTTGTCTTCTCTGAGGCTGAGAGCGTGTGATGCAGTGAGTTTCCATAGCTGGGTGGAGATTTGAATCCTGGTCTTAGAGTTGTAGTCCAACAGTCAATCCACTATACCATTTTCTAAAGGTAAAGGTTTTCCCTTGACATGCATGTCTAGTTGTAACTGACTGTAGGGGACAGTGCTCATCTCCATTACTAAGCCGAAGAGCTAATGTTGTACAAATACGACTCTGATCATGTGGCCAGCATGACTGCTTGGAACACTATTATCTTTTCACCGAAGTGGTACCTGTTTATCTACTTGCACTTTTGCATGCTTTTGAACTGCTAGGTTGGCAGAAGCTGGGACTAGTGATGGGAGATCTGTCATGTGGCACTTGGGCCTCAAACTGCCGACCTTATGATCATCAGAATTGGCTTCTTAACCACTAAGCCACCGCATCATTTTCTACTAGTTACTAATTTAATGGAGGAATGAGAGTTTGTTGTAGCACCACATGGAGCCAGCTACAATTTCTTGGATGGTGCTCCATGCAGAAGTTGTTCCCTGCTGCTCTGGCAAGGCAGCCTGGTTTGCAGAGGAACTTTTGGCATCCCAGCTGCTTCTCTTGCAATGAGAGAGGAGACATCTTGCTGCAGGCAAGACTGGTTATTCCCCAATTTTAGTTCTTGTCCTTGCTGCCAAACACTGCTACTTTTGCTAAGTTTTGCTCTCACTCCTCTTTTTACACCTTTTTGTTGTCCAGCTTGTATATTCCTTCCCTTATTGTTGACATTGGCCATGTGGGCTGTAATACCACTTGAGTGGCATGGAATAAACATGATTGCTCCCTATCCTATTTTTATCTAAAAGCTCTGATTTATGAAATTAAGGCACATGAAGCAGATGCAGTGTATCTTGATTTCAACAAGGCGTTTGACAGGGTCCCCCTTGATATCCTTGCAAAAAAGCTGTTACAGTGTGGGCTAGACAAGGCAACTGTCAGGTGGGTTTGTAATTGGTTGACTGACTGAACCCAAAGGGTGCTCAGCAATGGCTCCTTTTCATCTTGGAGAGAATTGACTTCTGGGGTGCCATAGGGTTCTGTCCTGGGCCCATTGCTATTTAAAATCTTTATCAATGACTTGAATGGTAGAATAGAGGGCATGCTTATTTATCAGATTTGCAGATGACACCAAATTAGGAGTGGTAGCTAATGCACCAGAGGACAGGATCAAAATTCAAAATGACCTTGACAGATTAGAGAGTTGGACTAAAACTTTCATTGGGCCTAGCCGAGAGCAAGAAGAGCCTCCCTCTATTCCATCTGTCATGGCCCTGGCCCCTGAGGGAGAGAAGAATCACTTGACTTAGGGCCTTTACAAACTTCCAGAAATAATGCAGCTTGAGGCCACTTTAACTGTCCTGGCTCAGTGCTAGGGAATCATGGGAACTGTATTTTTTTCTGGGACATTGAGCCTTCTCTGTCAGAGAACTCTGGTGCCACAATAAACTACAGTTCCCATGATTCCTTAGCACTGAGGCAGGACAGTTAACGTGGCCTCAAGCTGCATTATTTCTGGCAATCTGTAAAGGCCCTTACTCCCCTTCCCCACAGCCATTCCCTTCTCCTTTTGTGTCATGTCTTTTTAGATTGTAGAAAAATATTGTAAGCTGCTCTGAAAGCCTTTGTAGCTGAAGAGTGAGGTATAAATACTCCAAATAAATAAAATAAATAAAACCAAACAAAATGAATTTCGGCAGTGAGAAATGTAAGGTACTACACTTAGGCAGAAAAAAAAAATAAAGGTTTAGATATAGGATGGTTGACACCTGTCTTGACAACAGTACATGTGAAAGAGATTTGGGAGTCCTTGTAGACCAAAAGCTGAACATGAGCGAACTGTGTGATTCAGCAGCTATAAAAAGCCGTAGTGACTGGATCGATGGAAGTAATAGTACCACTTTGTTCTGCTGTGGTCTCACCTAGAAAACTGTCCAGTTGTGGGCACCACAATTCAAGAGGGATTGAATTGCACTCCTTTTATATTGTCATTCATTTATTTTATTTGTCTTATTCTGCTTTTAATTTTTTTTTTTCAAGTTTAATTCTGTTTTAAGGGGTGTGGGAGGGATGTGGGTGGAGGGATTGGGATATTGGATTGTCTTAACTACTGTATTTTAATTGTTGTAAGCCGCCCCGATTGCTATGCAGAGGGGTGGGTTAAAAATAAAATTTATTATTATTATTTATTATTATGATATTGACAAGCTGGAGTGTGTCCAGAGGAGGGTGACCAAAAAGGTGAAAAGCCTGGATAACACACCTGATGAGGAGCGTTTTAGGGAGCTGGGTATGTTTAGTCTGGGGAGGAGAGGGTTAAGAGGTGATATGAGAGCCATGTTTAAATATTTGAAAGGGTGTCATATTGAAGATAGAGCAAGTTTGTTTTCTGCTGCTCAAGAGACTAGGACACAGAGCAGTGGATTCAAACTACAGGAAAAGAGATTCCACTTCAACATTAGGAAAAACTTCCTGACAGTAAGAGCTGTTTAGCAGTAGAATATGCTGCCTTGGAGAATGAAGGAGTCTCCTTCTTTGGACGTTTTTAAACAGAGGCTGGATGGCCATCTTTGGGAGTGCTTTGATTGTGTATTCCTGCATGGCAAGGAGTTGAACTGGATGGCTCTTGTTGTCTCTTCCAACTCTGTTATTCTATGAAGTTGCAGCCTGGTCTGGTTGGTGCTTGCATGGATGACAGGCTTTGCATGCAGAACATCACAGTGTCACTCCATGGTATCTTCAGGTAGCATTGGTTAGATTTCTTTTCTGAAACCTGCAAAGCCATTACCAATCACAATTGCTAATCCTGTGGCCCAGGAAGACACTGTTGAAATCCATTTCTCATAAGCCCCTGCTAGCCTGGCCAATGGCGATAAGAGATGATTGGAATAAGAGTTCATTAAATTCTGGAGACCCAAAGGTTCTCCAGCCTTTGTAAGTAAGATGGAACAACTTTATGACTTTGAATTTTATCACATGAGGCTAGAAAAGTAGCATTTTAACAAGATAAAAGCATCTTTGGTTCACCCTGCTGCTGCCCTGCATTCCATTCATTGCTGTAGTGCACTTTTTCATTGATGGTCAAAACCTGCCAATAGGCTCTCAATCTTGCTGCTGTTCCCTTACTGCCTTACTTCATGTGATAGGTCCCTTTTGTTGCAGTTTTGCTTCTCAGTCGGTCACATAGTATAAGAGGTGAGATTCTGCTCCTCTCTTCCTCCCCCTTGCATTAATCACAGCTGCCAATTACCTCTTGAAGTTGGCTGATGTGTGAATGTTCAGGAAGCAGTTAGTAGCTACAATCACTTGTGTGGAACTGCTGTGTGAATGTGTGCACAGCAGCCCCATGCTTTGAGGGTGGGGGGTGGGGGGGCAATCCCAGAAGGTGGTGTTTGGCAGTGCAGAAAATAGATCACCCAACCATGGATTGTCAAAATGCTATCATGGGGAAGGTGTACTAAAAAATGATGCCAAATTGGTATGCTTCTATTCTTAAACTAGTGCGATTGTGGTGGGACAGCATGCTGGTGAGATGAAGTCTTCTGTCTGTATAGGGCAACATACTGTATTTAGGAACCTTGTGTATATCATCCAGAGCTACAACATGGAAAAAAGGTGGGGTTTATTTAGACAAAATAAATGGCCTAAATACTCTAAAGCAGGCCTGCACAACATATGGCCCACAGGCCTCTTGCAGCCCAGCAAAACATTTTGGGTGGCCTGCAAGGACTTCAAGGCTCCTCTGCCTCCCAGCTTTCTCCTGGGAAAGAACCAGGTGAAGGAAGAGGAGGAAGGCCGAATGATGCCCCCTAAGCCTCCACCATCACCAGGCTTTTTCCCAAGGAGAGGGTCGGGCAGAGGAGGATGACGATGAAATTAATATTATTAATTAATGATTATGATAAATAAATAAATAAATAAAGATTAAAATAGTGTGCTCACTAATTATAGCTTTACTTGGAAAGTGAGCTGCTAAAACCTATCTGCAGCTTGAAGAAATTTAGCCTACTTTAATTTTGGCCCCTACCTATTGCCAAGTTGTGCAGGTCTGCTCTAAAGGTACCAGATGCTGTCTGATCTTGGAAGCTAAGCAGGGTCAGTCCTGATTAGTACTTAGATGGGAGAGCATCAATGAATACTGGGTGCTGTAGGGTGGGCTATATTTCAGAGAAAGGAACTGGCAAAACTACCTCTGAGTATTTCTGCTTTTTTTAAAAAAAAAAATCCTATGATTTGCCATAGTTGACAGGAGATCTCAAGGTGTGTGTGTGTGTGCATACACAAAATAAATAAATACAAAATAAATGTAAGGGAAATCACAGGAAGTAGCTGATAGAAAAAGGTAGCAGTGCATCTGTTCCTGTACTGGTCTCCTCACTGATGCTTTTGCATATCAAAGGGGTACCAAGGTGCCCAATAGATTGTTATGCTGGAGTGTAAAGAAGGAATGCTGCCAGTACAAATATTTTGTTTTGAACCCTGCATAAAACAATGATCATATATGAAAACACTATGTAAACAGTAATAATACTACAGTATATTGTACCATTAAAAGGTTGAATCTAGTACTTTCTGGGCCAGATTAACATGTTCTAACATAAATTTTTATCACAACCTCATTAGAAGGTTACACGGATTGCTGTATAATTTTTCTTCAGTTATAAGCTTGCAGTAGAAATTCAGTGTTGCCAAGTTGTTACCAACAAATGTTAGGACTGACAATAGCTAAAAAAATAATTTGAGTTATCCTCTCTTAAAAAGCAAGATTTTTTTCCTAATGCAGAATTCTATAGCAAATAATTTTTTCACTCTTGAAGTCTTGGTTTTGTGCAGCTGTGATTATTTTGGTGAATTATCTTAAAGCAATGGTCTAGTCTTGAATCTCTTCTGTGAAGCCTAACTTGCCACACATTAGGTTTTGTATCTGATTACCCTCCCTGTGGGTTTCTCTCTCTTGCTATAGGTGTCGCTACCTTGCTGTCCATCTATCCCCAGCAATCCCTGTCTTTGCAGTCATCCTCTTCCTGTTTGCAATGGCTACACTTTTGCGGACAAGTTTCAGTGATCCAGGGGTGATTCCACGAGCCCTGCCAGATGAGGCAGCTTTTATTGAGATGGAGATTGGTAAGTGGGTGGTGGCTTTCTTAGACTTTGGAAGAATACTTCTGGTCAACTGAGCTTGTGGATGGAGGAAGCTTTACCCAGTGTTCCTCGACAGAGTGGGTGTGGTTGTATGATTACATGGGTGGGGTGGATAGGAAGACACAATTGTTAGCCCTTTAGGAAACCATGGCTTTCATTTTCAGAGGCAACCAATGGAACGGTGCCTCCTGGCCAGCGGCCACCCCCACGCATTAAGAACTTCCAGATCAATAACCAGATAGTGAAACTGAAGTACTGCTACACCTGCAAGATCTTCCGTCCACCCCGTGCCTCACATTGCAGTATCTGTGACAACTGTGTGGGTAAGTGATGGAGTTGAGCCCAGAGCCCTATAGGCCTATGTTTGTGACTGTAATAGAAATTTAATATGGGTTTCCCCCCCTGCTAGATAACTTGAGAAATCATGAGCCTTGTGTAATACAGGCACAACAAGGTCCCAGACAATGGGTTGTTGAACTCCAGTAGTCACAGAAGAGATAAGAAACTAGAGGATGCTGAATTTTCATTCTTGAAGTGAAATTTCAGTAGACATGGTCCCCTCATCTTAGGCCCTCTCTTCACCCATAGGAACTGTTTTTTTTTTTTTTTATGTAATGAAAAGTGTGATTCTTGGTTCCTAACTTTGGTGCCAAAAAAGACAGTTGGATAGTCTATGTGTGCTGTGATGGGTACTCCCTCCCCCAGCACAAATGATATAGTTCTTCCTGAGCATGGAACATTGCTAGTTTTGTTCATGGTCATTACTGATTAAAATGGCATCCTATAACAGCCTGGTAAGATTACTATTTATTTTATCCGTCAAAACTTTGAAAATACACACATAAACCCCACCATGTGACAACTTGTGGTGTGACACAGGGACCCTCCCATAAGGCCAGTTTTTACCATGTAGGCATTGAAGAGAAATGCTGCTGGGAAACTCTTTCACATCAACAATTGGTGTGTGAATCTGTTTCCTAGGCAGTGTAAAGCAGGGACTTGTGATGTATGATTGGTGTTTTAGTGGAATTTTGATACACATGTTGACTTCTTGCTGTAAATTGTATAATCAGCACACAGGGCGATAGCTGACATGCTTATCTGACTCTTGCAGAGCGGTTTGATCATCATTGCCCCTGGGTGGGGAACTGCGTGGGGAAGAGGAACTACCGTTACTTCTACCTCTTCATCCTTTCCTTGTCTCTTCTCACCATCTACATTTTCTCCTTTAACATTGTCTACGTTGCCCTGAGTGAGTCCATGTTGGGGTGAGAGGGTTTGTGTTGCTGGTGATGGGTTGGACATCTGGGAAGGGTTTTTTTGGTGAGAAACAACTCCTGACCTTCCTGCTTTGGTTGATACTAATTACTTTTCTCTTCTCACACAGAGTCTTTGAAGATTGGCTTTTTGAGTACTCTAAAAGAAACCCCAGGGACATATCCTTTCTGTTTCCATCAGGCGAGGAATGGGAGAGATCTTTCTTATCTCTCCTTGTTGGAGGGGCATAAGGGTGGGATGTCTGCATTGTAGAAAAAAACTAAGCAGAGTATAATGCAGCTCATGTTCCTTAACTCAGCTCCTCACAGCTCTGGAGGTTTTGATCTGCTTTTTCACACTTTGGTCTGTGGTGGGGTTGACTGGCTTCCACACTTTCCTGGTAGCACTGAACCAGACAACTAATGAAGATGTGAGTGCTTGTACATGCCTCGTGGACTTTAATGTAACATACACATCCAAGTCAGCATAGGAATGATATCAACTGAGAACAGTGCTTAGGAATTCCCATGGAAATGCTTTTATCTTTTTTAGTGCTTTTATCTTTTTAACTGTATTTTATTTTTTTAATGATCTGTTTTAATATTGTAATAATTTGATTCTATTTTAACACTCACTTTGTTCTAAATTGTAAGCCTCTCTTGAGTCCCAGTTTTGTGAAAAAAGTGGGATATAAATAAATAAATAAATAAATATGAAGGAAGTATGGGCTTTTGCTGTGCTTCTAGCAAGGACAGGTGGAGTTTCACTTAGTTGGATTTAAATTAAATCTTTTCAGCTGAACTTGTTTTTCTTCAAGCACATAGATTCTTTTTTAAAAATCCCTTTTTCTTGCTCTGATGAAATTTGGGATGAGGAGTTGGCATATCTCAGAGCTTTTCTTTTTTGTTACCATTTGGAAGACTTTCTTCTCCCACTTCCAAGAGGACCTTTTCTAGCCATGTCAGTGGCAATTGCAGAACTTCTCAAATACAAGTTATGAGGCAAAATAAAGCGCAACCTGGATGCCTGTCTGAGCAATAACTTTGGTTAACTTATTAGAAATAAGAGTTTTTGACTGATGAACCAGACTCCATCAAAGCAAAACTGTTCTTTGAGTAAGGAACTTTAGAAGGATCAAAGTTATTAGGAAAACAGCAGGTGCCCAATTCCAAAGGGAATGAAACCAAAACATGACAAGCAAAGGGCTCATGACAAAGAGAAACCTGTATAATATAAGAGGTGGTGTTTTTTGTTGTTGTTGTATGTGTCATAGCTAACACTGGCTTAGCGTTCTTAATGAGACCCTCTTTTGTCTGTTGCTGTTCAGATCAAGGGTTCATGGACTGGAAAAAACCGTGTGCAGAATCCCTATAGCCATGGTAACATTGCGAAGAACTGCTGTGAGGTTCTTTGTGGACCTCTCCCTCCCAGGTAATACTTGGATGGAGAATCCCATTATGTGCATTTAAGAAATGAAAAATCTGCTGCAGATAAGTTTAGGGTTTTCTGGGATGGGGTAACTATTCTCTCAAACAAGTGTCTCCATCATATTGTTTCTTCTCAGTCCATATCCTCCTCTACAGATAGGGTCACAAGGAGGAGGCAGTGACTTAAGCACAGCCACTTTTTTTTTTTTTTTTTGCTAGTCTTGGGTAGCACTGCAGTGGGCAGAGGAGGGGCATCTTGCCACATGACAGTACTTCAATCTCCTTGACTTCCTTTCTTATAGTGTGTTGGACAGACGGGGCATCTTGCCACAGGATAGTATTATTCAAGACAGCAGTGCTGGGCTTGACTCCACAACGCAAGGAGATAGGAGCCCTGAAGCTGGTGCCCAGGAAACCAGTGGTGCCTCAGAGGGTGGCAGTCCCCTCCCAGAGGAGAGTTCGGTAAGTGTGATAGATGCTGACTTGTTCAGAATGTAGCTGGCATGTGTTTTTTGCTCCTCCCTGCCAAAGCTTGACACTAGCTCTGTCTTCTCCTGGTGGTCAAGGGAAGTGGTTCAGAATTTGTCTGGGGAATAATTTCTGCACAGTCATATGTAACACTCCAAAGAAGTTGGAACTGAAAGGTTTTCTTTAAAAGAGCATTTCTGATAGGAATCTGCTCTGATTCACCTTTTTTCTTTTACTTGCCAGCTCTCTGTGCCAACATGCAGCATGCCAGAGGAAATGGCACAGCCACCTGCTGCTACTGAACCGTGTGTTCCATCCTTGGATAATGAGCAGACAACACATTAGCCTCTGAAATGGACACAGTCTCTGCCTTTGTATGGCTTACTCATTGTGAAGTTGCAGAGTGGACAAGGTGGGAACACCTGGCTGGACAATGGCTTTGTGGTTCCCTTTGGCTGTTTAACAGTGGTTGTGGCCAGTGTCTACAAACTGAGAATGCCAGAACTCCCTTTCTTATGGATGCTGAGCACCTATTGGACTACTGAAGGGACTCATCTTTGAGAGGCAATTGCTGCTGTTTGAGTCAGGCCCTCTTCATTTTTCAGCTCTAATATTATTAAGTGAGTGCCTCTTCAGTTGTGACTCAAACATCATTGAAGCATGGAATCTGCTGGGAAGAAGATGGAGCTGAGTTTCTGTGCCATCTTTCTACTTTTGACTCCAGTATTCAATTTGGCTGAACTTGGCTGCCAGTGGAGCCAAGTTTCATATATTTGTCAAACAGTGCCATGTGGTATCTTGGAATCCCAAGTGATCCTAAATCATAAAATAAGCAGTCAGGGAAGGCCCAGATCCTATATGGCTCCAAACTCCCTTTGTCTAGGTGTTGGAACTGTGTGGTGAGGTATCACTTTCCTCTCTCTTCCTCCCACCCCGCAGCCCCAGCTAGTAAGCCTTCCTGAGCATTTCTCAGTTGTTGCTTCCTGCCTCCCTCCCTTCTATTGCAAGCTTAGTTGCTTGAACTGGGTATGGCAAAGGCTGTCCCTTTTTCTTGACTAGCACTTCAGACAGGAACTCTGAAGTGGATCATAAGGGTAGCAAGGTTACAATGGAGCAGAATGGCTAGATGCACATGGCTAGAAAGCAGTTCCCTACACAGGTATAGGAGGTCAGCTATGATTCTGTGACTTCTTTGCAGCCTTCTGTACTGCTGTGCCCTGCCTTAGTTGACCCAGTTGAGAGCTGTGTTTTTGGTAATCTCTGACTAAATGGTATCTGGTTTGTCTGTCCATCTTGTGTTTTCCAACCCCCTCGCTCTGTAGAAGCAGAGTGGAAACTGTCAAAAATAAGACTGACAGGAAAGATAGCTGGCCTTCTGAGCCTTTTCAGGCATGTTCATTCATAGGCCAGTGGCATGTGAGCAGATGTCTGTGCGATAGTATTTCATTGTAAATGTGCCAGTCCAACTGAAGGTGGAAAGTATATTTGTCATGCTCCCTTGTAAAAATAATAATACCCCCTTGCATATGATAAACAGATGTGTGTGGGAGAATACTAGCTGGAATAATTTCCCTTGAAATGCTGTCTTCATGCAGGGAACTTGGGGGGAGAGCAGTGTATTACAAGGTACTGTGTAATTCAACAACTGGTATCTTCCAAATGCAGAGGGCGGGGGGGGGGGGGGGGGAGGGAAGCAGAGAATTGCTGATCCTTTTATAGTTGCCTCCAAGGTTTAACCTTTTTTCTACTCTCAGGTATGGAGGTAATGAGAGGTAGAGGGTTTTTGATGAGATCTACTATCTTTATTTGCTTTGCATAACCAACTCTGTCTGAGCTAGCAGGACTCTAGAACATGCTGGCAAGGCTCTCACTGGATAGCAAAATGATTTGACTGAGCTTGTGATACCTCTTTCTGTAAGGGGTAGTATCAGAGGGTTTCCACTTTGTTTGACAAGGGGATGACTCCTTCCTCTTTTAACTTGGTCTACGTGGCTTCCTTCTTCCCTTTTGCTGCACACAGTGAGAGGCAGGATGTGGCAGGTGCACTCCCAGTACCCCTTGCCATTAGTGTCCTCCTGCCAGAAGCAAGGTCGGAGACTACTACCACCAACAACCAAATCTCAATAGTATTGCTGTCATCATGTTTGGGCTATATTTTCTAATGTACTGTGTCAAATTGTTCTGAGGGGCAGGATGATCCTGGGGTTTCATTGTGCTCCTCTCATCTCAGCAATGAAGGTATTGGAATTTGTTTGGAGAGTGTTTGTGTGTGTGTTGCCTTGGTACCAGTGTGCCACTGCTGCTTGGTGTTGACTTTGTACCACAGTTTGACTGGGCTCTCCTGCCTCCAGGTGTGGTTCAGTATTTACTTTAACTGTCTCTCTTATAATAAAAGGCAGCCTGTTTATGTAAAGTGTAGATTTTCCAGAACACTTCCCTTTTGATCCAAACATAAATTACCTGTGGGGCATTGACTGTTCTGTTTGACAAAACAGGAGATTAGATGCTGTGGACATTTTTGACTGTATGTACAAGCACTTGACACAACCAGCTCTATTTGGAGAATTCCTTATTCAGTGTTCTTTAAGACCTGCCTTTTTAGGTGGCCCTGAAAGTAGAAGGTGGCGGTTTCCAGTGGCGAGCTACTTGAATAAGTGTTGAACCACTCCAAATGAGTTAGCTGTAAATAAGTGTTGGCCTCACACAGTAAAGTAAATGTCTGCTGCTTTGTCAATTTTTTAAGGGCGGGGATGTGGCTAATCCTATTGTGAGGTGGTCACTACAGGCGACAGATCAGGAGAGAGTAATTAGGCAGAGCTGCTTAGAGCAACCTCCCATCCTTGGAGGCAGGAGAAAAAAACTTTCTGGACACCTCACCCCCACTGCCGAAGATCACATGTATCTGATCTGGAAACTTCCTAAAGGTTGTGACTTAGAAATTTGCCTCTGCTATGGCAGGAAAGCTTGAGCTGCCCTATGGGTGGTGGTAGAAGGTTTTATCATTGTTTCTCAAAAAAAAAAAAAAAAGGGGGGGGTGTTGTAGTTTCAACCACAAGACGCCAGATCTGTGGTGATAAATGTGGTTTATTAAGAGATCTCTGTCGGAGACTATGTGCCCAAATCCTTCATTCATTTTGCCAAACAAAACATGATATCCTCAGCCAGCAAACGTCTATGATGAGGACCTCCTAATCCCCTTGGTACTTGCAACTCAGCCAGCTCAGGAATTGCACCTACCTGTTGGTGACAAGGATGTTGTCCTAGCACTTCACATGACTACCCATTTTTAACAAAGTAACTTAGAATACATCTAAAGAGGAGTGGAAGAAGCAATGTATCCACCATCTTTTGCTCACGTAAACAGGCCATCTCTTCTTTAATTATTATTATTATTATTATTTTGCTAATGAGGCGGGTACTGTTTTTTCCATTATTTTCATTATTTTCATTATCCATTATTTTCCCTTATCACAGTGTGATGGAAGGGAAGGGGACATGGTAGCAGTAATAGCATTCTTGGAATAGATCACCTGTGTCTGCTGCCCTTTTTTCACTGAACTGAAGGCAGTTTTTCCCCCCCTTTCTACCTTAACTAGAGTGTTCTTTTGATCCAGGAGGAACTGGGGCATACTGGGACAACTGCAGTCATTCTTGACTCAAATGTACATTCAGGAGGTCTGTATAAATGCAACAAAATGTAACCTTCCCTGAAGACTCTAGCAAACTTATTTCTCCAGTCTTTCCTCCAGGAATAGTAAGACTGGAGCAGTGCTCTTACTTGGTCCAAAGTGGGAGATTATACAGCGTATCCACACTTTCTGACTCAGAGGCATGTGTGCCTGGCACAACAGCTCGCATTTACCAACAAGTGGCCAAGATGCAGAGAGAGGAAGCTTATCTCAGCAGGAGTCAGTCAGAGAAAGAGTGTGTAGCCTTTCCTCCAACGTAGAGTCTTCCCGTCCACTGTCCATTGTCTCTGTTCCTTCAAAACAGCCAGAATCCCGTGGAATGTCCCCTTTTGACTCTCCAGGAGCCTGCTGAGCCTCCATGCATCCTCCATCATCTTCAGCCTCACTGCTTGCTGCAGAAAGAAAAACTAGCTGTTACAGGAAAATCTGAGTGCTACACTGGGAGGGATGAGGCAATGTCATGATACGGAGCATTGCATACCTTGCTACAGCTTTATCTGAGCTTTATCTGCTCAGGGGCAGGATACCTATCATGTCTAGTGGGCGACCTAGCAAAGGCAGCACTTTTTCAAGATTTACCACCTTGCAGCATGAAAAATGGGAAGCTAGCAGGGTGGGCCTGATTAGTATTTGGGAGAGGAACTGCCAAGGATTACCAGTTGCCGTATCGGATGCTTTCAGAAAAAGACAATGGCAACCACCTCTTGTGTATTTCTCACCTAAGAAAACCCTGTGGAAATTCATGAGCTCACCTTGAGGTCAAGTTGACAGGTGACTTGATGGTACACGTGTGCACACATGCATATCTCTTAGATTAAATCAGACTGCATGTCTAGCCCTGTGTTTTGTCACTCAAACTTGCAGGAACCCCAGGAGTCTCATTGTCTGTTCCTTTCTTAAGTCTCCTCCACATAGGGCAACTCTGTTGGGAGGTTGCGGTACAGTTGGCCCTCTGTTTTTGCAGGGGATCTGTTCTGGACCCCCCCACGAAAATGGAGACTCGCCAATATTCAAGCCTCATAGGCTTGAGTGAGGCGCGCCCCTGCATGTGCGCGCCCCATTGATTTTGACAGAGGCTGCCTTTCCGTGAATATTCAAAACCATGGACCTCAAGTCCGCGAGAACAGAGTGACGACTGTATTTGATGATGTAGGTCTAGGTCTAAAAACTAATCAAAACCATTGTTGTCTTGGACTATTTTCTGACAATTCACTGTGCCGGTTACAACATTTTATTCCCACCTTTTTTTTTTATTCCAAGACATATCAGAACAATGTTCAGATTCTAAAACATACTGTTCCTTTTCCTTTCTTTTTTTTAAAAATGAGGTTATAGTGCATCAGCGAGGCAGTGAAATGGCACTTTCACTGAATGGCACTGTAACTTAATTTTTAAATTGGAAGAGAAAATTTGCCTTTTGATCCATGGGACCACCTCAGCAAACTACAGTCTAGTTTAAAAAAAAAAATTTGGAGGAGCACAGGAAGTTGCTGCAAACAGCCCCTAAAAAGAATGGAATGAGTGTGCACAATGGTGGCAACAACCAGCAAAACCCAAGGCACTATATCGTGAGAAGTGACATTTTTTTAAACCAGTCTAGAGGAGCCTGGCATACTTTTGCATTCAAAGCAGATATTCTACTACTGAGCAAAGGAGGAGAAGCAGCTGGGTATTTCTGAAGTGCTTACTGTCATAATCCAGTAGTAGGTCTGCGGCCGTAAGCAGCTTGGCACGGTGCTGTGGGTCAGTTATATTCAGTTCATTCAGGTGCGTCTCCTGGAGCTCCTTGAAGTCCTCCAAAGTCTGATAGCCATTCAGTAGCAATGTGGAGGCATGTTCCTGAGATGGGATGAGGGACAGAAGTAAGAGTGAGTGTGATGTGCTGATCAGAGCTTATTAGACAGACAGATTGGTACTGGGATAGGATGGGACGACAGATGGGATAGTTCATGTGCTGCTGCTGTATCAGAAGCTAGTGAACATAAAATTATATACTCCCATCCCCATGTTCAGGGGTCAGCTGTGTCTTTGAGGGTGGGGATGCTGAACTGCTCCCGTCATGACTTGCCACTGGTTTAGTAGTGTGGCTGATGAGAATTAGAGTTCAGAGATGTCTGGAAGGACCTGTTTACCCATCCCTGCTATAGTGAAATGGTGGGGGTGAATAATTGTTTCTAGTGGTAAGACTGGATGTTTTTCATTGCAGTGGATGATACGCTCGATTGTCCCATGTTAAGAAAGCCCAACAAGGAAGGCAGCGAATACCAGAATCTGGTGGCTCCTTAAAGACTAACCAATTTATTATACCGTAAGCCATGCTAATGTCACCACTTTTATTATTACATATCTATTGTTAGGAGATGTCACAGTGCTTATGTTGCATCTGTTTTAGGCTTTAATGCAGTGATGAATACAATATGGTCTGTAGGCTGAATGCAGCCCCCAGACTTGCACCGGTCCTCCCCCAGCCTCTGCCTTTCTGGTAGGAAAAAAAAATATGCCCCATAAAAGTATATTGCTGCTTCTGGAGGCTTATTTGAGTGGCAGTTCATTTTATTTTATTTTAAAACACACCATACCACCTTGTTGGAAAAGCCGACATGTCCAGTTTTATTCTTAGCTTAAAATGGAGTGGTGTGACTCACTGTGGAGGTACCTGTCACAGTTGCCTATTTCTGCTTTAACTGATTTGTCTGGGGCTGTACTTTTTGCATACTGTTTTCCCTCTGTCTCTTCCCATATGAGATAGTATACATTATACAGTATATGCATAGCTGCCAAATGAGGAAAATACTTCATGCATATAATGAAATGAAATTTAGATATGAAAGCTTATGCCGTAATACATTTGTTAGTCTTTTAAGGTGACATGAGCTTCTTTGTTCCAGGGTGGAGAAGATGTCCAGTTTCTGTTGTGGAAATAATGAAGCACACTTTTGTGTTTAAATACTGTTTATCTGAAGGAGCAGCTTCAGAAAGGTTTTACCCTTTAACTAATTGTGGCACAACAACATGGGTACAACACTGTGCTGCTGCTTTCTGCCATGTCTCAAACATAAACTTGCACACCTTCTCCCTCCTCAAAGTAGGCGTCTCTAAATGGGGGGAGAGTTCACACGTCTGTGCCATTGCCTGCATTCCCTTTCATCTTTTCTGGAGATCTTGGAAGGTCACCCTTGGTTCCCTCCGCTTGCATTTAACATGGCTCCTGTTCCTACTGGTCCTAGGGTAGACCGACAATTGATCTGAGTGTTTAGGGCAGCCTTGCAGATCCAGGAACATTGGTGGATTTCACGGTTCCGTTTCGTTTAGGGCTGTTGTCCTCTAGATATGGGTGCACTATGACTCCAGCACTCTCTCATTAGCAGACTGGCTACAGTAGATGAGAATTTGAGTCCAGCGACATCTAGAGGACTGCAGGTCACCAGCAGTACACTTGACCAATAGTGGCTCCCAAGATTTTGAATGTGGAGAGCCTTCCTAGCATTTGCAGGAGATTCCAAGGATTACAATGCAGACTTTCAGTGTCAAAACCATATGCCCTGTTGCCAACCTTCCTACACTCCCCAGCAGCAGCACTGTTTTGCATGTCTGTGTTGGGGGCCTCAGCTGGCAGGAAAAGCTCACCTCAAGATTGATGCGCTCCAGCAGTTCGTGCAGAGTCTTGGGTTTAGGTCTCTTGCTCCTGTGGCGTGAACAGCTCTTTGCAGCCGGTGCCTGTTCTTCTGGGATGACATCCACATAGATGAACTTAAAGGAGCCCACTTTGTTGTTCAAAATACCAGTCCAGGTGCCCACAGGGGGCTTGGCAATGATGTGGATGATGTCCCCTTTCTAGGTCAGATGCAAAAAGATTACTTTTTTTTATGTGGTTTGTCTTTCAGCTGTTTGCCTCTTAATAAAACACAACTTGAATACTTGGTTCTGCAGTAATTATAGCATGAGAATTGAACTGAGTGTGGTCTTGTAGAAGATGGACAAATCAGAGGTTGGAAAGGATAGTTGGGGGTGGGGTGGAGTGGGGACTAAAAGTCCCAGAATTAGATTTTCAGATGGAAGAAAAAGATAAATGAAGCAATGGAAAAACAAAGGAGGTTAAAAACCTCTGTAAAATTCAGGGGACAAAGCAAGACATCATGATAAAACATCCTCTGAAGCCACCTTCAGTGAAGTGGTGATGAAGGGCATTTGATTTCAATCTCTCCCTTCATTGCATGAGTCTAAACTGGGGAGAGGAGCCTGTGTTTTGGATTTCAGCTCCCAGAAGCCATAGTGGGCATGGCCAATAGTGAGGAACTTTGGAAGTTCTAGATGTAAACCTCTGGGGTGCCACGCGTTCCTCCTCCCTGGGGCCAACATATTTCATGTTTGATGACATGAGTTTGTTCTTTGAATGCTTCAAGGACTGCAAATATTTGAATATGAAAACTTTTGCACAGGGACCAAAGAGACAACTGTTCTGCAAGACCTGCTTTCTATTCTCTGTGCTTTTGGATGAGGCTTTGATTGTGCAATTGTCCTACCTAAGAACTTTCACAGGGTGTCTAGATGTCATCTTCATAACTTGTGTTTTCCCACTATCTTCCACCTCCAATTCAGTAGGGAGAAACAAACTAGCTGCCCACTAGTCTAAGGCCTCTCCATCTAGAGGCAGCCTTGGACCAAAGTAGCATGGTTACTTACCTGGAGTTTCAGCGAATCTTTGTCATATGGGCTGGGGATGAAATCTGTATGAACTCTGGCTCTTCCACAGAAGGGGCCACTGTATGGCGGAGAGCTGGGCTCATCTCCCTTCTTCTTGTGGTTACTCTCCATCAGTCTGGGACTGGATGCATCACTCCCTGCTTATACATAATAAATTACATGATTGAAATCCTTCCACAGTATCTTTCATGCATTTGACCAAGGGTGGGAATTTTTAACCCCCCAGAAGTTGATGGACTTAGCAACTTCAACCAGTGCTGAAAACAGAAGGATAGTCAGGAGTACCAACTCCTGATTTGCCTTCAAGATAGCAGAGGACCAATTGCAGATATTTAGGGGTCAGGAAGAGCAAAACCACTACCTTCCCAGAAAACCAGAAAACTCCCCACAAGTGCTATGGATAATGCAGCCTCTTTTGCCTATCTAATCTACTGTTGCTTCAAGAGAGTGGTGGGGAACCTATGGCCCTCCAGATGTTGTAGGACTCCTGTGTCTCCTGAGTCAGGAAGGCCAAGAGGAAGGGAGGATGTGGAGCTATAGTCTTGCAACATCTGCACAGCCATCCGTTCTCCAACACCTTCCTCAATGCAAGTGTTTGCTCTTAACATACAGGCCTAATTTCTGTTGAGATTCTAAGCCTGGACTGAGGCCTCTGAGTTGATTTATACAATCAAATACTCCCTCTTCCTTAACTATCCTTGTCCATAGAAAGCTAATGTCCCAGGGAGAAAAGCAAAGCTCAACTCAGAAAACTAAAGTGCCAGGGAGAAAAGCATGGGGTTTGCTGTGTGGGAGAAGCATCCTGTGTTGGGAGTTACTGCCTGAGCGCCAAAGCCCTGGTCCAGAACCTAGTAATGTTACCTTTTGCACTGCAACTCTTATAATTCTCCAGTCAATCTAGCCACTGGTCATGCTGCCTAGGGGATGCTGGGAGTTGCAGTCCAAAAGGTAACTGAGACTCTGTCTCTACGCACCCATGGCCTTAGCCTTTAGAGGAGAAGGATCCACGCACCAGTTGAGGACCGAGGGCTGCCAGTCTCTGTTTCTGGAAAAACAAGGGCTTCGTCCTCCGTAGGGCTGTTGACAGGTGAGGATGCAGCAGCCTCATTTTCAGAGCCTCCCTGCAATAGGAAAACATGTTAGCTGTAAGTGTCTCCTTGGTTCTGAGAGCAAAGCAGCAGGTTCCTAGGGTTGCTCTAGTTAGGTTATTTGTCCCTGATTCCCTGCAACATGAGACTTTGTTCCTCTAGCCTCCCCTCAGTTCTGCAGAAAAACCTTTCTCCAAGGAAATTGCTGGGAGTTTTGTTTTAAAAGTTGTAATATGGCCTGTCATTGTGCATTCCAGTTTTCAGTGACCTTGTACCCTCTGGATGTGCTGAAGTATTAACTCCATCCCTAGCCACTGCTAGCTGGGAATGATGTGTGTCGCAGTCCCTCACATCCAGAAGAAGGTGCCAAGTCGACAAAGGCCAACAGCAGCTTTGACAAAAGTACTTTCAGATGGGGTTCTCTTTAATGTGAGATGTTGGCAGGGTGGGTGGGACTGAGCTACTGGTCGTGCAAAGTGCACAGTGTGTCATTGAGTTATTGGAGTCTATTTAAAGAACATGCTAAGTGTGTCATAAACAACCATGCCTTGAATAACAGGGATAGGAGGTGGTCCTGGCTGCTGTTAGACTCCGAAGGAAATCTCCTGTTGGTGCTTTCTTACCAGGGCTAATAGGTTATTTTGGTGGCGGCATGGAGGAGAGAAATCTCCTTTCCCATACAGTACTTTTCTGACAAAAATCAGAACGTCTCCACTCTTGTTAATTAAATACATAAACTTTGATGCTATATAGGGTCTTACCTTGGCTTGATCAGTCAGAACCTATTGGCAAGTAAAGAATTACGGCTTGCCCAGGTTGTCCTAAATTTGGAAGTGGGAGATGGACCGCAGACTCTGGGGATAATTCTGGCTGTGTTTTGTACCAGATGCTGAACCAAAGCCTTGCTACAGGGCCTGCATCAGGTGTCAGCTTATCAAACACTTGCCAAGCTCACATCCCTTGCATGGTCCCTGCTGTACAGTTTCTGCTCTGCAAACATACTAGCTGAAGAGGCTGGACTGGGCATGGCGACTGAGGGCATCTTTTCCTACCTTGCCACCTGAAACCAGGAGATGAAGCAGCCTCATCCCTTACCTGCTCTGCCAGTGCTCTTGCTGCTGCCTTGCCCATCTTCCTGTTCATAGTCCGAGAGATGGCGGCTCTCCATCTTTTGCCCAGCTTCAAGCTACTGCTTCGGCCTGTGTCATCGTTGCTGGGCATCAAATTTGCCTGGTTGCCTTCAGGGACCTGCACAAAGAGGCAATGAGTCTGAGCCCTTTCAAACGGAGAAGTGGGTGTTCCCTGCCTGAGACATGGGTTGAGGTAAATCAATCTTAGTGGTAGTTCTGGCTTGGTCTATTAAAATATAATATTGATGATCATGATCATGATCATCACCATCATGATCTAGTAGCCTCGCTTCCACCAGGAATGGGCCTTTTGCAAAAGCAATGGCTTTTAATTATCCATCCAAGACCAGGAATCACCAAAATACAGTTTTACACCTGCAGTGTATTGCTGCTGGGAAAGTCATCCTTCCTCCAGCAACTGCAAGGACTGCAGCTATATCCTGGGAAAAGGGAATCCCGAGTGAGATGGCAAGTAACGCCATCATCATCATTCCTGCTAATAACAAAGTGCAGGGCCTTTGACCCTGCAAGCCATGGTTCCATTACAACATTAATACTGAGCAATCATTGCTGGGACAGTTGGACTGTAGGGTAATCTGAACAGATGGAGG
This sequence comes from Phrynosoma blainvillii, assembly GCA_026167975.1. Lineage (NCBI taxonomy): Eukaryota > Metazoa > Chordata > Lepidosauria > Squamata > Phrynosomatidae > Phrynosoma > Phrynosoma blainvillii. Next base: position 10,723,154 of record JANUYF010000009.1, read on the forward strand.
GATATTGGAATCAGCTGCCATCCCTTGACTCCAGCAATGAGAGAGAAAAGACTGAACATGGATGGGAAAAACAAGATGCCCGTGATCTGGCCATGTAGCTGACCCAGGAGAATAGTAGGGTGGAGCCCATGGGAAGTAACAGGTGAATTGGACCAGGATGGATGTATGAGTGACTACACCTGAGTAGAGCTTGAGGCTCAGATATGGTGGCCTAGGCTTCAATCTTATTGTTAGTCTCAACTAGAGTACACCTACTAAATCAATAAGATTCATTACATGTTGACTCAATGAGTCTACTCTTTTGGGGAATAACCAATATGATTTAGGCCAGTGGAACTCAAACGTTTTACCCTTGGGACCATTCCCCTTTACATCTATATGTGAATGTTGCCCCCTCCCATATTACATTTAGGTAGTGTGCGTATTTTCATCCACACATTCACATATATTCATCTTTTAACAATGGCATAACATTGTTCAAATTAGAACAGTTTTACTTAAGTAAATTCAATATTCACTTCAACACATGTGTACATTTTACACATTAAAAACTTTGGGGGGAGGAGAAAGGGTTCTGGGCCTCCAAATCTCACCCCCCCCCGAGCAATTCTCGCACACACTTGGGGGTCCCATCCCACCATTTGAGAACCACTGATTTAGGCCACACTCACCTCCTCTTCCAGACTGAATGCCTTTTCGGTGGTCAGAGGAGAACTGGGTTTGGACTTAGCAAAATCTTTGAAGCTGCTGGAACGCTGCAGTGACAACTGATGGGAGAAGCAAGAGATCAGTGTGGGTCCCAAGGTGATAGAATTGGAAGGAAGACATTATGGAGACTGTGAAGGAAGATATTATGGAGACTCCCGGATGTACCTGTAATCAGTCTGGCTGCCATTTTCTGAACCAGTTGGAGTATCTGGACTTAGTACAAAGCCCAGTGTATAGTGAATTACAGAAATCCAGCCTTGTGGTTACCAGCACATGCACGACCATCTTTAGGTCCCTCAATTCTAGGAAGGGATGCAGTTAGCATATGAGCCAAAGCTGATAACAGGCACTCCTGATGGTCACATCTATCTGACCTGACATTTGGAGAGACGGAGCCAGGAACACTCCCAAACTGTGAACACAGTCTTTCTGGGGGAGTGTGACTCCATCCAGAACTGGCTGACACACTCCAGCCCAGATTAGGACCCTTGATAGCAAGCACCTCTGTCTTACCTGGATTCAGTTTCAATTTGTTTTTCTTCATCCAATCCATTACCACTTCCAAGCATTCATTCATAGGAGAAGCACTATCCTTAGCTGAAGCTGTTTTTGAAGGCATGAAGAAGTATATTTGGGTGTCATCAGTGTAATGATAGCATCCTGCCCTGTGCCTCTGGATGATCTCTCCCAGTGGTTTCATGGAGATGTTGAATAGCATTGGGGATAGAATGGCACCTTGTGGTATGCCATATAACAGCCCCTTTTTTGAGGAACATCTATCCCCAAACACCAACATCTGGAATCTGCCTGAGAGGTAGGAGTAGAACCACTGCAGCACAGTGTCTCTGATTCCCAACCCTCCTAAGCATTCCAGAAGGTTACTATGGTTGATAGTATGAAATGCCGCTGTGAGGTCCAAAAGCACCAAGAGGGACACATTGCCCTGTCGGTGTTAAGACAGAAATCATCCACTAAGACAACCATAGCAGTCTCAACTCCGTATCCTGCTCTGAAGCTGGTTTGGAATGGGTCGAGGAAGTGTGTGTCATCCAAGACCGCCTGGAGTTGGAAGGCAACTGCCTTCTTAATCACCTTGCCCCCCAAAAAGAAAGATTTGATACTGGTCTGTAATGATTAAGATCCAGAGGACCCAGGGAAAGCTTTTACAGCAGTGGTCTATAGACTGTAAACTCTTTGAGGCAGGGTCCTGCTCTCCTGTAAAGGGTCATACATGTTGATAACACGAGATAGAGACATAATAATAATAATAATAATAATAATAATAATAATAATAATGGTTGAAGACAGATTTTAATACTAAGCTAGGATTTAGGGATGATGACTTGACAAATGGGAACTGAAGGAGTGTGGCTGAGTATCAAAGAAGGTAGTAAGGCTCCCTAAGGAAGCATAAACTGTTTTTGGGTAAGCTCCTGCCTCAGTGTAATTCCTTTTACAGCGTGCCTATTAACAAAGGCTTTCATCTGAGGCCAAGCTCCAACAGAGAGGCAGCACAGCATATATTTCTGCTGAAGGAGTTACACTGAGGATGGAGTTACAACAACTGATCACACCACTGGACAACTGACCAAATACCTGTGACCATGCTGATACATGTTCATACAGGAATGGCATGGGGCAAATTTCTCATGGGATGCAGTTATGCAATGACTTAGAAGGACATGGCAGCTTCCACTATATTTATACCTGTTGCACAGCCATGATCAGGATGGATCATTGTGCTACAGCCAAACACGTACCACTGCTGGTATAAAGGAAGACATGTCAGCATTAGTCTGCAAGTTTGCTCACTCCCAAGGGTGGATTTTGTTAGCAGAACTGAGGACTCTAGTCCTTTGTTTATCGGGGACACTATGCCATAGAGGAGTCAGTGCTGTCTGATCTCAGTGACAAAATACTGGCTTGGATGGAAGAGACTGCTGTTCTGCAAAAGGTGTCCATGTGTATGTGTGTGTGATTTCAGTCCTCTGTTTCATGAGTGGGCATTAAATAAATCCAGGTTTGCTGGTTGATCTCTGGATATTGCGAATAAATCAGCAAGGGTTTTGGATTCCCAGTATAGTAACAAGAGGAAAACACAAAGCCCCAATTCTTTCCTAATTTTTTTGAGTGTGGAAATAATAAAACGACATTTGGAGGAAACGGGACTAGGGTGTATGTTTCATAAAATGTGAAGTGATTTTCTAGCCCAGAAAAGACAGTCTTGCTCAGAGGCCCTTCATTCTGTGCTTGTGTGTTTGCCTCCTTGAGCAGGTATTTTTCCTGTGACACAGGTTGGTACATTTGGGGAGTCTAGTGAAAAACAGCAATGAAGCGGACCCCTACGCCTCAGTGTGACTCCTGTTTTATTTGAAGGGCTGGCTAGTCCATGTCCAAGTTAAATAAAAGGACTCCTAAGAAGAGAAAGAGAAGCAGTGCTCAAGTTTGCCCATCCAGAGTGAGCACTTGGATTGCAGACAGAGCATGAACGTAGGTTCTGCACTATGAGGAGGTATTTCAGTTTAGTTTTTAGCCATTTCTAAGTGTACACCTATAACCACATGCAAATTTTATGTAAATTATAGTCCTTTTTTTGCTTCTTTACTTTCCATTAGTGGCCATCCTAGATCTAAGATTTGAAGTCAACTGCACCATCCGTTGACACATCTTGCCATCTTCAATCACCATGTCTGATCTGCCTTCCTTTCAGCTCCCCTCTCTTTGTAAGGTTGCCCAAAATCTACACTTTAGATCTTTGCAGAAAGCAGAGGAAGTGGGTTAGTTCACCATGTGCCCAGCAACAGCACCCTTTGAATCTGAAACACCTGGCTGAGCAGCAAAGGCTGGGGGCAGGGAGAGACTTCCGGGCTTCTCAGCAAAGAGGCTGCAGAAACTAGAGAGTGTGCAGTGTGCACTTATTTGAGGTCTGGGAATGCAAATATATGTAAACTCAGACTGCGCACCTCAGCGCATTCAGCAGAGCAAGCAAGGGCCTGAGGTGGCAGCAGCATTTGCAGGTTATAGCCAAGGACACAGAGTTCACCATTTTATTCTGCCCAAGGAACACAACAACAACTGTTTAATGCAAAGGCCAAGTAAGAAGCCAGCAGCTGCCTTCCCCCTTCCTTGCGGGGAAACAGGAACCAGAAACTCATCATGCTTACATGTACATGCATCTCTTTGTGGTAGGCAATGGTCACACTCCTGAGTGTCACTTTCAGCTCAGTCAGGCTGCAACTTCTGCAACTCTGCAAAGGGTCCTGAGGTCGAAATGAAAGTGCACAATAGCAGCTGCTGTCTGCAAAAGGTATGCATCTCCTCAAAGCATACACATTGCACAAACTCACATGTGCTGTAACTTGTTTCTGCATGCATCTGATGAACCAGGCTATTGCCAGCAAATTGTCGGCAGGGCTTTCCTTTTTGAGGGTTTCTTATCTCTACCCACTCGGCAACACCATCCAATTTGGTGTCTATTGGACTTTTTTGATATCTAAAATTAATTTCTGTTTTTACGAATACAGAAACTGCTATGTTTCTCTTTCCTTTTGTTCTCTTCCTACCATGGAACTGTGTGTTTCATCTAAGGATGAAGACAAATCCACACCACACTGAATTTTACCACCAATACATCTGTTTGTTCCAATGGTCCTTGGCGTGCCTGAAACATGTGTGACACTATTTCACCTTGCTTCATTTAAATCTGTGCTTCCTCCCCAGTTCTATCTTAAAAGCTGACCATGTAGTCTTCATGATCTCAGCATCAAGTTGGTCTTTTTATCCCTCCTCTTTCCCACACACCCCCCCTGACTTTACAGCATCTTGGCTGATGAAAGAGATCTGGAGATTTCAAAAGCTTGTCCACCATTTTGCCATTATCTAGTTGGACATAATAAAGATGTTGCCCAAATGTAGGTATTTTAAAATCCATCATGAATTACTTGGTTTCACTGGCATAGGAAGTCTAGTGCTTTAGTCTATAATATCCATTGTTGTTGATGCATACCTTCAAGTTGTTTCTGCCTTATGGTAACCCTAAGCCAACCCAGTCATGGGACTTTCTTGGCAAGATTTGTCAACTTCCTCTGATACTGAAGGAGTGTGACTTGCCCAAGGTCACCCAGTGGGTTTCCATGGCTGATGGGGATTCAAACCTTGGTCTCCAGAGTTATAGTCTAGTGCTGAAAACATTACACCATGCTGGCTCTCAACATAGGACGTTATCACACAGGGGAAATCTGTTGGTTAATCCACACAAATCCCAAACAAAAACTGAATTTGCACCTCATGATTTCACACGACGTCGCACTGAAACTGGTCAGAAACTGGACAGAAACTGGTATTATCCGAGATCTTTTTAATTTTGGGAGTTTAGAGGAAATGCATTTGCGAAATTACAGTAATTTCGCATTTACTGTAATGTGAAAAGCAAATACGCACGGACAATTCTCTTTTAAAACCTGGAGGAGGGCCAAGAGGAGGAGGAGGAGGGGCCTCCAAGGAGGGAGAGTCCTGGCTCCTGCCATGCAAGGAAGGGAAGGCAAGGCAAGGCAAGGATAGGGAAGTTTGGGATGGAGGAGAAGTTTGGCATTTGGGATGGAAGGAAAAGGAGGGGAAAGAAGGCTTCCCTCGCAGCAGTTGTGGGTGGATGTGGATGCAAGTGTGGGGTGTGCTTGTGGAGCAACTTGGAGCTCCATCTCACCATGAAGTTCTGCCCTGCAGGTCCTACAAAGGGGAAAGGCTTATGGGGGGCATGGGAGCTACCTCCAGTTTCCCCCTCTCCTGGGCATCATCCAAGGTTCTGGCTCTCCCCAGGGAACACCCAGCCCTTCCTTCCTTCTTTCCTTCCTTCCCTTTCCTCCTCCTCCCCCTCCTTCCCTGTCAGCTCTGCCTGTGATCCTACCCTCCTTGCTCATCTCCCCAGCAGCTGACAGCCTCCAATGCTAGGAAAGGAGAGAGAGAAAAGGGAGGCTGAGCCATCTCAATCCCGCCCTTGCCTCAGCTTGCGTTGCCTTGCCTTTCCAGCCTCCTCCTCCTCTGCTCTCTTGAGAGGTCCTAACCCCAACGGAAGGGGGTTAAGACCTGTGTAGGCGGACATGACTCCAAATGGAGGACAGTCTGACATTTCCTCCTGGGAAATGCAGGACCCGCCCTGGAAAAAGGAGGAGTCTGGTCATGAAACACACCCATTTCCAGTACATGTACGGGTTCTTTTCACTTGTGTATGAAAGTTAAAAACATATTTTTTTCGCTTTTAACTTAATTCCGTGATTACTGTAATTACGTGCGCAATTAAGCTCTTTTTTCGCTTCTTTTCGGGATGCTTCATTTCCACTTTATTATCCCTTTAACAACGAAACTGGCCCATGTGTGATAACGTCCATAGACACAATACCTGGCCATTGGCCATATTGGCTGGGTCTAAAGCCTCTGGAAGATACCAATTTGTTTATCTTATTAAGTTATCAGGGGTGCTGTTCTTTTGGACTTGTGCAGACTTGGGATGAAGGCAAGGAATTCAAAAGAGCACATGAAGGAGCAGTAGAACCAAGCAATGGCACAAGGGAACTTCATACCCTGCCCCAAATGAGAAGGCACAAAATAAGAGCTACTATATTAAACTCATCAATCAATTGGATAAATCAGTTTGAAATATGCCTTTCATGAATAGAGCAGCAAATTTAAAAAAAGAGAAAACTTTTTTGAAGCTATAAATGCTTGGAGAGGGATCTTGTAGCACCTTTGAGACTGGCCTTTGCAGACTGCCAGAAATAGTGCAAATTGAGTCCACTTTAACTGCCCTGACTCAGTGCTAGGGAATCATGAGAACTGTAGTTTATTGTGGCACCAGAGCTTTCTGACAGAGAAGTCTCAATGTCTCAGAAAAAAATACAATTCCCATGATTCCCTAGCACTGAGCCAGGGCAGTTAAAGTGGACTCAATTTGCACTACTTCTAGCAGTCTGCAAAGGGAGAAAGAAGTTGGCTGCATGAGCTTTTGTAGACCAAAGTCTACTTCCTCAGATGCATTCAGAGGAAGGCAAAGTCTACTGAGGAAATAGACTTTGGTCTATGAAAGCTCCTGCTGCCAACTTCTTTCTTTCAGTGAGTCTCAAAGGTGCTGCAAGATCTCTCTACGTACTGATTCTACAGATTAACCAGGCTATAAATGTTTATTATCAACTGCAGATGAGAAACACCTTTTTAGACGAGGCATTCCCCTTAGCTCATGCCAAGGAAGAAAGTCTCTTCTGTTTGCTAGTCTCTAACAACTCCCAAGGAAAATAGGCCTCCTCAGAAAGATGTGTTTTGCTTATATGCAAATAAAACTGATTGAAGCCCCTACTACATATTTGTTCATATTGGGGATGCAGGTTTAGATGCAACCCTAGTGCTGAGGACAGCGAACAAATCCAGCACAGGATGCAGTTGTCTTCATGTTCTCAGGCTGGACTATGCAGCTCCCACCTGCGCTGATGCTGGGATACAGAAAGGTTGCATTGCATCCCCCTCACTAACAGGCTCTATGCTCTATGCAGGGCTGGAGAATGTGTGATGCACTGCTGCTTCAAATTTTTATAATCTCCCATCATTAGGTCCTGTGACTAGGGCTGATGGGAGCAGCAGTGCAACATCTGGTGGGCCATACGTTTCACACCCGGCCTATGCTCTTATCAGCTGTATCACCCTATGCGCTTATCAGCTGTAGCTTTCTCGATGAATACGACAACAAGGAAGATTGTTCCTGTTGAATTTCTGTATTCATGTCACTTAAAGCAGGGGTTAGATAGACTTCAAACTTGTTAGAAAAACTTACCTGCTTTTAGCAGCGATTCACCATCCAGAGACAGATGCAAACTACACATCCTTAACATTAAAAAGTTCTCACCCTAGGAGCCTGGTTAGAGTACCAGAAGGGAATGGGCTTCATGGATTTGACACTAAAAATCCACTCCTATGGTTACCCTAAGCTTTTTTTCCCAAATATCAGTTGTATTGTATAGTATAACTGAATATTGTTGAGCCTTTGGAAATCAGAAATCTTTGCAAATCACCCATAAATTGACTAGGAAAAGGTAGATCTAAATTATTTGCACCTGGCATAAAAGCACAAGCTTGCAAACTGAACACACACAACCACATCACACCTCTGCCTCAGAGGAACTATTCTGCAGCGAACAGATGAGTTTGCCAGTTTGCCCTATAGGAGTGAAAAGCGACTGCTCAGACCTCTTGACTGCAGGAGGCAAATGTGATGAACCAGGTTCATACCCTTCAACATTTTAGAGATGAAAACAGGGACACATGGTCAAGCAACATCAGAATACAGACAAGGTGGCAAAAGTTATTAATGAGGAAGAACAGACAAGGTAGGCTAGGCTGCAGCAGTTTGTTTTTGCCAGAGCCCACTGGGAAGAGCAAGATTCTGCCTCTCCTCGCCTCTTCCACTCCTCACTGAGTTAACTGCAAACTATTGCACTTTGAATTCAGTTTGCAGCAATTGAAGTAAGCTGAGGGCAAAGGAGGAAAGTGGGATGACCGAGAAACTGGGACATTTTAAAAGCAGCTGAAAAACATGGGAGCATAGAGGTTTAATTGGTACAGTTGGTGGGTATGCATGTTTGCAGAATTAACTCTTGGCATCCTTCTTCAAAGGTTGCAATCTGCTCTTGATCATGCATCGTAATCTGCATCCTGTTTAACTGGTGCGTCCTTAAAAAACTGACATAGGCTGGTTATGTTTGAGTCCATCTCTCCCAATGTCGTATGATCAAGAAGTGGTGCAAGGCACCTTGTCGTGCCACAAGAGTCAGGATGGACCTTAGCTTACGGAGGAAAATGTGTGGGAGGGATGCTAATAAATCCATAGTTTCTGAACACAGTAGCTATGAAGGGCTGACGCTGCCACCAAAGGGACTGAAATAGTCTCCCACCCTGGCCTGAAAATGTTTGGACTACAAATCCCTCCTTCCCAACCAGCATGGCCACTGACTTTGCTGGCTTAGAGACTCAGGTCACTGCAGCCCCAAAAAGCTCTGCCCTTCCATACATTGAATACAACCGTGGCCATGTTAACAAATAGGATTTAAGCTGAGACAGGACCAGACAGCGGACAACATCCCAGCTCCTGTTCCAGCTAAAGAAGCAACCGCATGAACACTTGCTTCTAACCTGGACGCGAGTGAAGATGTCGTAGCATTACACCTGAGGGCAGCAGGTTAGTTTTGTAACCTAAGAGCTTCCCTTTCCAACAGAGGAGAACATCCAGGGGGTTAGCCAGTGCTGTTTGTCTGAAGCCATCGCCTCACTCTCCTTACGGCAGGGCCAGCTCCAGGTGCTGGCAAATGATGAGTTCCTCCGAGTGCCTGCTTTCCATACTTACCTTCCTCTTTTGTGGTGGATCTTTCTCGCTAACGTTGGATGGCTTCCGCCGCAGCATGGTGCTCCCTCCAGAGACGAGCAATGTATTGAAAGCAAGGTGAAAGCAAGACGGTCCCAGAGATGGCAGGCAAGGGCACCAAGCGCCACCCGAGGCCAGGAAACATGCAGGAAATCACTGCATCACATGAGGTCCTCTTTCCCAGCAACTGGGCCTCCAGAAAGAGCAGAAGCAGGACCCAGCCCTGCGCTTACACATTTTACACAGGAAGGAAGTGGCGACTTAACATGCTCATAAGGGCTTCGCCTGAAACCCTTACGGGTGAGGAAAAGACGCCTGTTGTGTGTCTGGGAGGGGGTCAGAGAGGCAGAGAAGACACTCACAAGGATCAAGGACAAAAAAGACGGATTGGGGCAATGAGAGGCAAAGAGGCAGTGTGGTGGAGTAGTTATGAGTCGAGAGACCCATATTTCAGAAGTCCAGATTCTGGACTTCACCGTAATCCTCCAGAAGTCCATAATTCAAATATGGATTTGAATTAGGACCTTGGGCCACTGAGGCCTTCTCAATGTGAGGTATCCATCCCATGATGTGGTTGTGAGGATAAAATGGAGGGAGGAGTGTGTGTGTGAGAGAGAAAGTGCCACTACAATCTTCATAAATACCAATTCTTCCCTTCTTTCTTTCTTTCTTTCTTTCTTTCTTTCTTTCTTTCTTTCCTTCCTTCCTTCCTTCCTTCCTTCCTTCTCCCTCCCTTCTTTCCTTGGCTTACTTTCTTCTACTGCAGGGATGGGCAATGTGTGGTCCTCCAGATGTTATTGTATTGCATCTGCCATCAACCCTAGCAATCCTATCCAAAGATGAAGAGCTGCAGGCCTACAACATCTGGAGGCCACATGTTCCCCAACCCTGCTCTAAAGCGTTAAGGGAAGTATTAATGAACTTTCCCTGTGTCCCATCTCTTTTGCCATCACAATAATGAAATAGTTTAGGGAGAAGTAATGATTGCTTCAATCACCTAGTGAAATAAACTGCTGGGGATGGATTTGAACACAGGCATACAAACTCCTGATCCCAAAATTCTTTTTTTTTAAATAATAGTTTTATTAACATTCCATAAATACAACAGTTCAGTTTTTCAGATTACATCATTCATATTCATATCCATCATTGATATTCATATTACATCATTATTTGAATTTATCAGTTATTAAGTCTTCCTTCTTTCTCCCATTTTTCCTGGACCTTCATTAATCTTAATGATGTATCCAGTATCATCATTCTTTTATATACATTCTTCATTCCTAATAAATTCTCAAAAGTTTTTACAAATCACCACTTTACAAATAATATTCTCTATTTACCTTGTGTTTATAGACCATAGCAAAGCCTTTGATTGCACAGATCATGAAAGGCTATGGAATGCCCTTAAAGACATGGGACTGCCCACACATCTGATAGTCCTGATGAGGAATCTGAACTCAGGACAAGAGGCAACTGTCAGAACAGAAGACGGAGAAACAGAATGGTTCCCAGTTGGCAAAGGAGTCAGGAAAGGCTGCATCTTTCACCTTACCTATTCAACTTATATGCAGAACATATTATAAGGAAAGTAGGCTTTAACATGGAAGACAGAGGAGTGAAAATAGGAGGAAGGAATATCAACAATTCTATGATATGCAGATGACACCACAATACTAGTAGAAAACCTCACAGACTTGGAACATATACTAAGGAAGATCAAAGAAGAAAGTGCAAAGGGAGGCTTAATGCTGAACATAAAGAAAACAAAAATAATGACCACTGAGGACTAAGATCAACCTAGACAATGAAGAAATAGAAATAGTAAAAGAATTCTCATACCTGAGATCAAACTTTGGTAGAAATGGGGACTGCAGTCAGGAAATCAGAAGAAGACTAAGAATGGGGAGGGTGGCTATGAAAGAACTAGAAAAGATCCTAAAATGCAAAGACATACAACTCAGTACAAAAGTCAGAATTGTACAAGCCATCATATCCCCTATTGCCATGGATGGATGTGAGAGCTGGACAGTCAAGAAAGAAGATAGGAAGAAAATCAACTCCTTTGAGATAATGTGGTGCTGGAGAAGAGTGCTGAGGATCCCATGGACAGCGAAAAGAACAACCAAGTGGGTCCTAGAGCAGATCAAGCCAGAGATATCCGTAGAAGGCAAGATGACAAGACTTAGACCAGGGGTAGGCAACCTAAGGCACAGGGGCCGGATGCGGCCCCCCGAGGTCTTTGGACCGGCCCCAGGCTGATCCTGCCGCCGCCACCCACCATGATGATATTGATTATCGTTGTTATTACTTGTTCTTGGGGTTTTCTTGGCAAAATCTCCACAGGGGTTTTGGCATGGCTTTTCTGGGGCTGAGAGAGTGTGCATGCATATTTTTTAAATTTTTAATTTTTTAAACTTTTTTTTTTTAATTTTAATTTTATTTATTTATTTATTTATTTTTGGTGCTTCAGCCCCCCAATTGCCTGAGAGACAGCAACCCGGCCCCCGGCTCAGTGCTAGGGAATCATGGGAATTGTATTTTTTTCTGGGACATTGAGCCTTCTCTGTCAGAGAGCTCTGGTGCCACAATAAATTACAGTTCCCATGATTCCCTAGCACTGAGCCAGGGCAGTGCCTCAATTTAATGTGCACTATTTCTGGCAGTCTGCTTAGGCCCTTAGACTGTCGTACTTTGGACATATTATGAGAAGGCATGAATCATTGGAAAAAATAATGTTAGGAAAGGTGGAGGGAAGTAGAAAGAGAGGAAGGCCACATGCTAGAAGGATGGACTTTATTAAAGAGACCACAAATATGAGTTTGCAGGAGCTGGGCAGAGGAATAGAGTACAGGGGGCCTGGAGATGTCTCATCCATAGGGTCGCCACCGACACGAAGGCAGTTAACAACAACAAAAATACCTGAATTAACTTCTTTTATATCTACTGATGTCCTTAAATACTGACATGATATTTTTAACCATTATTGCTTATATTGTTTATTATCTCTAGTACTTGTGTTTGTAACTTTTGTAATATGTTTTTGCTTCTTTACTATCTTATGTCTGCATCATCTGTTGATTGTTCAATGGGGTTTCATTTTTTAATTATCTATTTGATCTATCTCTTTTTGCAAAACTCCATTACTGGATCCCAATCCTAATTGGTCCCAACATTGTAATCATTACACCAGGATGGCTTAGTCTTCTTCATCCACACTCTTGATTGGTTGGTTGGTTGGTTGGTTGGTTCATTGACCAGCAAAGATAATAATAATAATAATAATAATAATAATAATAATAATAATAATAATAATAATAATTTTTATCCCACCCCTCTGCAGCGCAATCGGAGTGGCTTACAACATTAAAAACATCTATAATACAACAATTCCCTAACCCGCCCTCCCTTAAAAAAGTATTAAACTAGTCAATTTTTAAAACACAAAATGCAATAAAAGCCAAAATATGGATTTAAATTATTTTCTAGAAGCAATGAAGGATGTTTCATTAAAAAAACGACAACAATCAGCCAGCTGGTATCCTGTTAGCAAACCGTGCAAGAGTAAATCCTATTCTGTCTGTGGGCTGAACTTTTACAATGTTGTGCAATGGTCGGATTCAGTTCAAGGTTGCAAAAGCAGAGTTATGCATGTGGTGCCATTCTGCAGATAAGTGCTTTGTGCATGGCACATGGGTGTGCATTTCACAATTCGCAATGATGTTGATCATTACAATTATTTCATGAGCTGACATAGCACAACCAAGGGGCACCTCCAACAATGAAGGATCTTGTTGAAATACTGAATGTGGATTGACAATTTAATGCACAAATCTTACTCCTGACATTCTGAAGGGTATTCAAGACACCAGTCATTTATAAATTTGAATGTAAGAAAGGGAGTTACCGTTCTATAGTGCAATCATTTACACATCTACTCAGAGGTAAGCTCCATGGGACTATTGCAGTCTCAGCCTGCAATTTCCACCTCCTTAAATATGAGGGCTGCCATACTTGGTAATGATACAAAGATTTGAAGAATCTAAATATATTCAGATTTTTGGAAACCCACTTGAGTTTGGACAGTTTCCTTGAGAGTCCCATTCAGGAGAAAGGTGAGATAAATAAATTGCTATTATTATAATTAAATTAGAAGTATGGTACCTCTCATAAGAAGGACGCTTGCAAACAGGGAACATGTGTGCCTGGCCAGTCTGTTGTCCAGGAGCATCAATTTGTTGATGGGCAAATTCTCAAGCTCTGAGTTCTTCCTTCTTAGGGTTTGTAATCTTTAAACTATACTTGGAGGATTGTCTTCTAAGGACGTTCCATTAGAGCTGCTTAAACAGGCTGCAAGAGCCAGAGTGGCGAAATGGTTTCGGCGTTGGACTGTGACTCTGGAGACCGGGTTCGAATCTTGGCTTGGCCATGGAAACTCATTGGGTGACTTTGCCTTGGAGAGTGGTGGAGTCTCATCTTTTGGACATTTGTAAACAGAGGCTGGATCCCCATCTGTTGGGGGTGCTGTGATTGTGTGTTCCTGCATGGCAAGATGTTGGACTGGAAAGCCCTTGGGGTCTCTTCCAACTCTATGATTCCATGCTTGATCCTACCTGTGTTCAGAAGATTGCTGTAGACATGAGTATGCGTCCTCCTTCCTGCGTGCACAATCTTCATATGTACAGTCTTAAAAGAAATGAGAGGAGAGAAGGAGTGGATACCAACTGGAAAGGGAGGACAGGCACAAGGTCCATTCCAGTACCACAGCCATGTATGAACTGTATGAAACCATTCTGGATTGCAACTCCTTATCATTCCAGGGTTCCAAGGTGCCAAACCACATTGTCTTCTTAACTCTTCAGACCCAACTTGTATCTCGAATCAATCTCCTAATGAATTAAACATGGATGCCTTCAAGCATTGACTTATAATAAACAAGGCCCACCTAGTTAACATTTCTTAACCAAACATCCCATAGTGCAGTCTATTATTTTTGCAGGGAAACCATGGCTATTTAAAAAAATGTACATAGTAACCCTGGTGTGTGTGTGTGTGTTTGTAATGTATATGTGTGTTACTTTGTCTCAGCTACTGTTGCAGCTATTTCATTCCTGTCCACAATCAATCTCTTTCACAGAAGATTAGCATGACCTTGGTGATCTGAAGCACTAAGCAGAAAACAATAAAACAATACAACAATAAAGTCTGACAAAGCTGATGATGAGCATTGTCGTGCTAAAAGCAGAAAAGGAATGTCTGCATGCCAGCAAAAGTGACAGAGAAACTACCTACAGGATCCAATCGTGAAGGACTGCCTTGACATGGAAGAACAACATCATGTGTTATTACATGACATTTTGACCAAGACTCCTGCACAAATGTGCATCTAGGAACAAAAAGCACCTCTCACACCTATAAAGTTAGGGTATGATTTGTCTGGCATGAGTTGTTTTTGAGAAACCCATGTTGACTTTTAGTGATCACGGCATTCCTTTCTAAATGCTTACAGACTGTCTTTAATGATCTGCTCTAGAAGCTTTCCAGGTATTGATGTCAGGCTGACTGGGTCTTCTTTCCTCCCCTTTTTGAAGATGGGGACAACATTTATTTATTATTATTATTATTATTATTATTATTATTATTATTATTATCTGCCCTCCTCCAGTTTGCTGGGACTTCTCCTGCGTCAGAGGGATTCCTCTCTGGACCTGTGCTACATGGCTATGGGGTCACAACCACCTACATTCCTGTCTCATTACAGACTGAGTGCTCAGTCCTGTGCCAATGTGGCATTTGGTAGGGCAGTGATGTCATTGGTCCTGGCATGACCCATGGTCTCTAGTGAGTTTAGCTTGCTATTTTCCCATAAGTATGACTCACAGAGACCACAAAGAAGAATAGGTTTCTTGTAACTGTGGTTCTTCAGATGGTCATTTGTGCACTCACGCAGCATGCCCTCCTGCTCTCTTTATGCCATTCTCTCAATAGTGGATTTGGAACTGGGTTTCAGGGGGAATGCACAGCTAATACATGTGCTTTTGAGGGGGTGGTGTTATTGCCAAACCTTGGCTCTAGAAGCTTCTGAACATCTCCATGCAGGTGCAGATTAATTCCGCTTCCATATGTGTGAGTTTACAGATGGCCACTAAAAAAAACAGTTACAGGTAGGTTACCTGCTCTTCTGAGGGCTTGTCTACACTGAGGGTTGTCACATTTTCCCGGTCCACAGTGCCCCTGCAGTGATCTATTAATGCCACATATTTAACAGACACAGCGAGGTGACATTGGCCTACATGGCCACACATTTCCTCCTGGTGAACTCACATCACTCCACTGGTTTTTGCCTTCACATCATGCATCAACTTATCAACCAGTAGCTGTTATTTGCTGCCTGTCAATCTAGACCACCTTGCATTCTGATCTTGGAAGCTAAACAGAGTCAGCCCTGGTTAGTAATTGTAATGAGAGACTGGCAACCATTACCAGTTCGTGAGGCTATATTTCAGAGGAAAGAACTGGCAAAACCACCTCTGGGTATTCATTGCCTAAGAAAATCCTATGAAAATCTCATGAGGTTGCTATAAGTTAACAGGTGACTTGAAGACACACACAGGGCCTACATTATTGCCAAAGTGATTGTTTAACTTGCTTCTTCAATAGCCTTAGGGTATGGTTCACATATATTTTTTGGCACAGACATTTAACTGGTTGCTGTAGAAAGATGTCAAACTTTATATATTCATTTGCCACTGCATTTGTGAAGCATTGACACTTTATAGTGTATGTGCAATATAAATTGTATCCAAAGGGCATCAGACCCATGGATCACCCTGGGTCTGATACCATTGGATGTATGGATTTAACTATCCTCTGTTGACACTTCTGTTAGTAACCAGTCTCTCATATATTTGATTCTTTTAAAATGAAACAACCACTGGTAATAATAAGAGAAATAGGTGTCTTTGCATTTGTATGAAAGTCCTGTTTGTTTCCCAAAGATTTTACCATATATACTTGACTATAAGTCAACTTCATGTATAAGTAGAGGGCTGGTTTTGGGGCCAAAATTATGGATTTTGATATGACCCATGGATAAGTCAAGGGTAAAACTTAGGGGCATGCAACAAAGGATCTAAACTTTAGTGAAGGAAAATGCCAAGGAACATACAAAATTCCAGCAGGCATAACTGTGCTCGCATTAAAGGATAGATGGATGAGAGAGTAGAGGGAGGTCAGTTCTTCCAGAACAATTTGTATTCTTGCCTTTCACTAGGTGATGGTTCCTTTTTTATATATAGAGAGAGTTAAAGTACAGTACTTACATTGACCCATGGATAAGTTGACTCAGGTTTTTAAGTCAATTTTTTTGACTAAAATTTCTAGACTTATACATGAGTATATACAGTAGTTAACTTCATCTTGAATGGTAAATGTAAAGCTTGTGAACTTGTAGTCAGCAGATCAGAATGCTTTTAAAGAAATGTTTGCGAAATAATAAGAATGTAAATTTTGAGTGTGAATCAGAGCATCCACCTTGAGACACTTTATGGTTCATAGCCTCAATCTCAATCCCCTTTGCACAGTTGCAGTTTCTCTGGCAGGTTGTGCAAAGTTAGCTCACACTGTAGAGTTAAGAGAAGAAAGTTTGAGCCTAGAATGATTGGGAAATTGATCCTTTCTTAGATAGGATCAGGTATTTCCTCACCACCACTCAACTGTGAAAGTTGCATTACCTTAGAACAAGTTAGAAGGGGTGAAGAAACAGAAAGATTAGGTTATCAATCTCATTTTGTAGAACATAGTCCAACCCAGGAAACCAGTCTGTTAGGGGTGGCTGTCTTTTAGTGGACAACAACTGTGATGGAGGACTGCTTTGCTCAGCTATGGGATGTGAGTGAACATTGTCTTTACCTCTGGTATTGTTGCTGCATCCCATTTAACATCTTAACATAATTAATAAACCATTGGTACACCTGTGACTATGTTTCATTTTGAGTTGGCATGGGAACTGAGTGGATCAAGGCCCTGGAATTGTTAGAGGTCCTTTTTCCCAGTTAAGCAGGAGGCAACATTCTCATGCCACATAAATCACACAGCAAGTTTGAAACGTTATCAGCTTAATGTCATATACCACTTTCTTTTCACTATTCTCATTTATGAACTGGAAATTGGAAGATTAGCTTTGTATCATCTTCTTTAAGACCATATGTATGTATGTATTACATGTGAATATGTATGTGTTGATTGTATTTATGAATTAATTATAATAAATATATTTCAAAAATAAATAAATAAATCACACAGCATCATAAACTCGAATCTCAAAGAATATCTACAAAACTCTCTGATAATGCATCAATGTTAAGAACAAATACTCTGTTTCACCTAATCAATTCTTTCTCTTTTTCAAGGTAGGAACCCTGGGAGATAGAGATAGAAGCCCAAGACCAGAAGTAAATTCAGTACTATTGCTTTAACCAAATCTGCTTTAGTACTTTGGGGCTGACCAATGATTTTAGTGGTGAGACCTGCATTGTTGTTTGGTCATCACATCAGATTTAATCAATGTATTTTTGTTGTTGTTGTTAACTTCCCTCAAGTCAATCCCGATTCATGGTGACCCCCTGGATGAGACATCTCCAGGACTTCCTATTTTCCACTGCTCTGCTTAGGTCCTATAGATTCATATCCACGAGCTCCTTAATAG
Organism: Phrynosoma blainvillii; assembly: GCA_026167975.1. NCBI lineage: Eukaryota > Metazoa > Chordata > Lepidosauria > Squamata > Phrynosomatidae > Phrynosoma > Phrynosoma blainvillii. Next base: position 10,740,970 of record JANUYF010000009.1, read on the forward strand.
AGTCCATCCATCTTGAATGTAGTCTTCCTCTCTTTCTGCTCCCTCCACCTTTCCTAGCATTATTGTCTTTTTCAGTGAGTCATTCTTTCTCATGGCCTGAACAAAGTACGACAGCCTCATCAATGCATAGCCTGCATTTAATCCATGCCATTTCATCTGATTGCCTACATTGATGAACAGATGAAGAAGCCATCAACCAGAGCCAATAGCAGTAAAAAGTCCTCTCAGACTCAACCACAGATTTCACTTTTATATGTGACATTTATTTTGCCTGATGTAGCATAAAAGTGAGGATCCTATTTGCAGAAGGAGTGTTAGCTTTGCAAGAGAATCCAGCAGGTTTTGTTTTTTAAAAAAACCAACCCTTTCACTTGTTGAGCCAGAGCAACATACCAGTCTCTTAAATTCTGACGTCAGATACAGAACTGGTCTTGTGTAAATATTGGGTGCAATCCTGTTAGTGACATACATGCATGCAATTTGGGATTGCACATTTGTTTTTGGACTTTGCATCAGGGACTATTCACTAGTTTCTGCCACAACGTTCAAAACACTCAAGTCCATTCCCTGGCTGGAAATGAGGGAGGAAGGAGGCAAGCAGGTAAAGCCCATCCTGCAACTGGGAAGAAGAGAAATTAGGTCAATTTTCCTGGAAAGAGACCTCATTTTCCCCCTCCTCACTGCAGACCTGGCTTTGTCTGGTTACTTTCCCCTTCCTCTCCCTCTCCTCAGCCAGTAAAAGGCCTTAACAGCATCCCAGGGGATGGGAATTGTATTGGGGGGAACATGGTGCTGCATATGTGGTGTATTAATGCTCTGCACACTTTGATCTAGAATTTTGGCCATTATATGTGTACCAAGGTAAGGTACACATATATCCCTTCTAGTTGAGGAAAAACAACATTGACACAGGATACAGTGGGAAAGGAGGACCACAAAGAACATCCAGAGATGGGTGTCTCAGGTTCCTTAAAAGGGTCCAGTTTGGAGGTGAATTTCATGAAGACTGCTGAGATCAAATTTGGGAGGCTCTGATTACAATTCCCACATGATCCCTTATTGGTAGCTATGCTAGTTGAGGGTTCTGTTTGTCCTAAACAGTATAGAGAACCAAAGATTCCCTGCTTCTGGGTTAGATGTTGAATTCTATAGCAAGAAGAGGTGATCACAGATCCTGTCAACATTCAGGGGATTCTTAGACTACAGAACCCAAATTTTTCTCCTCTTCATACCCAGTTTCTGCTCCATCTTGACTATGAGCAGGTGTTTCAAGGAAAGAAACCCACACAATTTCTGTATGTTTTCTGATCTGAAGGGAGGTGGAGACAACAGCAGTCCAGTCCTATCATTACACAGTGAGTTTGCTGTCTCACATTTGCAGCAGATTTTGAGTAAATTGTATTATTTGTATTGTATTATTTCTGCCCAGGTGGAGAAGATGCCCTTGTAAAATTTGTCCTCAAGTGCCACAGTTGCTTGACTGGCCTGAGAAACCAGGTATTGTTACAATAGCTGAACGTCTTCCTTTTTAAAATAAAATGTGGTGAAGGTTGCCACTTTATGACCCTAAATGTACCCTAAATGCATCTGCCATGAGCTTTAAGCATTAGATCACCTAGGCAGTTTGGAAATTGCGATAAGACACTCACATCCCAGAAAGGCTAGGCAATTCATCACAGGATGTTTGGTGCCCAAGCTGGAGAGTGCCCCTTATACCCCAATTCCCACTTCAGAGGCCTCCATCTCGAGTGACCATTCCCATGCCTATTCAGACCCTTTGATGTAGGACACCTGGTCTTTGCCTCAGGTTATTTTTCCCTTATAAAAGATCCCAAATTTCCTTTGTTCCCTGGGCTAGTTTGGATTGCAGGTTGACTCCACATCACTCTGGATTCTGCTAGTTCTGACTCGCTGCTGCCCCACTCTGAGTGTTCTGGAGCAGCCGAGTCCCATGTTCCCACTATCAGACCACATCTTCAGGAGCAACCACGTCGATGGTAATTATCACAGTTAGTGAAGCCTTTTGATCTATTCCAATGCTCACCTCTTTATTTCCTAGCTCTTGTGTGTGTGCATGTGCATGCATTGGTGTGTGTTCCCCTTAATAAAATACAATTGATAGAAAAATCTTGCCTCTGCAATCCTTTATTTCCTCACCTCCGTAAACATTGGCAAGTATCCCGGGACTGCTTGTAACTCAGCCCATTTATTGAGATAAATTAATATTCCCCTCAGACCCCCTAGTTACAATACCTAGACTTTGGGAATTTGGGGGCACTCTTTGATGTTCTGCCTTCAGTAGCAAAATGTTTTGGCCTGGTTCTGACACGCTGGTAAAGGCTGGATCTCAAACTTGACGGGCTAAGTTTTGGTAGCAATGGTAGTCAGAGGCCAGATATGGGACTGTAGGGGCTTGAGAGATGAATCAGAAATGAGAAGCAACCATCAGTGCAGGAATGAAAAAAGTTGAGGCAGTTCCAGATTCACTTCTATGCCCCAGGCAAAAGGGTAGAGGCCAGGGTGCCCATAGCCAGGGTACCCAGGGAGGCTGCCATCAGGGAGGAGTGGGACAGCGGCTGTGTGTTTTGCTGTAGCCATTGGTATTCCTCATCCAGGTGGCGTCTCTGTAGTTCAGGACTGATGTGCTTGCGGATAGACTCGTAGTAGCTGTTGATATACTGAATCTATAGAGATTGAGAAAAAAAGAGAGAGAAAGGCAACACAGAACCCACAGTGGGTTCTCCTTTTGTGCCCCCTGCCCTCTTTCCCACTACTTCCCTCCAACTTTTACGCACCTGCTCTTGAGACATGAGGCTGACATCGATGAGATTCCGTGCATAGGGAACCAGTGACACCACCTCAAATGTCAGGTAGGGCTCTCTGTGCACTGGGTACTGTGATAGACAAAGAGATGGGTAGACCAGGTCCAGTCCTACCACTAGGCAGAATAAGGTGGCTATCTCAAGCAGCAGATTTCAGCCTAAACTCTCTTTAAGTTCTAACTAGCATAAACCCATTAAATCCATGATTAGAGTCATCTGCGTTGCCTCAACATTCAACGTAATGGACCTACTCTTTGGGACTAAGCCTCAGGATCACAGCCTTTGGATGGCATAAGATGGTAGCAAATCTCTAGCAATGCCATTATTTTATGTTTTACTGCCAGGGATGGAGAGGCACTTGTGAGATTTTCTGCCTTGGGTACCTTAAGCTGGTCTATGACCATAATAAATTATTGATTGAGTGCCTTGTGTGCCTTGCCTAGCTTTGGGTACTAAGTTCATTGACTCAGGTACGTGGAGGATGCTACGTACTGCTCTGCATTAGGTCGCAAAACATCTTAGCCTAGCCCTGATGAATGCTCATGCTAGTCAGGTGAATTTGTGAGGGCATGTATGGCATGCAGCTTCTTCACTTCATCATTCATTTCTTTATTTGAACAGAGGCATGGCTTGTAATAACTTGCTTAGCATCATGTTCAGCTTGGCCTTGAAACACATTGCCTCTGAGATGAATCCTTTTTTTTGTAGTGTTTGTGATTCACTCAAACATGCAAGTTTCCCTTTGTTAATTACCAAGGTTGCCTTATCTATCTGTATGACCCAAAAACACCATAAAGAGGATATTCATATTTTCTCAGATGCAATACTGTTCAAAACAAGGCTTAAACAAGACCTTGCATTAGAAACCAAAATAAACTGTTTTTATGAACTGTGGTTTGTTTTTTTTTAGTTAATAGCAGAGATGGGGTGAGGGCAGCTATTGGGACAACAGTATGCAGGAAAGGGAGATTAAATCTTCCCATATGCCCTTCAGTCCAGGCCAATATCACCTCCTCAGCTGCTATTAATAATAATTAAAAAACACAACCAGAGACATGATTATTTGTCATGATGTGTTTTAGCATCAAATCTAGCCCTCAGTTCACACGCTTAAGTTTCTAGTCATAAAGTTTCTGGTGAAGGTGCAAATGATGTCAATGCACTAAGGGAAAGTCATCCTTCTCCACTAAAGACCTTCCAGGTCAGGGTGGGCAAATTTCAGGTGTGGGATCTATTCTGCTTATTGCTAGAGCAAACTGCCAAGTAGATCCACCTGTCAGAGTGGATGGTGAAAAAGATGTACACTGGGAACCAGTGTATATGTAGATCCATAGCTACATTCTGCCCATCCCTGCTGTGTGTATAAATATAAGCCAGTCGACTTATGGTGACCCCATACATTTCATAGGGCTTTCTTTTGCAAGGAATACCAGAGGTGATTTTGCCAGTTCCTTCCTCTGAAATATAGCCTACAGTACCTGGGATTCCTTGGTGTTCTTCTATCCAAGTATTAACCTGGACTGAACCTGCTTAGCTTCCACAATCAGATGGGATGTGGTGCCTTTAGGGCATTTACTGGTTACATTTATGGCTCAACCCTGCTGTTGATGCTGTCTTACAATAATTCCCTCTTTTGCAACAATAGAATAGTCCTTTATGTTCTCTTCTTGTATTATTGGCATTGAATCAGGGAGTATAAGTTTGTCGTGCAAAAGAAAGTTCAGGCAGGGTGCCAAATTACTCGGTATATGTTGCAGAATATCTACCTACTATGGTTGCATCTCATCATGTGTGCTCAGAATGACCAGCTTTTCTGTCCAAAGCACTGCTGTGACCAATTGGTCAATAGGACACTAAAGTTGGGCCAGTCAAAGACAGGAAAAGAGCATCACCTTGGTCTGTGCTTCTACCACGACTGCAACATCCTCAAGACGGATCCCAAATTCGCCATCCTGATAATAGCCAGGTTCTGGAGAGAACAAGGGAGAAAGACAAAGGCTGAAGCTCAGGGACAGAGTCTTGGAGGGCTTCTGTGTCTCCCAGTGCTTGGGAAGATTTATTTTGAGGCGAGTTTCCAGACCAGCAGTGCTAAAACCTTTTGGTATCAGATCCTTTTGCACCATGAAAGAATGGCACAGGCATTTGCTTAGTAAGCTTCTCAGCTTTCGACTACTGTTAGCTCCAACCAGTGTGGCCAACAGTCTCAAAGGTGAGGCTTTAAATCACCCTTCCTCAACCAGGTGCCATCCAGATGTTTGGCAGCTGTAGTGTAAAACATCTGGATGCCATCTGATGGGGGAAGGCTGATGTAAAGCCTCACAAGACTGCCAGGCACATTTCCTGTTACAGATCAGAGTTTGGAAAAATTAACTTATTTGGACTGAAACTTCCTGAAAGCTGTAACAGCCAAGAACTATAGATTCTAGGAACTGTGATTTAATAATGTAATTTTTCCAAATGCTCTTGCAGACTAAAAAGACTAATGTGGGGTCCCTCCAGACATGGCAAATATGTGAGGAGCTTGCTGAAGGCTATGGTATCTGTTGCTGTAATTCTCAGTTGTTTTTTTTTTAAATCTCCAAGCAAGATTTCTGTTGTCCCATTCTCAAGTGGGTTTGTTTTTAATGCAGAGAACAAAAACATCTCTTCCTCCTTTCTCTCACTTGTGATGATGATGATGATATTATTATTATTATTATTATTATTATTATTATTATTATTATTTACCCCACCTTTCTCTTGATATAGGGACTCAAGGCAGCTAACAACAAATTTAAAAACAGCACAAAGCATTAAAAATATAAGTATGAAATTTAAAGGCAATTAAACAATGTATAATATTATAAACATCAAACATTAAAAATATTAAAATGTATTAACTATGCTATAGAAACCTTAAAATCTGAATCATGCAGCCCAACCTTCATCAGTTAGAAAAAGCCTGATGGCACAAAAATGTCTTTAACATGCCACCAAAAGGAGAGCATGGCAGAAGGACCTCTCTGGACAATCTTAGAGTTCTAATTGGCTCATAAAGAGAGATATAGGGCCTTTACAGATGGGCCCTTTGGGCTGTTCTGGAGGCAGGGATGGGGAGGGGCAGCCGCACGCCGGCCACCTCAACCCCTCCCCAAAGATGTCCTGATGCCATGCGCCGTTACACACGGCACACGATGTCAGGAAGTCCTTCTGGCGCAGCCTTTTGATGTGCTGCACTGGAAGGGGCGCTAAAGAGCCGTGCGTCGGCTTTTAGGGCACCTTTTTTGCTGGCTCTGAAAGGAACTCCATTTTGCCGCTCCTTTCCGAGGTGGCAAAAGGGAGGATCGGGGCCGAGGCGTCTGGCAGCCTCAGCCTCAATCCTCCGCTTTCCAAGGCGGCCCAGGGCGGCCCGTCTGCATCCCCCCATAGTCCTTCAAATAACCTGGACCATATAGAGCTTTATAGGTCAAAACCAGCTCTTTATATTGTGCCTGGAAATGGACTGGCAGTAGACTGGACTGTTGCAAATAGACTGAAGCTTTTGCAACAAGGGAGTTGTAAATTCCCTGTTTCTAAATAACAACCTGGCTGCAGCTCTTTGGACGAAATGAATTTCTGAGCACTTTTCCAAGCCAACCCTATATAAAGCCCATTACAGTAATCCAAATGGGAAGTAACCAAGGCATGTACCACCATGGCCACACCTGACTTCTCCAGGAATGGGCACAGTTGGCACACAAGCTTTATGCAAAAGCATTCCTGGTCACCATCAAGACCTGAGCCTCAAGCTCAGCAATGAATCCAGACGTACCCCAAACTGAGAACCTTTATTTTCAGGAGGAGTGTAACCTCATCTAACACGAGCTGAATCCCTATTCCAAGATCTGTTTTTCAATTGACCAGGAGGATCTCTGCCTTGTTTGCATTGTTTCAATTTGTTTGCTCTAATTCAGCTCATTACAGCCACCAGCTACCAGATTTGCACAGAATCATCAGTGTACTGGTGATGTCTGAACTCCAAAACTCTGGACAACCTCTCCCAGCAGTTTCATGTAAATGTTAAAAAGCATATATAGTGATATAGTTGTAGTATAGGGCAACCTTTCCCCTTTAAGGGCTGAGGGACTTCAGCTCCCAGAATCCCAGGAGCTATTGGCCAACATGGGACTATTGGCCAACATGGCTGAGGCTTCTGGGAGCTGAAGTCCCTCGGCCCTTAAAGGGGAAAGGTTGACTACCCCTGCTATAGGGCATCAGTAACATGATGCTTTCAAAGAAAATTTGTCATTCAAAGTGTAGGTTGTTAGTTACCCTTGAGTCAACGTCAACGCATGGTGACCCTGTGTATAAGACACCTCCAAGCCCTCCTCTCCTCCACTGTTCTGCTTAGGTTTTGTAGGTTCAAGCCCATGACCTCCTTGTGTCAAGCCATCTGGCAATGGGATCTTCCTCTCTCTATTTGCTACCTTCTCCCTTTCCCTTTATTGCCTTTTTAAGTTAGCCATGCCTTCTCAAGATGTGGCCAAAGTATGACAGCCTCAATTTGACCATCTTGGCCTCCATATTTGTTTTCCAAAGCATAGGACCACCCCAGAAAACCAAACCTTCATTTAAAACCATTGAAAGAGTGGAGATCCAAACATCCACTACACACAACTGCCCCCAACCCCAAGAGAGGAATAGGTGAACACTCAATAAGTGGCAAAAGCTTTATTGAAAGAATTTATGCTTCTTCGGACTAAACTGAAAAAGCCCAGAGTTAGAATACTGTAGGACAAAGAGAATCACGCTCCAGAAAAAGGTAGAAAAAAAATCTTAGCCAACAGTTTCTGCCTAGGGCTGGAGAGCCTGGATTGATGGCATTAAGACCTGAGAAGATCAAGCAGCACCTACCTATGGAAGTGAACATGCCCTTGTCCAAAGGCACATTGTTGGACTGAAAGCCCACAGGCCCTAAAGGAGAGAAGACAAATTACTTATATTGCAAGAATCAACCCAATAAATATTGCCATCCCAAGCTGAATTTTTGTGTGAAAGAACTATGAGCTCATATAATGGTGTAAATATTGGAAAAGAGGGCTCTTAAAAAATATCCAAATTACATTTTCTGATAACAGTCTTGGGGGGTTATTTCCTCTCTTTTTCTGCAATATTTATATTTTTTTGTTCATAGTCACCTCATAGGTGAGGCTTTTCTTTAAATCCATACATTTGGTCTTCACATGACTGGGGGCAATCAAAGTAGGTGCATCCAGTCCTTCTCCCTCTTCATCCTAGGACATTATCACACGGGGGAAATCTGCTGGTTAATCCACACAAATCCCAAACAGAAACTGGATTTGTGCCTCACGATTTCACACGACGTCACACAGAAACTGGACAGAAACTGGTGTTATCCGAGATCTTTTGAAATTCGGTAGTTTTGAGGAAATGCATTTGTGAAATTACAGTAATTTCGCATTTACCGTAATGTGAAAAGCAAATGCTCATTTGGGAGCATTTCCCTGCTTTTCCCATGGTTCCACAGTGAGCATTCCTCTATCTACGCATGTGCAAGAAGATCATTTCTAGTTCATTTACGGGCTTTTCTCACTTGTGTGTGAACATTAAATGCGCTTACTGTAATTTCGCAATTAAGATAATTACGTGTGAAAGCCATTTGCGGAATCAAGGTTTATTTTCGGTTTATTTTCGGAATGCCTCATTTCCACTTTATTATCGCTTTCTGGCCCACGTGTGATAACATAGAGAGTAGTACAGTTTCACAGGGTTCTGTCCTGGTGTTGTTCAAAATCTTTATAAATGACTTGGGTGCAAAAACAGTGGGCATACTTGCTACATTTGCAGCCAATGCCATATTAAGCAGCACCAGTAATACTCTGGTGAGTCAGCATGGGGTAGTGGTTTAAGTTCTGGATTAGGATTCTGAGAGACCAAGATTCCCGTCCCTACTCAGCCATGGAAACCCATGGAGTGTCTTTTGCAACTCATACTCTATCAGTCTCAGAGGAAGGCAATGGGAAATCCCCTTTGAACAAATCTTGCCAAGAAAGTCCTGTGATAGGATGGCATTAAGATCATCTATTCTGCTGTGGTCAGATCTCACATGGAATATTGTGTCCAGTTCTCGGCACCACAATTCAAGAAGGATATGGATGAGCTGGAGCATATGCAGGGGAGGGCAACCAAACTGGTCATAGGTCTGGAAACTGTGCCCTATGAGGAGCAGCTGAAGGAGCTGGGTATGTTTAGCCTGGGGAAGAGACGGTTAAGGGGTGGTGTAATAGATGTGTTTAGATATTTCTCCAATGTTATATTGAGGATGGAGCAAACTTGTTTTCTGCTGCTCCAGAGATTAGGACATGGAGCAATGGATTCAGGCTACAGGAAAATAGATTCCACGGGGAAGAACTTCCTCACAGTAAGAACTGTTTGACAGTGAAACATCCTGCCTTGGAGAGTGGAGTCGCCTTCTCTGGAGATGTGGAAAGCAAGCCCTATGAGGAGCAATTTAGGCAGTTGTGTGTGCTTAGCTCAAAGAACAAAAGATTGCGAGGAAACATGATAACTATCTAAATATCTAAAAGAGATACCATTCAGAAGAGGGAGCAAAACTCGTTTTCTGCTATTCCAGAGGCTAGGATCCAAAAGAAATTACAAGAAAAGACATTCTGTATAAACATCAGGAAGAATTTTCTAATAGTAAGACTTGTTTACCCGGGTGTAGTAAACTCTCCTTCACTGGAGGTCTTTCAACAGAGATGGGATGGGCATCTCTCAGGATTGCTTTAGTTGTGTATTCCTGCATGGCAGTGGGGTTAGATTAGATGGCCCTTAGGGTGATTTCCAGCTCTGTGATTGTATGATTCTATGATTCTGAACTTAATGTCCATTCATGTCTCTGGTTTAGAAGGAGTACAAAATGGAGTTGAATAATAACACGAATCCCCCTCCCCGCCGATTTCTCATACTGACTGTTGTAACTGAAGAGTAGAGTCAGCACAACCCATTATGCCACTTACACTCATGAACAGACAAGAAATTGCCGATGCCATGGCCAGTGCCATGACCATAGTTGAGTCCAACTTCCCATAGGGGTCGGCGAGCAAGGGCCTCCACCATTCTCCCTGAAAGTCAAAAGGCAACTTGTGCTGAGCATCAGCGATGAGAATTCATGGGGTCCCATAGAGACATTTATTTATTTCCCCTCCTCCCCTCCTCTGTAGAATCCCATTCAACAATCTAAGTCTAGTCAGTTGGTATCACTATAAGGTTGGGTGAGCAAATTTTGTGAGCCTGTGGGCCGATGTCCTGTGGTCCATCATGTGCTGCATCCAGCCACGGCCACTGTGCTACTATTCAATGGCAAATCAACAAAGCAAGCATTTTCCTTATTCTAAATTGGTTTCTCCTGGCTTATTGCTAAATTTCAAGCGACATGCAGATACTCTCCCATCTGTTGCCTCTTTTTGTTCTCTTGGTTGTTACACACAGACAAATCCTCACCTGATGTTCTGGGCGGAAAGACAAGCCTTGACAGGTCAATGTTTCCCATCAGCACCCGTGTATAGGCTTCCTAAGACATGGAAGAAAAAGGAAAATAAAATAAAAAACAAATGAGCTGCAGTGTTAAAGGATTATCAAATTCTTAGACTCATAGAACTAGTGTGTGCTCAGAGGTCATGTAACTCAACACTGGTTTTGATGCAGGAAATCCAGGGCTAGGGAATCCAAAGAGTGGGCAACAACATGCACCCTAAGAAGAGAGCAGGCGGGTTATGAGAAGTTTTTACAAAGCAATGGGCTCAGATGACTTGAGTAAGTGAGCCAAACCACAAGCTACATCAAAATCAAGGGCTAGGCAGGCTGTGGTCCTCCAGATTTTGCTGGATTTCCCATTAACTCTAGCCCAGCTAATAGTGAGTAATGACTAGAGTAATCCATCTGGGGACTTAAGGTTCCTCGTCCTTTGTTAAAATCACGGGGGTGGAAACTTCAGTCCTCCAGATGTTTTGAATGTAGACTCCCACATGCCTCACCCAGGGTGCCCTATGGTAGTGGACTGTGGGAGTTCTAATCCAAAACATCTGAAGGCCCAGAGTTTCCTTAGCCTTGGTTTAAATAAGACAAATCTAACTAGGGAGTGAACGCTTCTCTCTTAGCTCTCCACCACAAGAGTAAGTTCACACAGAATTTTTAATATATATATATATATATATATATATATATATATATATATATATTGCAAGTATTCCTGGCTGTTGTAACAGATCACAGTATGTTTTATTAAACATTGCATTGCATTTCTTTCCATACTCTGCTGGGTAAGGAACAGAACTTCAGTTCAGTATAATAAATAAACAGTTATCATATATTTTGCCTTCGCTTGGGCAAAATCTTTGGTTCTTGATGCTTTTAAAACAGGGGAAACAATGTCTATGTGACCTTCCAGATGTTATTGCAACTCCCATCATCCCTAACCAGCAGAGCCAGCAGTAAGGGGATTGCAGCTTATCTGGAGGGCAAGAGTTGTCTATCTTTCGACAAAAGAGTCCACAGCACCTCTCAGTTGGTCCTGAAATTACAGAGATGTGGATTTTACAAGGGAACAGGGACACAGTGTGCCTTGGTTGCTCTTTGGGTGGATGGATTTCCTGGATCAGAGGCCTAATACCATAAAGACACCAGATCCCATCTGATCTTGGAAGCTAAGCAGAGTCAGCCCTGGTTAGTACTTGGCTGAGAGACTGGCAACAAATACCAGGTGCTGGAGGTTATAATTTAGAGGAAGGAACTGGTAAAACCACCTCCTTTCCTAAGTATTCCTTTCCTAAGAAAAGCCTATGAAATTCATGGAGTCCCCATAAGTCAACAGGTGACTTGAAGGCACATATACACACACGTCACAAGAGATTGTGCCCAAGGTGACCTCATCCGAGTGGCGTCGCTAAGGTTGGTATCATCTGGTGCGGTAACTCATTGTGTCACACTCCCTGCCCATTGTCCTCCTCCCATTCCACACCATACAGAATCCTTAGAAATGTTTTTGTACTAATGTTACTCATAAATCAGAATTCCCATATATATCACTGAGTGTAATGGTAATAGTTGTGACATAAGGCCGCTAGCAAAATTAAAACTACACTTTTAAATTACAATATCATATGAACAGCCTATATGTATTTACATGTACAGTGGGACCCTCCCCGCGGATACCAAAAAGCCACAGGACCTCAAGTCCCATTGTCCCCAATGGTGGCACGTGCGCATGGCTGTGCTTCCATTAGGGACAAGAGGACTTCAGGTAAGCCCACATTGTACTTGAAATCCCATCGCCTCTAATGGTGGTGTGGCCATGTGCATGTGCCACCATTGGGGGCTGTTCCTAATGGTGGCACGGCTACATGCATGCGCTGCCATTGGGGATGATGGAGGCTTGCCATCCACAGATGCTTAAATCCACGGATAGCAAGCCCATAAATAATGAGGCCCCACTGTACATAGTTTCATATGGTAAAAATGAAAATTTGGTAACATTTGATTTTTTTAAAAGAAAATTTAAAAATAATAATTTAAAAAATAATTTAATTTTTAATTTTATTTAGAGATGATGATGATGACGATGATGACGACGATGCTAATAATAATAATAATAATAATAATAATAATAATAATAATTTTATTTTTATCCCACCCTTCTGTGTAACGCAACCGGAGTGGCTTACAACATTAAAATATACATTTCATATCCCACAATCCCACCCACCCCTTAAACTACTATTAAACAATGACAATTTAAAAACACACTTAAAATAATAACACAAATAGACAAATAAACAAAAACTGTAGCAGAATCAGGGGAGCAGGTTGGGCTGTCTCTTGATGGACGGGATATCTATGCAGAAAAGGCCTGCCGGAAGAGATTTTAAAAAACAGGGCCTCTCCTTTCTCCTCCCGCTGAGCCTTGCTCCACTCACATCATCTATCTTTTCAGTGTTTTAAAGGGATGACGGCAACTCCACAGCCCATTTCTTCCCAAAAGCAGATGTTTGGGGAGCAGTGGTGTCATCCCCACCGTAGGGTGTCACCTGGTGCAGCTCCCACCCCCCTAATGATGCCCTTGTCTCATCCTGATGCACTTGGGAGCCACACGCTGATCCAAGGCTATAGTGAAATAAATCATAGAATCATAGAATCATAGAGTTGGAAGAGACCTCAAGGGCCATCCAGTCCAACCCCCTGCCATGCAGGAACTCCCAATCAAAGCATCCCCGACAGATGGCCATCCAGCCTCTGCTTAAAGATCTCCAAGGAAGGAGACTCCACTACTCTCCGAGGGAGTGTGTTCCACTCTCGAACCGCCCTTACTGTCAGGAAGTTCCTCCTAATGTTGAGGTGGAATCTCTTTTCCTGGAGCTTGCACCCATTGTTCCGGGTCCTAGTTTCTGGGGCGGCAGAAAACAAGCCTGCTCCCTCCTCAATATGACATCCCTTTAAATATTTAAACAAGGCTATCATATCACCTCTTAACCTTCTCTTCTCCAGGCTAAACATCCCCAGCTCCCTAAGTCGTTCCTCATAGGGCAAAACTACTCAGAGCAACCTGGGGAAAATATGATCCGGAAGCCCTGGTGGTGCAGTGGTTAAATGCCTGTATTGCAGCCATTCACAGCCACAAGGCTGTGAGTTCGATCCCAGGCAGGGCTCCAGGGTCCACTCAGCCTGGCATCCTTCTGTAGGTGGCTAAAATGAGTTCCCAGCTTGTTGGCTTACACATTGTAAACTGCTTAGGGAGTGCTTAAGTGCACTGATAAGCGGTATAGAAATGTACTTGCTATTGCTAATATAGCAGCGGGAATGTAGGGTCTGTGGCTGCTCTTCAGCCTCCCAAGCATGCAACGCAAGTCAATGTTGGAAGAAGCATTACCTTCTGGAAAGCTGTGGGTTCCCCCCAGTGGACAGTTCGGGTTATATCTGTTGTTCCATCTCTGCCAGAGAACGAGAAAAGGAAAAAGAGTTTTGCCAGATGACTGAGATGTAAAAGGAACTCCCTTCACTTTCCCAAAATTGTGCTGGGTATATTCAATGGACTCCCTGAGAGATTCTTTGAGGACATCAGCTTTTCCTTTACAACACTGAGGACATTGTCTACAGAGACCTACCTCACTCCATATCTGCTTTACGAAGCAAAGAAAGTAATTTGTTTTTATAAATGTCCCTAAGTGTTGTTTTAGGCTCTTTTTCTAGGTACTCTTTTTATGCTGAAAGTGTGATTTTAAAAAATAAATACATACCTACCTCTTTATTACGGCCATTTGGCCAGCAATAAATAAATAAATTACATTCGTATCCCATTCTTCCGTCAAAGAGGAGATTTAATATTTGATGTATAAGAAATGTTTTTTCAAAATTATTTTTCTTGGTGTTCTCTTCTGATGAATAGTTTATATTTCATGCTGCATATATTTTGCAAATAGAGGTAGGGAAATCTTTTGTTTGACTCAGGTTTCTCATTTTTCCATGGTTCCATTTGTTTTTGCTGTGTTTCAACAATCATTGGCAATGTTTTAAAAATTACATGAAAATCTTCACATAATTCCATGTGGATTAGACACAAGTTTGTATGCAATTTGTTGTTGTATTTTTGGCAAACTTTTTGCAAAGAGAGTTCTCTCTTTTCTCCTTCAGTATAAATTAATGTGTGCCTATCTTCCTAATAAATGCATTTTTTGACTTGTAGAACTTCATCACAAAATTCTGAACACCAAAAAGTAACGGTATTTCAGTCTGCATATTAATTTAGGAAAAGCAAACTTGGTACATTTTAATTTTCAAAAAATCAACATTTAAAAATCAACATTTAAAAACCAAAATGTAAAACGAACAACATTCTTCTGCATGCCTATGTGTATGTTGCTTACAAAAATAAACCTTTTGGAAAAAGGAGCATGTAAACCAAACCAAACAAATCCTAATATACAAGGACCTGTTGTTTGCATACATCCAGAATGCTGCCTGTGAGGAAGTTTCAAAAACTCTTCTGCCAAATGCAAAGAACTGAGCCTGGCCAAAGACAGATATAGTAGGCTCTTCATACGTACAAATATTGGCCTCCAGAGTCCAGCAGGTACATCTCATCCATAGCCAGCTTTCTGCTGGTAGTGTTGGATGGGCTGAAAGAAGAAAAGAAGGCAAGAGAAATAGTTTTGGAGAACGACAGGATTGGTAATTGGTTTTTCTCAGCTTGCATTCAATGGCCAGGAGCCCTGGGGTGGTGGTGGTAAGAATAAAACAAGACAATGATATTCCTCCATAGTACAGGTATAAACAACCCATGGTCATCCAGGAATTGTTGGAGCACAATTCCCATGATAATACACTATTGACTATGCTTGGTAGGACTGCAGGGAGTTGAAGTCCAACAACATCTGGAGAGTCCCAGGTTGTCCAGCCCTGCTCTCAAAGGATGCCTTGAGAGATAGAAAGAGACTAAATAGTTATAGAATACATCTCACCATCATGGTGGGGAAAACTGACTAGTTGACCTCTGGGCCCACTCAGTCTGTTGTCAGTGGGCAACTTCAAGGCTCCTTGGTTTCCCCTCCTTATGGTTAAATTTAAGATGGATTAGAAGCAAGCAGAACTTCAAACAGAGAGTGCCTTCAAACAGAAAACTGTCCTCTGTAAAGCCGGAAACATGGATACTTAGTCCTACATACAGTGGCCAACCAGATGCTTTGCAGTGGCTCCGGTCCTTCCTCTCGGGTTGGTCCCAGAGGGTGCTGCTCGGGGACTGTAGTTCCAGCATGAGGGAACTCACTTGTGGGGTCCCTCAGGGAGCTATTTTGTCCCCGATGTTGTTTAACATCTATATGAAGCCGCTGGGTGAGATTATACGGAGTTATGGTGCTGGGTGTTATCAGTACGCTGATGACACCCAAATCTATTTCTCCATATCTCCATATCTCGTTAGTCGGTCTCGAATTTCAATGGCATCTCTTCTCTCAATGAATGTCTCGGGGCGGTAATGGGCTGGATGAGGAAAAACAGATTGAAGCTGAATCCAGACAAGATGGAGGTGCTCACAGTAGCGGCCCCAAAACCAGGAATTGGGTCACGCTCTCCTCCAGTGACTGTGTTCGCAGCTTGGGGGTGCTCCTTGACTCATCGCTCCTGATGACGAATCAGGTTAATGCGATGGTCAGGAGCGCCTGTTATCAGCTTCGGTTGATACGCCAGCTGCGCCCGTTTTTGGAAGTACGGGATCTCGAGACTGTTGTGCACGCGTTGGTAACCTCACGCCTCGACTTCTGTAATGCACTCTACATGGGGCTACCCTCGTGCCTGGTTTGGAAACTACAACTGGTACAGAACATGGGGGCCAGGCTTGTTGCGGGAACATCTCGGAGGGACCACATTACTCCGGTTCTGAGGTCCCTCCACTGGCTGCCTATTAGTTTCCGGACCCAATACAAGGTGTTGGTTATTACCTTTAAAGCCCTAAATGGCTTGGGTCCAAGCTATCTCAGGGACTGCCTACTCCCATATAATCCTCCCCGCGCTTTTCGGTCCTCCGGGAGGAATTTGCTGCAGCCTCAGAAATCGAGGCTTGCCGCTACCTCCCGGAGGGCTTTTTCAGTTGTCGCCCCTAGCCTCTGGAACGGCCTGCCGGACGAGATCCGTCTATTAACATCTTTGGATAGCTTTAAAAGGCTATTAAGACGGATCTCTTCCGACAGGCCTTTCCGGACTAGTTACCCCCATCCCGGACATAAATAGCCGCTAATGATGCTCCTACGTGGCCCCATCGCTAGATGGAGGGTATCATTCAGTTAGGCATTAGTAGTTCTGTGTAGGATTTTGAATTTTAATCATGTTGATTTTAAATTTGTTTGATTTAATATTGTTTTAAGGGGGGGTGGGTTTTTCTGTATTATATGTTTTATCTGGATTATGTTTTAAACTTGTAAGCTGCCCTGATTGGGTCCCCATTGGGCGGGGTATAAATAAATTTTATTATTATTATTATTATTATTATTATTATTATTATTATTATTATTATGTTCCAACAGAAAGCCAGGGCATGAGGTCCATTGTCCCACTTGTGTTCCCCAGTGACTACTACACTTGATGCTGAAGGTAATGTATAGCCATCATGATTAGCAGCCATGGATAATCTTTTCTTCTTGGAAGTGTCCAGTGTCCTTTACGGCCATCAAAATTTGTGGCTAGCATCACATCTTGTACAAATGAACCATGTTCCTGAATAACAGTTGTTGGGGAAAGGTGAGTGGGACTCATTGGCTTTAAGACTATGGGGAAGGGGCTTCCTGGTGGCACTAGACCCATACATTTGCTGTCTGGGGCAGAAAACAAGATGACATCTCCTCCCATTCTGTGTGCAAAGGCCATCTGGATTGGCAGTTGATTCAGTCTTCAACCTGGGGAATGGGGTAGCATCTTTCACTGGAGCTGATGGAGGCAGCAAGCTAGCTTAGGAAAGGTGGGCCATGCCACATGGCACAAAACACTGGCCACCTGCACACTGCTGTCACATTGGGTCCTGAGGCGATTGCCTCATCTGGCTACTCATACAGCTTTCTAGAGATGTTTGCCTCCTCAATGGGGAAAACCCCCAAGAAATTGTATCTTGGAAGGTTCTTAGATGAGAGAAGCGTAAGATAGACTTGCTCAGGCAACCATGTACATAAATCACTGGGTATATTTTGGCACGGGAGCCAGCATAGTGTGAGTGTTGGACTTGGATTCTAAGAGACCAGGGTTTTAATCCCTGTTCACCCATGGAAATCCCCTGGGTAACCATGGGCAAGTCACACTCTCTCAACCTCAGAGGAAGGCAATGGCAAGTCCCCTCTGAACAAAGCATGCCGAGAAAACCGCATGATAGGTTCACTATAGGATCACTGTAGGTCAGAAGTGATTTGAAGGCACACCACAAACAAAAAAAATATTTGGGTACTGAATTGTTAGTCCTCTCCCCTCTGTACAGTGTCATTCCAGTGTTGTATACTTTAAATTTTCAAAAATGGTATAGACTAGGTTCTTTTTATGTGATATTCTCAGGTCATATACACACATAGGCAGCGCATTCACTTTTAAGAAGGCCAATTTTAAACTGCTTTCATGGAAAATGCAAAGAGGCAGTTGGACTGCTGGCTCCTCTGTGAAGAAGGAAAGACACCCATTACTTTTGAATGGTTTGTAGGACTGGCTACCTGGCTATACCTTCCTGTAATGCTTGGTTTATTGTCCAGCATAGAGAGTGTGAGGATGGCATCTCTAGGAAAAAAGCAAAGTGGCAGGGAACCACTACAGGTCTCTGAATATTTCCCAGATTTCTGACTCCATATTAAATACCTGTAATGAGCCAGAGCTGCATTCAGACCACTGGCAGAGATAGTTTCAAAACTTGGCCCATAGCAGTAGAGCTCTTCCCTGTGAAGGAAAAGGAAAGATGTCTCCTGAGTTCTCTCTCTGTTTACTCTCTGCAGACTGAAATGAATTCAGATCATCAGCTTCTTCCAAGAATGTCTGAAGTTGCCCAGCCACCACGTGCTTACGGACCTTGTTCCAAAAAGGGATATTGGCAATAGGGTGGTAGTTCTTATATACATCTGACTCTAGAGAGGTCCCCTTCAGGAGAGGCTTGTTCCACCTCCTCCTTCGAAGTGTCTGGCATCTTCCCTGACACAATGAGACCCCTTGCTGCCTCTTCATCAAACCACCTCTATTGGTTCATATCAACCAAGATGGGCAAAGACCAAGCTGACATGTAGCGGGAAAGATTGATTCAAACATTTCATCCACAACATCAGGCTGTAGCAACTGAAAGTGACTCCATGAAACCTGACCAAAAACACTGAGTGTTTCTGTGGCATCAAGTGCTGAGCAAATACAAGCAACTTTCTCCTTACAAATGCCTTACGATTTAATTTGTGATAGCAGTAAACTGCTGTTTCTACTCCCAGCCTCTCTGGGCCTGACCCCAGCAGGAAACGGCCCTCATCATAGGAATAACTCTGCTGGGTAACATGTCAAGGATGAGATGGTGGAGATGAGTAATGCCTTTTTAACCAAGCCCACTGCTGCGTAATAGTCACAATGAAAAGTTCTTGCTAATCTACTTTGGCTGCAGCTGCAATCGTCAAAGATATATATGTGTGTGCCTGTGCAATTTTCACAGAAACTGTATGCTGTTGTGAAAGGTCCCTGCTGTAATGCAAACTATTTTGGGAGCTGTCTCGGGAAGAAAAATAAACTCATGTGAAATGTGGTGCTGGAGAAGAATGCTGAGGATACCGTGGACAGGAAAAAAGACAAATAAATGGCTTCTAAAAAAGGTAATGGCAGCCTCTTGGCATGAATGTGTAGTTGTAACTGACTGTAGGGAGTGGTGCTCATCTCCGTTACTATGCCAAAGAGACAGCATTGTCCAAAGACGAATCCGGTGGTCATGTGGCCAGCATGACTGCACCAAATGCTGTTGCCTTCCCACTGAAGATCTTTATATCTACTTGCATTTTTACATGCTTTCGAACTGCTAGATTGGCAGAAGCTGGGACTTGTTAGCCAAAGTGCATTTTTCTGAATTTTGGTCTCTGTGTGACATTCCACATGACCCCAGATATACCCTGCAGTTGACCCCGTGCCACCTGGGTGATGACAGACAGGCAGAAACCATCTCAAGGACAGACAGATAGTGTGGGAGTTGCAAATGGACCATCATCACCTCCATAATCAGAAGAATGGGCAATAATTGCCTAGATGTCTCACCGGATGGGCCAGCTAATGACTTAATCCTTTTCCCATTCACCTTGAATATTGCCAGATTGGATTACCCCACCCATACAATCTTACACCTTTGCCCTGGAGCTAGTTTTATCCCTTTAAAACCCCTGGATTTCCCCCCTCAATGTCACTGGTTTGGAGTTCATGGGGACACTACGTCACTATGATCTCTAGTCTAGTTACTGGCACTTTCATTCAAACCAACCCTCTCAGGACAGCTGTGTCCCACGCCACATCACCCAATTAGATCCTGGAGAAAGCCTCATCTGCAGTATCACCCGTAGTTTTGCCTCAAAGTCTTTTTCAAGCAAACCCCTGATTTCCTGAGCCTTGAATAAATAAGTATATGAGTATGAATTACTGTGTGATTGTCCTTTTAATAAAATAATATTTTAATTGGAGAATTCTGTCTCTGTATCAATTCTTAGATCCACCAGCCTCTTGGTATACAAGTGGGAGACGGTTTTGCAGGATCTTTGTAGTTGACCCCCTCTTAGTTTGAGCTAAATAAAATTCCTTATACTAGATTTTTGGCTGCAGACTAGTGACAGGAGCTCACCCCATTATGCAGCACTTGGTCCCTTGAACTGCCAACTTTCCAATCTTCCAATTGTCAGAATTGGAGTCTTAACCACTAAGCCACCATGAATAGATCAAATCTGAACTCTCCCTGGAAGCAAAGATGATGAGCTTGAAGCTGTCGTACTTTGGCCACACCATGAGAAGCCATGACTCATTAGAAAAGACAATAATGCTAGGAAAGGTAGAAGGCAGCAGAAAGAGAGGAAGGCTGCTTGCCAGATGGGTTGAGTCAATCAGAGAGACCATGGGCCTGAGCCTACAGGACCTGAGCAGAGAGGTAGAGGATAGGAAGGCTTGGAGATGTCTCATCCACAGGGTCACCATGAGTTGAGGCCAACTTGAAAGCAGTTAACAACATCCTTGGGCATGATGGTCAATTAAGACCCTTTAGCTTTACAAAACACTTAATTCCAATTGAGATGAAAGTTGCAAGTTTTTAAAATTCACATTGTTCTGCAGGTCCAAGGACCGTTTTTACACTCTCTGACATGTTGTTGGGCCTCTCCCTTTTGCTCCAACCTCTCAGTTGGCCCCCAAATGGCAACTCATACCCAAAGATGATTCCTTCAGGGTTCAGGAAGGCAGGAAGCGATTTGGGGGCACCACTTCATGTGCTGCTAGGCCATATGTTGCCTAGTTGACTTTGGACCAACAAAGTGTCTGGTTCGGGGGGCTTTTTTGGCCCTCCTTAGAGATGTGGTCTATAGGAACTGTCATAATGAGGATAATGAATCAGCACTACCACAATTGACTACCACTGACCACTAAATGGGGAATTAATGACAGAAGAAAGATTTGGACTCAAACCTCCTTGGCCCTCCTTGGCTGCTACTTCACAATTCAGATCAAATCAAGCACAAAGCTAATCCATAGCTTTGTATATTACTTCTTCATAATAATTCTACTTTTTGTTGAACTATTATTCATTTAAGGGCAACCAAGAGTGTTGCCCTGATTAGACTAACCTTCGTAACTGGTCGACATAATGTGCACCAGATATTTCATCCACAGAACCAGTGGGGACTGTCTTTTCCAGCCAGACCAAGTACCGGATCACTGCAACAGCATCTCGTACCTGCGAGAGAAACCAAAGCCAAGAAGGCAGAATGCATCAGTTATGTATGAACCACTGCGTGAGGATAGTAATGAGAAAATCAGCACAATTTTGTCCTATGTTGTGGTTTTGATCCCACCATTCCCACTGCTCTGCCTGCTAGGGCAAAATCTGAGCAAAGAAGACTTAGGGGGGTTGCAGACTGCCAGAAATAGTGCAAATTAAGTCCACTTTTAGGGTTAGGGTTACTGCTAGGGAATCATGGGAATTGTTTTTTTTCTGAGAAATTAAGATCTTAGCACCAATTCAACCCACATGGCTCCAGCTACAGCAGATTATCTCCCTTATAACAAATTTAGTTAGAGAAGGAGAGACTTTACGTCCCCTCACAATGTTTGAAAATTATTGTAAGACCTCTACCCAGCTCCCTAAAGGTATTGCGGGGAAACTCTATAGTTGCCTTATAGAGGAAACATATGGGGATGGGCTGATATATAAAAGGAGATGGGAAATAGATCTAAATATATCAATTACAGAGGCAGCTTGGAATAAGATTTGGAGCCTCCCCCCATTTAAATCAAGATCTATCCAGCTCAGAGAGTGTTCCTTAAAATTATTGTATAAATGGTATCTCACTCCTGTGCAATTGGCCAGATTTTCTAAGCAAACAACTGCAGAATGTTGGAGAGGATGTAAATGTAAAGGAACGTATGTCCATATGTGGCTACATTGTGATAGAGTTAAACAGTTCTGGTCAAATGTTCTATCTGTCATTTCAGAGATCACTCTTCAGGAGATAGTTCCCTGTCCAGGTCTTTTATTACTTTCATTGTTTCTGCGAGAGAACAAAGATTTAGAAAATAAACCATTGATTTGTTTCCTTTTGGCCATCACAAGAACTGAAATTGCTAAGAATTGGAAAATGGGCAGTTTAACAATGGACAACTGGTGGCATAGACTATGGGACAGTTTATTAATGGAAAAGTTGTCGGACAGGATGGATAACTTCCATCATGTTTCTTTTGAGGAAAGATGGTATCCCCTTTTGAAGTATATTAACAGTCACTCAAATCAGCTAAAACCGCCAGATCAGCACTTGAGTTTCTGGAATGGGACTTTTACGGAAACCTAACGATACTTTTGGTTTATACTTATATGGCTATTTGTTGTAGACCTTTATGTATACCTCCCTACTGGTATTTGGTCTTTTATTTCAACTTTGTAAGTTTTATTGTGTTTTAGTTAAAAAAAAAAAAAGAAATTAAGCCTTCTCTGTCAGAGAGCTCTGGTGCCACAATAAAATACAGTTCCCATGATTCCCTAAACCTAACCCTAACCCTAAAAGTGGACTCAATTTGCACTATTTCTGGCAGTCTGCAACCCCCCTTACTGAAGAATCCATTACCATTTCCATACCTCATCCACTGAAATTCTGAAATGATTAATAAATATATCTGAGGAAGTAGACCGAGTCTACAAAACTTCATGCTACCAACTTCTTTCTTTCAGTCAAAGCTGCTACAAGATCTCTTTGCACACTGATGCCTGTAATTACTTTTGTAAATACAGAACTGGAACTCTGTAGGAATAAAAGTGTGCATTGTGTGTTATAGATGTAAAATCAGCCCCCCCACCTTTCCTTCTTTCATCCTTCCCTTTTTTGTTGTGTCTTGCTTACCATCCAGCCTGATGAGGAGTTCTAATTACATCTACCATCTGTGCCAACCAACAAAGCCAATGGCCAGAAACCCTTGGTTTTGTTGGTCCCTGCTCTTGCTTCTGGTTCCTAACTCACAGCTGACATGACCTCAGTGGCCCTTCTCTATTCATGTGGTCTTACATACGTGGGCAGCTCTCAGCAGCTCCTGCTCCTTGGAGTTCTTGACCGCCTTGGTGATCATGACAGGAGAATAATCCTCTTCAAGGCGCTTTTCCTGTGAGAAAGGAAAGACAGAACAGTGTCCATTCTCGGGCTTCATGAGGGATGCACCTGTGTGCCTCCTCTACAATGGCCCAGCTGGTGACTGGCCTTGGCCATCAGTCACAGAGCACTTTATGTCGTTCCTCTCTGCTTGTACAGTTTCCTGTAAACTGCAGTTCCGACAAACCTGGTACTGGGTAAAATTTAAAGTTTTACTGTTGGTAGACTAACCCTTAAAATCTGGGATGGGGTTATCATGGGGATTGTTGACAATAGTGCAGGGTGGATTTGAAGTGTGGGTACTCATTCTGCCAGTTCCCATAGGCAAGCCCTCAGGGAGAATCCAAAACCACAGACAAGCTGTGCTGATCCATATCAACAAACTAGTTCAAGCAGTTTTTCTCTTGACCGGTAGCAGGTCTTTTGTAAAGCTAACTAGTTCAACTTGCTCCTTCCAGACTGTGGAGATTTTCAGACATGGGGAAAAAAAACGGGAGTAAAAGGCATAATCCCGTTATAATTGTGCGATTGTGCTGAAGATTTTCAGACAATGTTGCACTCATCCAGGGCTTCTCCTGTGATGTGAAGAACCCAGCATGCTTCAGCAACAAACCATTCATGCAGTTTCATGAATGGCTTCTCAATAGTGTGAATGAAGCGCAATTGCAAGAGTGCAAAAGTTAATTGCACTTCATTTGCACTATTGAGGAAGCAACCAGGGACATTTACCCAGACTGCATTTCGGTGGAGGCAATCCGTTCTCATTGTCAGAATCGATTTTGGAGTGGATTTCTGTCTTTCTTTGAGATATGGGGCACAATTTTGTTTACACTGGATTAAGAGAATGTGGTGAAGCAAAAAAGTTTATTTTATTGTCTTTTATTCCATGCAGGATGGAAACATGATTAGCAGGCATGCGCTGTAGCACCGAAACAGCACATGTGCAAAACGATCAATACAAATGCACTAATGATTCATTAATGGATGTGTGCAGAATGCGATCTCAATATTATTTGGCATTTACGTCACAATTATCGTGCGACTGCACAACTGTGAACATATCAAGTGCTATAGTGCCACTGTTGCGTTAGCTTTTACTACTGTGATTATTGCTGAATTGGCCCTCGTGTGATAATCTCCCAAGCCATACCAGCATACTATACACCACAACTCAGATAGCTTGCAACAGCGATCTCTTGCTAGGAAAATCCACAGAGAGGACTGCTCAAGGGGGCGAGTGGGTAGAAGTGGCAAATGTCATAATCACTCTTACTAATCCAAAAGTTCAGGTGCTATGATCTTGTGAGCGCTGTCTCTGTGATATAACCCATCATCTAACAGTTTATATTCCATGCCCTTTCCCTCTGGGCAGTGGGAAGGCTCAGGTGGAAAGGGCTGCATTGGTAGCTGAGACAGTGGGACCATCCATGACGAATAAACAGGGACTGGACTAGGACTTCCAGTCCTTAGAGGGAATCTTGCTCAGGCTCCTACCCCTGCTGCCAACGTGGGGTCTGGGTAAAATTAATCTGGCTTCCTATTCCGCTCTTGACACAGCCTTGTGTCCTTGCTGTTTTCTTCTCCTCATGGTGTCCCATATAGGTCCCCTCCTTCTCCACGTTCTGTCTGTGCAGCTTCTGTTGCAAGATGGAACTGAGCCTTGCTTTGTAGCTCAGGGAACGTGTTGAGCTGGGCAACAAATGAGCCATGCATAGAACTGAGCTGTGCTTTGTATGATTTAGTGGGGGGAATGTTCAGATTATTACTCGTAATTCTTTACATATCATCCCACATCTTTTGGTTTGGCTCTGCCCTCTGCCTTGTGCCCTTAGCCCACCCTCCGCTGGGAAGTGCTGCCCCCTAAACCCTTTTCAAATTACAATTTGGCTCCTGGACCGAACAAGATCCCCCACTCCCTGCTCTTGTCTCTCGGCTCTTACCTGAGGGATTTCTCTATAGAGTCCCAGAGTTGTGTATTCGGTTCCGATCCAGACACGAACACTGTCCTGCTGAGCGTACCTTCTCAGGCTCACACTCACTTGCTCATATTCTTCTACTGTCACACAGAGGGGCCCTGGGCACCCAGCTGAAAGCACCCGTGATACATCCTCACTCAGTCGACTCTGATTCACAAACAGACTGAGGGCAAATCAAAGGAGATCAGAAAGATGGGCAATAGGAGGAAAGAGTGTGACTACTCACTTATTCTTAAAGGAATATACAGGGCAATGTATATCCTTACATTCATCAATTATTCTCTCATGCCTCTTTGCAGGAACATGAGACAGTGGACTGTGGAGCTTATCGCTCACCAAATAAGATGGCTTACCTCCTCCAGCTTCAATACTGGATCCGGGATACTCCCGGATGTTATCAAACATAAATTGCTGCTGATTTAGCTGCAATGCCACCGGCCGAATCCATCCCGGATTGAAGCTTCACTCAGCTGGTACTTTTTCGAAGTCGGGGAACTTCCAACTTTAAAAATTGGCTGGCTCAGCAAGGCTTCAGCCTGGGATGGATCACCCAGGGGTATCCCAGATCCAGGATTGAAGCCAGAAGAGGTAAACCAGATTATTTGGTGAGGGATAAGATTCTTAGTGAGCCTTTCCTCACAACAACCCTGTAAGGTACATTAAGCTAAGAAATCGTGACTTTGTGACTGAGCAAGGATTTGAACTTGTATCTATCCCAGCCTTCTTTAATGTTGCATCCTTCAAATGTGCTGAATCAATGGGAGTTACAACCCAGCACATCTGACATGATGGGTGAAGCTGTTTTATCTATTACATCAAACTTGATCTAGGGGTAGTGATCTTGGATCTTTTTTGGACTATAGTCTCCAGAGTTCCCTGGGTGGCATAGCACTAATGCTTCCAGGGGAATTCTGGGAGTTATAGCCCAAAACGTAAATTTCTGAAGCTGTGGCTGTGGAATGGGCTTGTTTGGGGTTTGGGAGGAAGTTATTTTAGGCATAACTGTCACTTTTCTTAGTGAAGTCCAAAAATGGTCATTAGACATGTTGTGTATCTCACTTCATCTATAAATAAAAGTTCTGTCTGTTTTCCTGATGCTTGCCTTGTGAAAATGGCTGGACTGATTTTCACCCAATTTAGAGGATATGTGTAGGATGGTCTGATTTAAAATATAGGGTATTTGATGTACAGGAATTCATTTTGGGGGCCCCTAACAGTGAATCCCAGTATCATTCAGACAGAGTAGTGTGACACATCATTTGAAATATTTTGATGAGCTGAATTCAGCTTTGAAAAACAACAACACAACAGTGTAAGTACAATGAAGTCGCTATCTTTCTCTTTGTTGTCACATCATGAGTAAATACCTTGATGGATTTTCCTCAAATTGGGGGTGTATCCTCAGGACGGTCCAATAAACCACAGGATACATGATATAAATGAATTCACTTTTGATAGGCTCTGGGGGAGAAACCCCGATAATTTTTTCATTCTCATAGAGTAGCCTGTTTGGCAGACATGCTCCCTCAAAGATAATTGCGACTGATGTACAATGTGAGGAATGTCTGAGCACCCTCAAACAGAGACACCAGAGATGTCACTAAGGGGGTGCAGGGGGTGGAGACCATGCCGGGTGACACCTCAGAGGGCAGGAAACACCCAACAGGGTGGTTGTTCACCATCCATCCTAAGACTCCCCCCATGCCCCACACCAGTTAGGACAACTCTTCTGTCCATTGGCTGCAGCTGCTGGTGGGGGCAAGGTGCTGGTGCTGCCTGGCAGCCCCTTCCAGGCCGGGCAGGGGTACTGGCCAGGCAAGAAAGGGAGTCACTTTCTCTTCCGGGTCTAGCAGGAATGCTGGTTGGGCAAGAAAAGGAGACATCACCCCTTCTGGGACCGGCAGGGCTATTGGCAGAGCAGGAAGGGGAATCCCCTCCCCTTTAGGGGTCTTGCGGGGCAGGAAAGGAAGTTGCCCCCACTCCAGAAGTGGCTGTCAGGTTGCAGCAGCATCCAGGGGCCACCTTCCAGGTCTTTTGGTCTTTCAGAAAGGGCTGCCTTCTGGGTCTAGTGGGGCAACCCCCTTTCCTACTCATCCAGTATCCTCTCCAGACCCAGAAGGGGTTGCCAAGTGGCATCAGCCCCTCACCCCAACCACAGCAGAGATGGCCTGGCTGGTGGATAAGGCAGCTGGGATGTGTGCCAGGCATCCTGGAGATGATATCATGAGTACTGGGGTGACAGCAACCCTAGTGATGCCATTGAGAGACCCTCATCCCTCTAAACAGTAGAAATAGAATGATCTTTAACAACTGTTAATGATTATCCATGAGTACTATAGCTAGGAGCTTATCGCATTAACATATAACCTGATATCACCCTAACCGTATGCAGCTGGGATGCTGGATGGAGGAGGGAATTATCGCACTGTAATTCACCGCTGATTCCGCCAGGCAACTGCATCCCGGGTCCCAGCCGCACTCAGCTGGCCTTTTTTTGAAAATGGAAAGCTTCTAACTTTGAAAACAGGCTGGCTGAGTGCGGCTGGGATCCGGGATACATTGCCTAGTGGAATCGGCAGCAAATTACACTGCGATAATTCCCGCCTCCATTCGGCGTCCTGGCTGCATCCTGTTAGGGTGATGTCAGGTTTTATGTTAATGTGATAAGCTCCCTAGTCTAGAATAGATGCAAGTATAACACTGACTATATTAATGAGAATGTATAGACTCTTATATGTAAAGGCTCCTTTTTTACCCTATTTCTAAATGGTCAAGTTATTTTAATACAAGTCACTACTATCACATAAATCCATCAAGTTAAATGCTTGTCACAACTAGATTACATCTTTTGAAATTCTCACACCCACTGTTCAAAGGCAAGATACTTGTTGGCTTCAAAGTATATCCGGTTTCAAAATTCCTCTTTTATGTCCCCCCCTTCCTGCCGCCTTTCATTAACTATTTTATAAGCAATCCATTTTCTCACTAAGGAAATAAGGAGTGGGTTGCAAAGTGAGTTCAAAGAAGTTCCAACTAGCATTTTTTCCAGGTTTTTAGCACCTCTGGAAGCTTCTAACAGGCATTACAAATGCATGTAACAGGCATCACTGGACTCTAGCACCTCTGGAATGCCATTGAACATGGGCACATGGCATAGCCATTGCTAGTAATACCCATTGATGGACATGTCATTATCCAGGAATTAATTAAATTCTAAAATTAGCATTGTTTGCAACACCTTCCTTTTTCTCTTTGGAGAAAACATTTACCTGTGACTTGGTTCCAGGTTATATGAAACAATGGAGTTTATCACACGGGCGAGATCCCGTGCAAAAATGGGATTTAAACTGAAAAAAATCTGCAAAAGTGGATTGTTTTTCAGATGACTTCTGAGATTAATTCACACAGAAAGTGGAAAAACCCACAAAAGAGGGTTGATTTTCAGACAATGAGCAATAATGCAACATTAACTGAGAGAGAAAGGTGACAAAATGTGCTTCTTTTTACTTTCAGGACTTTCCAAAAGTAAAAAGAAGTGCGTTTTGTCTCCTTTCTGTCTGGGTTAGTGTCACGTTATTGCTCATTGTCTGAAAATCAACCCACTTTTGCGAGTTATTTCTGGGGTTTAAAATCCCATTTCTGCATGGGGTTTGGAGACTTTGCTTCCGTGTGATAAAACAGTGATTTTGAGCATGCACAGAAGGTCTTGCAATTCTGTTTCCCAGCTTCAGAGGTGAATCACATTGCTTTCAGAGCTGCAATGGCATTACCCCCACAAAAGAAGATGGTATAGGTAAGCTTGGAGAAACCATGACATTTTCAGAAATATAAAACAATCTTCAGGTGGCGTCAAAACTTAAGGGGCTTATATACATTTATTTGGAAACTTATAAAACATCTCAGTGGCTGCAGGAGCTGACTTACTTGCGTGGAGGAGTGGAAGAAACTAGAAAGGAATGGGAGTGGCATATACTAGAAAAGTGCCTCTTAGAACCTGGAACAAAATTCCATGATGCAACATATTGTTACAGGCCTCATTTTGGAAAATATAAACCAGACTGTTGTTCAATGTGGTGTGGGAAGGTCAAGTACCTGATATCCGTCTTGGTGAGGAGCGTGTAAGCGTAGAAGACAGGCGTGTAAGGGATGTCATTTCCTCGAAGATTGAAGAGCCCTGTGGAAAGGCAGCTGTTTCTTACCCCTTCCTCTTTTGTGCCAGGGCAGCCCTTAAGTTGTTGAAAGGAGGGCAGGCAGTGGTTTGCAGAAAAAGAGGAGCGAAGTTGTTAGAAGCATTGAGGGAGGCAGGGAAGAAGCCCTGGGACAGAGGAAGAAGGGGAGACCATTGGAATCCACTGCAGAGGAGCTTGGGCAGAACAGCCGAGAGGAAGACAATGAGATCAGATCCTGAACCTCCTGAAAATCTCTATTTTCTCCAATGGAGAACTGGAGGGGCATTTTTGGCTTCTCCTGACCCACACCACCACCTTTTTAAATAGCTAGAAATGATGTTACGGTGACTTCTGGCCAACTGTCAGTGTGATTTTTGGCTGTTGCTTAGTCCCCCAAATGGTGTTGCAAAATTGCACCCTCAGAGTCATTTCCTGCACAAAATTGTGAGGGTTG
Source organism: Phrynosoma blainvillii (assembly GCA_026167975.1). NCBI lineage: Eukaryota > Metazoa > Chordata > Lepidosauria > Squamata > Phrynosomatidae > Phrynosoma > Phrynosoma blainvillii. Next base: position 10,770,736 of record JANUYF010000009.1, read on the forward strand.
TGGATACTTTCTTTTCTTTCAGTTTGGGAATCCGAGAAGCTTGGGGTTGGTGGAACCAAAGAAAACAGGCAGGACCTCCAGGGCTGTATGTGGTTACAGGATTCTCACCGCATACTTGAAAATAAAGAGCCCTTGGTACTAGCTTGAAAGAATGGAGCTGAAGACTCAGAAGGGGGCTGAAGGATAAGATGTTGTTGTCTCTATTCCTCATAAAGAAGTTGAGTGGATGAGCAGCTGAATCTTTCTTGTTCAAGCAACAAGATGGTGTCCTTAGCTATATTCACTAAGTGTTCCGACACAACAGGGACAGTCCTGATTAAACCTCTATCATTCCATTTTTTTCCCCTGCTGCTTTTCCAATGTCTCAAGCCTCATTCCCATTTACAAATAAATCAGTTTGCAATCTAAATTGATGGATCGATTCGACAGCAGAGCGTGGTTCACACTACATTTTTCCCAATTGCATTTTCTTGTTGTAAAATAACCCATTTGTCGTTCTCATTGACTAATGAATTGAAATTTGCCGGCTGGCAAATTTAAAGGGCAAATTTAAATCGATTCTGATCTGCATCTTGTTCACACTTGGGCTGTATCGATTTATTGTAAAAGATGTGGAAATAATGAGTATCAAAAAGACGCATGTTAAATGGGTCTAGTGCGGGGGGGCCCTCGCCAAACTGCTTCAGCAATTCAGCTCAAGTGTGAACCGCGTGTCATTTAAACCGTTTCAAACTGGTTAGCGAACTAGTTTATAATGTAGTGGGAATGAGGCCCCTGTTTCTCTCTTCTCCTCTCACTTTCTCCATTGTCAGCTTACTTCAATTGCTCTGAACGGAGTTCAAGGAGCAAAAATAATTGGCATTCGATTAACTCAGCAGGGAGGAGAGGAGAGAAAAGGGCAGAATCTTGCCCTACCCCATAGACTAAGTTAAAAGCAAACTGCTTCAGCCTCTCCTAGAACTTTATTGCATGGGGGAAACACCGGGAAAAATTGGTATTAAAAAGGCATTTTCCCGAGATCGTGGCAAAGATTTTCAGACGACATCACTATTAAGGAAGAATTATTCCGGGAAGAACCAGGAATGCTCCAGCAACAAAATTCATGGGATTTTCCCATGAATGGTTTGTTGCTGGAGCATTCCTGGTTCTTCCCGGAATAAGTCTTCTTTAATCACGATTTATGTGAAAATCTTTGCCGCAATCTCGGGAAAATGCCAGGAAAATACCTTTTTAATATCAGCTTAAATCCCGGCTTTACTCCCATGCGATAGTCTCCCAAGCTTATGAGTTCTTCCTCTTCATTAACTTTTGCCATCCTCACCGTACTCTGATGTTGTTTGGTCACCCATATCCTGGTTTCCATCTGTGAAATTTTGGAGGGTATGCCACCATAAGAGCTAGTGTAGCACAGTGGTCTGGATGTTGGGCTAGGGGTCTGGAGACCAGAATTCAAGTCCCTGCTTGGCCATGGAAACCCACTAGGTGACATTGAGCAAGTAATATTCTCTCAGAGTGACCAGATGCCCTCTTTTTCCAGGACACATCCTACATTTCAGCCTTCTGTTCAGGAGGAATTCCAAAATGTCCTCCATTTTGAGCATGACAAAGAAGCATGGATTTATGTTTATACAGTTGGATCTTGGTATCCACGGGGATCCATTCTGGATCCTCCTGTGGATACTGAAAAACATGGGACCTCAGGTTCTGTTTTCCCATGGATAAGGGGGCTCCACTGTATTAGTGCTTTTAGCTTTTATTTTGTAATGCCCTACATTTTTCTTGAAGAGCATTACATTTTTGCGGTGCCTTATCCTTCTATGAAATTATGACATCTGATCACTCTGCATTCTCTCAGCCTCAGAGGAAGACAAAGGTGAACTTCTTCTGGAGAAATGCTGCCAAGAAAACCGTGTGATAGATTCTCCTTTGGGTTGCCATCAGTCGGAAATGACTTGAAATTGCACAAAAACAATGTCACAGTAGTGGAAGGTAGCAGGCTAATTTTGAAGTCCAGGTGTGGTCATCATGGCTTCATGTTCCAAGAGAAGGAAAACACAAGCAGTTTGGAGGAATGACTGGGTGCCAGTGTTATGCCACAGAATACACCACCTGAGGTGGCTCTTCATTCTGATTAATGGCTGCCCCTGCCTAAGGGGTATACAGTGGTCCCTCCACATTTACTAGGGTTAGGAGTGAAGGACCCCTATGAAGATGGGAAAACCACAAATAAAAAAGCACTGTCCTTTTTACCTGAGAGAACACTTTTCTAGGAATCTCCAGGTCCTCCAGAGCAGGTCCTATGGTCAACATCTGCCAGAAGTTGATCATAGAATTATGCTACAGGACCTTCGAATGCCTAGAGAAGTGTTTGCTCTAGGTTCTCCAGCACAACTCTATGATCAACTTCTGGCATAGTTGTGCTGTAGGATCAAGGGATTCCTAGAGAGAACATATTAATCAAATCCACAAAAGTCAAAACCGAAAATGTGGAGGGCCAAGTGTAGTTACGGTGCTCTGCATAGCATTTCTTGTGATCTGAAGCTATTTTTATACTGAGTCTGACAATGTGGCCTGGAACTGTTCACAGTTCTTGGTTGAGATGTTTGTGGTCTTAGACAGAAGGCTCTCATAACCAAACCTTAAATCATCAGCCTGTTAATGTATGGATAACTGACCACTAACTGCATCTGGTCTACGCTCAGTTCCAGGAAGTGAGGATTGGGTAAATCTACATATAAAAGAACTTGATGCAGCAAATTCCTCCCACTTCCCTACTGAGAGCTCATTGGTGGTGGTGATAGAGCGGATGAGAAAGCTGCATGTGGATGTGGCAGAGAAGACCAGGGATGGATGCATTGACATTGATGAAACACTTACAGGCTGTTTCCTCAAGACCGGAGAGCAGGACTGCGGTGGGCTTCCTGTTGTGACTCTCCATCAGGGACCGGATATGGGAGACCTTCTCTTGCCAGGTGCTCCCTAAAGGAAAGAGAGGGAAGAAGGAAGAGAAGCTCTTCTGTAAAAGTGGGAACCTTGAGAAGGTCTGTGGAGGAGAATTGTTGGGCTGGAAGACCTTTTATGAGCCACAGTGGGTCCCCCAAATGCAAAAAACAAAAAATAGACAGCTATCTGCTTGGACAGATCTCCATGCCTGCTTTTATTTTTAAAACGACTTGGGGCCTGGAAGCATTTGGGAAGGTCATCTAAGCGTGAAAAACTCAAAACCCATATTCCTGCAAACTTCTGGGAGAAGGAAAACTTCCTCCCTATCTCATGAGAAATGGTTTTTGCCCAGGGAGGGGGGGGGGAACTGTGCCACAAAAATAGTGTGAGGGTATTACTGTGGTCTATGTGTGGTGGGGAAAAACTTCATCCAACCCCCTCCTACCACCTGAAGTTGCAAGGAGAGGTGAGAAAAAACTTCTTCCAACCCCCTCATACCATCTGATGTTGCAAGGAGAGGTGGGAAAAGCCATGTGAGTCCATCTCAGCCCCCCTCCTCACTTTCCAGAAGAGGACAGAAGAAAACAGAGAGGATGGGCAAGGAAAACCAAGCAAGGACCAGAAAATAGATGAGAGACTAAAATAAAGAAGGACATAAGGGGGGAAGGGAAAAGGAGGGGGCGGGAGGAGAAGGGTAGGGAAATGATCGATTCAACAATAATGGGAAGAGGGAAAATGGCATAGGGAACTACTGGGCAGCAGCAGTAGTGGTGGGTGTCACTAAAGTGAAGAACAGCAGTGACATCATAGCTAACATTTGTTAGCACTGCGCACAGGGAGGTGTAGGTGGTCCTCCTTGTGTAACCCCCCACCTAGAAAACCCTATGAGGAGACATCGAAAGTGTCACACAGGCAGGACAAGAGCACTAACAGAGAAAAAGATAGAAACTAAAGGAAAACACACTTGCAAGAGTAGCTAAGGGCAGTAAAAATGACGAAGCAAGCACCACACATAAAATAGGGACATGAAATGTGAGAAGCATGAGCCAAGGGAAGCTAGACACAGTGAAAATGGAAATGCAATGCACTAACATAGCTGTGCTGGGGGTGAGTGAATTAAAATGGACAGGAATGGGCCACTCTGAATCAGACAACCACACAGTGTTCTACTCAGGGAATTAAAAGAGAAGAAGAAACGGGGTGGATTTCATACTAAGAAAAGATGTTACAAAAGCAGTCAGAGGATACAATGCAAAATCAGGCCGAATCATCTCAATAAGGCTCCACTGGAAACCTATGAATATCACCATAATTCAAGTATATGCACCAACCACTGAAGCAGAACAAGAAATTGATAGATTTTACGAAGGCGTACAGGAAGAAATTTACAACACACCAACACAGGATGTCAAGCTGATTATTGGAGACTGGAATGCAAACGTTGGAAATAAAGAAGAATCAAATCATAGAATCATAGAATCATAGAGTTGGAAGAGACCACAAGGGCCATCCAGTCCAACCCCCGGCCATGCAGGAACTCCCAATCAAAGCATCCCTGACAGATGGCCATCCAGCCTCTGCTTAAAGACCTCCAAGGAAGGAGACTCCACTACTCTCCGAGGGAGTGTGTTCCACAAAAATGGTAGGCAGATTTGGATTAGGCAAAAGGAATGAAGCAGGTGAGCATCTGATAGATTTTTGTGAAGCCAACAACCTATTCATTGCAAACACATTTTTTCACACAACCAGAGAAAAGGTTATACACATGGACATCATCAGATGGCCAACACAAAAACCAAATAGATTACATAATTGGAAGTAAAAGATGGCAAAGCTCCATACTGGTGGCCAAGACTAGACCAGGTGCTGATTAAGGCACAGATCACGAATTACTCATTTAAAAAAATAGAAGTAAAACTCAAGAAGAGAACAAAACCTGTCACCATGTCAATATACGATTTAAATAACATTTCCACAGAATTCATTGACAATATAAGGAACAGATTTGTAGTACTATGTATAATAGATCATGAACAGGAAGAGCCTTGGTCTGAAGCCAGGGACATATAATAAAAGAAGAATGCATAAAGGCACTTCCAACAGATAGAAGGAAAGTGAAGTAACCATGGATGACAGATAAAATGCTACAAGCAATAAAGGAAAGAAGAGAAAGAAAACAAAAAGGAGATAGGAATAAACTAAGAAACATTAAAGCAACAGTACAACGGTTAGTGAGCAAATATAAGATATTGTTGAACATAAAGAAAACAAAAATAATGACCACAGAGAACTTACACACATTCAAACTAGATAATGAGGAAATAGAAATAGTAAAAGAGTTCTCATATCTAGGATCAAACATTGATCGGAATGGGGACTGCAGCCAGGAAATCAGGAGAAGATTAAGAATGGAGAGGGTGGCTATGAAAGAACTAGAAAAGATCCTAAAATGCAAAGACATACAACTCAGCACAAAAGATAGAATCATACAAGCCATCATATTCCCTATTGCCATCTATGTCTTTTGGTTCCAAGGCCAGTGGCATGAATAAGTAAAGAGATAGTACAGGAATACCTGCTTAATCTAAATGAATATAAGTCTCCAGGACCAGATGAATTACATCCAAGGGTAATTAAAAGAACTGGCAAACGTAATATCAGAGCCATTGGCAATAATCTTTGAGAGCTCCTGGAAAACAGGAGAAGTTCCAGCAGACTGGAGGAGGGCAAATGTTGTCCCCATCCACAAAAAGGGGAAAAAAGAGGATCCCAACAATTATCGTCCAGTTAGTCTGACATCAATACCCGGAAAGATTCTGGAGCAGATAATTAAACAGAGAGTCTGTGAACATCTGGAAGGTAATTTCATAATCACAAAAAGTCAACATGGGTTTCAGAGAAACAGGTCATGCCAGACAAATCTGATCTCTTTTTATGATAAAATTACCAGCTTGGTAGATGAAGGGAATGCTGTGGATATAGTATATCTTGATTTCAGTAAGGCTTTTGACAAGGTTCCCCATGACATTCTTGCAAACAAGCTGGTAAAATGTGGGCTAGACAAAGTAACTGTTACATGGATTTGTAATTGGTTGACTGGCCGAACCCAAAGGGTGCTCAACAATGGCTCCTTTTCAACCTGGAAAGAAGTGACCAATGGGGAGCCATAGGGCTCTGTCCTGGGCCCAGTGCTATTCAATATCTTTATTAATGACTTGGATGACGGTATTGGGGGCATAGTTATCAAATTTGCAGTTGACACCAAATTAGGAGGAGTAGCTAATACCCCAGAAGACAGGATCAAAATTCAAAATGACTTGAACAGACTAGAAAGCTGGGCCAAAGCTAACAAAATGAAATTCAACACTTAGGGCGGAAAAACGAAAAGCACAGATATACGATGGGGGACACCTGGCTGAATGAGACTACGTGTGAAAGGGATCTAGGAGTCCAGGTGGACCACAAGTTGAACATGAGTCAATAGTGGAATGCAGCAGCTAAAAAGGCCAATGCAATTTTAGGCTGGTTAACTCTGGTTAATATCAACAAAAACAACAATAAACAGAAATAATAGTAAACAGTAAAACTATGGAGGGAAAAACATACTCCACCAAGTGGTGAAGGCTCATTGATACTGACTAGCAGGGCTTTCTGGACTTCCAGACAAGAGTTTCCCCAGACCTACCTAGAGATAACTATATCTGGATGCATTTTCAAAGAGATTTGTAAAAGGTCTTTAGAAGGTTCAAAATGCAAGACTTATTTGACCTCCCCCGTGCAATTTGACATGTGCTTATTGTTAATTTTGAATAAAAGATTTGCTGAAACATGTTGAACTGCTCTTCTTTATTTGTGATGCAGGAGCCTATCACTATTAGTTCAACATTATTTCTGTTCCTGGACCAGAAAAACAGAAAAACAGGTTTTTCTGTTAAAGAAGGAACACATCTACTTAAGTGAAGCACAGCTATAGTGGGAAGCTTTAGAGACCATCAAAATGGGGTCCGTGGGTTACATGTGGCCCATGGACTGCACTTTTCCCACCCCTGGAGCAAAATAGTTCAATGCTCTCAAGTCCTGTATTAAATGCTCCTGCTGCTAACTGCTGGTTGGTGTTCAATTGGTTCCATTCTTGGACTAACCTGCAGCTGCAGGGATATTAAACAAGACCTAATATTTCCTGCCTAAGGGCTAAATGATCCAGGATGGTGTAGTGGTTTGGGTGTTGGACTAGGACACTGGGAGATCGGGTTTCAAATCCTGGCTCGGCCATGGAAACCCGCTTGGACAAGCCACACTCTCAGCTACAGAGGAAGGCCATGGCAAAGCCCCCTTCGAACAAATCTTGCTAAGAAAACTCCATGATAGGTTTGCCTTTGGATCACCATAAATCAGAAATGACCTGCAGACACACAACAATGTGAGTGCACTGGTTTGGGTACAATCTTCTTGAGCAGCAGAAAATTAACTGCCTTCCACTCAGTAACCTCCAGGTCCTTTATCTATACCCTCCCTCTCTCCCTCCACTGCCCCATAAGAAGCAGACAGTCAAATTCATTCATGACATATGAACCTACCAGTGAAGTTGTCTGAGAGCTGGTAGATCGTGTTGGTGGGTGGAAGAGGTCTCTTTGAACCCCATACAAGATCCACTAGGTTGTCCTCTATGTCAACAAGGATCCGATCTGAATCCTCCAGGGCTTGGAAGTAGCTGTTCCAGTTATCTAAGGAAAGAGAACATGTCAAGGACATAGACATAAGAGAATTACACCAATCTCTCCATGAATTCAGGGGCTGTTGGGGCAAGGAAGGACAAGAACAGTCATCCCACTACTCAGATATAACAGGTATAGTAGAGGCTGGCAACAGAAGAAAGGGGACCCTGGGGCATTTCAGAGTGAGGAAGAATGACCATGCATTGCTGTCAAGTCCTTGTGACCTGAACAGAGCTTGGAATAGATTTTGTGGGCTACAACTCCCAGAATTCCAAGGAGAGCATTGCACTGGCCATGACAGTTGGGGGAGTCTAGGAGTCATACTCCTAAAACCAACTTTTCCAAGTTCTAGGTCTGAATATTCCCTAGTTGTTTTCATGTGATTCAACTCAGAGCTGATTCATACCAATGGAAAAAAGGTAGGGGTCCAATCCAATTCTTTTCCCAGCAGGAACTTCATTAACTATCCACTGCCCAATAGAAGGAATCCAAACTGAAAGAGAAAGGACAATCTATCAGTAACTTCCCAGTGTCTTGGTGCAGGTTGCATGAATGGACCGTCCCAGCAGTAACAACAACAACAACAACAACATTTATTTCTATCCTGCCCCTCTGCAGTGCAATTGGGGTGGCTTACAACTCCAACTCCATCAGCAACAAAGCTGCTGAGAGGTCAGTTATTGGAAATACCACAAATTATTGGAAGAACATATGCTTTCCATGCAGAAGATCCCAGGCCAAACACGGATATCTTCAGGTAGGACTTGGAAAGACTCTTGTATAGAAACCCAGAAAGCCACTGTCACTCAGAGTAAATGAGCCTTTCACAAGCCAGTAGTAACATCTAGATGTATTGTACTTCAAGTCACTTCCAACAACAAAAGATCATAAAGATTTCTGTTTAAAACCTCAGAGAATTAATACAGACCTGGATGTACTAGGGGCAGGCTATGTGTGTATTTCCAGTTGTTGGAGTATAACTCCCGTAAGCCCTAGGTAGAATACCCAGTGGTGAGGAATGATAAGACTGAAGTCAGTTGCAAGGTCTAAAGTTGCCCCTTCCATAAACAGCTGAATGGATGAATGGCCTGTCTCATTAGAGTTGCTACAGCTTCCCCCCATCTTCATCTCATTTTTGGTGACTTGATGCTGTTTGGGTCCAAAGAGAGATCTGGACCCGCTCAGCAGTTGTCTTAGGCAGCAGGTACTGGAAAGCAACAGAAAGGTGTTGGAGAACAGAGCTGTTTATTCCAGGCAGCCTTTCCTGTGGCCTCGAAGGGGTCATTCAGGTGTTGTTGTTTTTAGCGCAACAATGCAAATCATCTCACTCATGCATTTCGAATTTGTTATCCACACTATGGAACTGCATTGATGCGCACCTCTGTGAGTTCAGTTGAATAAAGGTGGAGTCGCCGATGCGAATGCATTCGGAACACTTTCAAGGCATGCAGCATTTTATCCTGGGTCTATTCATATCTGTTCGTATCAGTTATTCACACTACCAATGATGCAGATCTTTTTTTTAAAAAAAAAAAACTTGGGGAAAACCCCCAATTTCGATTATCCTGGATTAAGTGGGTTTTTTGGCAGCCCCTCCCCCAACTTAATCAGGTGCATTCAGGATGCATGTGATTCATCCTGGATTATTTTCACAGTGTGAATAACCCCTAAGATACCTTTAGGTGCAGTGAAGGATGCTGTCTCATTGGCAGGATAAAGAAATATTGAATTGCCACTCTATTTGCTTTGAGGATGTGGTGACATGCGTGAGGTGTGTGTGTGAAAAATTTACCCTCCATATAAAAATTCTGTCCTCAATGAAATTTCCCTTCAGTCCATAAATTTCTAGGATTGCAGATGGTGAGACATCAAAAGTCATTCATACCTTGAGCTCTTCTGTTTGTATTCCCTTGGTCATTTGGCAAGCTCAATTTCAACGGAGCTTATCGCATGCCCAAATAAGCCAGTTTACCTTTGCCAGCTTCAATCTTCTTCTGGGATATCCTCAAATGTTATCATATGTAAATCACCACCGATTTAGTCGTGATGTTGCCAGCCAGGTCAAACTTGGGCTGAAGCCCTGCTCAGCCGGCACTTTTTCGAAGTCAGAAGTTTTCGACTTCTAAAATTTGGCGGCTGAACATGGCTTTGACCTGAGTCTGACATGGACTGTATTTGGCTGGTGGCAACATGGCTAAATTGACGGTGATTTACGTATGATAACATCTGAGGGTATCCTGGAAGAAGATTGAAGCAGGCAAAGGTAAACTGGCTTATTTGGGCATGCGATAAGCTCCTTTGGATACCTAAACTCTATTTCTAAATGCTCGACTGAAGTTTTAAGGTACTGCAACAGTACAAACTTGGGAACTGAAGGAAAGTTTAATTTGGGTAGCAGAATTCCTATGGGGGGGGTGCAAGGACTGCTACAATTTGCTTTGCCTTTGTATATGAAATGGGAGGAGATGCCATGTTGTTCTTTGCTGTGGGCCAGTCTAGGCAACTGTCGGTAGATAGAGGGCCATATTTGCCCTCAATGGACCTTGGAGGACCACATGTGTGGTCCCATATGTAGCCTAGGAACAAGAAAGCAGAAGATGGTGGTAAACAGGAAGAGATCGTTCCGGTGATAACCAACCTGACTTTTGCAGCTCCCAGTTGCAATCCATCTGACGCTCAGCTTGGATCCAATAGCGGCTGTCTGTGAAGAGGGCTGCCTTCTGCAAAGTGATCACACCAGTCCCTAAGACAAACAGGTAGGAAGATTAATCCCTATGGGATTTAATTCCTAAAATCAGGGCTGTGGCGGTGGTGGTTTGAGGCTATTTTGAAAATACATTCCTTCATGCAAAATTTAGACGAGTTTCTTTGGGACTTGTACCCATAGGTAACGTGTCCAAGTTCTGCTTCATGTTAAAACTCTTTCCCCTAAATCTCAGTTCTGTTTTGCTGGATGTAGTTATCCCTCAACATGGAAAAAATACTGCACTTTGCACCTGACTAGAAGCATGTGCTTCTTATTCTAACTTGAGGTTCTAAGAGAGTTCTAATTAATTTGGTTTCCAAACAGGGAAAAAGTATTTTTAAAGGCAATCTGGAGTGCAGGCGAATGAGATTAGAGATTTTAAAGGCAATCTGGAGTGCAGGCGAATGAGAGCGAGGAGAGACCCTTTAAAAAGGCTGCCTTTTCCACCTGGGTCAGCGAGGAGGGACCCTTTAAAAAGGCTGCCTTTCCACCTTGGGCAGCGAGGAGAGACCCTTTAAAAAGGCTGCCTTTTCCACTTTGGGCAGCGAGGAGAGACCCTTTAAAAAGGCTGCCTTTTCCACCTGGGGCAGCGAGGAGGGACCCTTTAAAAAGGCTGCCTTTCCACCTTGGGCAGCGAGGAGAGACCCTTTAAAAAGGCTGCCTTTTCCACTTTGGGCAGCGAGGAGAGACCCTTTAAAAAGGCTGCCTTTTCCACCTGGGGCAGCGAGGAGAGACCCTTTAAAAAGGCTGCCTTTTCCACCTTGGGCAGCGAGGAGGGACCCTTTAAAAAGGCTGCCTTTTCCACCTGGGGCAGCGAGGAGGGACCCTTTAAAAAGGCTGCCTTTTCCACCTGGGGCAGCGAGGAGGGACCCTTTAAAAAGGCTGCCTTTTCCACCTGGGGCAGCGAGGAGGGACCCTTTAAAAAGGCTGCCTTTTCCACCTGGGGCAGCGAGGAGGGACCCTTTAAAAAGGCTGCCTTTTCCACCTGGGGCAGCGAGGAGGGACCCTTTAAAAAGGCTGCCTTTTCCACCTGGGGCAGCGAGGAGGGACCCTTCAAAAATTGCATTTAAATTGTATTTGCATTTTATATTGTATTTTGTATATTTTTAAAAATTGTTTTATTTGCTTTGTTTGTTTTGTTTTGAGGGGTGGGTATGGGTGGGGTTGGGAAGAAGGGATGGGCTCTGTATTGATGTTATTTGTTATTGTGATTGTTGTACGCCGCCCCGATTGCTTGGCAGAGGGGCGGGATATAAATAAAAACTATTATTATTATTATTATTATTAACGTCAAGCTAAAGTGTGGATGATAGCCGTAGACCAAATACAGATGTAAATTTCATTTCACACTCAAATTATAGATGTGGGGAATCAGATGCATCAGATTTATGTCTCTTGTTTGCTCATTTTTATTATTATCTTTAAAAATCGTCTACAGTGCTTTAAACTGGACACTTTCTAGCATCTTGAAGATATTAAACCCAGCTATTCCACCACATCTCTTGTTATTTCAAAACTCAGTAAAGAACCATTGTTTATGCATTTGTTATCTTTCTCTTAATTTACAAATTCATAATTAATCCATGGCCAGAGTAATTGTGTGCTACAATTACACAAGGGCTTGCACTGAGCTTGGCAAAGTTAGGTTTTTCGGAACACCATCTTCCACAATCCTCAGCCAGGTGGTCCTTGTATGGCTATGGGGATTCTGGTTGGGGGATTCTGATAATTTTTCTGAGTTCTGAGCTGGAAATACACTGGTGCTACACCAGTGGTAAATACAACATATGCTCAGATTAGCAAAGGAGCAGAAAACACAGCAGAAACAACACACTTCCCTTGGGTACACCGCCACTGCCAGCCGTCCCATAATATGGCAGAGACAGCCTTGGCACTGCCCAGAAAAGGGAGGAATCAAACCATGTGGGCTGAACAGTGGGGCATGGCCATGATGATGCCACAACTCCCACAATGTGCACAAAACCTGCCAATGGTTTCACTGTGGTTCTAAAATATGAGCCCCGGTAGATAAGGAGCAACACACCGCCTGAGACACACCTAACAGCCCTGTTAGAAACAGTTGAACACTAGAAACCACACAAGCTCCACAAGGTCAGGACCAAGTCCAACTCATGAGCCCACGCCCAACTCAGCCCCACCAATTTTTGTTGGACAGACAGACCTGCTGGGGAGCACTCCATCTGGCCCAAGCAGATTCCCAAGGAGATGGATGCAGGAATTTAGAGATGTGTGCATGGAGCTGCTTGGTGTTGGCTCTGGAAACTACATCTTTTGCCTACAGAGGCTTTGCTAGCTTTCATGGAGATGAGATGTGGTTATCCAGTGTCAAGTGTAATCTTCATATGCTCAGATGTGCTCTTGTTTTAAATTTCCATACTTTTCTAGGGCTGGAATTTGACATTCCCATCAGATACTGGTTTTGATTCCTTGTGAATAACAGCACATAGTTTCTGTAGGATTTGGGCAACTAGTGAAAGCTGATCAAGCAAGGTGGATGGCAGGTTTGAAAGAGTACTCACCTGACGATCCTGTGAAGCCTGTCATCCAAGATAGCCTCTTGTCCCGTTCTGCAATATACTCACTCTGGGAAAAAGAAAAGTTCTGAAACTAAAAGACTTCCCCAGAGGCAGCTGTCGTATGTCATGTCATGTCATGTCATGTCATGTCATCTTATTTATTAGTATTCCACTCTTTTCCCAGAACTGGGACTTAGCAAGCTGATTTATACTGTGTCAGATTAATTGTTCATCTAGCCCAGTATCATCACCTGTATGGCAGCATAATCCAGACTTTTAGGCAGGATTATTTCCTAGCCCTACATGGAGATCTCTGTTATATATCAGCCGTCTCCCATCCAAATGCTAACCTGGCCTGACCTTGCTTGTTTAGCAAGATCAAGATGCATTCAGGGTGGTGTGTTTAGCTCTGAGGAAGGGTACACACTCCTAATAAGATATCTGTATATACTTTGCATTTAGAAAAAAGACACCCAACTAATCCAAATTAAGACACCCAGTTAATCCGAATGCAGTCTTTAAAAGGCTGATTCATGATTCATAAAGGCTGCGATATTATGACAAATTGTGCAAATACTTGCAAATTGGACCCTTTGCATAATATATTCTGCTTGTGTTGATCATGGGGAAAGTCCTACTCCAAAGTGTAGAGAATTTCCTTATCCAATATCAGACAATAAGTTTCTCTGTGGAGCTTCTTGCATCACTTTTTAAACCGGTTTACCTCTTCCGACTTAAATTTTAATTTGGGTGGCACCCTGATACTATCACAGGGATTTTGCCACCAGATCTGCCACCCGGGTCCATCCCGGGTCCATCTTCGCTCCCAGGAGTGCTCAGCATGCCTCTTTTCTAAACTGGGAGTTTTCTGGCTTAAGAAAATAGGTGCTAGAGTGCTTCTGGGAGTGGGGATGGACCCAGGATGGACCCAGGTGGTGGATTTGGTGGCAAAATCCCTGCAATAGTATCAGGGTGCCACCCAAATTAAAATTTAAGTCGGAAGAGGTAAGGTGGTTTAAAAAGCGGTGCGATAAGCTCCCGTGTTTTGCCAGACATTCTAATCCAGTGCTTCTTAAACTATTTGACATGGCAACCCCCCCCCCCCGCCACGTGCCAGGAAACAGTACCACATTTATGCTATAATTGTTTCTATCTTTCCCTAAACTCTCAAGGGACCTATGCTGATGGCTCGTGGATTGGTACTGATCCATGGACCACCATTTTGAGAAGCACTGTCTAACCTATCTCTGCAGCCATAAAGACTACACAATATTAGGGGTTTCATTGACATTCTCAGGATCTGTATCTTAGGCTCCAGGGTGGGAACCACAGACACATACAAATGAGCCCTGGTTTTGGCTAATCCTTGTAGCCCAATTTTTATGTGCCTCTTTGAGGTCCGGAGCAAGGTCAAAATATTGTTGAACTGAAGTGGCCAACTGTGGCTCTCCAGATATTTCCAAAATTCATCTCCCGGAATCACTGATTACTGACAAAACTGGGGGCTGGTAGAAGTTGTAGACCAAAAACATCTCCCCATCCCTGACCTAAATGCTTAAAACATTGATCAGACTTCACATCTCTGTCTTCAGCTTCAGAAGTAGCATATTCTCTTGTGGCTGTTTTCCCTGCCTACTGGTAGCACCGGCCATGATAGCTCTTGGTAACAAAACTGGGATACAGATCTTAGTGTTAAGAGAACCAAACCAGCCAAAGGGTTCTTCCAGATTGGTCTAAGAGGTAAGAGTTCTCACAATACAGTTCCTTGGGGTTTGTTAGGTTTTGCCAGTAGCTGTCACCTCTGCATTTACTTGTTGCTTTCTGCTTTGAAACTACAGTACTATTTCTTGAATCTGCACTAGGGCTCTTATGAACATTTTTCAGTATCGGGGCATGGTTTGCTGAGGTGGGTCTATGGGCAAATCATCTCCTTGCTGAATTTAAGAAAAAGTTCTCAAAATTATAAACTTACAGTGCAAAATTGGTATTGCAGTGATGCATTATAACACTGTAAATATTTTTTTAAAAAGAAAGTAGAAGAAGAGAAGGATACTTTTTTTTTTGTTCTAATATGTTTTGGATATGTTTTGGAAAATAAATTTAAAAAAACAACCCACTTGCATTGGGAATAATATGTTGCAGCTGCTCCTGGGAAGTGACAAAAAATAGTCCAGGACACCAGAAATGTTGCTTGGATATTAAAACAAGCAAATAAGCAAACAGGCTCTGAGAACTACAATAATACTACATCTTCCAGCAACCTCTGAAAAATTTTGCCTCATTTGGCAGACCCAATTATGTTCATGTCATCAGAACCAGCAAGGGAAAGAAAATATTTCAAAACAACCAAAACTCTTTGCCAGTTGTGCATGAATGGTTACATCAGAAATAACAAGCTGTCATATTAAAAATTGCTTAAAATACAGATGTCCATGTATGCATATATCATACTGGCAATATATCCAGTATGGTTTTATAAGTTATGTGTCATTATTTGCCAACAAATCTTGATGTGTATCTAGATCCTGCTCCTTGTTCTGCAAACATGTTAACTTTCCCTTGTATACTCAGCTTTTCTATGGATACAAGGCGAAAATAGAGATAGGAAGCTGCTATTTAGAAAAGATCTTCACTTCTCCCAAATGTGCTCAGGCTAAGGCTCCAGAAAACTATTTGGGAAAAGAGATGCTCACATTAATTCTGCAAAAAAAGGGAGGCTCTAGATTAGGACAAAGAGAATTTGTTGGAAAATCAAAAACAACCTTGGATGGGTATTTTTCAAATGCTCTAATTCAGGGGTCGGCAACCTATGGCCCGTGGGCCACACCTGGCCTGCCGAGGCTGCCGACCGGCCCCTGCCCAATCCTGCCGCCGCTGCTGCCGCCACCGCCAGCCGCGGGAGTCCTCCGGGCCCCCATTTTGTGTTCCAAAATGGCGCCCGGAGTCTCATGCAACCTTTGCCCCGCGACAGAAAAGGTTGCGCGAGACTCCAGGCGCCATTTTTGAGCCATTTTGGAACACAAAATGGTACCCAAGATGGCCCCTGCAGCCACACTGGGCCTTTCCTGAGGCCCGGCGTGGTTGAGGGAGCCCTCCTGGTAGTGCATGTGCACACACCGCCGTGCCCCGGGAGGCATCGGGGGGCAGGGGGACCATCCCCATCCCCAAAAAGGTTGCTGACCCCTGCTCTAATTCATCTTTCCTAATCTCCAGCCATTGCCAATAATCATGATACTGGAGATTGTAGAGTTGTAGTACAACACATCTGCAGACTCTGCATCTGAGGAAGTTTAACACTGCAAGGAGTCTCCCTCAATCCCAGTAGCCTGATCATAGGAGAGATGCTGCATCCTTTGCCTTACCATGTGTGCATCTGTGGCAGGGACAATATAGGCCGAGAGGTTGTACGACTGCATGTGATGCCGCAGGATGCTCAAGTGCTCACTTGTATTGATCGCTGTAGGAGGTAAGTACTGACATCACAAAGAAAGATACCATCAGCACAACATTGTAATTGTGGTACATATGGCAATAGCAAGTACATTTCTGTATCACTTATCAGTGAACTAGAACTCCTTAAGCGGTTTACAACCTGTAAGCCAATTGCCCCCAACAAGCTGGGTTCTCATTTTACCAGCCTACAAAAGGATGGACGATTGAGTGGACCTTGGAGCCCTCTTCTAGGATCAAACTTACAACGTTGTGACTGCAGGACTGCATTTAGTCACTGTGCCATCAGGGCTATTAAACATAGGTTAAAGTGGTGAATTAGGGCATGGAAAACCCAGGTTTAAATTCATATTTGGTCATGATTGGGTAACCTTGGACCAGTTGCTATCTCACAACCTAACCTATCCTACAGGCTTGTTTTAAGGATAAAATGGGTGAAAACGAGAGCCATGCACCCTTTCTTGAGTTCACGGGAGGAAAAGTGGGATATAAATACAGTATAATAAAGAAGCAAGAAGGAAGGAAGTAGAGAGGGAAGAATTAGGCAGCACACTGTTACTTACTCAGTGTTAGGTCAAGGTCCCAACACAACACCAACATTTTAGTTGGGGTCAGGGGTTGCTAGACTAGATGCTAGTCACTCTGAAAATGACTGTGAAAGCTCATTAAAAAACACATGCAGAAACACACCAGGATCATAGCATAAGTCAGAACTAGACAGACAAGTGGAGCGAAGGATATCTGATTGCCAGCACTGAAGTAAAGTTCAACTAATCATTTACTCAGAGCTGATGCTACCTAGCCAATTCTGGGAGCTGTCATCCAAAATTTCCAGATGCTGCAGTCAACTATTGTATGTAGAGGGCCCATTTTGCCTTTACTTCAGACATCAAGATGTCTTGGTCCAGACGTGACACACAGAAACACAAGACCAGCTCTGCCATTAGGCCTTACAAGCAGACAGTGCTGAGGGGAATGGAGTGGTGGCTAGGTTTTGGAGGACAGAACTATGGAGTTGATCACAGGGGGAAATCCTGTGCAGAAATGGGGTTTTAAATTGGGGAAAAAACACACAATCCAGACAGAAAGTAGTCAAAAGCCGAAAGTAAAAAGGAGTGGGTTTTGTCTACTTTCTGTTTGGGTTAACAACACTTTAACAACGACGTGTGTGAAAATCAACCCGCTTTTGCGGGTTTCCCCCAGCTTTTAAATCCCGTTTCTACAGGGGATTTCCCCCGCGTGATCAACTCCTATGTCTATACTACATGCCATACCCTGTGTCTCCTAATCTAGTCTGTTCACGCGGAGGCAGTGGAGGACACTGACTGACCTGCCCCCTGTTTTGAAGAAGTAACTGACAGTCCACTTAGCTTCTCTACACAACAGGGAAAAGGAGACCATCTTGTTCTTTGCCTCAGGCAGCAAAATGTCTTCAATTCCTCCCTCCCTCCTTCTCACCCACTGACGCACCCTCCCATATTAGACCTTTGGTGTTACAAGATTTTACCGGAGGAGTTGCTGTACAGTTTCTGGTGTCTTCTGATGATCCAGACATTTTTGGCTTGGGATAACCTGTCACATAGCCTAGAGTGAAAAGAAAAAAACTCCTAATACAAAGAAACTTGCTGCTTTAGGGGACTAAGGGAGCCAGCCAGCCTACTCCTCAGTAGCCGTCTCTGTTCTGCTGCCATGGTTTTCTTAGGAAATTGGAAGCAAGGAGGAGGTTTATTTGTGGAGTGACTCTGTGGATTACTGCCAGAACATTTCCTCTTGTATCCCTGCCTCTAAAGAGGCTGCAGGCAATTTATCCCATGGGGGGAAATTGGGACTTTAAACGGTGATTAACCTGAGAAAATTGCACAATTGTAATTAAAACGTGATTAAAATGAAATTAAGACAAGAGCCATTATCCTGTGATTAACCAGGAAATAACCAGGCTGCTGTTTCTTGCCTGGTTATTCATGGGTTAATGGCACTTTAATGACGTTTCACCCTGACCGTTGTGTGAAAGCCATTAGCGCAATTGCGTGATAATCACAGGTAATTCATGGGATGATATCACTTTGAACACAACATCATGTGAAAACCATTAGCGCAATTGCGGGATTATCATGGGCTAATCACCGTTTATACTTCCAATTGTCCCCCGTGTGATAAACTCCAAACTTTCTTTTATCTTTCAAAAAAGGCTAGATAAGGGATGGGGCTCAGATATCAGAGATGGGGTGGATATGCAGCAAGTGCCCCAGCAGTTATTCTCAAGAGTACATTGAAAAATAACAAATTACTATAATGTATATATCCTTGCAAAAACATGAATGTATAGCTCTGCTGGATCCTAAGGGTTTTGTTTTATTTTGTAAAGACAGGAGCAACAAGATATGGTTAGGTGATTTTGCAGGTGGATTCTTTACACCAATTTTCATGTGGCAAGGATAACCCTTGCTTACCACTGAAGGCACAAACTGGCTTTATTGCTATCTCTTGCATTTGGAGATATGCAGGTTCTATCTGTAGCCACCACACAGTGGTGCTCTGAAAGCTCATGCTAAAATAAAAACCAGTCAGTCTTAAAGGTGCTGCCACTCTGGTTTTGATTTAACTTGCATCACGCTTGCATCCTCAGTTACAGTCTGAAGTGTTGCATTCTGTCCAACCACCTTCTTCTGCTGCTTCTGTAAACCAAGTCTCTGGTGTGATGTCTCTTCAACAGCTTATCCATATATCTAATTTATGATGTATAAACTGGATGTATGATCCAAAGGTTGCTGTACAGAATCCAGCCTAGGGACCTTAGTAGCTTGGTCTCTAAAGGTTGCTTGCCTGGCACCTATCTGATCTGAAAGTGGTCAGCCTGACCTCTTTCCCTAGGCCAAGTGCCTGAACTTTTCAAAGTTTCTGATCCTGCTAGGAGAAGGAGAAAAAGTGGTACTGATCCTATTGGATGTATAAGTCATCTTTAGCAGCACTGAGCTTGGCTTCCAGGAAAGAGTGCACACTTTTACATAGGAGTGTGTGGGCCATCCCATCAGGAAGGATGTCAAGGGACTCGTACCAGATGTGCCACATTATTCCTTTTGGCAGCAGGCAGACGTTGACATAATCTAAACAGCACACGAGATTTTTCCTGGCCCTGGTCCTGTGCTTTTAAGAACTGGCTGGAGACAAGCAGAAATTAAGCAGGAAAAAATTTCCCCAGCACTTTTGTCTCTATGCCAAGGAAGATGTAACTTTCTCATTTAGCTTCCTATGTGCCATCCTGCAAAGGCGCATGAGCAGGATCAGTGAAAAAAGTTGGTGATCGTAGAAGAAATGGGACTTGGTTGCTAGGAAAAAGAAGACCTGATCCAATAAGCGCATATAGAAAGCACATGTATGTACAGCATACATTGGAAAAAACAGTGTAAAGGTTTTGACATAATTGAGAAGTGGGAAGTTTTGACATATTGAGAAGTGACCACTTTTGATACTGGCTGACTAACAGTGTAATCCTAGATACTTTACTCAGAAAAAGTTGTCAGCTTTTAATCTGATTGTATCAGTTAATTCAGTATCTGAATAACCCTTCATGTCCTAAAATGACTGGGCTCAGTTGGTAAACTGCAAATTACAATTGTACTGTCTCTCAGAAAGACTAAACTTTGCAAGGAACAAAATATTCATAAACACATCATAAATGAGAAACTTAAAAAAAATAATCTGCCATGATCCAACTAAAATGAAGCAACTTAAAAACAGATTTTTCTGGGAAATGTAGATATGCTTAACTCACTTTTGAAAGCAAGGGGAAGTGCTCAACTTTGACTTGCGCGGCTGCCACATTACAGAAATAAAGCAGTTTGATACCACTTTAACTGCCATGGCTCAAGGCTATGGAATTCTAGGAATTGTAGTCTATTGTGGCATCAGAGCTCCACCTTAATGATATCAGTGATCTAGGGATGTGGGAGAAAAATTGGCTGGGAGTGCTTAACACTTCTCCCACCTTCCAGTTCTTCTCTGCGGCTTCTTCCCCTCATTAGATGAAGTGCCAAGAAAGGCAGCAAATTGCTAGTGGTTTAATTCATTTTTTCTTTTGTATTTTTCTGACAGGAAGGAGAGAAACACTTGTGGATTTGTTTGTCTATAGTCTCGATTGGCTTTGGGTAATGTGAAGCATGAGTTGGGTCCATAATTTGCTGTTCTCCAGCAGCAAAAGATTTTGGAGCAGCAAAACATAATCAAGTGAAAGTAGCTGGCGGGGAAATTGCAGAGACAAATCAGCTATGGAATTCTAGAATTCGTAGTTTGGTGGGGCACCAAGGCACTCTAACAGGGAAGGCTAAATAGCTCACAATTTTTTTGTTTTTTGTTAACTGCCTTCGCGTTGACTTCGACCCATGGCGACCCTATGGATGAGACACCTCCAAGCCCCTCTGTCCTCTCCTGCTCTGCCCAGCTCCTGCAAACTCATATTGGTGGTCTCTTTAATAAAGTTCATCCATCTAGCATGGGGCCTTCCTCTCTTTCTACGTCCCTCCACCTTTCCTAACATTATTGTCTTTTCCAACAATTCATGCCTTCTCGTGATGTGTCCAAAGTACGACAATCTAACTTGTCATTTTGGCTTCTAGGGATATCTCTGGCTTGATCTGTTCTAGGACCCATTTCTTTGTCCTTTTGGCTGTTCATGGGATCCTCAGCAACTCTTTCCCAGCACCACATTCTCTCAAAGGCATTGGTTTTCTTCCTATCATCTTTCTTAACTGCCCAGCTCTCACATCCATACATGCTAATAGGGAATACAAATCCCCAAATTCCATAACATTGAGTCAGGGCAGTCAAAGAGGTGTCAAACTGCTTTATTTCTGCACTGTGGAAGCAGTCATGGTCTAAGAAACAGGAGTAACTGCAATACAGCCCCTTTTGTTTCCCCAGTTGTTGTAGTCATCTCCTTGTCTGCTTGTTCTGTTGTTTTGGGGGGCTGCGCTAGGAAACTTATCGCATGAGAAAACAAAACAGAAACAGAGCCAGAGAGTAGCAGCTTTCTCCATGCATGGTATTTTAGCTCTTCTGTTCTCTTCCTATGGGAGATGGTTGCAAAAGCGTGTCTTTTCTCAAACAGATTTTTCCAGCTAGAAAAAAAAGGAACTTTTACAACCCTCTCCTGTAGGACATCTATGCTATGACATCATGCAGTAAGGCATGGAGAAAACTACTATTCTCCAGCTCTCTTGTGCGATAAGGCTCTGAGACTCTTCTAAAGCTTTGTAAAAATGAGGTGTGGTTAGCTAAGATATAATCCTTACGAACTGAAGGAAAATATTCCTATTATCGGACTTTTATTTATTTTTCCTTATAGTTATAGTAGTATAGTGCAAAAGTGTGATTTCACCAACATATTATAGCATTATAATGCTAAAAAAAAAAAAAAATTAAAAAGAGAAAAGGGGACTTTTTTTGTTCCAAGTCTCAGAATTAAAATGAAACTAGCGGGCGGGAATGAAAGGTTGCAGCTCATGTTGGGATTTGCCAGAAAATAGTCTGCAATCATAAAAACTGGATTTTGTTTTTACACCCCAAAATGAAGACAGCAGATACTACAACTTCCCAACACATTTGCTTTCAGAGGAGCCTCTGGTTGGACTCTAAGGATGAAAGGAGCTGCAACAATTGGTCATAATAATAACAAAAGAGTAGTCATAGGCTTTCATGGCCGGCATCCATAGTTTTTTGTGGGTTTTTCAGGCTGTGTAGCCATGTTGTAGAAGAGTTTCATTCTGATGTTTCGCCAACATCTGTAGCTGGCATCTTGATGCCAGCCACAGATGCTGGTGAAACGTCAGAAAGAAACTCTTCTAAAACATGGCCACACAGCCCGAAAAACCCACAAAAAACTAACAAAAGAGTAGCTGAGCTGAATCAGGCTGGTCAAGGCAGTGTTCCCTAAATCAGGCCACCATTCTTTTCCCAAAGAGGCCAACCAGACCCCTTTGGGAAGCCTATGTTGGCTGGGCGGATGAGAACTGCAGTCCAACAACATGCGGAGTCCCACTGTTGCCCACCCTTGCTTTAAGGACAGCAACTCTTTAGGCATACGTTAGTAGAGCAGAAAACATAAAGAATGCCTTTTCTTTTGTGCAGACAATTTGCACCACTTTACCAAGAACACTGAGAACTGGAAGGTTGTAATGGTTGTTGTTACTGCTCTGTGCCTTCAAGTTGTGTCCAACTTATGAACCTAGCACAGGGTTTTCTTGTCGAGATTCAGAGGGGCTTGGCCTTTGCCTTCCTCTGAGGCTGAGAAAGTGTTCATTGCCCAAGATCACCCAGTGGGTGTCCATGGCTGAGTGGGAATTGGAATCCTGGTCTTCAGAGTCATAGTCCAATGCTCAAATCACTACACCACACTTGCTCAAAAAGATGTTATGATGATGATGATTTATATCCTGCTTTCCCCCCAAAATTGGAACTCATTTTATTATTATTTTAATAATAATAATAATAATAATACACATTTATTATTTAATAACAATTGGTTTTTACTGGATATGATTTTATTGCTGAGTTTTATATGTTTATGTATTTATGCATGTTATGAAATCTCACCCAGTGCAGTCACTGACCTCCTCCCATTTCACACCATACAAAAAAGGAGAGATGCTTTTTTGCACTAATGTTACTCATAACATTAGTGCATCGCAATTCCCATATGCCACCGAATGCAATGCAAATAGCTGGGACATAGAAAACTAGCAAAATGAAAATTATACCTTCAAATTAAAATACCATAGGCACAACTTAAATGCAGTTACATGTACATAGTGAAGATATGATTAAAAATGTGATGTTTTTAAAGAAAATTTAATAATAATAATAATATTTTTTAAAAAAAATAAAATTTAAAAAAGGTTTTTACAAATTTAGATTTTAGAATTTTGAAATTTTAATTTAAAAATATATATTCTGGGGCCTCTCTTTTCTCCTCCCACTGAGCTTCTCCTCCCACTCCCACCATCTCTTAAAGCCTTGTAAAGGGAAGCAGATGAATGCCATAGCCTGTTTCTGTCAAAAATTAGGTGTTTGAGGAGCAGTGGGGTCACCTGGGGCGGTCTGCACCCCTGTACCCTCTAGAGATGCCGCTGTGCTGGAGGACAGTTCTGCGGATACCATGCCAAAAAGAAAAATGAAAAGGTCCTCGGACGTTAACACACGTGGGCCAGAAAGCGATAATAAAGTGGAAATGAGGCATTCCAAAAATAAACCGAAAATAAACCTTGATTCCGCAAATGGCTTTCACACGTAATTACCTTAATTGCAAAATTACAGTAAGCGCATTTAACATTCACACACAAGTGAGAAAAGCCCGTACATGAACTAGAAATGATCTTCTTGCACATGCGCAGATAGAGGAATGCTCGCCGTGGAACCATGGGAAAAGCAGGGAAATGCTCCCAAATGAGCATTTGCTTTTCACATTATGGTAAATGCGAAATTACTGTAATTTCACAAATGCATTTCCTCAAAACTACCGAATTTCAAAAGATCTCGGATAACACCAGTTTCTGTCCAGTTTCTGTGCGACGTCGTGTGAAATCGTGAGGCACAAATCCAGTTTCTGTTTGGGATTTGTGTGGATTAACCAGCAGATTTCCCCCGTGTGATAACGTCCCTAGAGCAAATCAAGTCTGAACTTTCACGAGAAGCCGACACAACCAGACTGAGGCTATCACACTTTTGCCATATCATGAGGTGATAGGACTCTTTAGAAAGACGGTAATGCTTGTTAAAGTGGGACATAATAGGGAAAAAAAGAAGACCACGTTCAGGTGGATAGATCCAAGCAAGGAAGCCACAGTCCTGAGTATGCAGGACCTGAACAAGGCTGATGATGATGACAGGGTGCCTTAGAGGTCTCTTGTTTATAGGATTGCTATAAGCTGAAGCTATTAGCAACTACAGCAATGTATGTGCTTAATAATAATAATAATAATAATTTATTTATACCCCGCCTTTAGCCGAAGCTATCAAGGCGGCTTACATTAAAAGTACAATCCCACCACTTATAACAACCATGTAACCCCCCCTTAAAATTACAATTAAATTATATCTTGCCTTTCTCTTGACAAGGGACCCAAAGGCATCCTGTGTATGTTGTTAGTCACTATGGGGTGCTGTAAAGAAGGGCAGGATACAAATCAAGTGGAAATAAAAGAAAATAAACTTGACATGTATATTGTAAATTGTATATTGGTGACTAAAACTGAAAACATGCAACACTTCATTTTGAATTTTATTGTAGTCTATGTTTTTATATTGCTGTAACCCGCCCAGATTCCTTGTGATTGGGTGGGCTATAAATAAATAAATTATTATTATTATTATTATTATTACATGTAATTAAATATATTTTATAATCATCTCACATTTAACAACCATCATCTCCGGGAGTGTTCCGAAAAGCTTAAACTGCAAATCCAGCACAGTAAGCGACTATCCAAAAAAATCTATCCTTCTCTCACCCTTTGAGGGACAGGCAGATACACAGTATGCTAGTAAAACGCAATTCATGCAGTCTCACATATTTGGTATGCAGGCTGCATAGTTCTCGGCTATTTTGGGTACAGGGTGAAATATAGGGCTTGTTGTATTTTCCAAGCTTGCCATTGAAATGTGCATGAGCTGGCTGGAGTTGGCCTTGAGCAGACAAGGCTGGCCCTACCATTAGGCAACATAGTCAGGGAAGAGCATTTCAAGAGAGCTATGTCTGGCAGGTGGCTTTCCAGGCATCCTTCTAAGCTGATGCAGTGGAGGACGCTGTTCCCTCACCAATGCCAAAGAGGATTTTTCTGCTTATGAAACTGGGGTGGGATGTCATTAAATGGCAGAAAACTGTCAACTATTTAATTTGTTATTTATTCTTGTCTATTTACTGCAAGCAAGAAAGATGCTTGCGGGTTTTCCTGCCTCACTTGCTCACATCTTCTTTGGCTCTGACCAACTTCTTTATTATCATTTATCAAAATATTTATATCCCGTCCAAAGATCTCAGGGCGGCATACAATAAAACCGGCCTGACTAAAGGGGATTGCAGACTGCCAGAAATAGTGCAAATGGAGTCCACTTTTAGGGTTAGGGTTAGTGCTAGGGAATCATGGGAATTGGTTTTTTTCTGAGACATTGAGCCTTCTCTGTCAGAGAGCTCTGGTGCCACAATAAAATACAGTTCCCATGATTCCCTAACCCTAACCCTAACCCTAAAAGTGGACTCAATTTGCACTATTTCTGGCAGTCTGCAACCCCCCTAAATGAAACAGTACAGCATCATTCAAAATCCACAAAACAGGGATGTCTTTATTGGGCCAACCAAAAGGCACATGATACATGTGGCAAGCTTTCGAAGCTCCACACCGCAGCATGTATAATGTACATTATAAAGGTATCCCTTTTTGTGGTATAAGAATAAAATTAAAAAAGAGATTTTTGAAGGATAAGAGAACATTAAACAATTTAACAACTTAAAGAGAAAGGTTAAAACAAGTTCCAACAGTTTAAATAAGTTAAACTGTACATGTGAAGGTCTGTGCAATATGAACTTTGATTTGGATCGGGCAAGGGCACCATTTGCTGCTCTGTCTTTAAAGCTGCAAAATCTCTTGTTGGTGGTGGAACCGTCTCTTCAGAAGCATGCATGGAGTTTCCAAGCACAAACCTAGCTGTGCTTGGTAATATTTGCACAGCTCAGGGAATGAAGGACGTTATCACACTGGGGTCTCAAAGCAGCAAGAAAGCGGCAAGAAAGTGGAATGGAATCAATCCAGAACCATACCGGAATGGACCCAGCAAGACGGAAATCATTATCAGACGCAACTGGAATCATTGCGGAATTGACGATGCCACGATGGTTCCGCTCCGGGGACCCGTATCTCCTGTTCACACACAAGTGGAAAGATCCCTTCCACAACCCTCGGTCTTCTATGGGCTTGGGCTCCGAAGCAACCGCTTCGGAGGCCAAGCCCAGGCCGGAGTTAAAGGGACAGCGCGTCCCTTTAACCCTGGCCAAGCCCATAGGAGAGCGAGGCCGGAGTTAAAGGGACGCGCGCGCCGTCCCTTTAACCCCAGCCTCGCTCTTCTATGGGCCTGGTCGCCAAAGTGGCGACTGAGCCCATAGAGCAAAGAGGCCTGGGCTAAAGGGACGCGCTGTCCCTTTTGCCCAGGCCTCTTTGCTCTTCTATGGGCTTGGTCGCCGCTTTGGCGACCAAGCCCATAGAAGAGCGAGGCCTGGGTTAAAGGGACAGCACGTCTCTTTTGCCCAGGCCTCTTTGCTCTATGGGCTCGGTCGCCGCTTCGGCGACCAGGCCCATAGAAGAGCGAGGCCGGGGTTAAAGGGACGGCGCGCACGTCCCTTTAACTCCGGCCTGGGCTTGGCCTCTGAAGCGGTCGCTTCGGCGACCACGCCCGTAGAGCAGCGAGGCCGGCCCCGGCCCCATTCCACGATACAGATTCATACATACGGCGAAAGCTGCATCATTCCGGCATCCTTCCGGCCGCGGAATTGTAATTCCTCAAGATGCCCGGAATTCAAAAGAACTGAAATGATGCTGGAAGGATGCAGGGATGATGCAGGGAAGGGCGGGGCTATGTGTGACATCGTGTGAACACATGGAAAAAAGAACCGGAAGGGTGCAGGAATGATGCAGGATTCTTTCTGCTTTAGGGCCAGTGTGATAACGTCCGAAGTGTTGGCAGAAGAAAATTTTTGGATTGAACAAGTTACTTAGCCCTTCAAACACTGATGTGTCTCTGCAGTTTCCCCACCAGCTACTTCCACCTGATTATATTTTGCTGACCCAAAATATTTTGCTGGTGCAGATATATAACAATAGCAAATTATGGGCCCAGCTCATGCTTCACATTATCCAAAGCCAATCAAGATTATAGACACCAAATCCACAAGTGTTTCTCCTCCTTCCTATCAGAAAAATACAAGGGCGTATTGAATAGACGAATATTTAAATGAACATTTTAATTAATTCCTTGCACTTTATTATGTATATACTGCACTATACTAGCTAATAAGCATTATAAGGTAGTAACCTTATAAAATGGATTTAAATTTGTTGATCTTTTCCTGAAACGTTGATACCATAAGAAGAAGAATTCTCATTAGATCCATACTTGTTTATATAAGATTTGGGGTGTATTTTGAATAGGTAAGAAAGGAGTTGGAATAGGTAAAGACGAATTGGATGCTTCTCATGTACAGTTTAGGAAGTTATTTTTATTGGTGTTTGTTTGTTGATTCGTTTGTATGTTTCTGTGTTTGTATTGTTCGTATTGTGTTGTTAGTATTGTTTGCTTAAATTTAATTTAAAAAAATTAAAATAAATATGTAAGAAAAATACAAAAGAAAAAATGAATTAAATCACTAGCAATTTGCTGCCTTTCTTGGCACTTCATCTAATGAGGGGAAGAAGCCGCAGAGAAGAACTGGAAGGTGGGAGAAGTGTTAAGCACTCCCAGCCAATTTTTCTCCCACATCCCTAGATATCATTAAGGTGGAGCTCTGGTGCCGCAATAGACTACAATTCCCAGAATTCCATAGCCTTGAGCCATGGCAGTTAAAGTGGTGTCAAACCGGATTATTTCGGCAGTGCGGATGCAGCCTATGTAATTGCATGATTGGCAACTCTGCATTTGTCAGCGTTAACTTAGGCTTTACATTGACATTAGGCAGAGTGCACCATCTGATTTTTTTAACTTGTGAAAAAGCAAGAAATGTTATCAACTCATTAGAACATGTTATTATTCCCAGAGCTTTGTGAGTTTTCTGTCTCTGGTGACGGAATGATTTGGACTGCCTTGGCTGTATGTACCTTAAATTGACAGTGCGGGTGGCACCATTTTCCGCTTTGCGTTCGGCAGCAAACCGTTTTGGGAGAGCTCTGGTGTAATGTGTAGTTCTGCACTGACTCTGTGTGCCAACACAAACAAGGCCTTTTACGTGTTCACCAGCAGCAAAGCAAGGCGGCATAGTACCACTGTATTGAATAGTGAACTGAATAACCAGAAACCATTCCTGAAACGGTGGCATCACATGCCAAAACAGCCCACAAGTGATAGGACGTTATCACACGGGGGCAAATCTGCTGGTTAATCCACACAAATCCCAAACAGAAACTGGATTTGTGCCTCACGTTTTCACACGACGTCGCACAGAAACTGGACAGAAACTGGACAGAAACTGGTGTTATCCGAAATCTTTTGAAATTTGGTTGTTTGGAGGAAATGCAAAGGCAAAATTAAGGTAATTTCGCATTTACCGTAATGTGAAAAGCAAATGCGAATTTGGGAGCATTTCCCTGCTTTTCCCATTGTTCCAGTGAGCATTGCTCTATCTGTGCATGTGCAAGAAGATCATTTCTAGTATATTTATGGGCTTTTCTCACTTGTGTGTGAACGTTAAATGCGCTTACTGTAATTTTGCAATTAAGGTAATTACGTGTGAAAGCCATTTGCGGAATCAAGGTTTATTTTCGGTTTATTTTCGGAATGCCTCATTTCCACTTTATTATCGCTTTCTGGCCCACGTGTGATAACGTCCATAGTCCATTCAGTTCCATCATACTCACCACACCAATATGGTCATGTGAACTAGCCTGGCTTGTAGGGTGGTATGAATCCTTCTTTCTTGTATCCATACTCCAGGAAAGAATGTCCACTTCCCACTCCAGCATACGTACCATGAAGAGGAAGAAGCAGGGAGATCCAGACCCACAAGACATCAGAGGAACAGACCATGACCTTTTCCCCCAGACTGGAGACCTCACCAAGTTGAGGTTTCTGAAGAAAGGTTAAAAAATCAGCCTCAGAGTTTCCCTCTGCCAATGTCCGAGTCTTGTTGTTAAAGAAGTTACAGTAGTATGAGAAAGCCTGTTAACTTTCCAGATACTATAGCTCTCTATGCCCCAGAGATCAGATTCTATTCACTAGATAAAACAAACAGATAACAAGGCATGTGATAGAGGCACAAAGTCCAAATGTCAGGCAGCCGAAAGTCCACTGTCTCTTGTAACTTTTTCTGAAAATTTTACATTGATTTATTTTTACTTTTAGGCCTAGAGCAAGACTGCTTTGATCTGAGGACAGAACTACATGTTAGCAGATTATATTGCCAAACTTGTGCTTGCTGAAAAAAAATGTGAACTGGGGCAACGGATAGCCTTTGTAGGTAGGAACTGACTGACAAGCCCGCATATAAATACATCTGTGCTTAATACGTATCTCTCTGGATTTCCTTATCTCTTCATGGGATGCACCTATCCCATCAAAATAGAGCTTGGGAAAGTTAGGTTTTGAACTACAGCTCCCAGAATTCCCCAGCCAGGTTGTCACATAAGCACGCCAGGATGCCTAAAATGTATGGTCTGCATACAACCTGAAGATGTGAACAGGATCCTTGGAACAGGATCCTTGGAAAAGTGAGAGCCACCACATGTGTGCAAAATCTTTGTCCTTTGTTACCCCGGAGATCATGCCTCCATGCAGGGTAACCCTCTGTTTGATATAAACTTAATATTAGAGAGGCTGTCAATGCTCAAAGCTGGAGGGTGCCCCAGTGTGGAGGAAGCTGCTTGACCATATAAAGCAGTGATTCCCAAACTATGGTCTTCCAGATGTTTTGGACTTCAACTCCCAGAAGCTCTAGCCAGCTTGGCCAACAGTCAGGAATTCGGGGAGCTGAAGTCCAAAATATCTGTAGGATCAAAGTTTTGGGAACCACTGATATAAAGATTTCCCATAGGCTCAGCATGGGAGCACTTAGCTTAAAGCCCAGAGGAATCTGCCAATGATCAAAATCTGCATAAGCCCCTCATTAATGGAAACAGTGCTGTATCTCTACTTGCAAGTAAACAGACATTGGACTTTATCACATGGAAGGCAAGTGCCCTCCTCCTGTCATTAAATCGTTATTAAATCCCATTAATATCATGCATTATCGGGATGATTTTCAGACGATGACACACAATGTCATCTGAAAATCATCCTGTTATGGCGCAATATTCATGGGATTTAATAGCGATTTAATGATGGGAGGAGGATGCTTGCCTCTCGTGTGATAAAGTCCATTCGAGTGTACCTCCCTTTAGGAGAGATATGTCTTTGTTAAGGGACATCTGTGTGGATAGCCAGGCGATTCTCAACTTCCTTGCTCATTCTCTCACCTGGAAACCCTATTCCAGTTCTGAAATTGCCCCAGGATAGATTTTGCTCTATAAAGGTGCCCATTCGAGTAGTCCCAATTCGATCTTTGTTCAAGTCAGAGGACGTTATCACACGGGGGAAATCTATAGGTTATCCCACACAGATCCCCCTCAAAAAGCACACTTATGCCTAACGATTTCACACGACGTCGCACAGAAACTGACATTAAAGTGGTCACAAAGTGGTGTTATCCGAGATCTTTTTATTTGTGGGAGTTTAGAGGAAATGCATTTGCGCTTTTAAAGTAATTGCGCATTTACTGTAGTATGAAATTCAAATTCGCACAAACAAATCTCCTTCAAAGCTTTCCCCCAGTTTTCCCATGGTTCTGTGGGGCTGCTTTTACTTCCTGGTTTGCTTGGGTGACAACATGCCAGGCAGACATGAGCTTCTCTGCTTTTCTCTTTCTAAAATTTCCTGTCTGGTAGTTGAGCAAACAGGCGCATTTCCCTCAAGCTAAAGAGTGACTGCAGAGTCGAAAAGACGAGGGGGAGGCTGAGGAAGGGAAAAGGTTTCCCATGCCAACAACCCATAGGATTGGGTGGGGGTTGTTTTAATTTGTAAGCTGCTCTTTGTCCCTATTTTGAGGAGGAAGCGGGACAGAATCCCTGCTCAGCCATGAAACCCACTGGGTGACCTCGGGTGGGTCACACTCTCTCAGCCTCAGGGGATGGCAATGGCAAACCCCTTCTGAAGCAACTTGCCAAGAAAACCCCAGGATAGGTTCACTGCTTTAGGGTTGCCCTAAGTCGAAAGCGACTTGAAGGCACACCACAAAGCGGGAGAAAGGGGGACCCCTCCAGTGAGTCAGACCTCAATTTGGGGTGCCTTGCTTCTCAGCCCATCCCAGAGCAAGAGGACCTAGGCTAGCAAGTGGCTGCTCTCCAAGGCAAAAAGGACAACCCCACAGAAGTCATCTTCACAGCTGAAGAGGCGGCAGGCTTATTCCCTCAGCAAAAGGTTTGCCCACAGGAGGAGGGAAGGAGGAGGGATGCTGCCCTTTTCTCCGCATCAGGGGGACCAGAGGTCCTCACCCCAAAGGAAGACTGTCCAGGAGGACAGGACTTAAGAAAAGCTTTTTAAAAAAACACACACAGAGAGAAATAGAAAATCATGCTTCTTACTCCTGCTCCAAATGGAGGCCAGTTTGACATTTCCTCCTGGAGAGGAGAGAAGGTTGAATGAAATGCAGGACTCACCCTGGAAAAGGAGGAGTCTGGTCACCCAAAAGCAGAACAAAACACGCCCATTTCTAGTACATTTACGGGTTTTTTCACTTGAGTATGAAAGTTAAAAACGTCTTTTTTTCTCTTTTCACTTAACTCCGTTTTTATTCTAATTACGTGAGAAATGCTTTTGCGCAATTTAGCGCTATTTTCGCTTTATTTTCAGGATGCTTTATTTCCACTTTATTATCTCTTTAACCATGAAACTGGCCCCGTGTGATAACGTCCAGACAGACACCCTGTCAATATCAATAGCCTCACTCAGCCAACTCTACTACTCTCTCTGGATCTGTCTCCCTTCTCTCTTCTCCTCACCTGAGTTGTTGTCTTTCCCCCTGTTAGAGCCAAAAAGCCAGTGATGAAAGGAAATAATAATAATAATAATAATAATAATATAAAACAATATACAAAAATACAATATATACAAAAATACAATATATAAAACCATGACAATAATAAAAACCTACAATCCATATAATAAAATCCAATACCCAATGATATACCAACTTTGGTCATCATCTTCATCGGCAGGCAGGAGGCAAAGCAGCGACAGACAATTTTAAAATCTCCAGTCATTTAAAAAACCTGCCCAGATAGAAATTTTAGCTCTGAAAAAGAGGATATGTCCAGGAAAAGCAGGATGTATGGTAACCCTACCAAAGGCTTTCTAGCTCTGGGCTAGAACTTACCTTTGGAAGCAAGATATTTTGCTGGCAGAGACAAAGATGGCAGACCTTCTCATTCCATGTCCGAGAGCTGAATGGAGTGGGAGTTGGATCTTTTTTCAACACAGGTGATGGGAAATAGTTGAAGGCAGAAGTCCAGCTTGAGGGTATAGGACAAGTCATAGGTATCAAAGTTCCTCCAACATTTTGTTACCTTCTTCCAATATGAGCTGCCTGAAGCAGCTACCTCACTGTCCAATGGTAAGACCAGCCATGCTCCAAGGGCATCGTACATTTGGTTAAACTGAATGTAAACCCAATAGTAAGGCTCCAATTTAAAACATTTACCCCTTGATTTGGAATGATGGGCCTCAAACTCTAGCCAAATTGCTTCACAGATTTGAGCAACAGGTTGTTTTCAGAAGAACTGCAGTCACTTGAATAATGCTGGTGAAGGCAAATTGTTACATTTCCAACAATCGTTGTTATTTTGTTTCTTCATTTTTTCTAATCTAGTAAGGGTTGTGTACCATCCATGAAAGATTTTGTGGTAATTTTCCTTTAAGGCGTTACATTTAGTAAACTCATTGATTTAATGGGTCGATCTAGTTAGGGGAATTGATATAAGTCCAATAAAATCCAGAAATAATCCAGTTTGAGACTGTTTTAACTACCCTGGCTCAGTGCTAGGGAATTGTGAGACATTCAGCCTTCTTTGTCAGAGAGCACTGGTGTCACAATAAACTACAATTCCCAGGATTCCCTAGCACTGAGCCAGGGCAGTTAAAACGGTCTCAAACTGGATTATTTCTGCAGTGTGTTTTGGACCCTTGGTAGGGTCATCATAAGTCAAAATTGACAGTAATTAACAGCAATACTATACAAATAACTTCATGGCTTTGTTTTTAAATGGTAAGCTAAATGTTAATGCTAGTTAAAAAATTTGGAGGGCAAAATTAGTATGATACCAAAATAATCCCAAATAGAAACGTAACATAAAAAAAACCCTTTAGAATTTGAGCTTTATATTGTTTACTGTTCAAGTGCTGGTATGTGAATATTTCTATGATGCTGAAATAAAGTTTAAAAATGCAAGCATGCAAATTAAAACATTTTTTTAAAAAATGTAAGGACTGATAAAATATCACAGGTGATGAAGGCAATAGTGAAGATGTGCCAGAGCAGATGCTAATTTTTCTGTGGCACCAAAAGAAACAGAAGGCAAACAATAGTAAAGATAACAATCTGGTAACAAAATCATGTAGCCGTATTCTAAGAGGTGAATGACCAAAGCTTGAGTATTCTAGATTAAACACCTAGCTTTAGAAACATCGGTGGAGTTTTCAGGATTTTGTCTTCAGACCCTGTGAATTTTTAAGGCAACTGTGCAAGACCATTCTCCCACTTGGCTAGGGCTTTGAAATCTTCCAAGTTTGTAGTGGCAGAATGTTTTAAAAAAGAGACTCTAAACATCCAAAGACGTGCCCAAATACAGTAGAATATTTCAGGGAAGAACTAGTACCAACAATAATACAAAGATTTTCCCTTCCACCTCTGTGGATGAAAGGGAACAGTTTGGCTCAGAGCATCCTCAGGGATGCTGTTGCCATGGGAACTGCACCAGCAGCCTGCCATTGGCTGTTAGGGCTGGTACATTTTGCTTTGCTACTGCCTTTTTCTCTGCATGTACCGTACAGGAGAGACACAGAAAGAGAGAGATATAAGTTTATCGCACAGCACTTGCAGGAATGGCAATGGAAGGGAATGGCACGGAATGGGGCGAGAACGCATGTTGCCGCACAGGAGAATGCTGCCGATGCCGCCGGCAGTACACAAACCGTTCCCCAGCCGTTCCTGGCGGGTGATTTTAAAGAATGGTTCAAAATCGTTCTTCAAAATTGGCTGGCATAGCATGGATGGGGACTCCCGGTAGCATCGGTAGCTTGGGGACTCCCGGTAGCATCGGCGACGTTCTCCTGTGCGGTAACAACCATTCTCGCCCCTTCCGTGCCGATCCCAGACTGTGCCCAGATCAGTCTGGAAATGCTGTGCGATAAACTATAGAGCATGTACCTCTGCTCCCCTCCCCTCCCAGACTTTCCACAGTTGGGGATTTTGTCGCTCATCCCGGCCGTGCCCTTGCTCCAGCTCTGCTGTTCAAGAAAGCAGATGTCAGCAAGTCCCAAGATCTGCCTTAGTTATATAAGTGTAATAAATACTCATCAGATTACAGCAAGAGTCGCTGTGCCCCACAGACCATGGCCACAAACTGTAGTCTACCTAGGAAGCTAGGGAAAATCAGCTTCTTTCCTTTCCATGGGCAGTGCCAAAGCACTTGCATCCGGAGGGCAGCTGGTGTGCCATTTCTTTCTTCTGTCACATGGCAGTCCTAGGAGGAGACACTTTAGTCTCCTCTGTTGTCTTAGTTCCATGTGAAAAACCTCCCATGACTTTGCTAACGTGCAGAAATGCATGCATCCATTCCTAGAAGACTTTCTGTCAGCCACTCCCTGTTCCTAGCAACAGCTTTGCTGCCTAAAGAGTCTCAGTGTCAGCCTCTTTCTTCTGTTTCTGCCTTTGCTCTCTCTGTGTGTATGTGTGTGTGTGCATGCACACCTTCAAGTTCCCTGTGGACTTATGGTGACCCCAGTGAATTTTGCTGCAGCATAGTGAAAAAGGAAGATCTAAATACCCCAAAGATCCTGTCTGATTTTGGAAGTTAAGCAAGAGTCAGCCCTGTGTAGTACTTGGATGGGAGACCACAAACCTGGTGTTGTAGGCTATATTTCAGAGGAAGGAGCTGGCAAACTACATCTCAGCGTTCCTTGCCTAAGAAAACCCTGTGAAGAATTCATGGGGTTGTCATAAGTTTACAGGCAATTTGAAAGTGCGCACATGCGCACACATACACATAGAGAAAATGCAATAACCAATAGATCGCAACTGCTGCCAACTTCAAGAAGGGTCTTTCAAGGTAATTCAGTTACAACCCTTTAGTCTTTCCCACTAAGATCAGACACATTATATAAGCTGTAATAATGATTTCTAAATCTGTACTTGTACGTACAAATTAGCATTTGCAAAATTGTGTGTGTTTAATAAGAAATGTCCTCTTTATTGTTAATAATCCTGCTGCTCACAATTACTGTGCCAAGGACTATTGCTGACCCTTGGACCCCAGAGAGTATCCACCCAGCCAAAAGCAAATTCCAAGAGAAACTGATCCTT
Source organism: Phrynosoma blainvillii (assembly GCA_026167975.1). Lineage (NCBI taxonomy): Eukaryota > Metazoa > Chordata > Lepidosauria > Squamata > Phrynosomatidae > Phrynosoma > Phrynosoma blainvillii. Next base: position 10,806,490 of record JANUYF010000009.1, read on the forward strand.
GACACTGCACTTTTCCTAGGCAGCCTCTTTCCTGGCTGCGAACTCTGAGAAGCCAGCCAGCTTGCCCTCTTCCCTCCTTCCCATTGCTTCCTGTTACTGATTGTGAGGATGCATCAAAGGTGCCAGAATACATATGCAGATATTAACATGCAAAGTGGCACTTGGGGCATAAGAAGGGAGCAGATGCTCAATACCAGGGGTTGGTAACCTACGGCCCGCGGGCCGCACCCAGCCCGCCGACCCCCACCGACCAGCCGCCGCCAACCCCTGCTGCCACCGCCACGCATGCCACCACCACGCCACCACAGTGCGTGCCACAGCCGCAATTTTGTTTGCCAAAATGGCGGCCGCGACTCATTTGCGCATGCGCAGTACTCCTGTGCATGTGCGAACGAGCCGCGGCCGCCATTTTGGGAAACAGAATGGTGGCCGCGAGTCATGGCTACCATTTTGTTTGCCAAAATGGCGGCCGTGACTCATTTGCGCATGCGCAGGAGTACTGTGCATGCACAAATGAGTCGCGACCACCATTTTGGCAAACAAAATGGTGTCTGTGACGCGCATGGCAGCGATGTGGCGGCAGCGTGCATGGTGGTGGTGGTGGCTGGTGGCGGCGGTGACGGTGGGGGTTGCACGCATGCGCGTGAGTGCGTGCGCCGCCGTTTCCCCTCTCCCCCGGCCTGGCGGAAGACCTGGGGACCAGCGACTGGCCCCAGGTAAGTAAACCTTGCCGACCCCTGCTCAATACAGTTACTTGCCATCTGAGGAGGGTCCCTCACTATACCTATCTCTCAGGTGTGGCTATGATAGCAAGGTAGACACAGGCACACACTGTCCCATAATGGTAGACATCAGTAAGTAAAACTCTCCCTCTCCATGGATCTCCTCATGTTTACATATCAAAACCTGTTAAAGCAGCAGTGGAGAAAATGTGGCCCATTGGATGTTGTTGAACCATACTTAACATGATTCCTCACCACTGGCTAGCTGGTTAGTACTGATCAGGATTACAGTCTAACCTCAGTGAAAAGCCCACACATCACCATTCCTATGCTGCTGATACAGAGGCAGTGGCCTATTGAAAAGGCGGCATTGAAAAATTGCCAATTTGAACAGTGGCAGGTCCTGTTTTCAAGAACCAATGACTCTGGTGCAGGTAGAATTTCTGTTGCTTACTTGATTTTGACAAAATTTGTGACTGGGATATGTCCACTGGCGATACTTCAGATTGCTGGCCACAGAGGCTGGCGAAACGTCAGAAAGAAACTCTTCTAGAACATGGCCACACAGCCCGAAAAACCCACAAAAAACGATACTTCAGATTATTATTATTATTTAGAAATGTTCTTTAGAAATGTTCTCAGAGCAGCTTACAAATGGTTAATTTGACAGTTCCTTGCCCTCAGGCTTACAGTCTAAAAAGACGACGCAAAGGGAGAAGGGAATGGCAGTGCGGAAGGGGATCAAGTCCAGCAGATACAGATAGTTTATGAGACCCTAGTGGGGCTCCATTTCCGCAGTCCATTGCAGAGCTCTCTGCTTCAGGGAAACAGACAGTGTGGAAAGCACCTCCTCAAGGTCTCAGAAGGGCATGCCTTGGCTTTTTCCTTGGGACTGACATTGGACCACCTGCTTTCAAGCTGAGGGGCTAAACTTGACACAGAGAGACAAGTCCAGCTGCAGCTTACACAGCTTGACCCCCTCCTCTAAGAATGGCTGTTGGCATCCTCCATGGCGTGCCGGCAGAGAAAAAAGGGCCTTTGGATCATTTTCCCTCACACTGGAAAAATGCAGGCCCCAATTATTTTGATGAGCAAAACTGAACCCTACCCATTCTGACTGTAACTGTTGTTGTCTCTCAAGTCGTTTAGTGCTTTGTTTTCCTGGAATCCCCAAAATAGTGGGGCTGGGCAGGACTAATCCTTGGCCAAACATCTGCAGTTTCTGGAAGCAGTTCCATTTATTCAGCAAGCAATCTAATGAAAGCAAAGAGCAACACAGGATGGAAACTTCAGGGACTCCCAAAGATCGCTTGAAAAGGAAAAATAAAAAAGGGTTACTGCCTCTTTTTAATAGTTGCTGTTTAAGACAGACTTGGGAGTTTTATCGCTTGGAGTTTTAAATCGAATTGAGCCTCCTGGGCTGCAGCTGGGAGGCGGGATGGAGGGGGGGATTATTGCATGCTAAATCGCTGCCGAATCACTGGCCGCCATCAATCCGGGTCCCAGCCGGGCTCAACCGGCACTTTTTAGAAGCTGGAAAGTGTTCTGATTTCTAAAAAGCACTGGCTAAGCCCAGCTGGGACCTGGGCTAATGCCGACCAGTGATTTGGTGGCGATTTAGCATACAATAATCTCCGTCTCCATCCCGCATCCTGGCTGCAGTCCGGGAGTCTTAATTTGATTTAAAATGCCAAGCGATGGTCTCCTAAGAGGAAAACTAAAATGTGTTTGGGCCACTAATGAAAGGGGATGTCTGCACAGAACCAGATCTTGTTGTGTACGAGTTTATTCTTCTCTCCAGTAAGCCCACCTAAGAGTCGAAAGGGATAGGGATGGGCAAAGATGGAGTTTGTAGTGGTGGTGTGTGTGCGCATGCAGTGTTGCAAAGCAAACAGAAGAAGACTCGTCAAAGCCCATAAAGGGTCACAGGGAAAGAGGGCATTGGGGTAAGTGGGTGGGTATGCTCGGCCAAGGTCTCAATCTGTTAACTGCTTAGTTGTGCAAGCTGCCTGACAAAGGTCACCTAGAGCTCAGTAGCATCCCTGTGCTTTGGTGTCATCCGGTGTGAAGGGGGCACCAGGGGGGTGGACTGACCCACCACCTTCCCTCTCCCCCAATGCCTTGCTTGCCTGCCCTCAAGGGGCCTGCTGCTTGGTAGGGAGGCCTCTGAGGGCCATTGGGTATGGCTACTCAGGCCACTGCTGGGGAAACCAGTGCTATGGCTCCGGACGGCTGTTTGGGGTTTTGCATGGCTGCGGGGCAAGCAAGATGCAACATCCTTTCTTGTTCACCCACCTGCTGCACCAACCCCACTAGGTGTACATCCCCCTCCTCTGGGGTGTCACTCAGTGTGATCTGCAACCCCCCATGACACTACTGCTAGTGCTAACACAGTTAAGTAAGAGTTTGAAAGTGTATACCTATTTTATATCTAGCAAATATGTGAACATCCACTCATTCTTATGGCATCATAGAATCATAGAGCTGGAAGAGACCTCAAAGGTTATTAAATCCAATCCCCTTCCATGCAGGAAGACACAATCACAGCACTTCTGGCAGATGGTCACCCAGCCTCTGTTGAAAAACCTCCGAAGAAGGAGACTCTTGAGGGGACAGGAGTAGGCAACCTGTGGATCTCCAGATATTGTTTGACTGCAACTCCCATCAGCTCTAGTCAACAGAGCCAATTGTGAGAAACAATGTGGGTTTCAGTCCAACAGTGTCAGAAGAGCCACAGGTTGTTCGCCCTTGCTCTTGGGGGTGAGGGATCTTCTGTACTGAAGCGAGGAAACATTTAATTGCTGAAGGGTACAAAAAGAAAGATGCCAAAGAATAGGACTGAATCAACCAAAACACAAAAACACGATTACAAAAGAGTATTCTGTGGAGTAGCCCTGAAATTACAAACAGGGTGGTGGTTGTTGTTTTGTTGTTGTTGTTGTTTTGCTTTGCTTTGCCAATTCTACATAGCGACACCTTGGACATACCACTAGGTGGCACTCCTGCTGCACTGTAATTTGCTGGTAGGACTGGCTACCAGGCCCTGGGCATTGGCTCTTCTAAAAGATTGGTACAGCCAAGACCCTTTGTAAAAAGAAGCAGGGCTTGCAGGTGGCTTTTGACATCTACTATCTTGCTCGAATGAAACAGAGACAGGCAATGGTGATCCTCCCAATGTTTTTGGATTGCAACTCCTCCCTATTGGCTATGAAGTCTCAGGCTGATGGGAGTTATAAGCCAGAAATATCTGGCAGGTCGCCATTGACCAACTCTAGTCTAGTATCTGTTATGGCTACATGAAACTGCATGGTACTGGGGCGAGCTACTAGTCCATCTAGTTGAGATCAACCTATTCTGGCCGATGCTGCTACTTGAGACCATTTCAAACTGGGTCCACTCCATCCCAGGAATCTGAGATAATTTTGGTGGAAGAGGGATAGACCATGAGTTCACTGTGGTTCGTAACTGTTGGACCTATAGATGTTCTGACCCCCAGTCTCTGACCATTGACTATGCTTGCTGTAGTTTCCGGGAACGGAAATCCAAATATTTTCAAAGTATCAAAGATTGAAACCTGCTACTGGAGAGGATCGTCCTCTAGTTCAGAAGTAAGGAACCTCCATGTATTTTAGACTTCAACTCCCATAAGCCCCATCCCTTTATGGAGATTGTAATCCACAATAAAGCCAGTATGCTGTACTGATTTGAGTGTTGGATAGGGACTTTTCAAGACCAAAGTTTGAATCCCCATCAGACATAGAAACTCACTGGGTGACCTTGGGCTCATCACATTCTCTCAGCCTCAAAGGAAAGCAATGACAAACCTCATTTGAACAATTTTTGCCAAGAAAACCCTCGAAGAGATGTACCAGAAGCCAGAGTCAACTCGAAGGCACATAGCGACAACAAAGTCCAAAAACATCTGGAGGAACCAAGGTTTCTTCACCCCTTTCAATCCTGTTCTGCTTGAAAGGCAGAGGATAGCGCTCTGTTTGAAGATGTCCTCTGCTGGAAGGCCTTTCAGTTTAAGTCGAGTTTAAAAATAAAGAAAAAAGAGCAAGGGGCTTGAGCGTCTGTGTGTTTGTGTTGTGTGGCTTCAAGTTGTTTCCAACTTATGGCGAGTCTAAGGCAAACCTAAGCTGGAGTTTTATTGGCAAGATTTGTTCAGAGGAGGTTTGCCATTGCCTTCCCCTGAGGCTGAGAGCCTGTGACTTCCCCAAGGTCACCCAGTGGGCTTCATGGCCGAGCAGGAATCGAACCCTGGTCTCCAGTCATAGTCCAACGTTCAAACCACTACACCATGCTGACTCTCTAAGGAGGTTGATGCCCATTAAGGCTGCCCATTAAAAGCAAAAGCAAAGCAGCTTCATTTATATACCGCTTCATACCACACTATGCAGTGTCTAAAGCGGTTTACAACTGCAAGCACTGCAAGGTTGGCTCTGGGATGATGGTCCTGTAACTTTAATCCTTACTAGACTGTGCAGGAGGATGAGGGATTGCATAACTCCATCAAACTGTATTTCCCAGAAGTCCGTAGCGTTGAGCCACGGCAGTTAATGTGGTGTCAAACCGGATTATTTCTGCGATGCAGATGCATCCTACCTTACATTGCCAAAAGGTATTGCATCTCTGTTTAAATATGTGTAATCACTTTTCAATTTGCATCTCCAAAACATTTTTTTATTTTATTTTTAGGGTAGAAAATTGGTGTCTACTTTTGTCCTTTGTTTCGGTGATATGGAAGCAGCTACTTGGGCTTCTCTGACTGAAGAGAAAAAAAGCAAGGAAAAGGTCCTCTATGTGAACCATCAGCCCTTTCCAACTCCTGTTCCAGTCATAAAGGTCATTTTATTGGGATATTGCTTCTGGATAGATAGAATAACATCCAGAACCACCCCTTGCTCAATATTGTCCTCTAGCAGGGTGACCAGATGGGCTCACCATTTTTCCATGTCGGCTGGCCACTGGAGCGCATTTCCCAATTCGCATTGGAGCAGGGCTCTCCTCTGAAGTCGGATTCCGCTGCAAAAGCCGTGCGATGAAACACGGCCGCAGCGCGAATTAGTGTTATATTCGGGAGAGGTAAGGAGTATTATTTAAGGCATGATATGATAATCTCCCATATTCAATAGCTTCCAAATGGAAACAGGAGACAACTCCAACAGTAGATGAATGGTTATTGAAACTGTCAGAGATGAAGGAAATGGATAAATTGACAAGGTTATTGAATAATGAGAATGTGGAATTGGTTGAGGAAGAGTGGGCTCCAGTGGAAGAATATATAAATAGAAAATGGGAACAAAGCAGCTAAGTAGTTATTAAGATTGTGTAAATGAAGTGGATTTGTGATGATGACAGAAGTAAGAGATACAGAAATTATGTATGCAAAATGTGAAAAAAAATGTACTTACTTTCAAAGAACTATTGAGAAGTTTGAATTATGGGCAAACATACTGTAAAAATGACTAAGAATATATTTTAAATGGTTTTTTTTATGTTTTTTTTTTAAAAAAAATAAAATTCTATAGATAATCTCCCATATTCAATACTAAGGGATGGCTGCTTTGTGGCTTTTCCGATCTTATTGGTAACTTTCCCAGTTTTCTCCCTACCCTCCTCATCCTACCCTAATTAGTTAAAGCCGCACAACAATTTCCTTTCTTGCAATGAGGCTTATTTCGGGGGGGGGGGGTGTCCAAGGCTCACGTTGCCAGCAAGAAGAATGGTAACACATGCCTTTCTGCTTAAGTTCTGCTCAGGCTCTCGATTCTTCGATCAGTTCCCGACTTCTCTCCGTTGTCCCCTTTCTCCATCTACCCCTCCCGCAGCAACTCTAAATACCCCTCTGTAAACTGCTAATCCCAGGATTCCCTAAGATGTTTCCATGGCAATTAAAGTAGAGTACAGGGCTATAATTGTGTAGTGTGAAAGGGCCCCTCGGCACTTGACATTTCCAGGGGTTGACCCAAGGGGATCCAGACTCTGGCACTGAGATCTCAGGGCCTGCGATGCTCCAGATCTGGAAACTTCTCTCTCTCTCTCTTTCTTTCTTTCTTTCTTTCTTTCTTTCTTTCTCTCTCTCTCTCTCACACACACACACACACACCCTATCTCTCTCTGTGTGTTTGTGTATTAGGGCTGCCAGAGTGAAAAATGGAGATGGCTCCTTTTCCTTTCCTTTCCTTTCCTTTCCTTTCCTTTCCTTTCCTTCCTTCCTTCCTTTCTTTGCTCTCTTAGGACGTTATCACACGGGGGCAAATCTGCTGGTTAATCCAAAAAAAATCCAGACCGAAACTGGATTAGTGACCCATGTTTTCACACAGAAACTGGACAGAAAGTGGACAGAAAGTGGACAGAAACGCGATCTTTTGAAATTCGGTTGTTTGGAGGAAATGCAAATGCGCAATTAAGGTAATTTCGCATTTACTGTAATGAGATAACCAAATGCGCATTGGGGAGCATTTCCCTACCGTTGCCATGGTTCCTGCGAGCATTCCTCTATCTGCGCGTGTGCAAGAGGCTCATTTCTACTACATTTACGGGATATTTTCGCTTGTGTGTGGACGTTCAATGCACTTACTGTAAATTCGCAATTAAGGTAATGACGTTTGCGGAAACAAGGTTTATTTCCCGTTTATTTTCGGGATGCCTCATTTCCACTTTATTTTCGCTTTCTGGCCCACGTGTGATAAGGGCCTTAGTAATTGGCAATCCTTTACTCTACTTGCGATCTCCCGTAATCAACCTAAATATCTAAATATCTTGCAGAAATGTGCCCACCAAAGGTGATTTGAGGCAAGGCAACACCTTGCAATTTTTACGTTTATTGGCACCAAGAAGTCAGTAATGGCTGTTTCCTCCCTCCTCCTAGGCTGCATCTGCACTGCAGAATTAATCTGGTTTGATGCCACTTTAACTGCCATGGCTCTATGTGATGAGATTCTGGGAATGGTCGTTTGGTGGGGCACCAGGTTATTTCTACAGTGCGGATGCAGCCTCCGTCTTTGTAGAAAATAATAGTGACAGCAAGAAGAGTGGTAAGCCCAGCCAGAGGTGTGAGAAGCCACCAGTCTTGACTACCTACAGGAGCCATCTTGATGGCTTGAGAGGGAGGTGGATGGGTAGTTCATGTTGCCATGGCAACCCAAATTTCAGGATGGTACGGTGTTGCTATGGTAACAAGGAAGCAGGGTCAGTCCCCCCCTCATTTTCCACTGCTGTTGTAATTAAAAATAGCGTATTAACCGTCCACTTTCCTCCCCTCGTATTTGTCATGTAGCCATCCTTCCTGTTTGAGGATTTTAATTCCTTTCATGGCAGGCTTGATTCCCATCTCCCTCCTCGTGTGATAAATTATGGAGGGTTTGTGTGTGTATCTCACATTTTGGTGTTCATTTTATGCCAGAGATAGGGATGTTCTGAATAAATATTTAATCCCGTATGAGTACAAAAATGATAGGGGGAAAAAAAAACATGAAGATGGATTGATTGAGACGTTTGTCTTTTCCAAAAAGTTTATGTAATTCTTAGCATGATGAAGGAGGTGTATCTTGGCAGGTGTGCGTTCCAAATCTCACACAGATTAAGTCTCTTTTAATTTATGTCACACGTTTCAAAGGAACCATCCAGAGTCTTTCTAGTAATAACTGCCCTACTGTTATGCTGATGGGCAGTAGTGACTGGGGGGGGGTGCAGGGGGTGCGGGCCACACCGGGTGACACCCCAGAAGGGGGGTGACACCCTGTGGGTGCTGCTTCGGCCAACGTGGGACCTCCTAGGGCCTGTGCAAAAGCTCCTGGGGCTGCACAGGTGCTCCTGGGGCATGCGTGGGAGCTCCTGGGGCCACACGAGAGCTCCTGGGTCTGTGTGGGTGCCTCTTGGGGCCACGCGGGCATCATTCTGGGTGGCACTATTGCTCCTGGGGCTGCGTGGGCACCACTCTGGGCTGCGCAGGTGCCATTTTAGGCCACGCTGGAGCTCCTGGGGCCTGCGCAAGAATCTATGACAGGGATAATCATAGATCAATCCATTTTTCTTTTCTTTTCTTCTTTCTTTCTTTCTTTTTCTTCCCTGATTAATTGACAATCTTTTATTCTATTTGTGGTCTCTCTTAATAAATCTACAATTTAAATATCTTGCAGAAATGTCTCCTTCTTTGGAGGTCTTTAAACAGAGGCTGGATGGCCATCTGTCGGGGATGCTTTGATTTTGAGTTCCTGCATGGCAAGGGGGGTGGACTGGATGGCCCTTGTGGTCTCTTCCAATTCTATGATTCTATGATTTTATGTTCAGTTTTTGGAGAAAAAACCCAAATACAGCAACTTGCCCCTTTCCTCCAAGATCAACCAGTTGTGTGCATGAAACCGTCCCCGTGCACGGATGTGTGCACACACCTTTGAGAACTTGTGCAAATGACAATTTTGGTATTTTCCTCACCACCCCATTTGGAAGCCATCGTTCTTAATAATTTCCTTGGAGAGATGTGTGCCTCTTTTTTTGGAATGTTTCTAGGGTCAGTGGTAAAACGCTGTTCACAGATCCATTCCCTGCCTGAGCCATGAGCTATGAACATGCCTCGCTTGGTTTGAACATAAACAGATGGCCACAGGAGAGGGATGAAACCAAGGGATCCAGAGCTAGCTGCTTAAGTCTCCCTTTTATTATGAGCTCCTATCAGGGGAATGTTATCAGATTTTCCAGTTAGAAATCCTGGGAGAATTTTAAAAGGGACAGCCAGTTGACTTTGCAACTCTTTGCAGCTGCACAAGACACTATGGGGACAAGAGAAATCCAAATAGGTAGCACACAGTGTCACGGAGCCAGGATGGATGTGTGTGAGATTTTGGCTGCCCAGGGACGCCTGTAAAGTATCACCATTTATAGCCAGGTCAGAGGTTGTGACCTACAGGAACATAGGGCAGGCCCTGCATCCTTTAACTAGCCAGTGATTCAGAGCCTACATTGCTTTAAGCTTCCTCCAGCTTCTGGACAATGTCCTTATATCCCAGGACTTCCAATCTGCTCTAATGGGCTTCTCTGCAGCAAAGCTGGTAGGAGTTCAAAGAGGAGATTGTAAATCCTTTTTTTGTCCTTCCAGCGTGCTTGCTGAGATCCCTTGTACAGGGCTGCACCTTTCGGACTAGCAGAGCTGAGATGTCATGAGCTTTTGTGGACTACAACCCACTTCCAAAGATGTTTAAAGAATCAGGTACACATACAGTGCACACTGTTGGGTGTGTGATGTTGACATGCAGAAAGAACTGATAGTGTGTAAATGTTGTTTCCCATAAAGCACCTTGTCCGTCAGTTCAGGCCACAAAATGTCTAGGTCTAGGGCTACATCCACACTGCAGAAATAATCTGGTTTGATGCCACTTTAACTGCCGTGGTTCCATGCTATGGAATTCTGGGAAATGCAGTTTATTGTGGCTTTGCCAGATTATTTCAGCAGCGTGGATGCAGTCCTAGACATTTTGTGGCCTGAACTGACCGACAAGATGTTTTATAGGAAACAGCATTTACACATTGTCAGTACTTTCTGCAGGTCAGTGTCACACACCTAACTGTGCACTGTGTGTGTGTGTATACCTGGACCTTTAAAATTATAGTCCATGCATCTGAGGAATCAACACATAATCTTCCAGTGTTTCACCAGAAGAAGCTACTCTTTTGGAAAGCACTGTACTCAAATGTCTTCCACCAACATTATTTATTAAAATCCCCTGAAAATAGAGCAATTTCTGACTTTAAAGAAACAGAAAGCTTTGCTGTACAGTTCCAGAAATGGAGACAAAATTATGAATTTCAATATAAATGGATAAACAGAGGTAAAACTTTGGGTTGTGTAACAGAGGATGTAAAGGATGAAGCAAAGGAAAACAATGCAAAGAACTTAGAAAATTCCAGCAGGCATAACTGTTCGCACTAAAGGCTGGGATGGATGAGAGAGCACTAGGAGAGTGCTTCTTGCCTTTCACAAGGGAAAAGTTCCTTTTTTAAAAACAAATAGACAATTATCTTCTTCAACACTTTACATACACAATTATCTTACTAATAAAATCAAAATAGTCTCTATCAAAAATATATTTACTACAAGCTTAAAGTTAATGACGTTCTCTTCTCTTCTAAGCTGGTTCGACAGTATATTGCTTATGATACATTGACCTGTGGATATGTTGACTCAGATTTTTGGGATCATTTTTTTTTTAACTAAAATTTCTAGACTTATACGTGAGTATATACAGTAATTGGGATGGTCCTTGGCAAATCAGGACAGTTGAAAGATATGCTATAAGCCTGCCAGGGCAAATAAAGATGGCCTGCAATCTATCCTCTGCTACTTACTTGGGAATAACCTCCACTGGGCACATTGAAAGCACTTTGTGCTTGTAAGAGTGTTTGTATTTAAAGATGATGCAGTGACAATGGAGGGGAAAGCAATTTGCTCTCCTTCCGTAAGTAACTACAAGTAGAAGTTATTAACAGCCTGTCTGCCAACATTGAGACTCATGCTTTAAAATACTTCTGGGGTCCCCATCTATCTTTCATGAGTGTGATCATGACTTTACAAAAGGAAACAGTGCTTATGAGCTGGGAGAACCAATATACTGGCAGCAGCACAACTCTAATTTGTGCTGTGGCCGTGTTTTATTGCATGGCTTTTGCAGAGGAATCCAACTTCAGAGTAGATTCCTGCTCCAATGAGCATTGGAAAACGCACTCCAGCGGCCATTTTTCCAAGTCAGAACCTTTCGACTTGGAAAAATGGCTGCCAGAGCGCATTTTCAAATGTGCATTGGCGTGGGGATCTACTCTGAAGTCGGATTCTGTTGCAAAAGTTGTGCGATAAAGCATGGCTGCAGGACAAGTTAGAGTTGAATTCGGGAGAGGTAAGGAGTATTATTTAAGGCATGTGATAATCTCCTTGCTGCCATATCCCAGCATCTGCTGCTTGAGGCAACCACATTACTTTATCTAATAGTAGGGCCGGTTCCATCTAGAGCAGGGGTAGGCAACCTTTCTCCTTTAAGGGCCGAGGGACTTCAGCTCCCAGAATCCCAGGAGCTATTGGCCAACATGGGACTATTGGCCAACATGGCTGAGGCTTCTGGGAGCTGAAGTCCCTTGGCCCTTAAAGGGGAAAGATTCCCTACCCCTGATTTAGAGAGACCAGTGAAGTTGTAGTGTGTCCCAAGCCGGGATAAAAGGCAGAATATAAGTTAAATAAATAAATACGCCACATGCCAGTCCTGGGCCTGTTCTGTGGAGATCTCTGGGAACAGAAAAGGGGTCATTTGGCAATATAAGCTGAAAGATGGGCACCCCTTGCCAAACACCTGCTTTGGAATGTCGCTCCTTCAGCCTCATCCTTTCCATCACTAAATAAAACATTCTTTTGCAAACAGGAAAAAGAATCTCCTTGGAAAAGGCACGTCTGTTGAGTTGCCAAATTCATCTGGACCGTTGTCCTCCTTCGTTCGGAGTTTCCTCGAAGGCCTGTAGCAGGATGCTTTCCAGGTTGGCCCCGGGGAAGCGTGCGCAAGGGAGACATCCTCCCTTTGTTGGCTATTGTTAGCTTTCCGTCACCTGCAGAAGCCATCGGTGGTGTGACTCAGGCCCTTGCTATGCAGCTAGGAAACAGGATGCATCATGGAAGTAGGGTGGCCTGGGGCCGGGGCCAAGGAACGTAGGAATGCGGAAACTGGAAGGGCTCTCGTGAATGTGTGTGTATGTGTTTCTGTACAACAGTTTCCTAGAATGTTGGAAATTAAATTAATGTGGGTTGTGGTGGAGGAACCAAAGATATAATGGAAGTTATCTAAAGCAAGGGGCCACTATAGATAGTAAGGACAGTGGTGATCTGTAAGAAGGCACTGCAGTGTGGAATGTCCCCGATCACAGTTCCAATCAGCAAGACCAGCCCTACCATTAGGCAAAAAGAAGCAGCCATTTCATGCTACAAAGAGATGAGTAGTTAGACACTGGAAGACAGAGCTGTGTGCTATACGGCCAGCCTTACATCTCATAAGATAGCCTGCTGTTTCTAAATGTAATGCAAGATCCTGGGCTATTGACAATGGAGCTTATCGCACCGCTTTTTAAACCCAGTTTAAAACCATCTCTTCTGACTTAGGAGTTTACCACATGGGGGAAATCCCGTGTAGAAATGGGATTTAAAAGGTGGGGGTAACCTGCAAAAGTGGTCAGATTTTCATACACATTGCTGTTAAAATGGTGTTAATCCGAACGGAAAGTAGTCAGAAACTGCTTCTTTTTACTTTCAGGATTTTCAATTTTTTCAATTTAAAACCCTGTTTCTGCACAGGATTTCCCCCGTGTGATAAATTCCTTAAATTTTAATTTGGGCAGCATCCTGATACTATCACAGGGATTTTGCCTCTGAATCCGTCACCCGGGTCAATCCTGGGCCCATCCCTGCTCCCAGGAGAACTCAGCGTGACTCTTTTCTAAACCAGGAGTTTTCTGGCTTAAGAAAATGGTCGCTGGAGCACTTCTGGGAATGGAGATGGACCCGGGACTCCAATGTGGACTCCATTCCCAGGAGCACTCCGGCAGATTCAGCAGCAAAATCCTTGCGATAGTATCAGGATGCTGCCTGAATTAAAATTTAAGTTGGAAGAGGTAAGCTGGTTTAAAAAGTGGTGTGATAAGCTCCAATGTCAAAGTGATAGCTGCCAATCTGGTTAGCTTCTGTTCGTGTCCCATTGTGTGCACTTAGTACTTCACTTTAGGCAGCAAAATGCCTTGTACCAGTCCCCCTCATTCTTCCTCTGTCTTCCCATTTTTTCTCAGCATTCATGGCCATTGAGCAGACTCAGGCTTTGCTGGGCTTTCTTAGAATCATAGAATCATAGAATCTAGAGTTGGAAGAGACCACAAGGGCCATCCAGTCCAACCCCCTGCCATGCAGGAACTCAAAATCAAATTGTAATGGTTCCATGCCGGTTGGAAGATTCTGAGACCTGGAGTCTCAATAAAGTCATGTTATTTTAGCATCTGAGCACAGCATCTGACCTCATTCGCAGGCCAGTTCCACTTCTGACACAACCAAATGTCTGAGTAGGATACATAGGTGCATCAGCTTCAAGGCTTTTTCCTCTCCATGATATGCGGGATAGTGATCATGTAAAAATATAGTTTGAGAACAGAATCTGGTTTGGCTATGTGTGTAGATGCATTCTCCAGGTTGACCCTCAGTGTATGTGTGAGTGAGTGGCTGCAGCCCTTTTAGCTGGCTTGGACTATATGAGATTTTTGGTACCTTCTGTATGTCTTTGTATTCACACTGTTTTCCTCCCCTGCATATGCACTTAGCCATTTATTTCCATATTAATTTCTACACTGTGTGCATGAACCTTTCGACTACCATTGTTCCTCTTTCACTTTGACCCCAGGCTGAAACATAAAGGAATGGCTAGCCCGTAATAAAGCACATAATAAAGAAGAATGGAAGTTACTAGAGAAACTAACTGTTCTCTCTTTGAAAGGCTACCACCTCTCTGCTGCATCCTCTATTTCAAATGTGGGGAAACTTCTTTCAACCCGAGAGCTAACCTGAATTTCAGAGAAGTTCTCAGGTGCTTCATACCAGTGGTGGGTGATGCCAAAAGGAAAAGGGTGAGACTGAGGGGTCATTCACACTACGAGGCTTATCGCATAGCTAAAATAAAGCGTTTTACCCAAATTGTATTTTAAATCGGGCTGCATCCGGACCCTATCACAAAGATTTTGCTGCTGAAATCACCGCCCGAATGCAGCCTGGGTCTCCGATTCCAGGCGCCTCTTTTAGAAACTGGGAGTTTTCCGGCTTGAAAAATGGTGGCTGGAGCGCTCCTGGAAGCGGGGATGGACCCAGGCTGCATTCAGGCAGCGATTTCAGCACCAAAATTTTTCTGATAGGGTCCAGATGCAGCCCAATTTAAAATTAAATTTGATTCAGGCAAAATGCTTTATTAGCTATGAGATAAAGTCCTACGTCATAACCCGGGTTGCAAACTGGTTTAAAAGGAGATTGTTCACACTTGAATCAGTTTGCAAACCAGTTTAAACATGGGTCGTTCACACTGGAATTGGATTTTTCCAACCCGAATTGGGGTGGGCCCATGTCAAATCCCCCTTATCCCAGGTTTTTCAGAAACGACTTTCCCCCGGTGTTTTTTGGTGTTTTTTTTTTTTTTGCAAAACCCGTTTTTTCCCCCAGGGTGCTGCTAATGTGAACTTGCTCCCAATCAGATTAGAGTTTTCTGGAAGGGCAGAGGGTGGGCACAGGAGCCGAACATGCCTATCCCATAGCAATTGCCATTTTTGTGCTTGCGCTTAGTTGCTGGCTCTGAGGACGTTTTCACACAGAGCAAAAAAGGGAGTCGTTCCTACCTCCATCTGGCCCCACTCTGGCTCTGTGCAGGAAAAGTTCACATGACGTCGCAGCAAGCCCCTCCTCATCCTGCGCCATCCCTGCGCCATCCCTACCTCACTCCGGGGTCTTGCTCGACGTGTTCAAACTACGTCGCAGCAAGCCCCGCCCCATCTTGCGCAATCCCTGCGCCATCCCTGCCGCTAGCCGGCTTTAGCGCCATCTTTTTAATTCCTTTTTTAAAAAGGAATTACAGGCGCTTCTGCCGGAGGCAATCAGGAGTCATTCCGGCGGCTGCTGTTTTCGCCGCCGGAATGACTCCTGATGGCTTCCAGGGGGCTTCCAGGCGGCTTTAGAGCCGCCTGTATGAATACGTCCTGAGTGTTTTCAAATTTCCCGCTGATGTACCCTTTAAACCTTATTACCTTTAAAGCCCTACATGGCTTGGGTCCGAGTTACTTGAAGGAACGCCTCTCCCCGCATAATCCGCCCCGCACTCTCAGAACATCTGGGAAGAACTTGCTTGACCATCAAAAAACCAGACTTAATTTAACTTCCCAAAGATTGTTCATGGCTGCAGCCCCTAAGCTATGGAACAGCCTTCCGGAGGAGCTCCGTCTTACTACCAATCTAGACACCTATAATAAAGCACTCAAGACGGAGCTTTTCCAGCGGGTCTACCCACATGATTCCCTTAATTTATTTTGACTGATTACTTGGCTTTTGAGTGTGGATGACAATTGGGTTATTTTTATTAGAATTTTTTATCATGTTGCTATTTTATTGTTGGTATTATATATATTTTTGTATTCCTGCATTTTGTATATTGCTGTTACTTTTTACTGATGTAATCCCGCCTTGATCCGCAGGGAGAGGCAGGAAATAAAATTTATTATTATTATTATTATTATTATTATTATTATTAAACAACTGCTCAGCTTTTCTGCTCTTTCCCCCCTACAATGCCATTGCCAGATGTTTTGAGCACCAAAGCTGGGGAAGGGGGCTCTTCTGGGAACATGTTTTTTTAAAATAATATTTTTGACAGAGCGTGCGATCCATTGCATTTGCGTGGCTTTCATGCAGGGGGTGATCCCTTCTGTTTTTGTGTTCCCCGATGATGCCATTGCAAAAAGGAGTGGGTGGATAGAGGGAGGGATGGGGGCAAAGAGGAGGAAGGAGAAAAGAGGGAAGGAGGGAGGGATGGATGGATGGAGGGAGGGATGGCACCCCCCATCCCTGTCAGCTGCTCAGAGGAGATCTGATGCTCCTACCGCTGCCAGCTCTGTGGGGTAAAATGCATGTTTCTCAGTCAGTCTCCAAAGGGAGGGCATTTTTTTTACAGTTTTTATTCGTTTTAACTATGCGTTTTTAACTTATGTTTTAATATTAATAATGTTTAATTATTTTTTTAAACTTTTGTAATTAATGTTGTTTTTTTTACTTCGGTCTTTTTATATTATTCTAACCCGCCTTGAATCCCACGGTGGGAGAACGGCGGGATATAAATCCTTGAAATGAATAATAAAAATAAAATGCATGGGGTGAGGTGAAAGAGGGAAGGGGTACAATGAAAGGAGTACAGAGAGAGCTCTCTGCACAGTAGAGTGCAAGAAGGAAGGGGCTGGTAATGTAAGGCAGGTGTGCTGAGAGGTAGTGGTGTCCTGGGAGCCAGCGTGGTTTGAGAGTTGGGAGACTGTCGCTTGGCTTTTTAAACCGGTTTACCTCTATCCGGCTTAATCTTAATTCAGGCGGCATCCTGATTTTATCAGATGTTATTTGCCGCCCGAATATAGCCTGGGTCCATCCCTGCTTCCATCCCCGCTCCTCGCAGCCATTTTCTTAAGCCGGAAAACTCTCGGATCCGAAAAGAGCCGCAAGAAGCACTCCTGGAAGGCGGGATGCACCCCGGCTGTATTCGGGCAGCAAATTTGGCAGCAAAAAATGTCTGATAAAATCAGGATGCCGCCTGAATTAAGATTAAGCTGGATAGAGGTAAACTGATTTAAAAAAGCCAAGTGATAAGCTCCTTGGACTACGACTCTGGAGACCAAGATTCGATTCCCAGCTCAGCCATGAAACCCACTGCATGACCTTGGGCAAGTCGTACTCTCTCAGCCTCAGGAGAAGTCAATGGCAAACCTCCACTAAACAAATCTTTCCAAGAAAATCTCATGCCCTTAGGGTCACCATAAGTCAGAAATGATTTGACGGCAGACAACACACACAGTCTCATGTGGACCACACCAAGCACAGATTCTCTCTGTTCCAGGTCCAGCACTTTAAACTTTACTCTGTACTGGTTCTCTCCGGTCAGTTGTAACTGTAAAAAATGGTATGGAGTTTGAAACATTTGGGAAGAAAAAAGTACATAAATTAATGTGCTGAGTTTGCACAATTAGAATGCAAATTATAGGACTTTGCATATGCATGCAAATTATGTGTCCTGATTCAAGGAAGTACAATATAGCAACCCTGGATGTGACCAAAAATAGCAGCAGAGTTTAACTTAAAGTTCTTACTGCAAGCAACTGAGCTTAGAATCATAGAATCATAGAGCTGGAAGAGACCACAAGGGCCATCCAGTCCAACCCCCTGCCATGCAGGAATTCCCAATCAAATCATCCCCGACAGACGGCCATCCAGCCTCTGCTTAAAGACCTCCAAGGAAGGAGACTCCACCACCCTCTGAGGGAGCATGTTCCACTGTCAAACAGCTCTTACTGTCAGGAAGTTCCTCCTAATGTTGAGCTGGAATCTCTTTTCCTGTAGTTTGCATCCATTGCTCCAGGTCCTGTTCTCTGAAGCAGCAGAAAACAAGCCTGCTCCTCCTCAATATGACATCCCTATCATATCCCCTCTTAACCGTCTTTTCTCCAGGCTAAACATACCCAATTCCCTAAATCGTTCCTCATAGGTCATGGTTTCCAGACCCTTCACCATTTTAGTCACACTCATTTGGACACGCTCGTTTCTCCACATCCTTTTTGAACTGTGTTGCCCAGAACTGGACACAGTATTCCAGGTGAGGCCGGACCAAAGCAGAATAGAGTGGCACTATGACTTCCCTTGATCTAGACACTATACTTCTACTGATGCAGCCTAAAATTACATTGGCCTTTTTAGCTGCTGGATCACACTGTTGACTCATGGTCTCCTTAAGCCAGGTGTCCCCCATCTTATATCTATGCATTTCATAGATGCATTTTTTTGCCCTAAGTGCAGTACCTTACATTTCTCTGTGTTGAAATTCATTTTGTTAGCTTTGGCTCAGCTTTCTAATCTATTAAGGTCATTTTGAATTTTCACCCTGTCCTCTGGGGTATTAGCTATTCCTCCTAATTTGGTGTCAGCCTTAGGAGAGACATTTCAACCTTTTACAATGGAGGTGGGTGGAAAGCGTACAGAAGCTGAGAAAACACCAAATTAATGTCACAAGGCAAAATCTGGCCCAAGGGAGATGGATTTAGTCCTAGAGCCTTATATTTCACATCCCCTGGGCTATCAGGCTGCAGTCCATTTTAAAGATGAAGGAAGCATAAAAAGGTTAGAGAGAATGGACTGTAAAGTTGTGAAGCCTCACTTAGGGGGGTTGCAGACTGCCAGAAATAGTGCAAATTGAGTCCACTTTTAGGGTTAGGGTTAGTGCTCAGGAATCATGGGAATTGTTTTTTTTCTGAGACATTGGACGTTTTCACACGGGGCAAAAGGAGGACGCTAGCCGGCCTCCCGCCGGCCTCACTCCGGCTCCATTTCCCGTGTGTTCACACACACGCGGCGGCAAACCCCGCCCCTTCCGGTGTCATCCCTGCGTCCGGCCGGCTTTTGGCTCCGTGTGTTCAAACACACGGAGCCCTAAGTCCGGCGTCACTCCGGACGAACCAAGGATAACTCCGGCTGAAGCGGCATAAAGGTAATTCCGGCTGTCCAACCGGAATTAGCCTTTCGGCGGCGGAGCCATTCCGGAATCGGCGGCACAACCCGTTCCGGAATGGCTCCAGCCGGCTTTAGGAGGACAGTGTGAAAACGTCCATTGAGCCTCCTCTGTCAGAGAGCTCTGGTGCCACAATAAAATACAGTTCCCATGATTCCCTAGCACGAACCCTAACCCTAAAAGTGGACTCAATTTGCACTATTTCTGGCAGTCTGCAACCCCCCTTTGTACCTGGAAAGCTGGCTGGGCACACTAATACACAACCTATTGGTCACACTGTTCCCCACTAGCGTGAGATCTATTGTGTTGCTGTAAGTGACAGTTACAGTAATAATTTATACACTGGCATTTAGAGATATATGCAAATTTAATGCAAATCCATATCCTTTTTGTTTTGCTGCTGCCTTTCCTCTTTTTGGTAATATGTAAGTGACCACCCTAGAAGGTCCTTTTGTTGTTGTTGCTATCCACCCTCAAGTCGATCTCGACCCATGGCGACCCTGTAGAGGAGACATCTCCAAGATTCCCTGTCTTCCAATGCTCTGCTTAGTTCCTGCAAATTCATACCTGTGACCTCTTTTATAGAGTCCATCCATCTAGCATGTGGCCTTCCTCTCTTTCTGCTTCCCTGCACCTTTCCTATCATTATTGGTTTTTCCAATGAGTTGCGCCTTCTCATGATGTGGCCAAAGTACGACAGCCTCAGTTTAGTCATCTTGGCTCCCAGCGAGAATTCTGTTTTGATCTGTTCTAGCACTCATTTGTTTGGCTTTTTGGCTGTATCACCAGCAATCTTCTTCAGCACCATATTTCAAATGCACTGATTTCCTTTCGATCTGCTTTCTTAACCGTCCAGCTCTCACATCCAAACATGGCAAGAGGGAATACAATGGCTTGTATGATTCTAATTTTTGTGCTCAATTGTATATCTTTGCATTTTAGGATCTTTGCTGCTTTTGAAAACAACAACACTCTGCCCAGCCCTGCCATTGGGCAGAATGAGACAGATGTCTCAGACAGGATTTTTAGGGTGTTCTGTTAAAAGGCAATGAATTCTTAGCAACACAAAGTCTTATGATTTCATTTCAATGTTACTGCCAGAGAGGGAGAAAGGTGATGTTAAGATTTTCTTCCTCGGGTGACAAAATAACTTGACTCAGCAAGTAAGCTGGATGAATGCCATTTGCTGCTCTACCTCAGGCAGCAAAATATTTTGGGCTGGCTTTGCCAACAGTTCTTGCCCAGGGAGACTGAAGCAGCCTTTCATTGCATTTAAATGAGCAATGCAATGCAACAGATACTCAAATGTAAGCCTATAATACACCTGGGCGGGCAGGTTTGGGTCTTAGTACTTGTGGCGATGATACATTTCCATATGGCCATCTCTGTTAATGGGAGAATGTCATTCAAAGGCAAAATGTTCTTTTTCTCCGCTCCCCATATTTCAACATTTAAGCCACAGAGTAAGTCAAAACATCACCACGCATATTGGAGAATATCAAGATTTCTTATGCCTGCCAGGAAATTTCACTGACAAGAGCGGAAGAGGATGTAGGCATACAACATTCCTCCCTCTGTTCCCACCAGCAGAGCCAGGCAGGCAGCTGGCATTCTGGCACTGAGTGCTACATCCCCCTTGAAAGGATAGATCCTTCTTCAGATAGAAGAGGAAGAGGAGTCAATACAATCCTAGGAGTGATCTGGGGAAAGCTCATCTGGTTTGGTGGTCTGGTCTCTGCCTCCCCATATTTCTAAGCGGCTTTAGAAGGGGGTAGATTACAGTGGGGCTGACGGCTGTAATTGGTGTCTGCTGATGAATGGCTCTTTCTGTGGTTAGGCTTACTTCATCAGAATGCTTTTAAGTGGCCGTTATGTTCATTGGGGGTCCCAGTCATCTGAATCCACTCTTAGAGCTTGGGGCTGGTATACAAAGTTAATATGGAAAGCGACTGAAGCGGGAGTGTGGGTGGCATTGTCATTGTGGACAGTAACCAAAGGTGATTTCCTACAGGGGCATTCTGCATCAACTGAATAAAAAGAATGAGGAGAACCTTGTTGTAGCCTGTACTCTGGGATCTGGAAAACAAACAAAGAAGATTATCGCATAAGGATATAAATCGGCTTACCTGAGCCGGCTTAAAATTAGAAGTGGGAGGCATCCTGATATCATCAGGTGTATTTAGCTGCCGAAATCACCATCCGGGTGCAGCCTGGGTCCGTCGCCGCTCTGACTCCTGGCTTCAAAAAGAGGAGTGACGAATGTCCCTTCGAGTGGCGATGGACCTGGGTTGCACCCAGGCAGTGATTTCGGTAGCTAAATGTGTCTGATAATATCAGCATGCTGCCCGCTTCTAATTTTAAGTTGGCTCAGGTAAACCGGTGTATATCCTTATGCGATAATCTCTAAACAGGGTTCCATAGCTATGTGAATTTGGCACCAAGAAAAACTGGGTTCTGCAACTTCTATAAATTATCCAGAAAAGCTCTTCTTATTGATTACTTGTTTGTGCTCATTTAAAAAAAAACAACTGTTTTGCAAAATGTATTTTCATTCTGAAAATCAAGGGAAGGCCAAGGAATTATTCAGGGCACTGAAACTGTATCTCAGCTACAGAAATTCAGCTATCCTTCTTTGGTTATAAGTGTTTTAGTGGGCATTACACACACTCGTTCAAACATTTTTTCTCAACCTTAAGAATTATAAAACCGATCCCCTCTCCTTCTCTCTCCGAAATGAAAGCTGAGTTCCCTAGATGATGCATTCTGTGTTTCTTGCATTTCTGTGGAGCTGTACCATGCACAGCTATGGATATAGCATGAAGGTTTATGAATGGGAAAGCTGCTGTAATCTAAGTAAGAGACAGAGCTTGAAAATATTTCAGTGGTGTGTCTGTACTTCCGTTCTCTTGCTCACAAATATCAGGTAGGCAACCTGGTGCCTTCCTGTTGTTTGGGGCTACGAATCCATAAACAGACTAGTGAATATGGCTAATGGTTATAGATTGCAGATGTTCTAGTCCAAAGCATCTGAAGGACATCAGATTGCAAAAAGGAACAGAAAATGCTGCAGTCCTCTACTGTCGTTTGCTCAGCTCTTTGGTTAATGGTGAAATGGTTGAGCTTTGTGCCATTTCACATAGCTTTGCCTGCTCTGAAGCTATGATAGCTGCCCTTTATCATGCAAATAGGTGGTCCTGTCAATTTTATTTTTATGACAACTAGAAATTTGGAAACTCTGGGGTTTGGGAAAATTTTATCTGCATTGCATTATGTTGAAATGTAGGTTGGTTATAGGTGTACCACTTTGGTCCAATGTCATGTGTTTGCAAAGCCTCAGAGTGGCTTGAGCTTCTATATTATGCCGAGAGTAGAGACTGAGCCTCTGATCTGGGTTAAGACCATGATATGATAAAGGGTTAAAGGCCTGTTTCTCTGACAGGCTCCAGTCCAGGTTGCCCTTCCTTGCAACTGCTATTTATTTTTGCACAACAATTACTATATATCAAGTATGGCCATTAACAGAACATGCACAAGGATGGCTGTTCTAGATCCGTGGCATGCATACCACTGGTGGGAGACAGAATTTTCACGACAATTTGCAACTACTAATAGAATTATTTTTCTTTATTTATGCTTACTCTGAACAATAGCATTGAATTTTTACGTCCTGAAAACTTAGCATCACTGATAACCAAATGTCTTTAAACATGAAAATGTTTCTTGGACAAAGTGGGCCTCTAGTTTTTCTCTTGGTGAGGTTCATCTTCTTTGAAAGTGTGACTGGTGAGACTTAAGAATTTGGGAACCATTGGGAACCACTGCCCTAAGTCATAGAATTCACAGAGTAGTGCTTCCTATCTTTTCTTGTCTCATTGGCACCAAATACAAATTTGGCAGCACAAGAAATTCACACAATCAGCCTTTTGAAGGATAAGATATACTGATTGTAGCCTGGTTTGCATAATGATTGGCTATGCTCTTTTTGGTGAATATTTGCAAATGGAGAAATCTTTAATGGCATATGGTAGCTTCCCTGCTAGTAGGAGCAGTGGATCTGGTTCAGGTTTTAGTCTAAAATTCAGATGAACAAACCAAGGTGCTGGTTGGGTATAGGATTTAGCAGATTTAAAGTTCAGACAAAAACCAGGCCAGATTCACTGCCCCACCAGCATGGAAACCAACAGCTGCTGCTGGAAATAATTACAATTATTTGAACAGAAATACAATCCATTTCCTCTGTGTTTATAAAGATTTTGACCAGGTGATCTGTGGATTTGTTCAGTCTTCAGTCCAGGTGCTAATTCTTCATGGACAATTTCAAGACCGCTACTCTGTCTTCTTATGGTTCTATGTTATTTTCTTTAACTGGACAGCTCTTCAAACAGAGCAGGGGTGAGGAACATGTGGCTCTCTAGATGCTCTTACACACCAAGGACGTTTTCACACTGGCCTTTTTGAGGACGCTAGCCGGCCTCCCGCCGGCCTCACTCCGGCTCCATTTCCCGTGTGTTCACACACACGCGGCGACAAACCCCGCCCCTTCCGGTGTCATCCCTGCGTCCGGCCAGCTTTTGGCTCCGTGTGTTCAAACACACGGAGCCCTAAGTCCGGCCTCACTCCGGCAGCGGCAAGCTAATTCCTGGCTAACTCCGGCTTCAGGTAATTCCGGGTGGCAAAAGGAATTAGCCTGCCGCCGCCGGAGTCATTCCGGTGTCAGCGGCACAGGGTCCAGCCGGCTTTAGGGGAAGGGCTCCAGCCGGCTTTAGGGAGCCCAGTGTGATCAACCTTAGCCAACATAGCCAATAGTAGGGATGATGGGAAATGCTACATGTTTCCCATCTGTCAAACAGAGGATGCCTTTAAATAGACAACTGTCTTAAACAGAGAACTATGTTATAGGGGGACTATCCTTTGTATGATACATAAGCTCCCTACTTCTAATAGCAGCAAAACCCGGCAGTAAGTCATGGTGAAATCTCTTTCCAAAGATTCTGGTGCTCTCACCTCAACAAATAGTGTATATATATATATATATATATATATATATATATATCACCTTAACAAATAGTATAGTATATTTGTTGAGGTGACAGCACAGAATCTTTGGGAAGGAATTTCACCATGAGCTTTGCTACTACTAGAAGTAGGAGCTTGTGTATTATACTCACAGAGGATCTTTTAGTTTCTAAGATACACATAGTCATATGCCAGGAGTAGTGATGTTGTTGTTGCTGTTGCTGTGTGCCTTCAAGTCATTTCCTAGTTCTGGCAACTCACAGGGTCTTCTGGGGCTCAGAGTGTGTGATCTGCCCAGTGTCACTCAGTGGATTTCTATGGCTGAGCAAGGAATCAAACGGTGATCTCCAGAGTTGTCCAATACTCAAACCGCTACACTATGCTGGCTCTCAAGGACTTTTAAAAATGATGTTTAGGATATTGCAAATATTCTTGATTATCAAGAGGCAGAATGAGGGCTCATTAGCTAACAAATTTGTAAAGTGCCAACATGGGCTTTGTTGGAGATGGGTTTTCGGGCAAAGCTCACTCCTCCCCAGTTTCCATCCAGGAGCTGACCCTCAAGAGTCAAGACCAACATTCCAAGAGCATGATCTGTCTGGAGGCTAAGCCTGTCACAGCATCCTTCCTTCAGGAGCATTTCCTCTATGGCTTCCTGTTTATTCCCCAGACTCCGAGCCATTTGCAGAGACACCTTGAGGCACTCAATGGCTCATTTTCTCTCCCCCCCCCCCAATCTTCTGTTTTTTTTGGCTTTACTTGTATCACAGATGTTCATGTTGCAGGAGGAACTTGGCAACCCCTGCCAGCTAAGGTTGCAAAAATGCTTCTACCATAACAATCCTTTTCCTCATTTTTATCAGGTGTCCCGAGTACAAAAATACCATAACAGCTTTGCAATCTTTGCCAATGACCCAAGATGAACGTCAGGGGAAAAAAAAAATCCCCTTCCTCCAAGACACATGCTAGCAGGAAGTTTTAAACAAGACAGATTTGGCAAGATGGCCTTAGTTACAAAAATTCCAATGTCCATCATTTTTAAAGACAGATGTCAGTAAGTTCTGGGGATTTCAAGGGAGCACAAAAGTTAATCAGTTCACAGGAAATATCTGAGTGATGAACAGTATGGAACACCTGTTTGGCACTTCAGAAACAAAACATTATAGTTATGACTTTGGTATTTATTTAAGCATTACAGTAATTGATCAAAAATACTTTTTATTGAGTAAAAGTCATCCTGATAAATCAGAGATTTCCTTTTCTTTAATGGACTATATCTAATAGTGGTCTTCCATGACTGAAAGGAGGCCTTCCGCTTAGAAGCGAAGTGAAATTTCTTCTCATTATTATAGTTTCCTCCACACCAAAACATAACACATAAAAAAGACGGGCTTCTAATCTTACATATAGTCAGTTTCCAAAAAGATAGCGGGACTAGCACTGGAGGAAACGAATACTAGGAGATTATCGCATGCCTTAAATAATGCTGCTTACTTCTCCTGAATTTAACTTTGATTCGTGCTGCAGCCATGTTTTATCGCATGGCTTTTACAACTGAATCCGACTTCAGAGAAGATCCCCGCTCCAATGCGAATTGGGAAACACGCTCCGGTGGCCATTTTCCCAAGCCAGAACCTTAATTTGTGGATGTATATGTAATTTCCAAGTTGGAAATTACATATATATCCACAAATGGAAAAACGTAAAGAAAAAAACACAAAGAACAACACAATAACATAACATTCCTCTTTGTTCTCAGATAGGTTGATTGTCCTTAGATCATCGCCCTCTTTTATAACATTTATTCTTTTATTCTATGCTGTCTTCTGTATGGTTTACATCTTCCTGTCCTTCATCATATGCCATCACAGTCCTTATTTCCATGTTTCCTTTCTTTTCTTCTTTCTTTACTACCTCGTCATTTTCTTTCGAGTCTTCTTTCCTCACTCTCTTCCATCTTCTTATAATTATTGTGTCCACTTCAAGGATAGTGACAAGATAATTATCCACATATTCCTCCCTTCAACGTATATATCTATTTACCTGAACCTTCAACCAACATTCTTAAACCTTCTTTCTCTAACATTCCCCATACCCCTATCTGAAATGTTACTCTACCTGTCTACCAACAAACATACAAATGTACAATCCAGAGTTCCTCAGTTAGATGTCCTCTGGAAAGGTTGGACTATATCTCACATCATCCCCATTCAGTAGAGTCATGGATCTCTTTGGGTTGGACAAACATGCTATAAAGATCTGTGTCTGAAGATGTTGAGAGAGAGAGAGAAAGAGAGAGGCAGATTCAAATATGTTTCCTTTCCAGTGAAATGGGTAGCAATTGCAACCATCGAGAAATCTGGGACTGCAGATCCTCTAATCTTTCATGATTAGCTTTTGTGTCTAGAGATGATGGAAGCTGAAGGCATCTGAAGGGCTACAGGTGTTTAAAACAGTACCCGAGGAAGCTAAAAATAATGGAGTTAAAATAACCAAGTTACAAGTAAAACATTAAAACTCCTCGCATATTAGAAAAACACATAAACGAAAAAGAAATGACAGTACTCAACACAATAAAGAAACAAAAATAGCAGCAAATAAGATTAAATGCAAAAAAGCCTGCCCCAACAAAAATGCTGGAAGAAGGAGAGCAGACATGGAACTAGCACAGCCTTCTTCAGCAAGGAGTTCCAAAACCTGGGAAGAAAGCCAAGAAAACCCTCTGTTGTGTTGTGCCAAATGTACTTCTGGTAGTAGTGCAAAAGAGAAAATGACATTACTCAAGAGCAGTGATATACATATCTGTTTTTCCCCCCCTTCTGTTTTCTTTTCTTTTATTATTTGCTGCTGCTGCATACATTTAGTTTAGTAAAGCCAGGGCTCACAAGACTGGAATACTGGAATGTTTTTAATTAGCAGGGATGGTACTTTGGGACTATCTTATCTCTTTTCTGATAGATTTACAAGCTTTGTCGATGAGGGGATTACTAGAGATGTTGAGTATCTTGATTTCAGTAAGGTGATATTGCAGAGAAGCTGGTTAAAAAAAAATAGGCTAATGTTAATGCTGGATTTGTAACTGGTTGACCAACCAACCCAAAGAGTGCTGACCAATGTTTCCTCTTTGTTATCAAGAGAAGCGACAACTGGGATGCCATAGGATACTCTCATGGGCTCAGGATTGTGCAAAACCTGAATATAGAGGGTACCATCTTCTAATTTGCAGGTGCCACCAAAATGACAGGCATTGCTAATACCTCAGAGGATAGCATCAGGATTCAAGATGATCTTCACAGATGGGAGAACTGGTACAATGCTTAAAAAACTGAAATTCAACAAGAATCAAAGTATGGTACTACATTTATGGAGGAAAAAAATTGGATGTACAAATATAGGTGCCTCCAGGCTGGACAGCAATATGCATAAACAGGATCTAGGGGCATTAGCAGAATAAAAGCTCCACAAGAATTAACATGGGAGTGCAACAGAAAGAATAAATAAAATACACTGTAGTCGGTTACATCAACAGAACTATCATGTGCAAATCAAGGGAAGTAATAGTGACCAGAATCCTGATGGTGGCATATATGCACATACTTGTGGTTATGCAGCATATGACCTTTTTTTGGATGTTCTGGGGGAAAAAGTTTTTACTATCTCCTTGCATGGCATCCAATTCTCCATGACACTTTCAAGAGGTGAAGTGCACTGCCATGGCTTTTTACTGGTTGGGGTGGGAGAGATGGCAGGAACTCAGGCAGCTTCTGGCCCCTCTTTAGTTCTCCAGAAGCCAGAGGAAAGCTAACCTTGCCCTCATGCATCTCCATTCAAAGATCCAGGGGGTGACTTCAGATGTCTTCTACCTGCTGCAAACTGAAGCCAGAGGATGTCTGGTCATCTCTCCCTACCCTCCTGCCCCCAACCATAGCAGTGCCCTCCTTCCTTTGTTCAGTTCTAGATATGCACAAGGTGGAACAAGTCCAGAGGAAGGCACCAAAGATGGTGATGAATCTGGAAACCAGTCACTATGAAGAAATGAAGCTGCATATGTTTGGCTCCAAGAAAAGAAGACTGAGAGATTATATGACGACTATCTTTAAATATCTGAAGGGCTGTCACATGGGAAACTGAGCAAGCTTTTTTCTGGCCGTTCCAGAGGATAAAGCCCAAACCAAGGGATTCAGATTACAAGAAAGGAGATTCAATCTAGCTCAACATTAGGAAGAGTTTTGTGACAATCAGAGTTGTTTGACAGCAGAACAGACCCCTTCAGAAGGTGGTCATCTCTTTTTTGTTTTGTATTTTAAACAGAGGCTGGATGGCTACCTCTCAATGATGCTTTAACTGTAAATTCCTGCACTGGCATGAATCTAGATTATATGATTCCAATTCCATGATTCTATGACATTACCAATTCCATGATTCTGTGACATTACCTGCTCTGTCCTATCTGAGGTTAGCTGCAATCCTAACAATAGCTAGAGGGGAAATTGATCTTTCCAGAAACCATATCTTATGTTGAGGTATCCTTTTTTTTTTATGGTACAAAGTATTTGGATGGCTTGAATGATCGATTAATATATTAAGACTCCTTAACTTTACAAAATACCTGTACATTGTGGAGATGAAAACTACAAGAATCCATTTGCTGAGATGGATCAGTGCTGTCTTCCGTCTTGAGGGGTTTTTCTTAGCATGCTGACTATGACTGTTAGGGTAAGCACTCACACTTCAGAATTTCCCACTATGCTGCTGCATTCAGGGAAACAAAAGAAGGTGGCGGCTGATGGGTGAAATGTATGAACGAATAATAAAGTGATCAAATAAACTGTATGGCTTTGGTTGATCCCAGATGTTGAAACTTGCATCCTTTTCCCCGGTTCTGTGTTCAACTCAGTGTTGGACTAGCAGTCTGAACAAGGAGCTGAAGCTAACCTCCTTCTGCAACCTGCACCATATAGCTTCATGACTGCTTGCTTATCTCAGCCCTTCATTTTCTCATCAATTAAAATAATTGGAAGCTTCATATAAACTCCTGGTTAGGTGACATTTAACACCAGACCGGCTACATCAACAACAGAAAGGTCAAATGGAAGAGATGTGGTTCCACTGCACGTACATACATTTTTCATGGTAGCAAAAAATAATTCAGGGAGTTGGGATACTGTAGATAGTTTTTTTTTTAAAAAAATCACTTGTGGTTACAAAATATCTTTTACTCCAATGACTGTCCATTTCAGCTACTTCGAATCAGGGTCATTTTCTCAGAAAAGACAAAATTATGAAGTTGCTAGTAGCTGCCAAGATAGATATTGCAAAAGCCTGGGAGCAGAAAAGCTCCAGGAATTCAGACAGAGTAGACCGTCAGGGAAGTGATGATAGTGTACAAAATTTCCTTCTAACCAAATGGGATGACCAACCCATATTACAAGGATATTTTGAGAAGAGATATGCCTCCCCTTTCTGATGTCCAGACTTCAACATCCATATTTAAGTGGCAAGCTGAGTTTGGTCCTATTCATATAGTAACCAATAATGACTATCATCCTGTTAGTTCTGATGTTATGTGCAAATTTGCCATGACTTTGTAACTGTTTCCTCATTCAAAATGATTGTTATGGTGCAATTGCCATGATCATAAACGCCCCTAAAACCCACCTTAAAATCCAGTGAGCAATGAAGTGAAAAAGGGACCACTACAGGGACCTTATCACACGCTGGCCACGAAGCGAAAAGTAACCGAAATAAGAATAAATTCAGTTCTATACCGAAATGAACTGAAAGAGCTCCCGCAATATGTAAATGCCTACCACACGCAATTACTGCCATAGCGCATTTATCGCGCTTCCCGGGACACGTATCCTGGAAACGTATTCTCCGTGCACACACAAGTTAGAAAATCCCATAAATTACAAAGAGAGGACCATGTTTACCCGTCCCATTTGTTGCCCAATCCAAACAGGAAGGACACGTCATAAGATGCTTCCTCACAGATCCATGGGAAGTAGCGCGGGGAACCATGGGTCAGGGTGGGGAAATGCTTCACAATACGTATTGCGCGATCATATGTATTTCGCCTGCGCGGCCATTGCGCAATGATTCCGAAAGCTCGGTTGTACTTCCCCGAAAAACCAAATGTCAAAAGATCTCAATTCGTTACGGATTAGCTCTGGGTTCTGCCGAGTTTCGGTGCAACGTTGTGTGTAAACACGGGGAAATAATATGTATTAGCTATGGATACCCTTTGGATTAGGTCTGCTTCAGACCCCGTGTGATAAGGTCCCAGGAGATGTCACAACTCCTTGGTGCACTACTGCTTGCTGGCAGGAGGGAGATGGACATGTCATCCTTCAGCACCCCACTCAAAAGCAACGCAGAAATCTGTCCCTTGCTGAGAAGGGAGAGAGAGAATGGAAGGGAAAAGAAAAGATGTAGGGGAGAGTGGGAGGAAGAGGAAGAGGAGGGTCATTAAGACAAGGAAGGAGTAAGAATAGGAAGAAGAGGAAGGAAGAGAGAACGAAGAGGAGAAGAAGATTCAGAAAATGAGAATATAACGTTTGAGAAAGTATATGTATGCATTTATGTATGTTATATGTTACCTGTTTGTGTGTTTGTATGATGACTAAATAAAATCTCTTTTTAAAATAATAATAATAATAATAATAATAATAATAATAATAATAATAAAACAAATCTGTCCCTTGGAGCTACCAGCTGGATTTTAAGATGAGTGCCAGGGGTCTCTTCTCGGAGACATATTTTGTAGCTACAATATCATAACATATGTGTCCAATGTAGGATCCTGGCCCTTGTTTCTTCCACAAAGATTGAAGGCTGCAGTACATTGGCTTTCTTCAGCACAACACCATTTACATGGATTGAACCACATCTCCCATCATCTCCAGGCAGGACAATCCCCATGTTGACTCAGAGTTATGGGAGTTACACATCTGGATGGTGCCAGGGGCCTATCCATACTACTCAAGTATAGCACTATATTCAACCTTAACTGGCATCACAACATCCTATGGAATCCTGGGGCTTGTAGTTTGAAGAGGCACTAGATTTCTCTGGCTGAAAATTCTCAATAGCCCTCCCTAACTGCAAGTCCCAGGATTCCATGGGATGCTGGATCAAACATTGATCAGAACAAAGACTGCAGTCAAGAAATGAGAAGATGACAAGGAATGAGAAGAGCAGCCATGAAAGAACTAGGCAAGATTCTTAAGTGCAAAGATATAACACTGAACAGCAAAGTTAGGATCATCCGAGCCACCATATTCCCCATCACCATGTATGAATGTGAGAGCTGGACAGTGAAGAGAGCAGATAGGAGGAAAATCAACTCATTTGAGATGTGGTGCTGAACAAATCTTGCCAAGAAAACACCATGACGGGGGTCACCTTAGGGCTGCCTTAAGTTGGAAAGGACATGAAGGTACATAACAACAACAAGCTGGAGAAAAGTGCTGAGGATACCTCGGACCACCAAAAAGAGAAACAAATGGGTCCTTGAATAGATCAAGCCTGAAACCGCCCTGGAAGCCAAGATGATCAAATTCACTTTGGCCACATCATGAGAAGGCATGAATCATTAGAGAAGACAATGATGATAGGAAAGCTGGAGGGCAGGAGAAAGAGAGGAAGACCGAATGCCAGATGGATGGCTTCAACCAGGGAGGCCAGAAGCCTGATCCTGCAGGATCGGGCCAGAATAGTGGAGGACAAGGGTGTCTTGGAGATGCCTCATCCACAGGGTCACCTTGAGCTGAGGTTGACCCAAGGGCAGTTAACAACAAACAACCATTTGGATATTCCCAAATTATAGGCAGACCTTGGGGAGGACTTTAGAGACCAAGTCCGCTGCCCAACTAAGGAGGTGCGGGAGAGTCCCACCTCAAGGATCCTAATATAGCTCCAATACATCCCACTTTATCCCTACAAGAACTTTGTGGGGTAGCGTCTTCTGAACCCTGCTCACCGAACCTTCACTCAACAGAATCATAGACTCTTAAGAGTTGGAAGAGACCACAAAGGGCAGTTTTTCCTGGTGTTTAGGCGGAACCCCTTTTCTTGCACTTTGAATCCATTTGTTCTTGTTCTGGTCTCTTGAGCAGCGGAAGACAAACTTGCTCTCTCTTCCACATAACATCCTTGCAGATATTGAAAGATGGCCATCATGTCACCGGTCAGTCTTTGCTTCTCCAAGTTGATCATACTCAGTTCCTTAAGTCATTCCTCCTCAGGCTTGGTTTCTCAGCCTTTGAGCTTCTTGGTCACCCTTCTCTGGATCCAGTCCATCTTGTCACTATCCTTGAAGTGGACACAAGTATTCCAGAGAAGGGGCGGCCAAAGTAGAATACAGTGACACTACAACTTCCTTTCATTTGGACACAATCCTCCCGCTGATTCCTAGGATGCTTACACAGACCCACACGCACACCACAAAGAACCTTCTTTTTTTTTCTTTTATAATAATAAAAATAATAATAAAATTAATTTATATACCGCCCAATGGTTGCTCAATGGCTGAGCTGGCCCCCATGTGCATTTTCATGATTTCATGAATGGAGCATCATTGTGGCTTGGCTTTGCTCGTATATGATTTCCCAGGTCATGTATTTAATAATTTTGAAGAAGGCTGCCCTGGTTCTCACATCTAAACCTCCCAAAGGCACCAGAACCCAACTGATCTTGAAAGCTAAACAACCCTGGTTCGTACTAGGATAGGAGACCAGCAATGAATACCAGGTGCTGTAGGTTATGTATCACCTGGTACAGTCCACACCCCTTGCACCCCCATTGACACGACTGCCTTTGGTCAGAAACAGGCTGTGGCACTCGCCGGCATCCCATTCAAATGCTGAAGAGATGGTGCAAGTGGAGTGAGGCTCAGTGGCAAGATATATATATATATATATATATATATATACATACATATATATATACGGTATATATATATATATATATATATATATATATATAAATAAAAACATCACGTTTTTTCACTTTAGGCACATGAAACTGTGTATATGTAAACACGTTTAGGCTGTGCATATGATCTTGTAATTGAAAAGAAAATTTTTAATTGAGCTAGTCGTTTATGTGGCAACCATCATTACCATGACATTCAGTGACACACGGGAATTACGGTTTATGAGGCACACTAGTACAAAAAACGAAGGATCCTGGATGCTGTGGCATGGAAGGAGGAGGTCAATGGGGTGTGTGTGTGTGACACTATGAATTAACTCACTGGGTGACACCAACCCTAGTGACACCACGGTTGAAAAGTGGGGCCACCCCAACTTCGGGTGCCACTGATGCCGCCCCCCCTTAGAGTGTCACCTAGTGCGTTCTGCACCCCTTAGTGATGCCGCTGATCTCAGTCACTGGGTGCGTTCTGCACTTCTTTGTGATGCCCCTGATGTCACTCCTCGGAGGGTATCACCTAGTGCGAGGGCCACTGATGTCACCCCCTTAGGTGTCACCTGGTTCAGTCTGACCCCCTGCACCCTTTAATGATGCCACGGATGTCACCCCCCTTCGGGGGTCTCCTGGTGCAGTCTGAACCCCTTAGCGATGCCCCTGATGTCACCCCTCTGGGGGTGTCACCTGGAGTAGTCTACACCCCTTAGTGATGCCCCTGATGTGACTCCCCTTGGGGTGTGTGTCACCTGGTTCAGTCTGAACCCTCTGCGCCCCTTAGTGATGCCCCTGACGTCACCCCCCTTCGGGTGTCCCCTAGTGTGTTCTGCCCCCCCCCCCCTAGCGATGCCCCTGATGTGACCCTCTTAGGATGCCACCTGGCGTAGTCTGCACCCCTTTAGGGATGCCCCTGACGTCACTCCTCTGGGGGTGTCCCCTGGCGCGGTCGGGACCCCCGTCACTCCTCCTGGGGCCCCCTGCCCTGCCCCTGAGGGGCGGGGCGGGGAGGCCCTGCCCAATGGGCGTCAGGGACGGGAGGCAGGGGGCGGGGCCTGGGCCACCTGACGGCCTGCTCTGGCCCCGGGCCAAGGCTCCCGGTCGGGCTCCCCGGTCCTCCGCCGCCGCCGCCGCCTCCGCCTCCGCCGCCTACAAATGCAGCCTCCGAGGTCGGCCAGGAGCGGCTCCTCCTCCTCCTCCTCCTCCTCCTCCTCCTCCTCCTCGTCCTCCGGCGTTGGCGATGGGGCTCCGGCGGTGGCTCCTGGCGCTGCTCCTGCTCTGGCTGGCTCTCAGCCCCGGCTCCGGAGGTGGGTCGCCCTTCTCCCTTCTCGCTCTCAGGCCCCGAAGGGCGGGCAGCCAGCCAGCCTCCCGACTGCCCCCGACCCAAAGACCCCTTCCCTTCCCTTCCCTTCCTTCCCAGGCGCTGCGGGGCAAAACGGACCCCGATCCGAAGGCGCTCTGCATCCGCACGGCCCAAAGGATCCGCTTTGACACCGCTCCAGCTGCCTCGGCTCCATGCCGTGCCAGTCGGGGGGGGGGCTGCCCCTTCTTGGGGCACCAGAGCTTAGCTTCATGCGGTGCCATTCTGTGAAATGTAGTTTTTTTTTTCCTGCCACTAGAGGTTTGATTCATGTGATGCCATTCTGGGAAGTGTAGTTTGTTGGGGCACCAGAGCTTCAACCACCCTGGCTCCATGCAATGCCATTCTGGGAAATATAGTTTGTTGGGGCACCAGAGCTTCAACCACCCTGGCTCCATGCAATGCCATTCTGGGAAATGTAGTTTGTTGGGGCACCAGAGCTTCAACCACCCTGGCTCCATTCAATGCCATTCTGGGAAATGTAGTTTGTTGGGGCACCAGAGCTTCAACCACCCTGGCTCCATGCAATGCCATTCTGGGAAATGTAGTTTGTTGGGGCACCAGAGCTTCAACCACCCTGGCTCCATGCAATGCCATTCTGGGAAATGTAGTTTGTTGGGGCACCAGAGCTTCAACCACCCTGGCTCCATGCAATGCCATTCTGGGAAATGTAGTTTGTTGGGGCACCAGAGCTTCAACCACCCTGGCTCCATGCAATGCCATTCTGGGAAATGTAGTTTGTTGGGGCACCAGAGCTTCAACCACCCTGGCTCCATGCAATGCCATTCTGGGAAATGTAGTTTGTTGGGGCACCAGAGCTTCAACCACCCTGGCTCCATGCAATGCCATTCTGGGAAGTGTAGTTTGTTGGGGCACCAGAGCTTCAACCACCCTGGCTCCATGCAATGCCATTCTGGGAAATATAGTTTGTTGGGGCACCAGAGCTTCAACCACCCTGGCTCCATGCAATGCCATTCTGGGAAATGTAGTTTGTTGGGGCACCAGAGCTTCAACCACCCTGGCTCCATTCAATGCCATTCTGGGAAATGTAGTTTGTTGGGGCACCAGAGCTTCAACCACCCTGGCTCCATGCAATGCCATTCTGGGAAATGTAGTTTGTTGGGGCACCAGAGCTTCAACCACCCTGGCTCCATGCAATGCCATTCTGGGAAATGTAGTTTGTTGGGGCACCAGAGCTTCAACCACCCTGGCTCCATGCAATGCCATTCTGGGAAATGTAGTTTGTTGGGGCACCAGAGCTTCAACCACCCTGGCTCCATGCAATGCCATTCTGGGAAATATAGTTTGTTGGGGCACCAGAGCTTCAACCACCCTGGCTCCATGCAATGCCATTCTGGGAAATGTAGTTTGTTGGGGCACCAGAGCTTCAATTGGCCTGGGTGTCATGCGGTGCCATTTTTGGGGAAGTGCAGTTCGTTGTGGCACTAGAGAGCTTCAACTGCCCTGCCATTCTGGGAAATGTAGTTTGTTGGGACACCTGGAACCAGGGCAGTTGAAAGTGGTCTCACACTGGATCATTTCTGCAGTGCAGATGCAGAGGGGTGAGAGCTCTGGCTGGGGAATGCCCTAGGTAGGATTTGGGTCAGGTTTGCAAAGCAGGTCATGGGCAGGAAAGGGGTCCAGGTGGGAGCAGTAGGGAATAGTAGGCAGGTAGGCAGGTAGGTAGATAGCAGAGGCCCTGGGCTGCCCTTGGGGAGGCTGAGAGCAGCAGCTGGCAGGAGGGAGCCAACACCTGACCCTCCTTTCCCTGTCAGCAGATGGATGCCAAAGGATCCCAGCCAAGACAAGAGAGAGCTCCGCACGTCTCCCTCTTGGCACGGCCAGGCCCTGGACTAGTGCCGCTTTGTGGCCACTTGTGGGTGGCATGGGCTGACACCAGCCGGCCCCTTCTGACTGCCAGAGGAGGGAGGCCTCACGGCTGGCCAGGGGCTGCCAGTTTGGGATGCCCTCTCAGTCTAGATTCTGGAACTGGCAGTCCGAACATGGGCACGGTCACTCTGAGCATTGCTGGTTGTGTTGCCTTTCAGGCGTTTCCGACTTCGGGTGACCCGAAGGCCACGTCGTGCGTGGGGTTTCCTTGGTGAGGATTTCGAACACCGAGTCCCAAACTTTGGCCCTCCGGATGTTTTGGACTTCGGCTCCCAGAATTCCTGACTGTCGGCCAAACTGGCTGGGGCTTCTGGGAGTTGGAGCCCAAAACACCTGGATAACCAAAGTCTGGGAAGTAATGATTTAGAATCGTGGAGCCGGAAGAGATCTCAGGAGCCATCCAGTCCAACCCTATTCTGCCATGCAGGAACTCCCAATCAAAGCATCCCCAACAAATGGCCATCCAGCCTCTCTTTAAAGACCTCCAAAGAAGGAGACTTCAAGGGACAGTGTTCCACTGTCCAACAGCTCTTACTGTCAAGAAGTTCTTCCTAATGTTGAGATGGAATCTCTTTTCCTGTAGCTTGCATCCATCACTCCACATTCTAGTCTCTGGAGTAGCAGAAAACAAGCTTGCTCAATGGCCATCTGTCAGGGATGCTTTGATTGGGAGTTCCTGCATGGCAGGGGGTTGGACCGGATGGCCCTTGTGCCTCTTCCAACTCTATGATTCTATGATTCTATGATTCAATATGTTCAGGAGAGGTCTGCCATTGCCTTCCCTTGAGGCTGAGAGCATGTGACTTTACTGAAGTCACCCAGTGGGTGTCCTGGACCAGTTGGGAATTGAATCCTGGTCTCCAGAGTCCAGAACGCAAACCACCATGCCACACTGCGTAGAATTAGATCCTCTTGAAAGGAAGCCCTTTGCACTGCTGCAATCCAGCCCAGGAGCCATGGATGAAGCAGTGCTTCTGAGCATGGGCAGAGAGAGTACTGTCTCCTTTTCGGTTTGGGTGGTCATATTTTTTTTTCACCTAATGATCTGAGATAGGGAAGAGCTGTGTGCTGACATCGCTGCTCCCTCTTTTCTTGCTGCAAGTCCGCTCCATCTGGGTATCTGCAATTAATCATAATAGACGCTCATTTCTCGGAACTTGGAATTAGGCGATTTGGAACAAGTTGGAATCGTGAATTGCCGTGTGAAGTTGGTTTAAGAGCCTCTCTTGGTCTGAATCTGGTAACCACACATTTGCCATTTCAGAAAGAACAGGAAACTGGTTAGTGGGAAACATCCAGCATTAACTGATTTGCAGCAAGAAGGGAAAGGGGAAGAAGAAAGTGGCCAACGTGTTCATTTATATTTCATCAAAGGTCCAAAGCATACTGCAGAAATGATCCAGTTTGAGAGCGCTTTAACTGCCCTGGCTCAGTGCTAGGGAATCCTGGGAATTGTAGTTTATTGTGGCACCAGAGCGCTCTGACAGAGAAGGCTGCTAAATGTCTCACAGAACTACAGTTTCCACAATTCTCTAGCATTGAGCCAGGACACTTAAAGCGCTCTCAAACTGGATCATTTCTGCAGTGTGTTTCGGACCGTATTAAACCAAGATATGGTCAGCAAAATCAAACCATATGTCCATGGCAGAAGGAACCCGCCCTGCATACTGTTCATATTTATTAGAACAGAATAACAATGCTTGTTGCTCATCAAGCTATATAAAGTGCTTCATCTCGGTAATCTTTTCAATTAACCAACCCTGCGAGGTAGACAGGTATCATCCTGGTATTGCAAACATGGCGGTAGAGAGATGGTGATATTTCGGTTGAGGAACTCCTTGTTCACGGCAGCCCTATATATGAGCACCCGGAGGTACAGTGGTAAACTTTGAAGGCTCTTATTCTCACACTTCCCATAGCCATGCAATGAAGCAGTCCAAAAACGCAATGCTGAGTTGTATTGGAAAACCTAGCATGGCTGTTCTCATTTCCACTAGGAGCAATTTTTGTGTGCAGCTGCTAATGCATCTTCCTCTTTCATTCAAGACTATAGAATACTTTGTACTACCAACAAGGATAAGTCATAATTGTATAATGTGGTGTAGTGGTCTGAGCGTTGGACTAGGACTTCTGGAGACCAGGGTTCGATTCTTGGCCATGGAAACCCACTGGGTGACCTTGGGCAAGTCACACTCTCTCAGCCTTAGAGGATGGCAATGGCAAACCCTCTCTGAAAAAAACCTGCCAAGGAAACCCCATCATTGGTTCACCTTAGGGTCACCATAAGTCAAAAACAACTCAAAGGCACACAACAACAAATATTATTGGAAACTAAGGGCCTTTGCAGACTGCCAGAAATAGTGGAAATTGAGTCCATTTTAAGGGTTAGGGTTAGTGCTAGGGAATCATGGGAATTGTTTTTTTCCCCCTGAGACATTGAGCCTTCTTTGTCAGAGAGCTCTGGTGCCACGATAAAATAAAGTTCCCATGATTCCCTAACCCTAACCCTTAAAGTGGACTCAGTTTGCACTATTTCTAGCCGTCTGCAAAGGCCCTAAATTTTCTCTCTTCCTATTGTAAGGATCGCACTAAGATCTGTAGTTAGTAGAGAGATCTGAGGAGGGTTGCAGAGGAAATAATTCCTGCTGGTTAAAAAGTCTTGAAACTTTGTATCAGCACTATGTCTCTATTTATTTACCGTAGCTATGGACGTTATCACACGGGGAGTTGCAGGGAGAAAGTGGAAATAAACGGGACAAGCGGAAGACTTTAATTTACGGGATTTGTCCCGTTCCGCCTCGTCTGATAACTAAATTCGAATTTAAAAGGGGGTTAATTCGAACAAAAACCTGATCTTTTCAAATCCTCAAAAATCCCGAAAATGAAAAGATCATGTTTTCGTTCGAATTAACCCCCTTTTAAATTCGAATTTAGTTATCAGACGAGGCGGAACGGGACAAA
This sequence comes from Phrynosoma blainvillii, assembly GCA_026167975.1. NCBI lineage: Eukaryota > Metazoa > Chordata > Lepidosauria > Squamata > Phrynosomatidae > Phrynosoma > Phrynosoma blainvillii. The sequence continues at coordinate 10,845,675 of JANUYF010000009.1, forward strand.
TCCTGTAAATTAAAGACTTCCGCGCGTGCCCGTTTATTTCCACTTTCTCCCCATGTGATAACGTCCTATGACTTTATAGGTAACACAATGGAAATTCTTAAGTACATTGGTCCCTTGGTGTCTGCTGGGGTTTGGTTCCAGGATCCCCCATGGATACCAACCAGATCTGTGGATGCACAGGTCCCATTAAATACAATGGATACTAAAATGGTGTACCTCATATAAAATGGCAAAATCAAGGTTTGCTTTTTGGAATTCATATATTTTTTTTTTTGGAATATTTTTGACCCGCGGACGCTTGAATCTGTAGATAAAAATAATCTCTGGATACGGAGGGCTGGCTGTACAACTTTTTAGGACTGGGTTGCCAGTCACTTTAATTGCTCCATCCCATGACTTGGTCCTAAAAAATGATGTCGAGGGGTGTGTGTGTGTGAAGAATGTGTGAAGAAGCAACTTTAGGAACAGCCATTGAGTGGGAGGCCCCAAATCACACAGATGTTTGGGATCAGATGCCCAGGATGAAGTTAGATGGTGGGAAGAGAATGTGTGGGAGAAGAGAACAAATGCTGAGCCTGAACAAAGGTGGAAGGTAAAGTTACAGATTGTGCCACTTGGAAAGAGGAAAACACACCCTCCTTCCTTGGCATGGGGAGGATACTGCTGTTGTGATCATCCCCTGCTTTAGGCCTCTCTGGAACTTACAGGTCAGCCAAAATTTTGCAGACCAATCCTGCAGACAGGTGAGTACCCTCCTTGCTTGTGCAAATATGCACCTTTTTGAGCACTCCGCCTTGAGATGTGTTTGTGTGCCTGTGCCACACCTTTCAGTAGCGTCAGGCTGTTGTAGTGTTTAGACGACCGCATATACTCAACGGTAAGTCGACCTCATGTATAATTTGAGGGGCAGATCTTGTATGGATTTTGATAGGACTTGTGGATAAGTCGAGGGTAGAACTTAGGGGCATGTAACAAAGGACGTAAAAGCAGTGATTCCCAAACTCTGGTCCTCCAGATGTTTTGGACTTCAGCTCTCAGAAGCCTCAGCCTTCTTGGTCAATGGTCTGGGATTCTGGGAACCAAAGTCCAAAATACTCAAATGCCAGAGTTTGGGAATCTCTGATCTAGCCTTTAGGGCAAACACAAACAGTTATGCCTGCTGGGATTTGGTAAGTTCTTTGGCATTGTTTATTATAAAGGATGAATTAAAGAAAAACAATGCCAAAGACCTTACAAAATTCCAGCAAGCACAACTGTTTGTGTTCACCCTAAAGGCTAGATCAGAGATTCTCAAACTCTGGCATTTGAGTATTTTGGACTTTGGTTCCCAGAATCCCAGACCATTGACCAAGAAGGCTGAGGCTTCTGGGAGCTGAAGTCCAAAACATCTGGAAGGCTAGAATTTGGGAATCACTGGGTCAAATGGATGAGAGAATAGACAGATGTGTGTCAGTACTTCCAGCACAGATTACGCTCTTGCCTTTCACCAGGCGATGGTTCCTTTTTGATATAAGAGTTAAAGTGTAATACTTACATTGACTTGTGGATAAGTCGACTCTGATTTTTTTTTTTTGGGCAACTGACTAAAATTTCTAGACATATACACGAGTATACACAGTAAATCCTAACAGAACTAAGAGGAATAATAGCAGAAGTGACTTGATTGATAGGCTTGCCAAGACCGCAAGCCTTTTAAGGCGATATAGGGCTCCCCATTCAGCCCTTGGAAAATATACAGGCCTTCTTAGATAGGCTTGGTCTCCGTTGCAGCAGCTTGGCAAAGGAAGCTGATGCTTTTCCTTCGTGATGAGCTGAGTACAGAAAGGATTTCTGGAATAGCTGGCTGCATGCTAGAAGCCAAGATGACCAAGCTGAGGCTGTCATACTTTGGCCACAACATGAGGAGACATGACTCACTGGAAAAGGCAATAATGCTAGGAAATCTGGAAGGTGGTAGAAAGAGAGGAATGCTGCATATTGGATAGATTCAGTCAAGGAGGCCACGGCCCTCAATTTGTAGGATCTGAGCAGAGCAGTTGAGGATGGGGGCTTGAAGATGTCTCACTCGTGGGTTTGCAATGAGCTGAAGTCGACCCAAGGGCAGTTAACAACAACAGCAGCATTAAAAGATATAGCTGTGTTAGTCTGTAGAATCAGTACGTAGAGAGATCTTGTAGCACCTTTGAGGCTCACTGAAATAAAGAAGTTGGCAGCATGAGCTTTCGTAGACTTCAGTCTACTGCATCTGAGGAAGTAGACTGAAGTCTACGAAAGCTCATGCTGCCAACTTCTTTCTTTCAGTTAACAGCAGCATTTTAGGAACAAACAGGTTTTGATTTGGTGTACAATTTCAAAGTGCAGGCACTCATCAAGACATATCAGTCGGGAGAGTCCAAAATTGCAGTCAGCTGTGTTGATCCAGAACAACAAAGTAGTTTTCATCTCTTCCAGGAAGCAGTCTTTTGTAAAACTAATGGCTCTTAATAGCCCCTTCAAAATACTCTACATTACAATTGGGATAGCTCACAATAATATACTATTGCTGGAAAATTGCATCCTCCTCCCGAAATGACTGTTAAAGAATGCCGCTTTAACAGTAGTTTGCGGGATTCACTGTAATACTGTGTCCCTCCTTGAACTTTACACATAAGCGTGTCCAGAAGAAACAAGGAAGGCTAGGAAGCAAAGGAAATTCTTGGGGGGGGGGGGTGTCCCCAAAGGAATGGCTTGTCACATAGGGCCTTTGCAGACTGCCAGAAATAGTGCAAATTGAGTCCACTTTAACTGCCCTGACTCAGTGCTAGGGAATCATGGGAACTGTAGTTTATTGTGGCACCAGAGCTCTCTGACAGAGAAGGCTCAATGTCTCAGAAAAAAATACAATTCCCATGATTCCCTAGCACTGAGCCAGGGCAGTTAAAGCGGACTCAATTTGCACTATTTCTAACAGTCTACAAAGGCCCTTAGACTCCAGTTTCAGGCTGCTCCACTGCTGTCACTTGGTGCTGTCCATTTACATAGTCTGCAGAGTGTGATAGAGGAATCATGTATGTGTATTCCAGATAATCCCAAAATTAGGATCTTATGTTTCCTTTGAACTCTTAAAACCGGGATGTGCATTGAGATGAGACTACAAGATACCCACTAGTCCGTCTTTGAAATGCAGATTTCTGTTCCAATATGATTAATGTGTGTGCTGCTTCCTTGACACTACTTCCAGTCTAAAATTCAGCTGAGGGAAAACAGGAATCTTGCATGTCCAGCCAGATAAAACATTAGAGATGCTTATGATTAATTTTAATTAATTATCTTGCAAGTGCTTTCTAAGGTCCAAGACCCACTGCAGAAATAATCCAGTTTGAGATTGCTTTAACCGCCCTGGCTCAGTGCTAGGGAATCCTGGGAATTGTTTATCGTGTCCCCAGAGCTCTCTCACAGAGAAGGCTTAGTGTCTCACAAAACTACAGCTCCCCAAATTCCCTAGCATTGAGCCAGGGCAGTTAAAACAGTCTCAAACTGGATTATTTCTGCAGTGTGTTTGGACCGAAGTTATTACAGTTCTAGGATTCATAACCAAAAGTAGAATCATAGAATCATAGAAATCATAGAATCATAGAGTTGGAAGAGACCACAAGGGCCATCCAGTCCAACCCCCTGCCATGCAGGAACTCCCAATCAAAGCATCCCCGACAGATGGCCATCCAGCCTCTGCTTAAAGACCTCCAAGGAAGGAGACTCCACCACTCTCCGAGGGAGTGTGTTCCACTGTCGAACCGCCCTTACTGTCAGGAAGTTCCTCCTAATGTTGAGGTGGAATCTCTTTTCTTGCAGCTTGCATCCATTGTTTCGGGTCCTAGTCTCTGGAGCAGCAGAAAACAAGCTTGTTCCCTCCTCAATATGACATCCCTTCAAATATTTAAACACAGCTATCATATCACCTCTCAGTCTTCTCTTCTCCAGGCTAAACATCCCCAGCTCCCTAAGTCGTTCCTCGTAGGGCTTGGTTTCCAGACCCTTCACCATTTTAGTTGCCCTCCTTTGGACACGCTCCAGTTTCTCCACATCCTTTTTGAATTGTGGTGCCCAGAACTGGACACAGTATTCCAGGTGAGGCCGGACCAAAGCAGAATAGAGTGGCACTATTACTTTTCTTGATCTAGACACTATACTTCTACTGATGCAGCCTAAAATTGCATTGGCCTTTTTAGCTGCTGCATCGCACTGTTGACTCATGTTCAACTTGTGGTCTACCTGGACTTCTAGATCCCTTTCACACGTAGTCTCATTCAGCCAGGTGTTCCCCATCGTATATCTGTACTTTTCGTTTTTCCGCCCTAAGTGCAGTACCTTACATTTCTCCGCATTGAATTTCATTTTGTTAGCTTCGGCCCAGCTTTCTAGTCTGTTCAAGTCATTTTGAATTTTGATCCTGTCCTCTGGGGTATTAGCTACTCCTGCTAATTTGGTGTCCTCTGCAAATTTGATAACTATGCCCCCAATACCGTCATCCAAGTCATTGATAAAGAGATTGAATAGCACTGGGCCCAGGACAGAGCCACATGCACAAGTAGGGCCACATGCACATGATATTAAACCTGTTGATTGTTGCATGCTTCTTTTTTACTTCCAAAAGCAGCTGCCTGGAAGTCGGCTCAGGACTGGGACCGTAGTGCATGGGGTGGATCTGTAGTAATCCTCCATTTCTGCATTTCCAGTGAAAGCGCACCTTTGGCTGGCTGCTCTTACCCCGATAGAAGAGCTTTTTATTGCAAAAAAGAAAAAGAAAAAGAAGGATGGACCTTTTAATACAGTACAAGTGTGGCACAACGCAGCTACTAGAGAAGATGAATTTTTGAAAGAAAGAGGGGTTAATTTGCTTGAAGGCAGGTCAGTGCCTTCTGTGTCGGGGAGCCAAAAGGGCCACCTCTTTTTGCAGAGATGGTCTATTATTAACTGCATGGTAGGTTTTAAACAGGGATTGTGCGTTCCCTAGAGGAGCATATTGAGCTTTGCTGCTGAGCTCGCCGAGGCTGTTATGTATGATAATCTGTTCCTGGGAAACCTTGACGTGGAAATTAAAACACCCCTTCCTTTTAATTCTGCCAGTTATGTAATTTACCAGCGGAGGATAGTATTTCTGCAAGGCAATATCATCCAGGCAATGGCCTTATCGTTTTCCCCCACCACTGATTTGGCTTGGACGGTTGCCACTGGTCCTCATATAAAGAAAAGAGCCTCTGATTCTGCGACAGGCAGCAACGTGTCTGGTTCTGGTGCGTGCCAGGCGGATGCCTGCCGCCATGCCGGTCCTGCCGATGGGCTTTTGTTGACAGGAATTTGATGCTCTTCCTCCCACACTCCCCCCATCCCACCCCAATAACGGCCAGGACAAAGCCCTTTTCATGGCAATAACAAACCCCATCCTGTCGAGGAACGACGGCCTGGAAGGCAGAGTTAAGAAAACAACCCCAAACAGGTCCAGGAAAAATAATAATAATGCCATCTCCACCATGCTATGGCTGGTGAATGGTGTCTCTTAGATTCACAGCAATAGAGTTGAAGAAGTGGAAGGAACATCAGGAAACATCTAATCAAAAGCCTGCCAAGTGCAAGAAATTCACAGCTAAAGCATCTCTAATAGGACCATCCAAATTCTGTTTAAACGCATGCAACAAAGGGCCCTAGGTCATCTACGAATACACGCAATGAATTCAGCTATCCCACTCACTTGCTAGGTTATAATTCTGTAAGCATGGGAACGACGGGAAGAAAATAGCTGTATTCCTTTCGGTGTTTTGAAAAAAACAACAACAACCCAAAACCTCTCCTTCACCAAATAGGAAATGATCAACAGAGCTTGTGAAAAGTTAATTTTTTGTGCTGCTGCTCCCAGAATCCCCTAGTTCACATGGCTATTGGCTGTGCAGGGTGTGTGTGTGTGTGTGTGTGTGTGTGTGTGTGTGAAGGGCTCCGAGAGCTGTAGTTCAAAAACGCAGCTTGTCCCAAGCTCTTGTAAAATGGTTCTAGCATCCCTATTCCTGTTTTATATGCAGGGAGATCTTGTAAGACCTTTGAGACTAAGAAAGAAGTTGGCAGCATGAGCTTTTGCAGACTTAAGTTTACTCCTCCAGATGCATTTGGATGGAAATGCATCTGAGGAAGTAGATTTAAGTCTGCAAAAGCTCATGCTGCCAACTTCTTTCTTTCAGTTAGTCTCAAAGGTCCTACCCGATCCCTACATCTGAGTCTACGGAATAACACAGCTATATCTTTGAATTCTACCCCTATGGAAAGCACCTGTTTTATATATTAAGGGGGTTTATTTCTTGCCATTCCACCCAAAAAGTGCCTTTTTAGGCACAACAACAACAAAATGACTAAAATATGAAACATATTAAAATACATAATAAGAATCCTGGGAAGTAAAATGAACAAAAAGTCTGAGACCGCACAAACAGTGGGCTAGCTAGGTTCAATTTAGTCATAGATAGTGTAGCCGGTGTGGTGTAGTGCTTTATGCGTTGGACTATGACTCTGGAGACAAGGATTCAAATCCCAGCTCAGCCATTGAAACCTAGTGGTGACATTGCACAAGTCACACTCTCTCCGCCTCAGAGGAAGACAAAGGCAACCCCGCTATGAACAAATCTTGCCAAGAAAACCCTGCCTTGGGTTCTCTGTAAGTTGGGAATGACTTGAAGGCTCACAGCAACAGAGAGTAAACCCATTTACATCAGTGGGACAAGTTTAACATGGGGTTGAATGGGCATCCTGTTGGCATGGCTATGTCTGGATCTAGCCTAATATTTATTTAGCAACAGAGATTATAATCATCTAATTAAAATAAGCTATTGAAAAGTTTTCTCATCAGTCCATGAGATGTATCAAAGAGGGGGTGAATTGCAGCTCGGGAGGGAAGGAATGCCAGAATTGGGTGTGATCCCCCCCGAAGGCCCACTCCTTCATTTCTGCCCAATGCAATTCTGGTGCGACAAAGAGCAGAATTCATACCCAGGAATCTCATAAAGGGGAAGGCGATCCATCCATTAGTGAGCTCCAAATCAGCACTTTACCTTGGATTGAGAAATAGACTGGCAGCTAATATAGTGCAAGGGAATTGCATATTGCCTATACCTTGTTGCAGTCAGCAGTTTGACCAGCTGCAGTTTCTGAACCCTTTTCAAAGGCAGTAGAATATGTTGCCATAATAGTCCAGATGACAGGTTACCTAGGTAGGGATGTGTCAACATGGTCAAATCTCAAGGAAAGGATGCAGTTGGTGCACACCGGCCGAAGTTAGGCAAACATGTCTCTGACAATAGCCATCACTTGCGCATCCAGGTTCAAAGTATGGTGCAATAGTATACTCAAATTATAAGATTCAAGAGTGGGTGCTTGCATAACTAAAAAAAAAAAAAAGACCCCAAAACCACCAAGAGAGCAAAAGGGAACACAGAACTTTTTTGACATTTGCATACACTAATATCAGCTTGACTATCTCCTAGATGCAAGGTGCTACTTCAGCCCTTGGAGTTACCAAAATAAATAAATAAATGGCTTTTGAGTTCATAGAACTCCAGAGTAAGGTTTGGGGTTCGTGGAGAGCAAGTGTATCCATTCAATTCTGCGATTCTGTCAGCAGCATTCAAGGTTAGATCCTGCCATGCAGAAATGTAGAATCATTTAAATAGAACTACAGTACATTTCACCGTTGTAGACTAGACTGTCAGCACTTGCCCTGAGTGTCTGCTTCCCAGGAGCTCAATGCTGTTGGGCAATTTCAATGTCCTTGGTCCCTCTTTAGGTTTTTTTCTTTAAATATATATGTTTTTAAACTGGTTTTGAACCATACATCTTTTCAAACAGAGGGCATCTTCAGATAGAGGGCTGTCCTTTCTAAAGAAAGGTGCATGGCCACCCTAAAGAGGAGTGTTGCTTCATAAATCATTCCCTGATTTTTGTTGTTGTTGTTAACTGCCCTCGAGTCGATCTCGACTCATGGTGACCGTATGGATGAGATCTCCAAGACCCTCTGTCCTTTACTGCTCTGCTTCATTCTTGTAAATCCATAGAGTCCATCCATCTGTCTTGTGGCCTTCCTCTCTTCCTACTTCCCTCCACCTTCCCCAGCATTATTGTCTTTTCCAAAGAGTCCTCCCTTCTCATGATGTGTCCAAAGTACGACAGTCTCAGTTTGGTCATCTTGGCTTCCAGGGAGGTTTCCGGTTTGATCTGCTCTAGGACCCACTTGTTGGTCCTTTTCACTGTCCATGGGATCATAGGATCACACTCTTCTCCAGCCCCACATTCTCTCAAATGCATTGATTTTCTTCCTATCGTCTTTCTTAACTGTCCAACTCTCACATCCATCCATGGGAATAGGGAATACGATGGCTTGTATGATTCTAACGTTTGTGCTGAGTTGTATATCTTTGCATTTTAGGATCTTTTCTAGTTCTTTCATAGCCACCCTCCCCATTCTTAGTCTTCTGCTGATTCCCTGACTGCTACATTCCCAGATACATATAAGCATTTCTGGCTACAATAAATTTTCAGGAGGGTACCAAGACTCTCTTAGAGCCAGCGTGGTGTAATAGTTTGAGCACTGGACTACAACTGGAGACCAGGCTCCAGATCCCCACTTGGCCATGGAAACCCTTGGGCAAGTCACACTCTCTCAGTCTCAGAGGAAGGCAAAAGCAAACTCTGTGAATAAATCTTGCAAAGTAAACCCTATGATCTAGTAGTGGTTTTAGGATCACCATAAGTTAGGAACAACTTGAAGGAACACAACCACCACCAAGGCTCTTCTTTCAAATGCTTTCTCAAACCCCATCTTTTCCATGAAGCCTCTGACTTTCATCTAGTTCTCTTGTCTGCTGTGCCAGGAACTAAACCCTGGAACTAAGCTTATACACATATATCTGGAATCTTATTAACCTAGCAATGCATATTATTTCCTTGTTTAGCCCAGTCTCCACATCCTTTATTCTGTTGTTTGTCAGTGTCAGATTATTAGATTGCATACACTAGAGCAGGGGTAGGCAACCTTTCCCCTTTAAGGGCCGAGGGACTTCAACTCCCAGAATCCCAGGAGCTATTGGCCAACATGGGACTATTGGCCAACATGGCTGAGGCTTCTGGGAGCTGAAGTCCCTCGGCCCTTAAAGGGGAAAGGTTGCCTACCCCTGCACTAGAGTTTAGAAAGTTTTGCAAATAGTTGCAGTTATAATGCAACATTAAAAATATACTGCTATTGCATTTTTAAAAGAAACGAGAAGTTCCTAGTTGAATTTAGCTCCACAAACAATCCCATCTGAATGTTAGAAACTGCTGGTCTGTAGCACAAAACACACCTATGTTGTAAGACCGCAGATACTGTAACAATAAATATAATTAATTTACACAGTTACAATAAAAAACCGGAAAGCTTTATTTGAAAAAGAAAACCCCAGCAATTCGTTAACAGTTAATTCTTAACGTATATTGGGTTCACTAATAGTTAAACTGTTTAGCTTTTTCTGCAAATTTTACTGCAACAGGAGTCAAACACAGCAGATTAGATTGCTGGAGAGATAGCATGGCCTAGTGGTTTGAGTGTTGGTCTGTGACTCTGATGGTGAGGGTTCAATTCTCCGCTCGGTCAAGGAAACCCGCTGTGTGACCTTGGGTGAGTCACACACTCTCAGCTCCAGAAAACCCCATGATCGGGTTGCCTTAGGGTTGCCATACGTTGGGAATTATTTGAAGGCACACAACAACAGCAAGATTACATTTGTAATGTGACTCAGGATGCAGCTACACTGCAGAAATAATCTGGTTTGACACTGCTTTCACTGGCCAGGCTCAATGCTATGGAATTCTGGGAATTGTAGTTTGTGGTGACGCCAGAATTCCATAGCATTGAGCCAGGCTAGTCAAAGCAGTGTCAAACTGGATTATTTCTGCAGTGTGGATGCAGCCTTAGTTATGCCTTAGTTATTGGGATAACTTTTTGAACATAACTCATTTTCAGGTTCAGGTAATGACCTCAGGATACTTACCTGTTCCTTTGCACTCCATAAAGTACCAAATAAGGTTGAATATATATATGAGTGAGTCATAACAACCTGAGAGCCAGCATGGTTTGAGAATAGACTGTGACCTTGGAGACCAGGGTTCGATTCCCGGCTTGGCCATGAAACCCACTGGGTAACCTTGGGGGCAAGTCATACTCTCTCAGCCTCGGAAGAAGGCAAAGGCAAACCCCCTCTGAACAAGTCTTGCCATGGAAACCTCATGATAGGTTAGCCTTAGAATCTCCGTAAGCCAAAGGACTTGAAGGTACCCAACATAACAACGTTGGCATTTATTTTGAATGCCTAGCGCAGGGGTAGGCAACCTTTCCCCTTTAAGGACCGACGGACGTCAGCTCCCAGAATCCCAGGAGCTATTGGCCAACATGGGACTATTAGCCAACATGGCTGAGGCTTCTGGGAGCTGAAGTCCCTCGGCCCTTAAAGGGGAAAGGTTGTCTACCCCTGGCCTAGCGCATTGTGGGCAAGCAGATAGCAGTAAATCTGTTTTTACTGGGTCTCTGGACCGTCATAAAGAATTGATTGAAGTTGCATGGCTTGTAGGGCTGAAGGAACCTCCTGTCCTGTTTGGTGTCAGCCGTCAGGAAACACTTAGAGACTGAATGGCTCCTGTTTGGGGTTATTCAGGAAATGGCCCTTGAGGTCTGAGCCCATTGCCACGGCTGCCAGGCATTTTGCCTCCAACAGACTGAAGATGCCAGGTCTCGGTCTTGACAGGAAAGCGAGGTGGACTTTTGATTTGAGTGGATGAGAAAGACGTAAGAAAGGCAGATCGATACCTTTCCTTCAAAGGTTGCAGGGAATGGAGTGCATTATTTTTGCTGAACAAAGCTAATTCTTCTGCAGGGCAATGCCAGTAAGGTGATGAACCAGTCTGTACTGGTGGTTGTGAACACAGCTCTGGCACCTATTACAAAGGAACCAGCACAGAAAGACAAAGCCTGTTCATTCCTGTGTTGGAGAGAGAAGTTGTAGGCGCAGATTATTGGCATGGTTGGGAGTGTTTTGGGCCCCATGGAAAGAGGATGCAAAGATCCAAGGAGCTGCCTTGAGCCAAGTCAGTGCACTGATCCCATCTAGCTCCGCAACTGGCATTCGATCCCAGGATCTTGGATTCTCCAATGAGTCCAGAATCTGTAACCGACGGTGTGCCAAAGCATGTACTCATGGATTCAACCATCTGTGGCTTGAAAATATTTTAAAAAATATAAATTCCAGGCCGCAAACCTTGATCTTGCCATTTAATATATGGCACAGCCTTTTACTATGCCATTGTGTTGAATGGGACTTGAGCATCCATGGATTTAGGTATCCGCAGGGGGGGTCCTGGAACCAAACCCCAGCGGATGCCAAGGATCCACTGTATTGTCATCTGCAGGAGGTGGCTGTTGTGTGTTTTGGGGACGGATGTCCTGGGTTTCATCCTGGCCCCAACCAGGCCACTGAAGTGCTTTGACGCAGAAGGAAGCGGGATCTGAGGATGAGGAGAGGGGCTTATGTGACAATGAAGTGATGAGATCTTTGGGATGTTCCAGAAATAGCCTCAAAAGGAAGGAAGTATAGGGTCCGAGCTTTTGGAAGAATCCTTTCTTCCCAAGGGCAAAGAAAGTTGTTTCCCCCTGCTGGGGACCTGAGAGCTAGCTTTTGCAGAGAGCAGAGGGTCATTATAGAATTGCATCTCCTTCGGTTCATTCGTTTCCATTCGTTTCATTCATTCATTCATCTCCATTGGTTTCTGCTCGCCTTTGCCATGTGGAATCGCATGAATGAGCCAAAGGTTTGGAGCACAGTAGTGACAGAGGCTGTGTCCAGACTGCAGAAATAACCCAGTTTGGTACCGCTTTAACTGGTCTGGCTCAATGCTATGGAATACTGGGAAGTGGCATTTGTTGTGGCTCCACTCTGGGGTCACAACAAATGCCACTTCCCAGAATTCCATAGCATTGAGCCAGACCAGTTAAAGCAGCATCAAACCGGGTTATTTTTGCAGAGCGAATGCAGCCAGAGTCAGATGAGCAACCAGACACTGGCTCTGGGGATGTGCCCTTCCAAATAACATTGGCAACACTTGTTTCAGCATAAATCAAAGTGGGATTTCTGGCAATGCAGAAGCTGTTCAGTGCCTTTTGTAGGTTTGGCCTGACTAGTAATTGGAATGAATTAGTTCAAATAAAGTTCATACGACAGAAATTTAATTGATGGTTATGTTCGACATTTTCTAATAAAAAGAGTACAGTTGGACTTCTGTATCCAGAGATTTTTTTTATCCAAGGATTCAACCATCCACTGCTTGAAAAAAAATATATATAAAAATGTAAATTCCAGTAAATTCCAACCTTGATTTTGCCATTGTATATAAAGGACACCATTTTACTATGCCATTGTATTTAATGGGACTTGAGCATCCACCAATTTTGGTATCCATGGGGAGTTCTGGAACCAAACCCCATTGGATACCAATGGCCCACTGTAATTTAATTTTTTAAAATTTTATTGATTAAAATCACAAAAAATAACATTCAAACAATTATTATTATTTACAATTTCTTCTGCTGGATCATATAACCACACTAGTTTCCATTTTCCAGTCTTCACTTCCTATGCTGTGAATACATTAGTGTTTAACTATATTTCTACAAACCTCATTTTCCTGTCATATACAAATGTATACATTACCCAACATAAATCCAAACTGTTAATGCCATTTTCTTCTAGCGGTTATATATTATCATCACCATTATTATTTAATTAATCTTTAAATCCCCACATTGCCATTACCCCCAATGTTTACTTATATATCTATTACTTGCTCCCAATTGTGAGTGAATTGCCCTAACCTTTCGTACTTCATAAGGCATGTCATTTTATCTAATTTTGCCATTTCTACTAATTTTCCCATCCAATCTTGTATTTCTGGCATTAGGTTTTCTTTCCATTTTTGAGCAACTAACAGTCTTGCTGCTGCAATCATGTAATACAATATTCTTTCCTTACCTTGGTCCAACCCCTCTTCAATCATACTCAATAATTCTGGTCTCATTTGAAGCTTAATATTCAATATCTCCTCAATTTTCTGATGTATAGACTCCAATCCAACTTAAATTGGACTTTCAGTATCAACGTACATTCCAGAATTAATTTATTACATTATTAATTAGTTATTACTTAAATGAACAAGTATGCAAATAAGCCAACAAATGTTACTTTTACCTGTTGGCTCTTTAATGAATGCAAAGGGCAACAAGAATCTTCTCCCCCCCCTCTTTTTGTTCATGATCAGAGTATGATAGCTTTTCTGATTCCGAGTTTTAAAAATGTTAAATGAACAAGCACTAAGGGCAGCTTGGAAGGGAGCTGGTGTTTATTGCTCCCGTGTTTCCATGTCTGTACTAACAAAGAGAATTTTGATGCTCTTTTCCCTGGGATATTTGCTGGACTCATGGTGGGAATCAGTAAACTATAAAAAGGAGGAGGTTAAGGAGATGAGATTACAAGGGAGGGAAAAAAAGGAAAGCAAGAGAAGGAATGAAGTTTTCAAAAATGAATGCAGCTGTTTTCTTCTCTCCCAAGACTAGGACAGAGTGGTGGTGGTGGGAAAATATAAATAAAACCACCATAGGTATTTTAAAGCTTCATTCTGGAATGAATTGTAATGCAGACCTTTAATATAAACTTAAATGGCAAGAAATATAAATGTAAGGACTGGAGATCATACTCTCTCACCGGAGAGCTTTTTTTGGTCCATAATTTTGTTTTGTCCTGAGTACACACACACATCAATTGGCTCTCAGTTGTATATTACGGTAAGTGTTAATGTTGAAAAACAAAAAATACTATGTTTGATGTGGCGTCAGGGCATACCCAAGCTCTTCTCTGTGATGTTTAGTCTACAATCGCCATTTCACATTTTCAAAAAAACTTCCAAAGACAATGCAGTTATCGACTGACAAAATGTGTACAGGCCAACGTTTACGCTTCCGCAGGTGGTGTTTCAGGTGTGTTTCATAGAGAAATGTCTGTTGTCTTCTTGGTACAGATTATAGATGTGCCAGGAATCTTGAACAATCTGAGAATGTAAGCCTCACAATTGCCTCCTTTTGCCCAGTTGTGCAGCTGGAGCCCATGCGAAATTTCAGTGAAATAGCTGCCAACACCTCCTGTTGCTTTCCTTGTTCTATTAGCGCCTGGCAGTGAAGCACTTTCATGGTAGTATTTTGTGATAAAGTTCTCATTTTCTTTCTCTTCTTAGGGCCACTGTCTGAGGCATCTGATGGGAAGGAAGGGCGCATCTTAAAACTGGTGCATCCCAAGGGGATTCGGAGCGCTGTGGGGCACCGGCAGAATGGTTGGCGGAAGTATCGGCGTCCTCGCCCCCGCCTCTCGCATAAGGGTCCCATGCCTTTTTAGCACAGGTAAAAGATACAGGTATAGTAGCCACCTTTGAGAACACCTGGAGGATCAACGTTTGGGAAACCAGGGTGTGGGTTTTTTAAAAAAGTGACTTAGGGGGGTTGCAGACTGCCAGAAATAGTGCAAATTGAGTCCACTTTTAGGGTTAGGGTTAGTGCTAGGGAATCATGGGAATTGTTGTTTTTTTCTGAGACATTGAGCCTTCTCTGTCAGAGAGCTCTGGTGCCAATAAACTACAGTTCCCATGATTCCCCAACCCTAACCCTTAAAGTGGACTCAATTTGCACTATTTCTGGCAGTCGGCAACCCCCCATACTCATGCAGTTTATTTCTTGTCTGCATATTTACCATTCATAGTTACCTTCAAGAAAAGAATGTGTAGCTTCTGCAAATATAAAATCAAATGGATCAACTCCCCCCCCCTCCCCATAAATTAAAAATGAAGGTACCAGATGTGGCTCCTCAACAGGAGAAATAAATATCAGAGTTAGGAATACCTTCATTAGGAGAGAGTTGAGGGGGATAAAATACTGTGAATTGCTGAAAAATGAGAGATGTTACTGGTGTTGTTACTGGAGTACCTCTCTCTCATGTTACCGGAGTTCATCTCAGGAATACCTTCATTAGGACCAACAAAAAAGTCTACAGAATTTTCCGTCGGGTTTTATTATTATTATTATTTTAAAAAGATGATGGGTAAGAAAATAAAAATCTGGCTGAATGTTGTGGCCTTTACTACTCTTTCAGTGGAGATTGCAGAACAGTTAAGTCTGAAGATATTAATCAGAATAACTGTTTGACTCTGGGATGCTGGCTTTTCAGAGGTAGAAGTTAAATTAGTGACAGTTTAACCTGCCACAGCTTTAAGATCAACAGGGTAAGGCTTTCTCTCAGTCCCACCAACATCACAGGCTCACTTGATAAGTATTCGAGAGAGAGCCTTCCTCCGCCGGAACTCCCTGCAAGAGACTAGGCTGGCCCCTTCTCTGCTTTCTTTTTGCCAACAAGCAAAGACATTTTTATTGAAGCAAGCTTTCCATGGGTAAGCAGGGAAGATTCTTATTTAGATGCATGTTTTATCTCTTTTTAACCTTTGTTTGATTTTTAATTGGTTTCATAGTGTTTTAGTGTGGTGATTTTAAAATGGTTTTAAAAATGTGAAATCGAAGACAGCCAGCATCCATAGGTTTTTCGGACTTTGAGGCCATGTTCTAGAAGAATGTATTCCTGATGTTTCGCCTGCATCTGTGGCTGGTATCTTCGGAGAAACAAGATGCCGGCCACAGATGCAGGCGAAATGTCAGGAATACATTCTTCTAGAACACAGCCTCACAGCGCCCCCCCCCCAAAAAACCCCCCACAAAAAACGATGGTTTTAAAACTTTTTGTAAATGTTTTTAATTTGTTATTCTGGAAGCCGCCCTGGGTCCTGTCCTGGGAGAAAGGTGTCATATAAATAAAGTAAATAAAATAATAAATATTATTATTTTTATTTATTCATGGCCTTCCTTTCCCCCGGGACTTGGGAAGGCTTACAAAAATTAAAACAGATAACAGTGGAAAAACTTGCATCGGGAAAAGTATACAGAGAATTATAACGCAATTAAACTACCCAGTAATTTCAAAGCAACTTCAAAATATTTTTATTAAAAAGCAAGGCATAAAAAAGCACTATTGGAAGGGCTTTCCCCACAAGCAATCACTTCCCAGAGGTCTGTTGAAACTAGCAAAAAAAGGTCTTCCATGGGTGGAAGAAGCCACTCTTGCTTCTTTAGGGAAGGGAGGAGGTTTGTATTTCGTCACTGACTTGCTGTTTCTTTCTCTTTTGTTTCCAGGATCAATGCCCACCCTGCAAAGGCTTGTTCTTTGTGTTCTCTATCTGCTTGATAAAACTCTCCACTTGTGCAGGGCTTCCATCATGACCCTTCTTGCCTAAACTGCTGCCTCGGACAGCATTGAACGGAAGGGTGCGTGAAGGTACTGCACTCCCTTCTCCTGTTGGCTCTCAATGTCTCCTCCTATCAGGCTGGTTTCAGGTGGTGGTACCTCATCTCCTCTTTCTCAGTCCTTCTCATTGCCTTATGAAATGAACCATCACTAGAGCCTGAGGCTCAGAGGATGTTGAGGTTATCCGAAAGGAGAGAAGAGAGGAAGAAACGGGTAGCAATGGATTTGCAGGGATGCTGTTTTATACCTTGTCTCAGATCCCTCATGGAAGACGATGGCTCACTCACCATTGTTTGAGGGATATGCTTGTAGCAAAGCTACTCCTGTCCGTCTGCCCAGCTGCTAGAATACTGTCGCAGCAAAAGATGCGGCTGGAGCCAGAAGGCCTTTGGCCTGTAAAAAGCACTTTGTCCGGTAGAGAATCTCCACCCAGGTGTCACTGGAATCCCATTTTATATCCGTCTCATCACAGGGTATTCTTAACAGGGCTATGAAATCTGTGGCCTTCTAGATGCCATTGAACTCCAATTCCCATTCCCCAGCCAGCATCATTGATGCTGTGGTTGGAGTAGTAGTTCTTCTCTCAGGAGGGCTGAAGGGTCTCTCCTGTTGCTCAACAGGGCAGCCATGTCTCCCCCCTCCACTTTTGCTGAAGTTTCTGTGCACTTCTGACAACTGCATGATACTTAGACTACAATGGCTCAAGTATTCCACTTGTGTGCAATTCCTTGCTAAGGGGAAGCAGCTCCTAGTCTATTTCTACCTGTCCTAAAACTTTTAGTTATGGGAGCCCTGTTGGGGTTTGGGGGAGGGAAGTGGCACCCTTTTTCTGGAAGTCCTGCAACTGCCTTTGCCTAGCCCTCTTACAAGTCACAGATCTAGACCTTTCTTTTGCAGAATCTGGGTTTATTTTTTGGCACAAACAGTCCTTCCTCTAAGTACAGGCTTGTCCACCAAAGACTGTCCCCTATGCCTTTTCCAGAACAGGCTTTGACCAATTTGAGCTTGCCTGTTACATTTTGCTCTGTCCACCCTTCAATACTGTTTCCAGCTAGCTGAGCCAGGATCTGGATCTCTTGGCAAGCCTCTTGGCAGAAATCTCTTTTTCAAGGCAGTACTCACTGTAGTAAAATTCTGAGGCTGTATCTTTGGCCAGCATCTCAGAGAGAAGTCAGTCATAAGGAAAACCAGCTGGAGTAAGGCAATATGTGGGAGAAGTCTTGGTTCAGATTGTAAAGCCTTCTGTTACAACTTCATTCATGGGCTCTATTCAAGCCACTCTTCTTTCTGCCAGTCGTCAAAGGGCAAGGTTAATAGCACAGGCCTACCTTTACAGAGGTATTGTAAGGATTACTGAGAGAAACATATATAAATGCTCTTTGGATGTCTGAAATATGCTCTTATAAGTGCTAAGTGGTGCTGTTTGTTCAAAGAGGCCTTCATAACTATTTCACTCACTTTGGCTTGTGGCTTCAGCATATGTTAACCACTTTGGGAGGATGTGTCAGTTGCCGAGGGTGCACCTACTGTTTTTTGCACTTGCGGGTGTTGGCTAGTTGTGAGACTTACTTTGAATAAGTCGCTTGTGATGGTGTGCGGGAGCCTGTGGTGATGGGCGCTCATTGTGTAACTTTTTTTCAGGTGGCTCTTGAACTTTCCTTTGTATAAAACATTAATTTATACCAGCCAGGGACACATCTGACTGTGTAAAACCCTCATTTGGTAACTGGGTGTTTTTTTTTGGTGTGTCTGTAAAGATTTGTTCTATGTAAATATAGCTTTATAATAAAGAAATATGGAAACAATAAACTCTTATTTTTTGGAGCTGCCGGTAGTGTTCTTTCCTTCATCTTCTGTGCTAAGGCATTAAGTCCCTGATAGTCTGATGCAGAGCTTGGGGAACTTACATTTTGGACTACAGTTCTCAGACTCCCCAGCCTGGGCTGAGAGAGTGTGATGTGCCCACAATCACCTGGTGGGATTCTGTGGCTGAGCAGGGATTTGAACCCTAGTCTCCAGAGTCATAGTCCAGTGCTCAAACCCCGCTGGCTTTCACGTTGTTATATATAGATCTTCTTCAACATATGTGGTACTTTATGGAGTGCAAGGGGACAGATCGCTACACTCAGGTCATTACCTGTGCCTGAAAATGAGTTATGTTCCATTTATTTCCCTCCCAGTAACTAAGGCCTAACTACAAATAACTGAGTCAAATTACAAATGTAATCTGCTGTGTATTAATTTGACTCCTGTTGCAGTGTAACTCCTTGCCTTTCTCTGAGGCTGAGAGAATTTGACTTTCCCAAAATCCCCCAATGGGTTTCCATGGCTGAGCAGGGATTCATACCTTGGTCTCCAGGAGGATGCCACACAACACAGTTACAGTGCTATCATTCCACTATTACTGCTATGTCTGCCTCCGATGGAATCCTGGGATTTGCAGTTTAGGAAGGGGCATTTAGCATTCTCAGGCAGAGAGCTCTTAGGTCTCACTAAACTACAAAGCCCAGAATGTCACAAGAAGCAGCCACTGCAGTAAAAGTGGAATGGTAGCCCCATAACAGTGTAGTGCAGTGAATGCTTTTAACTGTGCTGTTTTAATATGCTGTAACCCGCCCCGATTGCCTAGCAGAGGGGCAGGCTATAAATAAAACATTATTATTATTATTATTATTATTATTATTATTATTATTATTATTATTATTATTATTATTATTATTATTATTATTGTCCTAGTAGTCTAGTGCTCAAACCACTACACCACACTGGCTCTCTGAGATCTTCCTTAGGAACACAGAATACCTCCTTGCACTAGCACAGATTATTTGTCCATGAAGACTACTTCGATTGGAAGCAAAGGTGGATTAAATTTACAACTTTCAGCAAATAAATTAGGCATACAATTGCTCTGCTTCTGCAGTACATACCACAACCTTTCACCTGTCTCCTCTGCAGGACTGTTCCAGGATTCAGATCTAAGTCTTGCCATGATCTAACCATGGATCATATTCCTAAATCCCAAATCCCATCTGGAAGTCATGCAATTCTCCAGATGTTGGACTGCAACTCCCAACATTCCTTGTCTTTAGCTGTAGGACTGCTGAAACTTGAGTGTGATTCCCACTGCTGCCTTCTTTTACAATTGCTTAGATGCCTCCTTCCTTTATATTTGCTTAGATGCCTCCTTATGCCATAAGAAAGGGGTAATTCAAGACCCTGAAAAAGAAAAATGCCGATTCAGCTGCAGGAGACAAATGCTAGAGGACAAAAAGAAGGCACCCAGCAGTACCTATAAGCAACTGTACAATAGATTTATAGAGTTATATGTTCAACATTGCTTCATAATCCTTCATGATTCACACATGAATGTATGAAATGATGCTGTTCCTTGCGTTCTGTTAAGGAGATGGAAGATGAAGTTGCATTACTATACTGTGTTGACTGGAACTATTATACTTTCTTAAAACAAAAAAGGCCACTCTTCCTCTGATGCAAGACATCTACTTAATATGTTGTAATCTACAAGCCAGTGATTGTTTTAAATCCCAGGGGTGTGGGTGTGTGTATATATATAAATAACAAATTTGTGTTGGACTTGATGGGAAGAATTCCGAGACACAGCCAGGTTAGTCTGGAATATCAACATACAAAGGGATCTTGTAGCACCTCTGAGACCAACTGAACAAAAGAAGTAGTAGCATAAGCTTTTTTTAGACTTGGCCTACATCCTCAGCGTGGAGGAAGTAGAGCAGATCTAGGAAAGCTTATGCTACAACTTCT
Organism: Phrynosoma blainvillii; assembly: GCA_026167975.1. Classification (NCBI taxonomy): domain Eukaryota; kingdom Metazoa; phylum Chordata; class Lepidosauria; order Squamata; family Phrynosomatidae; genus Phrynosoma; species Phrynosoma blainvillii. Next base: position 10,865,888 of record JANUYF010000009.1, read on the forward strand.
TTCACTCAGTCTCAGATGCTATAAGATCCTTTCGCACCCTGACTGTAAGAGTTACAGAAGATGTCAACAGAGAATGATTTACAGCTGTTTTATGTACATGCAAATCTGTTCACTTTTGCAAACAGTCATGGGGAAACATGTTGGAAAGACTACAGGGAAGGAGTGGAGAGAATAAGTACATTATTCCATTTCAAAATTTGCTTGCAAAAGTGCTAACATGTTCAGATATAAAAAAGATGTATGGGAATTGTGCAGCATTTTTGAGACTGAGAAAAAGAAATTTGAACTCCACCTCTCTCTGATGAAGTGGACTAGAGTCCACAAAAGCTTATGCTAGAATTTTTTTCTCAGTCTCAAAGGTGCTACACAATTTCTTTAAATCTTTTTATAGCTTTTAATGCTGAAACTGGCTTACACAGCTATGCCCTTGAATACATACATGTTCAAATCATCCCTGCTCCAGCGCACAATATATTCAAATTTACATAATGGAATTTATCACACGGGGGGAAATCCCGTGCAAAAACGGGGCTTTAAATTAAACAAAACCTGCAAAAGTGGGTGTTTTTTCAGACGACGTCGCTGTTAAAAGGTTAATCTGAACGGAAATTAGACAAAAACTGCTTCTTTTTACTTTCGGAAGATCCCGAAAGTAAAAAGAAGCAGTTTTTGTCTAATTTCCGTTCAGATTAACCTCCTTTTAACAGCGCTTTTACTTTTCACACAGGGCAGAACGGGAGAAATCCTGTTCATTAAAAGCTTCCGCTTTTGTATGCAAAATGGGAAAAAATGTACTTACTTTCAAAGAACTATTGAGAAGTTTGAATTATGGGTAAACGTACTGTAAAAATGACTAAGAAAATATTTTAAATGGATTTTTTATGTTTTTTTAATAAATAAAAAAATGAAAAAAAAAGAAGCTTCCGCTTTTGCATTTTTTTTTGTTTTTTTTACTTTAAACAGCGATTTTGCACGGGGCTCTGTGTTTGATTTAGAACGTGTTTGTTTTGGCAAGGGTCTGTGTAAGAATGACTGATTTTTAGAGAATGATAAAAAACAATAATGTTAGGAAAGGTAGAGGGTAGAAGAAAGAGAGGAAGACCACAGAGCAGATGGATAGACCTGATCAGGGGGGTTATGGGGAAGGGCTTGCAGGATCTGGGCAAGAATGCAGTGGAAGATAGGGATTCTTGGAGATGTCTCATCCACAGGGTCGCCATGAGTCAGAACCGACTCGAGGGCAGCTAACAACAAACAACCTGCCTTTTACATTTCATTAACAAGATTAGAAAATCTCAGAATAAAGTCTAAATTCTGAAAATGTTGGTCAAAGGTAATACCCCAAAGGCACCAGATCCTGTTTGATCATGGAGGCTAAGAAGGGTCAGTCCTGGGCTCATAGAATCATAGAATCATGGAGTTGGAAGAGACCACAATACTTGGGTGGAGGACCACTAAGGAATACCAAGTCCTGTAGGCTGTATTTCACAGAAAAGTAATGGCAAACCACCTCTGAATATTCATTGTATAAGAAAATCCTAAGAAATTTATGAGGTCACCATAATTTGACGGGCAACTGGAAGACACATATATACATGTAAGCATCTTACTCAGCCAGCATGTTGCAGTGGTTTGAGTGTTGGACTATGAACTTTATCACACAGGAGGCAAATGTCCTACTGTGAATAAAGTGCAGTTAATCCTGTCAATATCCTGCAAGAGGGGGATGATTTTCAGACAACATCCCCTGACGTTGCCAGGAGGAAACCGATTATCTATCTAGACCCATTTCAAACTGGCTTTAGGATGGGATTTGGAGTTGAGACTGCCATGGTTGCCTTGGCTGATGACTTTCATCTGAGCATCAACAGGGGTAGTGTGACCCTGTTATTGCTTGTAGACCTTTTGACACAATAGACCACAACATCCTCCTGGATCACCTGGGAAGGTTAGGAATTGGAGGCACTGCATTGCAGTGGCTCTGTTCCTTCCTCTCGGACAGATTCCAGAAGGTGTTGCTCGGGGACAGTTGCTCCACTAGGAGCTTAATTGTGGCATCCCACAAGGCGCCATCCTGTCCTCGATGTTGTTCAATATATATATGAAGCCGCTGGGAGAGATCATTAGAGTCATGGGGTGGGCTGTTATCAGTACGCTGATGACATCCAGATATATTTCTCCATGTCTCGGTCGTCAGCTATGACTTCAGATAGGGTCTCCCCTCTTAATGACTGTCTTAAGGCAGTAATGGGCTGGGTGAGGAAAAACAGATTTAGATTGAATCCAGATAAAACGGAGGTACTAACAGTAGCAGCCCCGAAACTAGGTGTTGGGATACAACCTCCAGTCCTGGACAGGGTCACACTCTCCACGAGGGACTGTGTTCGCAGTCTGGGGGTGCTCCTGGATCCGTTGCTCCAGATGACTAATTAGGTAAATGAGACGGTCAGAAGTACCTTTTACCAGCTTTGGCTGATACACCAGCTGCACCCTTTCCAGAAGTAAGGGATCTTGAAACTGTGGTGCATGCACTGGTAACCTCATGTCTTGACTTCTGCAATGCGCTCTACATGGGGCTACCCTCGTGCTTAGTCTGGAAACTTCAACTAGTACAAAACATGGCAGCCAGGTTGGTCTCCGGCACATCTAGGAGATACCATATAACACTGGTCCTAAAATCACTACACTGGCTGCCAATTAGTTTCCAGGCTCAGTACAAGGGTTGGTTATCACCTTTAAAGCCCTACATGGTTTGGGTCCAGCCTATCTTTGGGACCACCTCCTTCCATATAGCTCACCCCGCGCACTCCAGTCCTCTGGGAGGAACTTGCTTCAGCCTATTAAAACTAGGATGTCTGCAACCTCCCAGAGGACATTCTCAGCTACTGCTCCCAGATTATGGAACGGCCGTATTACCAATCTACACAGCTTTTAAAAAGCTGTGAAGACAGATCTCTTCCGGTAGGTCTTTCCCGATTAGTCTTCCTGGCCTAAGGAGCGAACTCAGCCCTTCCCTTATTCCTTACCATACCTGCTCTTGTTGTCTGCTCTGCCACTATAATTTTGTTAATTATTCAATTGTCTGTTGTATGTTGTTGCTTTTAATTCTATGATGTTTAATATTGTTTTAAGGGGTGGGTGGGTCCTGGAATTGTATATTTGTGATGTTTTATTGTAAGTCACCCTGGTTGCATTTGCAGAGGGGCGGGATACAAATTATTATTATTATTATTATTATTATTATTATTATTATTATTATCGTTATTATCATTATTGCCATTATCAGGACATTATCCTGGGAAAATCCCAAAAATCCCAAAAATAAAAAGCGGCACAATTTTGCCGCTTTATTCATGGGATAATGCCCTGATAATGGCGATGTCGGGGGAACATCATCTAAAAATCATCCTGCTCTTGCAGGATATTGATGGAATTAAATGCGCTTTATTCACAGGATTGCCTCCCATGTGATAAAGTCCTAAGACTCTGGAGACCAGGGTTTGCTCTCCCACTCGGCCATGGAAACACACTGGATTACTCTGGATTACTTGAGACATTTGAATGGAAAACCCCATGATATATTTGCCTTAAGTTCACCATAAGCGGGAAATAATTTGAAGGCATTCAACAACAATCATCCTACTCTTACTACTGCCAGAACTGCCTCTTCTGCCCACCCAACCACTGTCCTAAATATACAAGATCATCAGTGCTGACTCAGAAGCCTCACTGATTTCAATGGAACTTTTTTGTTTCTTATTGCAGCCTTAAAATTAAGAACAGGGAAGAAATGAGCTAGCCTTTCAGGGAGGAGAAAAGAGATGGAGTTTGTGATCTATTCAGAATTTGAGAAAGTGGGGAATTGCTCCAAAACTGGAGAGCCTTTGCTCCAGTCCAGGGGGTAAGGAATCGCTGACTAGCAAGAGGACTACAACCTCCCTTATCCTTTACTGTGAGCCAGTGTAGTGTAGTGGTTGGAGCGTTGGACAACAACTCTGGAGACCAGGGTTCGAATCCCCACCCGGCCATGGAAACCCACTGCATGGCTTTGGGCGAGTCACACAGTCTTAGTCCCAAAGGAAGGTAATGACAAAAAGGTTTTCCTTAGGGTTGCCATAAGTTTGGAATGACTCGAAGGCACACAACAACAACAACAACATCCTTTACTATTGGCTATGTGAGATGGAGCTTTTAAGGAAGAGATTCAAAACATCTGGAGGGTAAAATGCTCCCCATCCCCTATTCCAGTTGGTCTTGAGTTTCTTTTCAAGCTTCTGCTCCTCTTCCATTTGAAAATGAATTTGGTTTTCCATTCAAATGTCTCGAACACCCTCTAGTGGCAGTCAGTGACTGAATTCAGTTTTGGAGTCTGAACAGACTGTGATCCTATTTGGAGCTGAATGTGAACAGGGCTGCTCCCAAATGAAGCTCCATTGCATGGAGCAGGGGTAGGCAGCCTTTCCCCTTTAAGGGCCGAGGGACTTCAGCTCCCAGAATCCCAGGAGCTATTGGCCAACATGGGACTATTGGCCAACATGGCTGAGGCTTCTGGGAGATGAAGTCCCTCGGCCCTTAAAGGGGAAAGGTTGCCTACCCCTGGCATGGAGCTTTCCTGTCTCGTTCCCAAAATTTTACTAAATCTTCCAGACCTTTGTAACTCTGCCATATTTCTTCACCACCACTGCTTCTGTATTACAGGCTGTGTATCCCTTATTCAAAATGTTTGGGACCAGAAGTGTTCTGTATGTCAGATTTTGGAATACCTGTATATGCATAATGAGACTAGTATGTATTAGTATACGAGACTAGAGACTAGACAGAGACTGAGGATCTGTGAAAAGGCAGGAATTCAATCCCAGTGCTTGACATGAATCTGCACCTCCCACCATTTCACAGATCCTGACATCTCTCTCCAGCTCTTTCCAGCCTTGCAAATATAGTACAGGTACTATACTAAATGCATATACTATACTAAAGTCTACAAAAGCTCATGCTGCCAACTCCTTTCTATCAATTAGTCTCAAAGGTGCTATAAGATCTTTCTACATACTGATTCTACAGACTAACATGGCTATATCTTTGCATAGTACAGGTACCTAGCTCAAAATGTTTTCCATTTTGGAATTCTGGATAAAGGATACTCAATTTGTATTTCTTTTTACAGTAATCAAACATAGCCCATTAAGGGGGGGAAAGAGGGAAGAGGTGCACATCGTTGGTACTGCTATGCTAGGATGCCCCCTAAAAATGGGACAATCTGATGCAGGTTTCACATCTTAAAATTCAAGGCCACTTCAAGGAGCAAGAGGCGAAGGCTTACAACAATTACATATTAGCACTAGTTTGCAAAGCGAGCAGTCCTGCCCGCTCAGCACCATCCCGTTGTGGATTCTCTCATCAGTCATGGCTAAAATGACCAATGATCTTGTGAGATGAAGTTCTCAATGTGTGAAGGAGACCAGGTTCGAGAAAGCTGACAGAGGCTTACTTACAAGTGGTACTGATACTGGCACTTACAAGTGGTACTCATGGACTGAGGAGCTCAGTGTGACTTAGTGCGGTGCTATTCAAAATGCTGGTTCATGGATTGGTGCCAGTCCACAAGCCATCAGGTGCTGGTCCACCACACGTTTCCAGGAAAGTATGTGAATAAATAATGTGACATGAATGTGTTCGGGGGGGGGGGGATGCTGGACTACCACCCCAGAATGTTTGGAGGCACTGGATTAATGCATGACAAATATCTAAGAAAAAGTGTTTTCAGATTTTTCCCAGCGAAGAACTAGAAGGTTATCTATCTGAGCGATTTCCAGACTCTCTTTTGAGTCTGACCCTACTGTCTCTAGGGGATTCTGGATGAAGGCAAAACTTTTTCAAGCTCTGCAAAGGGGCGTCTTTTGTAACTGCTTGCCTTTAGTAGACCCAGTAGGATGCTGAGCCATTCTGTTCTTTGAGCAGAATGCACTCCTAAACCAACACACAAATCAAGCAAACTACAAAATTCAAAGAATATTTGCTAGGTGAAATGGATGATCTTTCAGCACAAGTTACATATTAAGAAGAGTACCAACTTGCAAGAAAGGCTGCGATGGCAACCAAATTATGCCACTTCTCCCCAATTTTTTAAGGGTAGCACATCAAAACTTCTGTCACAAGGATCACTCCCCACTCCCTTTGCTGCACCGAAGATTCTTGTTAGGCTTGCAGTATGGGGAACATGGACAGCAATGGCACAGGTCAGCACGGGCACTGACCGAGGCCAATCTGAGCTGGGACTTCCAATTCCTGACAGGCTACCTGAAAAAAGAAAGAAAGAAAGAAATTGACAGAATAGTTTCACATGAGAATATTAAAAACAAAAATGTCCTCTATCTCGCAAGTCTACTCTAGGCCAGATTATTCAAAATGGATTACAGAAGAATTGAACTACAGGTTCATACAGCTATGAGATTTGCTGTATGATTTTGGGCAGGTAACTTAAGCTAAGCAGACTGTCAATGAATACCTGTAGCTGTAGGTGTTGTAGCTATATTTTAGAGGAAGGTACTGGCCAAACCACCTCTGAGTATTCCTTGCCTAGGGAAACCCTATGAAATTCATGGGATCGCCATAAATTGACAGGTGACTTGAAGGCATATATGTTGGAGATAAACAGGAACGGAGACCCTTGGGAGTCAGGAAAGTAGAGTTTATTTTACGCTGACGGGCCTCTCAGACAGGTCAGCTCTGTGACTGGAGAGTCCCTCCCACAGCTAATCATCATCCTTATATACCATCTTACACAGCTAGTTTATAATTACATTAACACATGCATAATTCAACATTTTCATTGGTTATAAGATATAATTCCAACCCCTCTCCTTTCCCGATTACGTTACACTTCTACTTGTCATGTGTGAACAAATTTGGCTTTCTTCCTTTACTCTCAGTTCATCATCAATGTTATCTCTGGCTGTGAAACAGTCTGCTTGCCATCAAGGTCGAAAAACAATATTCCTTGCTATCTTTTCCAGTGAAGCTGAAACTAGAAGCCTTTTACAAACTGCTCTGCAAATGCATAGTTTTAAACACAGAAAATGAGACCCCAAGGGTCATCCAATCCAGTCCCGAATTAGCCATGAGCTTTGTAGTTTCTTTTACATTATTTTATCTCCCTTTTCTCTACGTAAATTACATCCCAGAGTTGTTATAAACTGAGGCACACCACTTTGCAAAGAACACTCAGTCCTAACATCATGATACAGGTACTGCATATCTTCCAATTGTCTCGATTTGGCATGGACAGTCATGATTAACTCTTTTGTCATCCTCTTTTTAATGCAGCTTTTAAAATGTCCCAGTTTCTCTTTCCTCCTCTCACTTTCCCCCTTTGTCCTCAGTTTACTTCAATTGCTGCAAACTGAGTTCAACGTGCAAATGTAGTTTCCACTCTATTAACTTGGCTGGGGGAGAGGAGAGAAGGGGGTGGAACATTACCCTGGTTTCCCTCTGTGGAAATGTTGGGGGGCATACTGCTGCTGTGGAACTCAGAAAAAACATCATATATACACAGCTGGCATAGAAGAGAACAAGAAAGGAAGGCAATGCCCACAAATGGATTACGGCCTGATGCAGGTAATTAAACTATGGAGATTATCACCAGCAAAAATTATGCAAGTTACCACTGCCAGGATGCAGCCACATACAGGATGCAATTGGAAATTATCATGCTAAAAATGCCTCCGATGCTGCTGGGCGACTGCATTGGCTCCCAGCTGTGCTCAGCCGGCTAATTAGAAAACCTGGGAACCCGGCAGGGGTAAGTCGCTTTATTTTTGCATGTGATAATCTCCTAGGAATAGGCAAAATTGCCAAAAAGAAGCATTACTTCATTTTGTTACAGCTTTATTCCAAGAACGGATCACTACCATCACTACCAGCAGCATCACCATCCTGAAAGGGAATTCAACAACATAGCCATGTTATAGTCTGAATCAGTATACAAAGGAATATTGTAGCACCTTTGAGACTGGCTAGGTTACCGCGCTACACTGTTATAGAGCTGCTGCTATTCCACTTTTACTGCGGTGGCTGCCTCCTTTGCATTCTGGGATTTGCAGTTAAAGGAGGGACATTTAAGAGCTCACTGAACTACAAACCTCAGAATGCAACAGGAGGCAATCGGAGCAGTAAAAGTGGAATAGCAGCTCTGTAGTGTAGTGTGGCAATGTGGCGAGATTACTACACATAGCTTTTAAACTGCAGTTAGAGAAGAGGGGGAGAAACATCTTTGGTGATATCTATTGCATGATATCACCTCTGACCTGTAGCTGTTGTATCCCTCAAGCGCAGTCAGGGCATCCCTCTCCATTGACAGGGGAAATCCATCAATGAGCTCGCAATGGTGCTAGTTCCCAAGTGTGAAATGGTGCTGCCAGGGCAGTTGTGAGATTTTTCAGTGTCCCCTCTTCTTCCCATGTCCTCCCTTCCCCTCGCTAATCCCAAGCAGCCTGATTACCTTTATTATTATTATTTCTATTTCTTTTATTTATTTATTTAAAAAAAACCTTAAATGGCAGCAGCAGAGCTCTGCAATTGTGTGAAAAAGTGAAAACAAAAATAAATAGAATTAAAATTTTAAAAACCTGGAAGGCATGCTGGGTAGGGCATAGGACAGGGAAGCAGGGTTGAGGGGAAGAGTGTGTGATGATGGCAGCTGTGTGATTGCAAAGACATGTGGTAAATACAAACAGGTATAGCCGTGTTTCATTGACAAGCACTATGGCGGCGAGAATGGGGCTCATACAGTAAAGTTGTGAGAGAAAGAAGGTGGTAGCATAGTAGCTAAAAGGGGTTGGAAGCTTATGCTACTAACTTCTTCCACAGAATCACAGAATCACAGAACTGTAGAGTTGGAAGAGACCACAAGGGCCATCCAGTCCAACCCCCTGCCATACAGGAACTGTGTCCCAGGTTTCCTTTTTGCATTATTATTATTATTATTATTATTATTTTTGGTGGGGAAAATATTTTCAACCTGTGGATGCAGAATCCTTTGATAAGGAGGGCCAACTGTAGTAAAATCTGACATAACTGCAGTACTAGGATTTTCAGTCAACTACAACTTCACTGCATTTGAGTCTATAATTTTTATATTAAGTTTTATGAAATTTAAAATCCACACCAAGAAGACACAGGTATTTCCCTCAGTCTCAAAGGTGCTCCAAGAGCCCTTTGAATCCTGAAAGGGAGTCACTGGTCCAGGTTGCCCATTCCTGTTTTAACCACACCACACGGGAAGCATGCCAAGAAGATGAGGTAGGTATGGACCTTTGGCAGTTAACAGCTTCAGACTTGTCACCCTCCAACTTGTTTAGCATTCACAGAATTGAATTAGCAGAATTATTGTGGCATTTTCTTTTGTAAAAAAAGCAAAAATGGCACCGAGCAGTCAGTCGAAATGGCCCCCAGCAAGTGGGTAACACAAGATTGAAGCCTCTGCAAATCCACAGACTTCCAAAGCAGGAAACCTGCAAAGTAAAGGCAGTGCACAGAAATTCCTCTTTGGTTCTAAGAGGCCCTCAGGGAGCGCTGGAATCTCCAGGAAGTCTTGCACAGTTTGGCTGGTTGCCCTCAGCCTTGAAGTGGCAATCCAGGTGGGTGAGGTTTTCTTTTCTTTTGTTTAATGACCAGTGCCCCCAAATCCTGCCAGGATACTTTGAAGATGCTAAGAACAGCCCTTTCTGTAACCCAAGGACCATAAGGGCCTTCTAGTCCAAATCTTTGCTATGCAGGAAAACACAACAAAAGCATCCTGCAAGAGATAGCCAGCCAACCTCTGTTTAAAAAAATCACAAGGAGGAAAGTTCATCACCAACTGAGGCAGACTGTTCCACTGCTGAACAGCTCTTACAGCCAAGACGTTCATCCTAATCTTTAGGTGCAATCTATTTTCTTGTAATTTGAATCCACTGGTTTGTGTTCTAGACTCTAGAGCAGGAGAAAAGAAGTGTGCTTCTATTTCTAGATATTTAAACAAAGCTATCATATCACTTCTGTCTATCTTTTCTTTTTCTAGCTAAACATATCCAGCTCCTTAAATTGTTCCTCATAAGGCTTGGCTTATAGACCTTTGATGGTCTTGGTTTGCCTCCTTTGGACACGTTCCAGCTTGTCACTATCCTTCTCGAACTATGGTGTCTAGAACCGGACACATTATTCCAGGCTAGGTCTGTCCAAAACAGAACAGTGAAAATATAAAAATAGCAGTCTTAAAAGAGTAACTGAGGGCCGATGCAGACGGATCTGTGGCGCCTCTGGGAGCGGTGGATCAGGGCCGAGGCAACCACACGCCGCGGCCCTGATCCTCCTTTTTGCCACCCCAAAAAGAGCGGGCAAATGCCACTTTTTTGGGGGGCGGCAAAAAGCCGCCCTTAGAGCTGCCACGGTGGCTCTTTTGTGCCCCTTTGGCACAGTGTGACTGCATGCTTCGCCAAGAGGGCGCCCTGATGCCATGCGCCATGCGGTCGGGTGTGCGTGGCAGAGTCGGGGCAGCTGACGTGCAGTCATTCCTCCCCAATTCTACCCCCAGGCCGGCTTAAAATGCTGATCTGCATCCTCTCCCAGTAGTTAAAACACAAACGCATATACACAAGTTTATACATTAAATGGTTGAAAGAACAAAAGTTTTGTTTTGGTTCCCAGTAGATAAAGATCTAGCATTTGAATGGCAATCTGTAAATTGAGCCTTGTCCTGAACAATTTGGCTAAACTCAAAACATGAAGGAATTGTTTGTGCAGAATGGAGTGGGTCTGGGACTGTGTGCCAAGGCTGTCTTTGCAGCCCTCCAGATTCAAACTTCAAAAGGTGGTGGTGAAGCAATCTTTAGTTTCTAGGATCCTGAGGGGCCAAACAGACTGCCCCAAATGCTCTCTATATGGAAAAAATAAAATAAAATTGGAAATGGCCCAAAGTCCATTTTGGGTTTTGAAAACAAACTGTGCAATCCTTGCCTAAGAGGCAATTTATCTAAGAGAGAACAAGGGCCACAAAAGCAACTTTGGGGGGGATACAGGAAGTCCCATGGTCACACTTTCCCACTCCATTTTAGGGTTTACAAGCTGAAATCCCACTGCCTGGATTAAATTTAAAGACTGGAAGCTAGCAGGATGCTTGAAGTGTGAGAACCAAGGTAACAAGCAAGATCCCCTATTCTGAACCAGACAAATAAGATTATCAGACGGGAGAAAGGGGGAAGAAAAGGGCATAATCCTGGCTAAATTGCATGATTACGTGGAAGATTTTCAGATGACGCTCTCATCTAGGACTTATCCCAGGAAGAACCAGGAATGCTCCAGCAACAAACCATTCATGGGGAAATCCTATGAATGGCTTCTCAATAGTGCGAATGAAGCACGATTGAGAGAGTGTGAAAGTTAATCATGCTTCTTTCAAGCTATTGCGGAAGCAACAAGGGATATCTAGAATGCATTGCGGTGGAAGCAATCCATTCTCCTTGCCAGGATCGGTTTTGCAGTGGATTTCAGTCTTCTTTTGAGGTACGGGGCACAATTTTGTTTACACTGGATTAAACAATGTGGTGAAGTAATACATTTTCTTGTATTTTATTCTGTGCGGGATGGAAACATGATTTCAAGACATGCGCCGTAGTGCCGAAACGGCGCATGTGTGAAATGATCACTTCCAATGTACTAATGATTCATTCATTGATGTGTGAGAAGCGTGATTGCGATATTATATGGTGATGTCACAATAATCGTGAGATTGTGTGACTGTGCGAAAATATCAAGCGCTGTAGCACTATTGTTGTGTTAGCTTTCATTACTGCAATTATTGCTGAATTGGCCCTGGTCTGATAATCTCCTGAGATTTCAGAGGGTAATCCTACACTAAGCACATTGCAAATAACACAGTATGGATGCCATCAGCTTATGGGCCACCACTAGCCCACCAAACAAAATTGACAAAGGGGAGGAAAAAGCAGGTAGATACCTCCTTTACAGACAGGGCTGGGTCTGGATATTTAAAAAGCTCTCCATATTTATATGTATTTTTTTCCAAAATCTCTTCATTTCCTCACATTTCCACCATATATGATACCATGAGCCCACATTATTCCTACATTTCCAACATTCTTTTTCTTTTCTCCTATAAATGTTTGCTATTCTGGCTGGTGTCAGGTACCATCTCTGCTCCATACAGAACATTTTGAAGATTAGATATGAATTAATGCCAGAAATTTATTTGTTGAATATGACATGTAAACTAGAAACAAATATAGAGAAAAAATGGGGAAATATTATTATATATATGGTCACAGCGGCGAGAATAGTGATTGCTCAAAAATGGAAACAATCAATCATGCCGACGGAACAAGAATGGTGGATAAAATTATTAGAAATGAAAGAAATGGATAAATTAACTAAATTATTGAAAAATGGTGATAAAGAGTTGATTAAGGAAGAATGGGCTCCAATTGAGATGTATATAAAAGAAAGATGGAATAAATAAACCAAGAAAAAGGAAATAAGAAATAAAGGTCATATGGTTCTAGCAATAAAAATTAAAATATAGAGATTAAGATGGATAGATTAATTATAGCTTGTTTTTTTTATGTAAAATGTACTCATTATATTCCGAACTATGGGAAGTTATGTAAATATGTTAATATAACTAGAGGCTAGTGTTAACTAGTGATATATAACGAATAGTGAAACAGTTTTTTTTTTATTATAAGTATTGTAAATATTGTTTTAAGAAAAATAAAATGGAAAAAAAAAAAGCTCTCCAAATAAGAGACTGTATCCTTAAGGAGAGCAGCAAAACACCTGTCCAGAGCAAGCAGGCAGAGAACTATTTCTGTGAAACACTATATTCCCTGGATTTTGACTTTAGTTTATTTCTTGACAGAATAGTGAATTAGTGATTCCAAATAGCTCTCTGTCTACTTAATGGAGATGTCCCACATCTTTTAATGCTATTGGAATAGTGCACTTCAATATTATAATATAAACATTACAATAATGCGCACATAGAGACACATTATCTTTTCTTGTAGGGTTGCCATATCCCAGTTTTTGCCGGGACATTCACTGTTTTTAACTGTTTGTGAATGTTCTGGCCCAGGTTTGGAGGCAGTTCCAGCTCCTGCCTCCTACGCCTCCTCTGCCTCCACCACTGCCACTGCCTCCTGCTGCGCTTTCAGTGCGGCGGTGATGGTATGTGAGCGCTAGCTGCTTTGCTAGGCCTCGCTGGGGTCAGGTGTGTGTGTTTCAGGGTGGAGCCTCCATCGTTGCCTGCTGTGTGGGGCCTCAACTGGCTGGCTGGGCCCCAAGAAGGCAGACTGCCATGGTGAGGCCTTTCCTCTAGCAGCGGTGGAGCCGCATGGAGTCTAGACCCAAGGAGGGAGGCCGCCACGGTGAGGCCTCTCCTACGGCAGCAGTGGAGCTGCTAGACCCCAAGGAGGGAGGCTGCCGCAGTAAGGAGGACCACAAAGGGGCTGGAGGATGGTGGAGATGCCGGGTTCAGGTAAGGCAATTGATCCTAGTAGGCCTCATCAGGGGCTGGGAGGGATTAGGGCAGGGGTAGGCAACCTTTCCCCTTTAAGGGCCGAGGGACTTCAGCTCCTAGAAGCCTCAGCCATGTTGGCCAATAGTCCCATGTTGGCCAATAGCTCCTGGGATTCTGGGAGCTGAAGTCCCTTGGCCCTTAAAGGGGAAAGGTTGCCTATTCCTGGATTAGGGCTTCCTCTTCCACATTGGCCTCCCTGGCCGTGCTTTCAGCTGGGCATGAGCTTCCCTAAACTACTGTCTGCTTCCTCAGATGCATTTAGTCTCAGAGGTGCTCCAAAATCTCTATGTCTTTGAATTCTACTTCCTCAGATGTATTTAATTTAAGTTAATGCAAATCATTAATTTTATATACTATGCAAGGCATATAATAATAAAATAATTAATCAGCTGAACAGCTTTGGAACCTCTGAATGAGAGAAAACTACATTTTTCCAGCTTTTGTGATGGCCTACAGCCAGTACTACAAACTGAAGGGAATGTCCCTTTTTGCAGACTGTTAACAAAAACAAGAAACTATAACAAATCAAACCAAACAAACAAAAAACCCATGAGGATGTCCCAATGGCCCTTGCTCTTAAAAGCTGGCACTGCCAGCCAGCTATTAATGAACAGAAGAAAAGCTATTGTTTTGAAGGGCTAGTTTGTGATATGACTAAGAAAACTCTTACATGAAGAAGAGCCTAATGGTAGAGAACATTAGCAACAAACCTGTGCATAGCTGAGCTCAAAGGTTTCCTGCATCAGAAACCTAGAAAAGCCTGAGCAACCCAGCTAAAGGCCACCTAATAACTCCTAAACAATTATGTTATACTTTCATTTCTTTACTCCTAAACAGTTGTGTTACATTTTCACTATCTCGTAAGCAACTTTCCCCCCAAATCTACCACATGGGGATCTACTAGATCAGGCATGCTCAAGTGTGTTGCCTTTCTTTCAAGAGTTGTTTGTTCCAATTATGGATGAAGAACCACCAATAATGCACATTTTAAAGCTAATACAGCGCTCAAAACTTGGGAGCTCTTGTCATGAGAGCTACAAGATACTGGTGAAGCCAGGTAGATTGTGGCAATGGAAGATGCCTGGTTCATGAAAGGTTAAAGCAAGTCACATCCCAAATATTATAGGAAGGAGTAGGAAAGGAAGAATGAACTGCCTGACTTCTTAAAGCATAGTCATTACTGGTGTGACTGGGGAGTTCCCAAAAGGCAAAAACAAGACTGTGCAAACCTTTTAAAAGGGAGCAAAGGGGAAATCTAGCATATGGTCCCATGTATGATGGTGGATATCTTCCATCTGGTGCTAAAATGCTCCCTATACTCTTAACTGGCACTTTGTTCCAGTAGAAGCAGTCGACTATTTGCACAGTACAGAACCCACGTACGTACCCATTTAATATAAGACAGGTGGCAGCTGGAAAGTGGGCCTTCTTGGTTGTGATATCTCCGTCTTGGAAATCTCTTCCTACTGAGGCTTGCTTGGTCCTTAAACTGTTTCCTTTTCCATACCAAGCAAAGGCCTTCTTAATTCTCCCAGATATTTAAACTTCAGTAGTTTTAGATGCTGTTTTAAATTGGAAATATGTAGGTGGCTAAGGCACACCTGACTGCCTTGAGATTTAATTTTATGCCCAAATCCCAATTTTCTGCCCTAAGACTCTCTGGGAGCAAATGGCGTATGAAAAAAGAAACAAGAAACTGGATGTCCACTTGTGATTTGAAAAAAAGTTTGGTTCAGCCACCCCACCCCTTGATGTTTTGGGATAGAGGGCTGTAACTCAGTTACAAAGTGAATCACTGTCCTAGGGGTTTTGTTTCACTATTTTATTTTTTAAAAATATTTTTTGCTTAAAACTAAAAAATATCAAGGACCATAAAAACAGTCTTGGGCTGTGGCTACACTTCCTACTTCCTTCAATGTGTGCCGTCCCTGAAAAGGCATATACACAAATCCTGAAGAGCTGGCAAGTTCCAAAGATCTGGTAAACTCTGCTGCAATGCCATCACAGGAGATTATCGAACAAGCATAAAAACATGACTTACCGTATTTTTCGGCATATAAGACGCTCCGGCATATAAGACGCACCCAATTTTAAAGGAGGAAAATCTAGAAAAAAAAAGATTCTTAACCAAATACTGTAGTAAAATATTTTATATCAACTGTATAAAGTTAACAGCAGTTTAAGAACAATTTTAAGATGTAAATGTAAGTTTAAGCCAGCAGCAGGGCCAGGTATTGCACAAATTCCCTGCCCAACTTTCTTGCAAGTCTCCTGTCGCCTTATGGTGACTCCATGAATTTCTTAGGGATTTCTTAGGCAAGGAAGACTCGAGAAGTGGTTTTGCCAGTTCCTTCCTCTGAAATACAGCCTGCAGCACCTGGGATTCTTTGGCGGTCTCTCATCCAAGGACTATCCAGGGCTGACCCTGCTTAGCTTCCAAGATCAGATGGACTGGTACCTTTGGAGTTTTTAGGCCATTGGCTTATGGAGTAATTTATGGCTTATTTTGACCCTACCATGAGGGTTTTCTTGGCAGATTTCTTCAAGGGAGGGGGGTTGCCATTTCCATCCTCTGAGGCTGAGAGAGTGTGATTTGGCCAGAGTAATCCAGTGCCTTGGAGTAATTTCTGGCTCAGTTTGACACTACCATGAGGGTTTTCTTGGCAGATTTCGTCAGAGGAGGGAGTTTGCCATTTCCACCCTCTGAGGCTGAGACAGTGTAACTTGGCCAGGGTACTAATCCAGTGCCTTGGAGTAATTTCTGGCTCATTTTGATCCTACCATGAGGTTTTCCTGGAAGATTTCCTCAGAGGAGGGAGTTTGCCATTTCCACCCTCTGAGGCTGAGACAGTGTAACTTGGCCAGGGTACTAATCCAGTGCCTTGGAGTAATTTCTGAATCATTTGGATCCTACCATGAGCGTTTGACTGGCAGATTTCCTCAGAGGAGGGAGTTTGCCATTTCCACCCTCTGAGGCTGAGACAGTGTAACTTGGCCAGGGTACTAATCCAGTGCCTTGGAGTAATTTCTGGCTCATTTTGACCCTACCATGAGGGTTTTCCTGGCAGATTTCTTCAGAGGAGGGAGTTTGCCATTTCCACCCTCTGAGGCTGAGACAGTGTAACTTGGCCAGGGTACTAATCCAGTGCCTTGGAGTAATTTCTGGATCATTTGGATCCTACCATGAGCGTTTGACTGGCAGATTTCTTCAGAGGAGGGAGTTTGCAATTTCCACCCTCTGAGGCTGAGACAGTGTAACTTGGCCAGGGTACTAATCCAGTGCCTTGGAGTAATTTCTGAATCATTTGGATCCTACCATGAGCGTTTGACTGGCAGATTTCTTCAGAGGAGGGAGTTTGCCATTTCCACCCTCTGAGGCTGAGACAGTGTAACTTGGCCAGGGTACTAAGCCAGTGCCTTGGAGTAATTTCTGAATCATTTGGATCCTACCATGAGGTTTTCCTGGAAGATTTCCTCAGAGGAGGGAGTTTGCCATTTCCACCCTCTGAGGCTGAGACAGTGTAACTTGGCCAGGGTACTAATCCAGTGCCTTGGAGTAATTTCTGGATCATTTGGATCCTACCATGAGCGTTTGACTGGCAGATTTCTTCAGAGGAGGGAGTTTGCCATTTCCACCCTCTGAGGCTGAGACAGTGTAACTTGGCCAGGGTACTAATCCAGTGCCTTGGAGTAATTTCTGGATCATTTGGATCCTACCATGAGGGTTTGACTGGCAGATTTCTTCAGAGGAGGGAGTTTGCAATTTCCACCCTCTGAGGCTGAGACAGTGTAACTTGGCCAGGGTACTAATCCAGTGCCTTGGAGTAATTTCTGAATCATTTGGATCCTACCATGAGCGTTTGACTGGCAGATTTCTTCAGAGGAGGGAGTTTGCCATTTCCACCCTCTGAGGCTGAGACAGTGTAACTTGGCCAGGGTACTAATCCAGTGCCTTGGAGTAATTTCTGGATCATTTGGATCCTACCATGAGGGTTTGACTGGCAGATTTCCTCAGAGGAGGGAGTTTGCCATTTCCACCCTCTGAGGCTGAGACAGTGTAACTTGGCCAGGGTACTAATCCAGTGCCTTGGAGTAATTTCTGAATCATTTGGATCCTACCATGAGCGTTTGACTGGCAGATTTCTTCAGAGGAGGGAGTTTGCCATTTCCACCCTCTGAGGCTGAGACAGTGTAACTTGGCCAGGGTACTAATCCAGTGCCTTGGAGTAATTTCTGAATCATTTGGATCCTACCATGAGGTTTTCCTGGAAGATTTCCTCAGAGGAGGGAGTTTGCCATTTCCACCCTCTGAGGCTGAGACAGTGTAACTTGGCCAGGGTACTAATCCAGTGCCTTGGAGTAATTTCTGAATCATTTGGATCCTACTATGAGCGTTTGACTGGCAGATTTCTTCAGAGGAGGGAGTTTGCCATTTCCACCCTCTGAGGCTGAGACAGTGTAACTTGGCCAGGGTACTAATCCAGTGCCTTGGAGTAATTTCTGGATCATTTGGATCCTACCATGAGGTTTTCCTGGAAGATTTCCTCAGAGGAGGGAGTTTGCCATTTCCACCCTCTGAGGCTGAGACAGTGTAACTTGGCCAGGGTACTAATCCAGTGCCTTGGAGTAATTTCTGGATCATTTGGATCCTACCATGAGGGTTTGACTGGCAGATTTCCTCAGAGGAGGGAGTTTGCCATTTCCACCCTCTGAGGCTGAGACAGTGTAACTTGGCCAGGGTACTAATCCAGTGCCTTGGAGTAATTTCTGAATCATTTGGATCCTACCATGAGCGTTTGACTGGCAGATTTCTTCAGAGGAGGGAGTTTGCTATTTCCACCCTCTGAGGCTGAGACAGTGTAACTTGGCCAGGGTACTAATCCAGTGCCTTGGAGTAATTTCTGAATCATTTGGATCCTACCATGAGCGTTTGACTGGCAGATTTCTTCAGAGGAGGGAGTTTGCCATTTCCACCCTCTGAGGCTGAGACAGTGTAACTTGGCCAGGGTACTAATCCAGTGCCTTGGAGTAATTTCTGGATCATTTGGATCCTACCATGAGGTTTTCCTGGAAGATTTCCTCAGAGGAGGGAGTTTGCCATTTCCACCCTCTGAGGCTGAGACAGTGTAACTTGGCCAGGGTAATAATCCAGTGCCTTGGAGTAATTTCTGGCTCATTTTGATCCTACCATGAGCGTTTGACTGGCAGATTTCTTCAGAGGAGGGAGTTTGCCATTTCCACCCTCTGAGGCTGAGACAGTGTAACTTGGCCAGGGTACTAATCCAGTGCCTTGGAGTAATTTCTGGATCATTTGGATCCTACCATGAGGGTTTTCCTGGCAGATTTCTTCAGAGGAGGGAGTTTGCCATTTCCACCCTCTGAGGCTGAGACAGTGTAACTTGGCCAGGGTACTAATCCAGTGCCTTGGAGTAATTTCTGGATCATTTGGATCCTACTATGAGCGTTTGACTGGCAGATTTCTTCAGAGGAGGGAGTTTGCCATTTCCACCCTCTGAGGCTGAGACAGTGTAACTTGGCCAGGGTACTAATCCAGTGCCTTGGAGTAATTTCTGGATCATTTGGATCCTACCATGAGGTTTTCCTGGAAGATTTCCTCAGAGGAGGGAGTTTGCCATTTCCACCCTCTGAGGCTGAGACAGTGTAACTTGGCCAGGGTAATAATCCAGTGCCTTGGAGTAATTTCTGGCTCATTTTGATCCTACCATGAGCGTTTGACTGGCAGATTTCTTCAGAGGAGGGAGTTTGCAATTTCCACCCTCTGAGGCTGAGACAGTGTAACTTGGCCAGGGTACTAATCCAGTGCCTTGGAGTAATTTCTGGATCATTTGGATCCTACCATGAGGGTTTGACTGGCAGATTTCTTCAGAGGAGGGAGTTTGCCATTTCCACCCTCTGAGGCTGAGACAGTGTAACTTGGCCAGGGTACTAATCCAGTGCCTTGGAGTAATTTCTGGATCATTTGGATCCTACCATGAGGTTTTCCTGGAAGATTTCTTCAGAGGAGTGAGTTTGCAATTTCCACCCTCTGAGGCTGAGACAGTGTAACTTGGCCAGGGTACTAATCCAGTGCCTTGGAGTAATTTCTGAATCATTTGGATCCTACCATGAGCGTTTGACTGGCAGATTTCTTCAGAGGAGGGAGTTTGCCATTTCCACCCTCTGAGGCTGAGACAGTGTAACTTGGCCAGGGTACTAATCCAGTGCCTTGGAGTAATTTCTGGATCATTTGGATCCTACCATGAGGGTTTTCCTGGCAGATTTCTTCAAGGGGGGGACTCTTTCCACCCCCGTCCTGGGTGCTCCAATGGACTCTTCCTGGGATGGGAGGATGTCCTCTGACCCCAGGAAGAGTCCATTGAAGCACCCAGGATGGGGGTGGAAAGAGGAGGAGCACATTCAACTAGCCAGGAAAAGAGGACTCTTTCCACCCCCATCCTGGCTGCTCCAATGGGCTCTTCCTGGGATGGGAGGAGCCCACTGCAGCACCAAGGCTCAGGCTGAAATGAGGCCTACTTTTAGCCTAGGCCTCGGCAGTTTGCCCTCAGCTTTTATATTCGGTTCATTAGGCGCAGCAACTTCCTCACCCTCGTTTTGGGGAAGAAAAAGTGCGTCTTATATGCCGAAAAATACGGTACTCCTCCCGAATTCAAGTAAATTTTGGGTTGCAACCAGGTCCTATCACATGGCCTTTGTTGCCAAATCTGCCATCTGAGCGCAGCCCGGCTCACTTAATTCGCTTCGCGGCCACAACTTTTGAAAAATGGCCACAAAATGAGTTAAGTGCACTCGGGCTGCATTTGGATGACAGATTTGGCAACAAAAGCCATGCAATAGGACCTGGATGCAGCCTGAATTTTACTTGAATTTGGGAGAGGTAAGTTGTGTTTTTATGCTTGTGCAATAATCTTCTCAGAAAGGACTGAGCAACTGGTCACAGGATCCTTGTTTCTGGGTCCCCTTCAAGTACACCACAGGCATACAGAAATATTATGTTTTTAGGAAGCTTTTCAAAACAATGCCAAGATCTATTCTGCCAAAATGTCACAAACACACAACTTGTGTGTGTGTGTGGGGGGTGGAACTAGCACAATTGCCATAACACAGAAAAGAAAGAAGGAATCTTAAGCTGTCAAAGGAAGACTGCTGAACATACCCAAAACCATCACAAGTCTTTGCTGCTTTCTCCCACTACTCTATTGGGTATGCAGACTGGTAGCACCACACAACACAAGCCGAGTTGTGCAACAGTCAGTCCAGTGCAGGGAGAGTGCAGAGCTCCTTTGCACTCCAAAAATTTGTAGGGAGCTTGCAACATATTGTTTTGACACTGCAAGATCTCAAATGGACTGGACTAAAGTTCCAAGTTTTTCAGACTCCCACAAGCAAGATGCGAAGACAAGAAATTTCTACTGTTGTCATCCCAGCAATGGGTTTTCAGAGATTTAATGCTGCTAAATATGTTTTTAATTAACTTTCATACCTCAACAGCAATCATTAGTCTCCTTTATGCATTTTCCCAAGCCTCCTTTAAAAGCAGTGATCATCACTTCATCATGCAGCAATCTGAATTTTGTCATATTGACTAGACCTTGTGTGAAGGAATTCTTCTGTTTATCTGGGCCAAATCACGAACATCTTAGGTAACCAGTTGATAAGCCTGTCTTGCATCCCTTTTTTCTGTATCATCAGGTGGACTGTCCTTCTTTCAAAAGGCAACCCCAGTTTTCAACAACTGCTCACCACCGGGTTGTGGTATGTGTGTGTCAGTATTATAGCAGAGTATATACACCATAGGTATCTCCAAGTGTAAGAGATCAGAATAATGTTAAAGAAACTACAAAGCTCATGGCTCATTTGGAGCTGGATTGGATGACCCTTGGGTCTCATTTTCTATGTTTAAAACTGTGCATTTGCAGAGCAGTTTGTAAAAGGCTTTTTAGTTCTGCTTCACTGAAAAAAAGATACCAAAGGAATGTTGGTTTTTTTTGAACTTGAAGACTAGGCAGACTATTTCACAACCAAAGAGATAATATTGATGGTAAAAGGAAGAAAGCCAAATTCATTCACGCATGACAAGTAGAAATGTAACGTAATCAGGAAAGGAGGGGGTTCCTGTAACCAATGAAAATGTTGAATTATGCATGTGTTAATATAATTATACATTAACTGTGTAAGATGGTATATAAGGATGTTGATTAGCTGGGGAGGCGCTCTCTCTGTTTTGAGAGGCCCGTCGACATGAATAAACTCTACTTTCCTGATTCAAGGGTCTGTGTTCCTGTTTATCCACAACACAAGCAAAACATACTTGTGCAGCATGTTCAGGATGAATGCCACATCAGATGGCTACTGTGCTGTCAAACTGGTGGAGAAAAAAAAGAAGCAGTGGGCTACATGGACCAATGGTCTGATTTAGCACAAAACAGGGGAGGGGAGGAATCTTTGAACCTCTGGATGTTTTATTCTTCAATTCCCAGAAACCCTAGCCAGCACAACTAATAGCCAGGGATTGTGTTGTGGACCAAAACATCTGGAAGGCGGAAGATTCTCCAGCCCTGCTATGAAGGTGACATCGCATGGTGGCAAGAATAAAAGTTCTGCTTTCCTCAGTTGTGACTCCCTAGCCCCTGTCTCACATTTGTCCTCAACAGGATTGCCAACTTTTCAAAACAGCAATAAGGGAGAGTCAGGAATGGCCAGGACACATAAGGCAGGCCTATATAAGGCAAGACTTGACCAGTCTTACATTTATATATATATAGTCTTATATTATATTATATTATATTATATTATATTATATTATATTATATTATATTATATTTAATAATTATATAGTTTTATATAAGACTTGACAACCTTGTCAACTTAAATTATATAGTTTTATATAAGACTTGACAACCTTGTCAACTGTTATACCTTTACCTTTATATAAGGCATACCACAGGATTTGTGAGGAAAGGGCCTCTCCTGAGAGTTCCAAGTTCCTGTGACATCTCAGATTTCGTAGCAACCCCTAAATATCTGGAAATCTTGAGGTACGAGGCCAGAATCCAGTATAGGAGAAATTTGACTGCTGCCAAGCTGAGCATGCTGCTTGGGATGTTTTCACACGGGGCTTTAGGAGGATGCAATCCTACCTCCGTCTGGCCCCACTCCGGCTCCATTTCCAGCGTGTTCACACTCACGCCGATGCCATCCCTGCGTCCGTCCGGCTCCTCGCTCCGTGTGTTCAAACGCACGAAGCAGCAAGTCCGGCCTCCCTCCGGCCTCCCTCCGGCCTTACCACCGCTAACTCCGGCTTCAGCGGCTTAAAGGTAATTCCAGGTTTTAAAAGGAATTAAGTTTTTGCCGCCGGAGCCATTCCAGAATGAGCGGCTCCAGGCGGCTTTAGGGACTAGTGTGAAAACGTCCTTGGAATGGAAAGCTCACTTCTCCAAATGTTTGGTATGCAATTTGAGGGCCGCGAGCTTGACCAATACTTGAAAATACAGTATTCTGTGCCCTCGCCGTAATGATCATGTGGGACAAGGAAACCTTGGCAATCCTAGCCTTCAAAGTGATAGGAAACAAAAAGGATGTGCCTGAGAAATACTCAGCTTCGGGAAAGCAACTAGTCCTCTGGCTCCATCTGCAGGTCCAGCGGTTAAAATTGCTAAATCATAGAAGTCATCAGGTTCAAAGAAGCCACCCACCATATCAGCAACCTCAACCGTTTTCTCCTCACCCTTGTGAATGTTTTGTGAAGGCTCTGGAAGAATGCTATATCTGGCCAGGGGAGGAGGCCTCCAGAGGGACCATGGGACCAGCCAAAGCTGCACATCCTCACTCCCAAACACCAGGACAGTTTTGCACAATGGAGATTTATTTTGAAATAACAGTTTCTCAATAAGTTATACGGTTTTAAAAAAGAGGGAGAGATAAAGAGTGTGCACAAAGAACTGGAACCCAAGAGACAACTGGAAAAACAGAAGTTGCAAAACAGTGAAGGGGAGGGGAAGGAGGAAGCCCAAATTGAGGCACAGTCTTGCTCCTGCTCTGTTGCTGCTTTCTTTCCTCCCTTGCCCCTTAGGCAGTGCTTAGTGTTTCATGAAGGGCTAGGGCCCTACAGAGAGAGACTGGCATGGGTTGTGATGAATGGGAGGTCCTCCATTCATCTGAGGACTTCAAAGGGGGAAGGACATGTTAATGAGGGTTTACATCACTTTCTAATGAAGTTATGTCGCAGCTGAGGTAATGCCCACCTGACCAATCAGTTGAGCAGAACCGGGAACTTTGAGAGATTTCCATGCAGAGGTTTTAAAAGGTCTCTTGGGGACCATGCAGTCTGAGCCCTTCCTTTGTTTGCCTCAGGGCAGAGGTAGATGACCCGGATGCTGGTCGAGATGGGCAATGGGCCCAGGCTCCCAGCATCCTGAAACATCAAGGACTACAAATCCCATCTGAGTTGTAAATAGGATTAAGAATGTGTTAGCTAGTGGTGAATAGGCCTTTTGTTTAGTTCCTTCACTTGGCTGAAATGACTATGGGAAAATGCAGATGGGTGGCCCTGGTCCGCCCCAGGAAGCAGAGGATCAGGGCTGCTGCCAGCACACACAGCAGCCCCAATTCTCCCGTTTGCCACCTCTTAAAAGAGCAGCAAAATGTCGCTCCTATTAGAGGCGGCAAAAGGCGGCCCCAAGAGCCGCCGCACGGCTCTTCTCTGCCTCTTCCAGTGTAGCGAGTGAGGACGCTATGCCAGAAGGACGTTCTGACGCCATGCGCCATGCGTAAGGGCACATGGCATCAGGACATCTTCGGGGAGGGGTTGGGGCGGCTGGCGTGTGGCTGCCCCTCCCCTCCCCTGCCTCCAACACGCTGCAAAGGGCCTGTCTGCAGAGGCCCCAAATTCTGTAACTACATTTCTGTGCCTACAAGACAAGGATGCAGACAGGCAGCTGTGGGCCGCCCTGGGAAGTGGTGGATTGGGGCCAAGGCTGCCCCACTCCTCGGCCCCGATCCTCCCTTTCGCCACTTGGGAAAGAAGCACTAAAATAGCGCTCCTTCCGCAAGCCGGGAAAGGGGCACCGCAAGAGGCATCGCGCGCCTCTTTGGCGTCTCTTCCAGCTCAGTGTGTCTGGATGCTGAGCCGGAAGGACGTCATCGGAGCGCCCGTCGTGAGGAAGGGCCAGCGCTCTGATGATGTCCACAGGAAGGGGATGGGGCACCTAGCGTCCAGCTGCCCCTCCCCTTCCTTGGCTTGAAGACGGCGCAAAGCGCCATCTGCAAAGCCCCAAGTTAGCAAGGGAGGGAACTATAACTCACTTAGCAAGTCCTAGTATGGGCTAAGGGAATTCATTCTAATTCACTAGGTAGTGGCAGCTTGAATAGACAGTCTCAAGGAGTCTCATTCAACTCGGCAGGAATGGGAAGGGGGATCCAGGAGGTACCTGGGGGAACAAATGATCCTCTGGTGCAAAGAGTCAAGACAAGGTTGCAGTGTTGGCTCTGAGCTCAGAGATCATCATAATGTCACACACTCTACTTGGCAGAATGGGAGCCGATATCTGAACTGTACAAAGGTGGCTAAGAGCTATCAGGGGCCACTGTGGAGACCCTGCTCTTTTCAACCACCAACAGCAGGGAAAAGGGGCAGTGAAAGGAGGTTCTGCAATTGCTGGATAGGCTGGGAGATCATCAAACTTGAATCCCGCAAAAAGGTCAGTGATCAAAAATGTTGGAACACGAAGGGAGCAGAACACTCCACTGGGGAAGTGAAGGAGCTGCCAACAAATCTCTGCTGATGCCCAGCAAACAAACTGCTTTCAAGAACTTGCCACAGCTCCAGATCTACTTGAATGTGGAGCAGCCGAGTAGCCATCAGCATCAAAGGGAAAGATGGCAAGGAGGAAGCTTTGGGAAGGGGCTGGCACAAGATGAGACAGAGCTCCCATGCAGGAAACAGTGGCAGGAAGGCTGGGTGAAGCCATCTCATCTTTGAAGATGTCCCAGAGATGACAAGCCTGGTTCTGCCTCTTTTCTCTCTTCTTCCATTTTCAAGCTTGCCATACAACTTCTATGGAGGCTGCAAGCTGGTACCTTAGTAGTCATCTGCCCCCTAATAGGAAGCCCAGGAGGAATGCCATGCTGGCGATCCTGCGGGGTCTGCTTTGACATTATGCTGTGTGGTGGTTGCAGGAGGAGGCTGGCAAAAAATGGCCACAGGGAAGCAGATGTTCATATGAGAAAAGTAGGGAGAATGCAGTGGGGAAGGGGAACTCCCAGCTGGTTGGATTAATGTTTACCCATTAATGCAAATGGATAATGTCATATTGGCACAGACATTGTTGCTCTCCAAGTATTTCAGCAGCTCCCGCAGGAATGCCAGCACATAAGAAAACACATTCTGGTGGGACCGTGGCAACTGGCAGATCACCTACATGGCAGGAAGGAATAAGCTTAGATGCACATGCAATTTGAGGGAAAGGAAGGAGGCATTACTCACTCACATTTATTTTCCATACATAAAAGTTTTCAGGCTTGGTTCCTGGCATAACAGGTTTTTAGTTAATCAGACAGGAAAAGGCTTCTGCTTTGGACTTAGGGGATCTTCGGTCAATCAGAACTAACTTGAAGAGGCAAGATGGATCGTCAGTAACCAGTCATTCCCAGAGCCATGTACTCTAAAGATGGCATGCCAGAACTCAAGTGTGTGATACTACAATTAAATAAATAAATACAGTGCACAATGATATCATGAAATACCCTACCAAAAGATATATAGTGATGCCACAAACATGGACAGGCCTAAAGGGGGCTTTGAAAATTTCACAGTTACTAATCAAGATGGCTATAGATTAGCAATATGCCCTGGAATACCAGCCTCTGGGGAGCATGAGAAAGATGTGGCTGCTGTGCTCATGTACTGGATCTACTTGGCCACTGTGGGAACAGAATGCTGGACTAGACAAGCCATGTAAAATCTAACACAAATTAGAAGAGCCATGAAAATAAAGCCATGAAATAAAAATAAAACCATAAGGAGGAAGCAGCAACTGTAAAGTTAAAGGTAGTCCTTTTTATTCCGGAAGGGAATAAAAAAATGTTGGAGGCAATACACAGAAAAGCTATACAAAAGAGATGAAAAAATGAAGGATATATGGAATGAAGAGCCATATGAAGACAAACCACAAATTCTAAAAAGCGAGGTAGAAGCTACAATAAGAGAAATGGGGAAAAACAAATCACCAGGAACAGATGACATTCCAATCGAACTACTACAACTCACACTGACAGAATCAACTCCAATCTTAACCAACATATGTCAACAGATATGGAAAACAAAACAGTGGCCAATGGATTTGAAACGATCAATTTACATCTACATCCACAAGAAAGGAGACACAAAAGACTGCAGCAACTGTAGGACCATAGCGCTAATCTCCCAAGCAAAATCATGCTCAAAATTCTGCAACATAGATTCCAACCATACATGGAGAGAGAAATTCAAGAGGTCCAAGCAGGATTCAGAAGAGGAAGAGGCACTAGGGATCACATTGCAAACATACGATGGATCGCACCAAGGAATTCCAAAAGAAAATCAGCATGTGCTTTATAGACTATAGCAAAGCCTTTGACTGTATAGATCAGGGGTAGGCAACCTAAGGCCCAGGGGCCGGATGTGGCCCCCCGAGGCCTTTGGACTGGCCCTAGGCCAGTCTTGCCGCCGCCGCCTGCCATGATGATATTGATTATTGTTGTTATTACTTGTTCTTGGGGTTTTCTTGGCAAAATCTCCACAGGGAGATTTGCCATGGCTTTTCTGGGGCTGAGAGAGAATTAAATATTTTTTATTTAATTTTTTAATTAAAAATTTTATTTATTTATTTATTTATTTATTTATTTATTTTTGGTGCTTTGGCCCCCCAATTGTCTGAGGGACAGCAACCCGGCCCCCGGCTCAAAAAGGTTGCCTACCCCTGGTATAGATAATGGACGTTATCACACGCGGCGGCAAGAAAGCGGCATGGAATCAATCCAGAACCATACCGGAATAGACCCTGTAGCTTCAGACAAGAAAGCAGCATCATTCCGGTATGGTTCTGGTTGCAGCAGATGTAATTCCTCAAAAAAAGAGGAATTGCAAAGAACAGGGATGATGCCTCAATGCGCCGGGGATGGCACTGGATGGGGTGGGGTTTGCTGCAACGTCGTTTGAACACAGGGGCAAAGGATCCGGAATGGGACGGGGATGGGACGGGGATGGCACTGGATGGGGTGGGGTTTGCTGCGATGTTGTTTGAACACAGGGGCAAAGGATCCGGAATGGGACGGGGATGAGCCGAGGATGGGACTGCTTTAGACCTCGTGTGATAACATCCAATGAAATGCTGTGAAATGCCCTTAGACATGGGAGGTCAATATATCCGATAGTCCTGATGAGGAATCTGTACCTAGGACAAGAGGCAACCCTTAGAACAGAACATGGAGAAATAGAATGGTTCCCAATTGGCAAAGGAGTCAGACAATGATGCATCCTTTCACCCTATCTTTTCAACTTGTATGCAGAACATATTATACGAAGAGCTGGCTTGGACATAGAAGGAGGAGGAGTGAAAATAGGAGGAAAGAACATCTACAATCTAAGATATGCAGATGACACCATAATACTAGCAGAAAACATTGGAGACCTAGAAGAACTACTGAGAAAGGTCAAAGAAGAAAGTGCAAAGGTAGGATTACTGTTGAACATAAAGAAAACAAAAATAAGGACCACAGAGGATCTTCACAAGTTCAAACTAGACACTAGACAATGAGGAAATAGAAATAGTAAAAGAGTTCCTATACCTAGGATCAAACATAGATCAGAACAGGGACTACAGTCAAGAAATCAGAAGAAGACTAAGAATAGGGAGGGCAGCTATGAAAGAACTAGAAAAGGTCCTGAAGAGCAAAAATATACAACTAAGTACAAAAGTCAAAATTGTACAAGGCATTGTATTCCCCATTACCATGTATGGATGCGAGAGCTGGACAGTTAAGAAAATGGACAGGAAAAAAATAAATTCATTTGAGATGTGGTGCTGGAGAAGAGTGCTGAAGATACTATGGACAGCAAAAAGAACAAATAGGTAGGTCCTAGAACAGATCAAGCCTGAATTTTCCCTGGAGGCAAAGATGACTAAACTGAGGCTGTCCTACTTTGGTCACATCATGAGAAGACATGACTCATTAGAAAAGATAATAATGTTGAGGAAAGTAGAAGGAACTAGGAAGAGAGGAAGACCACATGCTAGATGGATAGATTCATGGCCATGAATCTGCAGAACCTGGGAAGAGTAATGGAGCATGGAGGGTCTTGGAGATGTCTCATCCACAGGGTCGCCATGAGTCGAGAAGGTAGTTAACAACAAACACTATTCCTGCAAGCTTGACCTACACATCTGTATTCTTCCTTGGTGATTCTTCCTTCCTTCCATTCCTTCCACACACAGAGAACATATGCATATAAGATAAACACAGATAACCCGAAAGGGGCTCAGGAAAAAAAACCAACTGCGTGTATTTGAAATGGTATCTATCCAAGGAAAAGGGTCTTGTTAATGATGTAGATTTTGAGGAGAAGAAAGATGAGTGGCTCCAAGGATGGACTTCTCTACAGATCCCTGGGCTTGCTAGTAGAAAATGAGTTGGGAACAAATTCTCTGTCCTTGCACTTCCTCTTGGTTACAAACTTTTCTTCATGACTATATTTTAGAGTTTATGTGTACGCTAGGGATGTGTAGAGGCAGCTGGCTCATTCTTTTCAGAGTAAGATCTTGGAATTATCATTGCTGGTTGTTATTACTATGAAATTGCTTCTTTCTTGGATTATAAAGTTGGAAGATACCCCAAGGATTATCTGGTCTATTGATCAGAGCTTTCTACCAATGAACATTTTGGTTCATCCAGTCCAGGGGTGTTGACTCCAACCAGCAGCCAATGGTTCTCCAAGCAGCCTTCCTTGCAAGCCATCCCTGGAGATCCCTGGTCCTCCTCCTGGGAAGGTCTCTGTCCAAGTATTAACAAGTCTTGATCCTGCTACAGTTCTGGTGAGATTGGCTATGTTCAAAGTGGTACAGCACTCGCTTACAGATCCTACGAAGCTGCCCTTACAAAGGAGTCAAATCCTTTGTCCCTCTATCCCAGTATGGCAACCTGTGACCAGTAGCAGACTGGGCTGTCCAGAATTCTGGACAGAATTCTTTCCTAGACAGACATGGAGATTTCTGGTCTCCCTTTCCTGGTGGTTTCCCATGCCAGTAGTAGCAGTAGTAACCCTTCTGAAAACTGATGAAATGTGGTGCATTCAAGGTGGCACAGTGGTCCCGGGGGTGTAGTTTTAGGGGGAGTCCAAAATAAGGGCATTGACCTCCCAGATGCAAACTCCGTCATCCTCAAATGAAATTCTCCTCCAGTCCCCAAACTTCTAGAAATCCAGTAACTTAAACATTCTGTTGAAATACAGTTTTGGCATCCAAAGAAAAGAGACAGGCAAACACAGTAAAGAAAAGAGTTTGGTGTGTGGATGGTTTTCAACATCTCATTCCTTGCAATGCTAGAAATTTAGGGATTGTAGGAAAAATTCATAGCTACTCGGCAGTGGCCTTACAATGACTGCTACCAGTTGCTACTCAGCATAGGAGTTTATCACACGGGGGAAATCCCATGCAGAAACAGGATTTAAAAGGTGAGGGAAACCCGCAAAAGTGGTTGGATTTTTACACACATCGCAATTAAAATGGGGTTAACCCAAACGGAAAGTAGTCAGAAACTACTTCTTTTTACTTTCGGGATTTTCCAAAAGTAAAAAGAAGCAGTTTCTGACTACTTTCCGTTTGGGTTAACCCCATTCTAACAACAATGTCGTCTGAAAATCTAACCACTTTTGCGGTCCCCCCCCCCCAATTTAAAGCCCCGTTTCCTCACGGGATTTCCCCCGTGTGATAAACTCCTATGTGTCTAAACTGTGGTGAACCTTACAGTGGTGTGCAATGGCAATGTGCAAAGTTCAGGAACATTTAAGCATGCTACTTGCAGACTT
Source organism: Phrynosoma blainvillii (assembly GCA_026167975.1). Lineage (NCBI taxonomy): Eukaryota > Metazoa > Chordata > Lepidosauria > Squamata > Phrynosomatidae > Phrynosoma > Phrynosoma blainvillii. The sequence goes on from JANUYF010000009.1 coordinate 10,896,538, forward strand.
GTCCCCATTTGGAGAATTGCTGTAATGTTGGGAAACATTATTGAGAGAAGTGTTCTATGAGTTGCTGCAGCCCATCTCCTAGCTTGCAAGAAAATCATAAAACTCTTCTGTTTTCCCCAGAAGAGGGCATGATTTCTCCACTTTCCATTTGGCTACTCTCAGCTTTCTGTTTCCTGTGAAATGTCCTGCCTGGTTCTCATTTCTTCTGCCATTTCCAGAGAAGTTCCATTCAAAACCAAAGGTTGCATGCTATCCCACCCCACCCCAAGCCTCCATCCTTTCACTGCCTTTTCCTCCATGATGTTAACCAAATTTCCAGTTTATTGTCTGGGAAGTAAACAAGAAATTTTAAATCTTGGAAGGTCCAAATCTGACTGGTTCTTTGCAGGGAACGTGGCTTGTTTGAAGGGCTAGGCTTTGGAACACCACCATTTCTTCCTTGCCAGAGGAGGCTGATGCCTGGATTATTATTCCTCCCATTGACATGCCTTTCCATCCTCTCAGCAACTGGGAAGAGATAAAAATGGACCTTCTCGTCGTCATGTCAAGCTTGTAGGCAGCCTACTTTGTAATATGAGGTCCACTTGCCCCTGGTTCCTCTCTCTGGCCTGGTGCCAATGTTATTTCATTATGTACAGGATGCAGTGTTGAAGGGAAGACACTCTGCACATGCTTAGGTGCATTATCCTCTTTACCTATATATATTCGTACATCATATTAGCATCTTATACCATGCACTTACATTCTTTATAGTACAGCTTCTTCCTCTTAATGAACTTATTTTTGTAGGTACTCTAACATCAATGTCACATTATATAATCACAATCATCCATCATATCTCATACATCAATAAAATCTAAGTCCAATTCCTAACCTTTCCACTTTGGGGCTGTTTGCATCTAAGACTGCCTCTCTGTCTGTGCTCTCTTTCTGATCCATCTGCTTCCCCACTGAAATGTTAAATTATTAGTTAGTCTTCTCTTCTCTTAACTCGCCCAAACTTTACTCTCAGTCTTGAAAATTTGTTGTTCCTAACCTGCCCCATTTATTTCCCCATAATGATGTTACATATTTCCTTCTATTTTTCAATTATTTGTTGTCTAATATTACTATCCATTTGTTCATTTCTCAAGTAACGTTAAGAGCCAGTCTCCAAACCTTTTCACAAAGTGGTTTGGCCAGTTCTTTCCTCTGAAATGTATCCTACAGTACCTGATATTCCTTGGTGGTCTCCCATCCTAGCACTAACCAGGGATGACCCTGCTTAGCTTCCAAGATCAGATAGGATTGGATGCAATCAGGGTTCTTTGGCTCACCATTGCCTTCAAGTCACCTGTTGACTTGTGGAGACCCCATGAATTTAATAGGGTTTCCCTTAGGCAAATAATTTTTGAGAAAATCTATGCATAGCATTAAAAGAGAAAGGAAAATGTCCTTCGGAGCAGCATCACCTTCTGTCCCCAACTCCCAAATGCCATAGAATAGAAGTATTTGTTGTTGTTGTTGTTGTTGTTGTTGTTGTTGTTGTTGTGTGCCTGCAGTTTTCTAGACAAAATTTGTTCAGAAGAGGGTTTTTTTCTGTGGATACTGATTTTGCATTTCTATTGGTTTTGCTACTGCCAAGTAGAGAAGAAGCTACTACAGAATCCTAAAGCAATGCATTTATGAAACAGATTCCACCAGAGTCTTGTTATTCCTAAAGCATCTGTTATCTCCTTTTAAGAAGGGTATATTTTGCCTCCATCTCACATAATGCAACATACGCAACTTACCTGGGCCTCGTTCCCACTGTGATTTAAAATGAACTGCTGATCGGATTATATGTCTGTTGTTCCCACTTGAAACCAGTTCCAAACTGACTGCACTTGGTTTCAATAGCAATGAAGCGAGGCAAATGCAAAAGAACCGCTCTTTCCTGACACTAGTCTTTTGGTGGTTCTTTTAAAAAGAAGCGATTAGCGAGTGTGTTCAGCAAGTGGGAACGATCGCATCAAACTGAAGGGGAGGATTACTGGGGCAGAGGGTTGGCACATCCCTCACCAGTTTTTGGGGAAATCTGCCATTTCCCCCCCCTCCCCTTTCATAGGACCCGTCCTATATTCCAACCTTCTGTCCAGGAGGAATTTCAAAATGCCCTCCATTCTGATCTTGACTAGGAAGCATGTCCTCCAAGTCCTGCAAGGCTGGGAGGGCACCACTTCAACTCCCCATGTCCTCTAAGTCCTGCAAGGCTGGGAGGGCAGCACCTCACCCAGGGGAGAGTCCTCCATATGACACCCATGACTTGCATGCATCCCAGGGGAGAGTCCTCCATATGACATCCATGGCTCAGGCATCCCAGGGGAGATCCTCCATATGACACCCGTGGCTGAAGCATCCCAGGGGACTTGGAGGACATGGGGGGTTGAAGTGATGCCCTCACAGCCTTGCAGACTTGGAGGACATGGGGAGTACTTCCAATTTTTGTGTTCTATTCTCCAATAATCAGTTTGACATCTTGTGTTGGTGTGCTATTAATAGCAATAGTAGCTTCATTTCTCTACCGCTTCATACTGCGCTATGCAGTCTCTAAGCAGTTTCCAACTGTAAGCTAATTGCCCCCAACAAGCTGGGTACTCATTTGAGTGACCTCAGAAGGATGCAAGCCTGAGTCAAGCCTGAGCCCTGGCTGTCAATTTCTTCCTGTACTCCTTCATAGAATCTATCAATTTCTTCCTGTTCTGCCTCCGTGGTTGGTGCATATACTTGGATTATGGTGATATTCATAGGTTTACCATGGAGTGTTACTGAAATGATTCTGTCTGATTTTGCATTGTGTCCTCTGACTGCTTTTGCCACATCTTTTCCTAGTATGAAAGCTACCCCATTTCTTCTTGTCTTTTCATTGCCTGAGTAGAACACTGTGTGGTTATTTGATTCAAAGTGGTCCATTCCTGGCCATTTTAACTCATTCACCCCCAGTACTGCTGTGTTCCTGCATTCCATCTCCATTTTTATTATGCCTAGCTTTCCTTGGCTCATGCTCCTCACATTCCACATTCCTGTTTTATGTGTAACACTGCTTTGGATGCAATTTACCTTCCTAAGGGTGTCTGCTATTTGTGTTGACTTCTTTCTTGTGCCCTTTGCTAATCTTGCAAATGTGATATCCCTTTATCTCCCTCTCCTTGATTTTCTGTTAATGCTCTGATCCTGTCTGTGTCTCACTTGGGATGTCTCATCATAGGGTTTACTAGGTGATGCAGTTACAGAAGGAGGTCTACCTACACTTCCTTGTGTGCAGTGCCAACCAAAATGCTAGCTATGGTGTCACTACAATTCATTCCTGTCAGTGACACCCACCACCACTGCTGCTGCCCAGTAGTTGTTTGTCTCCCTATATTATTCCTCCCATTGTTTGTTTGCTTTCCTATCCATCCCCTTATGTCTCCCTGGGTTTCCCTCCTTCCCTTCCCCTGTGTCCTTCCTCCTTTAGTCCATCCCCACCCCCTCCTTCCTTAGTTTCTTCACTTCTTTCTCTGTGGTTGGGGGAGGGCAGAGATGGCTGGTTGCCTTCTTCCTTCTTCCACTCGTCTGCCTGATCCTCCGGTGGCACTCTGTTCTCCGGCTCAGCGGGGGGCAGAGAATGGGCAGAGTTGGTGCTTTGCCCCTCTCTCTCCTGCCTCTCCGATGGTCCTCTTTGTCCTCCTGCTCAGCTGGGGGGCTGGGCTGGATTCAAGCCTTCTTCCCACCTCTCAGTTGTTTTAGGTGCTCCTTCAGGAATGGGAGGGGGGACGCCAAGCTACAGGGATATTTTTATTAAACATATTATATTGCTTTTGCTGAAACACTGCCCACGTTTTTTTATAGATAGTCATTTTGTACTGAACCCAATAGATACATTAGTAAAGAACACAGACTATTTCATGTTAGAAGCCATGATATGTGCCTTCCTCTGAGGCTGAAAGAGTTCATTGCTTGAAGATTTTCTGTTCTCATAGACTTTCTGTTGATTTTTTAAGCTTCTTTTTCCTCGTAAGGGGGCAAATTGGAGTTTCGTTACACCATTTGCTTCTATATTCACTAAAGCTTCAGCAATTGTTGTAAATTGTTGTAAACAAACCATTACATTTGAGAAGATTACCAAGGCGATATAGAAGCCACTCCAACATTATTATATAGGAGCCAGCTACGGGAAATGAGACCTTCATCGGAGATGACATACATCAACAAAAGTAATTCCTGTCCAAAGGCATTTACAGCCTCTGCGACCTGGATCCTTGGTAGCCATTGTTGCCTCCTTGGTATCCATGGAGGAACTCAGCCTCTGTTTAAAAGCCCCTCTTTCTCAAAACTGCACCGCCCTGTGGCTTAGATTGATTTATATGAAATCCATTTCTCTTAAAGAATACATTTCCACCAGTTGTTAAATTGCCATGTATAATTCTTACTCTGCAATTGATGGGAGAGAAAGCAGGAGCGCTCCCACTCAGAGAGCTTCGGAGGCTGAGTGGCAGAAAGAGGGGGGACAGCTCCTTCCCTCCCCTTGCCTTCTCTTCTTCTGACTGTGAGCGCCAGTGTTTTAAAGGAACAGGGAAGAATAAATGCAGCATAGCCTGTTTCTGCCAAATGCAGAGTTTGGGCAGCAGTGGTGTCACCTTCCCTTTGGGCGTCACCTGGTGTGGTCCGCACCCCCCGCACCCCTCCCAGTGACACTACTGCAGCCTACTACAGTATTTTGGGGTCTTTTTTAAAAAATATATATATGCCCAAACACTGGAGGAATCAAGGCTTTTTTTTAAAAAAATGCTGGTTGGTGTTGGCTTGTAAGAAGGCTGGGTTTTTTGTTTTGTTTTTGCCTTACTGGTGTTTAGGTCTTTCTGATTTGTCTTTTTCTTTTCCTTTTTCAGAGGCTTTGCTTGCAAGGTTGCGTTCTTACTCCTCTCTTAATCTTTGGTTTTTTGTGTTAAGGAAAATGCAACATGGGACATACAGTAATAGAAATAAAATATGTATGTGATAATCACAGTGACTAAGCAGGAACAATCATGAAGCTACACAGGTGAAAAGGATAATGTAATTTGGAAGCCTTGAGAGACAAGGACAAAGTTATAGAATGTATATTGAAAACACCTGTTATAGATTGCAAACACCTGAGATTCATTAAGTAGTCAAGGTAAAATGATGAAATATTTGGGTTGGTCTTAAGTATGGGATGATCTATGTAAACCAATCAAAATGAATGTACACGCCCACTGGGTGGAAACTGACTAGTGGGTGGTGACTAACAATGGCTATAAGTGCAATGTTTGCCAATGCATATTGTGGTGTAGTGTGGAGTAGTTTTGGAGATATTGTGAAGTGTAGAGATTGTGATTTGTAGGGCATATAGTATTTATATATAGTAGAATAAAGTAGATCTTTTATATAAGCCTACTGAGTTGTCTGGCGTCTTGAGGGAAGATACAAGAACCAGAAGAATCCTGGAGAAGTTTGGAGACATCTCAGGAAGAAGAGTGAGAAGGCTTGGAGAGTTTGTCAGGGTCTTCAGCCTATTCTCTGAAACTCTGCTGCTTGGGAAAGAAGCATCAACCACTGATCAAAGCTGGTCAGCTCTGCTGCATAACAAGGTGGGGAGTTAGAGCCAGAGGTGAAGAGCTACAACTCCCATCATCCCTGACATTTTGTTACTCATCCCCCTTGGAAGAATGGGGGCAGGCACAGGCTGGAAAGCATAGGCTGGGGAGGCAAGGCCGGAAGAGCTCACTGAGTTGGGGAAGATGGCTGCTGCTATGGCCTCCTCCTTTTTGACCCCTCTGCAGTTCCCAATTGGATTTCCTTTCTTAAAAGGGATTTCTTTTGAAATCTTCAAACAGGAAGGATTTGGGGCAAAAGCTTTTGGTGCTGAGTGGGAAAAATTGCACTTCTCATCCCCCCAGACCTTGGACGTTATCACACGGGGAGTCGCGGGGAGAAAGTGGAAATAAACCGGACAAGCGGAAGACTTTAATTTATGGGATTTGTCCCGTTCCGCCTCGTCTGATAACTAAATTCGAATTTAAAAGGGGGTTAATTTGAACAAAAACCTGATCTTTTCATTAAATTCATTAAATTTCCAAAAGCCCTGGATCAAAAGCTCCCCCACACTTGCTAAACATCATCCTCTGATTTAGGGCTCTTTCATGTTTCAATGTGCACATTTCTGTCAAACACTGAAGCTTCATGTCTACCCTTGCAATTTAGGGAGGGGCATTTGGGATTCTCTAGCCAGTGTGGCATAGTGGTTTGAGCTCTCAACACCAGGGTTCGAACCCTGACTCGGCCATGGAAAACCACTAGGTGACCTTGGGCAAGTCACGCTGTCTCAGTCTCAGGGGATGGCCGTGGCAGAACCTCTCTGAAGAATCTTGCCAAGAAAACCCCATGAACCAAATAATACACACAAATATTTAGAATTTTCAGCCAGAGAGCACTTAGGCCTTACTAAACTACAAACTCCAGAACTCCATAGGAGGCAGCCTTAGCCATTAAAGTGGAATAATAGCACTATAACAGTGTAGTGTGATATTGACCTTAATCCCGTCTCCCACTGTCAATTCCCTTTTCCTTATGGTTCGTGTCTTATTTAGACTGTAAGCTTGAGGACAGGGAACTGTCAAATTAATGATTTGTAAGCCACCCTGAGAGACTTTTTATCTGAAGGGAAGGGTATAATTACGCTAAATATATCAATAATGTTGCTGAGCAATGAAAATGTGTTCTCAAGTCAGGAGCCCACAAGATATTTACTAGTATCCACACATGCTTATAGTAAGTTATATTGTCGCTAAAGGAAAGAGAACCAACTTTTATAAATCTTCTGTGCCTGAGATCTCACATTAAATCCGAGAAAACTTTCCTTATAGGAGTTAAAGCAGAGCGCCCTCTAACCTAACATCATCCAGTACATCCCTCAGATTAAGCTTAACGTATTTTATTACTAGAACAAAAAATTATAAAAAACTACCTCTACTATAATTATTACTCCCTAATAATTCTTTTCAAATTAGGTAACACAAACAGCAAATTACATATCCAGAATTTTTTTTTAACAACCCTGCTTCTTAATATAACATTATTCATAAGAAACTCCATAATTTTGGCTTCATCTATTGCCTTCCCATATATTCTTGTAAGGGTTTCCATATCCTATTGTTCCTCTCTCGGTCTTGTCCTCTTAATAAGCTCGTAAGTTCGTCCATCTGCTGTAATTCACACAGTTTCTTTAGCCAACAATCTATTGTCAGCAGTTCTTCCGATTTCCAGTAACTGGCCAAAACAATTCTGGCACTTGTAGTCATATAAAATAATAATTTCCCGTGAGCCTTCTCTAAATCTGTCTTATCATACATACTCAGTAAATATAATTTGGGATCAAAATCAATATGCCAATTTAAAATAGCTTCAATAACCCTGTGAATTTTTTCCCAATATTTCGTTACTTTTTTGCATCTCCACCAAATGTGCATATATAAACCAATTTCTTTCTTACACCTCCAACATTTATCAGAGGTACCTTTAATTTTTTTCCTATTCTTGCTGGAGTGAGATGCCATCTAAATTGCATCTTGATGTGGTTTTCTCTTAGATTGTAACAGGCTGTATATTTAAGTCTATCGGACCAAATTTTTTCCCATTGGTCAAGTGAGATATTACAATTAAGGTCTTGTGCCCACTTAATCATAGGTTCCGTTATTAGGTCTACTTCCATTTCAAAGTCCATCAGCACTTCATAAAACATTCTAATTTTATGACTATTGTCATCAAACACAATTTTATCTAATGTATTATACCTGCTCTTAATACCTATTGTCTTTTGGTCACAAAGATATCTAGTCCTCAATTGCCTATATAAAAGCCAAACACAAGAGAAACCTTCAGCAATTAATTGTTGATGGTCTTTAAACTTCATAATTTGGTTTATTGAATTCCTTTCTAAAAGATCTTCATACGTGACCCATTTCTTATCTTTAAGGACCTCTCTCTGATGAAAAGCTTCATGTATTGATGTCCAACTAGGAAGCTTGGGACAAATTCTCACTTTATACTTGATCCATATATTTAATAGAGATTTCCGGATGAAATGGTTGCCAAAATCATAATGGATTTTATACTTTTCATAAAAAAGGTAGCCATGCCATCCGAATCTCGGATTTAATGTGAGATCTAAGTCCGGGTTCAGGAAGTTATTTTGTGTGTGTGTGTGTGTGTGTGTGTGTGGTTTTTTTTTTCTTTTCGGTATCTTTGTATTTTATGTAGGGAATGTATAGAAAGTAATTAAATGTGGTGAGGGAGCGTGGTAGGTTAATTTATTTTTGTCGTTATATGTTGTTGTGTGTTGTATGTGATTGTATGTATCTATGGACCTTATCACACGCGGGGCTCGAAGCGGCAAAAAAGCGATATAAGAATCAATCCAGAACTATACCGGTAGAAACCCCACAATACGGAAATGGCCATCAGACACAACTAGCATCATCGCGCAATTAACGAAAGCGCGATGAAGCGCTCCCCGGGAACCGTATTTGCTGTTCACACACAAGTGAAACCTAGATTGCCTTAACGCAGAGAGGACCATGTTTACCCGTTCTGTTTGTTGCCAGATCCAAACAGGAAGTACACGTCATAAGATGCTTCCTCGCAGACCCATGGGAAATCACGCTGGGAACCATGGGGCATGACGGGGAAATGCTCCACGATACATATTTGGTGATCAGACATACGGCGAAAACGCAATGATTGCGCTATCATTCTGGTTGCGCAATTGCAATTCCCCAAGAAACCGGCATTCAAAAGAACGGGGATGATGCCGCATTGGGACGGGGTTGTGACGGGGTTCTGTGTGACGTCGTGTGAACACATGGAAAAATAAAGCACAATAGGATGGGATTTAGTGTGGATTCTGTCTCCTTTAGACCCCGTGTGATAACGTCCTATGTGCTGTATTGTGTTTTTTTTCTGGAATATTTTAACTAATAAAAATTATTTTAAAAAAAATCTTCTGTGCCTGGTCATTTGAACCTTTAAAAAAAGCAAAACTTAAGTGTCAACAGGCTTCAATGAAGGAGCGTTTTGCAATCTCTCCTCTGCGGACGTTTTGTCCTTCCTCTTAGGAATATAGCTCATTATTTACAACTTGCAATACAGTATATATTTACAACGTGTAATACACTGTAAAAGCAATGCGGCTGTTGCCTAAATAATAATAATAATAATAATAATAATAATAATAAAATGGAAAATACCATCTTTCCACTCATTTCCTCCAAGGCTAGAACTGTTTTGTAGGGATGTTCTCAGATTCGCTGGCGAAAAGATGGTTCTCTCTGGTGAGACCACTGACAGTTTCAGGATTCAGAAAAACCAATGAAAACTTCTTTTCATCATTCTCTGCTCCTTCTCCTTTCTCACATGCAAATTCAATCAATAACTCATGGGCTCCTGAGACAGATTGGGCTCTGCCAGCATCTGATAAAATAGCCTGATTTGACAAACAGGTAATCTTCAACTGTCCGTCACACACTAAGAAATCATGAGTAATTATGTGCTTTCTGCCAAGGAAAGACACTGTGGAAGACTGTGGAGGAAGAGAAGCAGAACAGAACTAGGAGACCTCTGACAGGAAAAGAGGGATCGGCCACTAGAAATTCATGGAGGAACAAGTGCCTTCAGCACTCAGTCAGGAGCAGTACTCTGACCTCAGCACCATTAGGCCTAAAGTTCAACATTTATTTTTATAGCAATAGCAATAGCAATAGCAGCTTCATTTATATACTGCTTCATACCACTCTAAGCTCTAAGTGGTTTACAACTGTAAGTGAATTGCCCCCATCAAGCTGGGTACTCATTTCAGTGACCTCGGAAGGATGCAAGGCTGAGTTGATCCTGAGCCCCTGGCTGGGATTGAACTCACAACCTTGTGGTTTGTGACTGAGTGGCTGCAGTATAGGCATTTAACCACTGCACCACCAGGACTCCTATTCCATTTAGGCAGGGGGCTGGATTAGATGGCCCTTGCTGTCCTTTCCAACTTAATGATTCTATGATTCTTAACCAGCATGGCCAATGGCTATACTGGCCAAAGGAGGCAGAGTTGTGCAAAAGAGAAAGGGAACGTTTCAAAGGGCATGGAAACATGCTATGTTTCATTGAGACCTTGCTGGAAGAGTTTCAGCAAGGAGGTGTAAACTTCGCAACACTCCCTCTCTTGCCCAATAACAAGTGAGCCACTTGGAAGTTTTTGCAATGAATTAGCAGTGGGCATCCAGACGCGGCCAGAGGCAACTTCTCCAAAGCAGCAATATGGTGGTGAAGAATTTGTCGAAAACGGGAAGAGAGATGATGAGGGAGCGATTCAAAGTTTTCTCCCTGTGAACTACGTCTCTGGTGCCAACTACGGGGAAGTGGTTTTCAACTACTGAAGTCAAAAGAGGCCATTTTCATGGAACGTAGCAACTGTTTGAATATTTTAGATGGAACCAAACAGCCAGGACTTATTACTCAGAGTTGCCACTCAGTGTGAAAGATCTTGTAATTTGACTTCTTGGAAGTGAAAGCTTGCAGCTAAGCTACCAGAAGCCCTGGGTATCCATATTGTATTATTAAAGATCATTCATTTCATAAACATGAATTAAAGCTGGGATGATGCAAATGTCTCCAGGCAGGGGTGCTTTATAGAAGCTGATTCCTTCTTTTTAATGGGAAGTACAAATGACTAAGGGCTGAAACAGGCTGCAGTTTCTCGTGACACCAGAGCTCTATAACAGAGGGAGAATGCAGACAGGCAGGAAATGGAGGATCGAGGCCGAGGCTGCCAGATGCGTTGGTCCCAATCCTTGCTTTTGCAGCCTGAAAAAGGAGCTCCAAAATGCCGCTCCTTTCACAGGTGGCAAAAAGGGCGCCTGAAGAGCTGCTGCACGGATCTTTTACGCCTCTTCTGGCGCAGTGCGTTAAGACGCTGCACCATGATGACGTCTTCAGCGTGGGGTCTTTCCCTGCCTCCAAGACGCTGCAAAGCGCCGTATGTAGGAGACCAATGAAGGCTAAATGTCTCACAAAACCACAGTTCCCACAATTCCCTAGCATTGATCCAGGGCAGTTCAAGCGGTTTCAAGATGGATTATTTCTGCAGTCTGTTTCGGTCCTAAGTGAGGGATATGTGGGCAGGCAAGCGAGGAAGAAATTTTGCAGCCTGATAGATAGTTTCCTTTCCTTGCCGTGTGTGTGTGTGTCTTGTTGGCCAGGCTGTTTAAAAACGTTTCCTTTTTATGAAATAAACCTAGTGTGAAAATACAGGGATTAAAACAACAAAAAAGTTAACATTTATTTAATTCCCGCTGCCACTGCTCTGGCCTTCCAGGGAGAGAAAAGCAGCCAGGCACAGGTCCAGTGGTGTGGTCAGACCTATTGATTCAATTGAGGGCTGATGCGGCAGATCGGGGCTGCGGCCCCAATCCTCCTTTTTGCCACCCCCAAAAGAGTGGTCAAAAAGCTGCCCTTAGAGCGGCAGTGGCGGCTGTTTTGCATCCCTTTGGTCAGCGTGTCTGCATCCCCCTCAGATGAGCCTACCTTGCAGGGTTCAGAGGCAGCAGAGAACAGGCTTTTCCCTTTCTCTCTGTGGTAGCCTTCCACATTTACAGCTTTGATTATTCAGTTTTTAGTAATATGTTCTCTCTAGGAATCTCTAGGTCCTCCAACACAACACTGCTGGAAATTGACCATAAAGTTATGCAGGAGGGCTTGGAGATTACTGGAGAAAACACTTCTCTAGGCATTTGTAGGTCCTCCTGCATGAGTCTATGGTTAATGTCTGGCAGATGTTGACCATAGCATTGTGCCGGAAGACCTAGAGATTCCTAGAAAGGCATTCTCTCATGTTAAAAACATAGTGTGTGTTTTTTATTTGCTGTATGGTTGCCATGGCCCTGATCCGTCGCTCCCAGGGGTGGCTCTGTGCTGCCCCTTTCGGGCCGTCTGCATTGGCCCTTTGAAAAATATGAAAAAGACTGGAATTATGTAGTAGTATTTTTGTCTCAAAAAGGAGGACAATTAACAGTAGAAGGTCTCACAGAATGACGAAGTTATAACAATGTTAGACAAAATTATATAGACCAGGGAAAAAAAGTTATTTAGAATTTAGTAGAATGATATGTAGCAAACACGTTAGAAGGTATCATATAAAAGATTACAAATGAAATAATAACAATCAAATCTGTAAGATAGGAAGGATAGGTTGTATAAATCAGGGGTAGGCAACCTAAGACCCGAGGGCCAGATGCGCCCCCCCCGAGACCTTTGGACTGGCCCCAGGCCAGTCCTGCCACCGCCCCCCGCCGCCACCAGCCATGATGATATTGATTATTGTTGTTATTACCTGTTCTTGGGGTTTTCTTGGCAAAATCTCCACAGGATTTTGCCATGGCTTTTCTGGGGCCTAGAGAGTGTGCATGCATATTTTTTTAATTTTTAATTTTTTTTAAAAAAATATTTTTATATTTATTTACCATATTTTTCGGCATATTAGACGCACATTTTCTTCCCCAAAATGGCGGTGGGGAAGTTGGTGCGTCTAATAGGCCGAATGTAGCTCCCCTCCGAGGCCGCCGCGCGTCCTCGGTGGTTCAATGGGCTGCTCCTGGGATCGGAGGCCGAGCAGCCCATTGAACCACTGAGGACGCAGGGGGAAGGAGCGTTGCTTTCCCTGGGACCATGCTGGGGTCGGAGGACCCCTCCGACCCCAGGATCACCCCAAGGAAAAAACCGTTGCTTTCCATGGGGCAATGCTGGAGTCGGAGGACGCCTCTGACTCCAGCATCGCCCCATGGAAAGCTTCCTTGGGGCAATCCTGGGGTCGGAGGACTCCTCCGACCCCAGGATCACCCCAAGGAAAAAACCGTTGCTTTCCATGGGGCAATGCTGGAGTTGGAGGACGCCTCTGACTCCAGCATCGCCCCGTGGAAAGCTTCCTTGGGGCGATCCTGGGGTCGGAGGGCGCCTCCAACCCCAGCATTGCCCCAAGGAAAGCAACGTTGCTTTCCTTGGGCGGATGCTTGGGTCGGAGGACGCCTCCGACCCAGGCATCCACCCAAGGAAAGCAACCAGGCTTTCCCTGGAGGGATCCTAGGGTCTGAGGCATCCTCCGTGGGTCGGAGGACGCCTCAGACCCCAGGGTCCCTCCAAGGAAAGCCTGGTTGCTTTCCCTGGAGGGATCCTAGGGTCTGAGGCGTCCTCCGTGGGTCGGAGGACGCCTCAGACCCCAGGGTCCCTCCAAGGAAAGCCTGGTTGCTTTCCCTGGAGGGATCCTAGGGTCTGACGCGTCCTCCGTGGGTTGGAGGACGCCTCAGACCCCAGGGTCCCTCCAAGGAAAGCCTGGTTGCTTTCCTTGCAGGGATCCTAGGGTCTGACGCGTCCTCCATGGGTTGGAGGACGCCTCAGAACCCAGGGTCCCTCCAAGGAAAGCCTGGTTGCTTTCCCTGGGTGGATGCCGTGGGTCTGACGCGTCCTCTGTGGGTCGGAGGATGCCTCAAACCCCAGGATCCCTCCAAGGAAAGCCTGGTTGCTTTCCTTGGGCGGATGCCTGGGTCGGAGGCGATCTCTGACTGTATTTTATTAAGAATCTTTTTTTCCTAGATTTTCCTCCTTTAAAATTGGGTGCGTCTTATATGCCGAAAAATATGACATTATTTATTTATTTTTGGTGCATCTTGGCTCCATGTCAGACTGTGCTCTGATCATAGCTCCATCGTTATCCCTTCCCCCCAAAATAAATAAATAAATAAATAAATAAATAAATAATATATGCATGCACACTCTCTCAGCCCCAGAAAAGCCATGGCAAAACCCCTGTGGAGATTTTGCCAAGAAAACCCCAAGAACAAGTAATAACAACAATAATCAATATCATCATGGCGGGCGGTGGCGACGGCGGCAGGACCGGCCTGGGGCCGGTCCAAAGGCCTCGGGGGGACTCATCTGGCCCCTGGGCCTTAGGTTACCTACCCCTGACTTAGACCTTAATTGAAGAAGCTTGTCTCAGTGTCATCCATTGTGGGATCTCTTAGTCCTCTGGTATACACAACGGTACTCCAGTCTCACGGAGTGTTGTTAGGGCCCCACTCTTGCATATTTTGAGCTAATTATAAATTCCCCTAATTAGATCCTTCCTAACAAGTGAGATCCTTCCCAACTCTTGATGCTGAGGACTGAATCATTGACCTTCTTCATGAGAACCATGCAATGTACCAGTGAGTATGGCTTCCTCCCACAGTTCCCCACTGAGACCCCAAAGGCTACAAGTCAGCATTGGTTTACTCAAGAATAAACCTTATTGGGTGCAGTGTGAATAAGGATATGATAATAAATGTATCACTGTCACCTGGAAGTCTACATTGTTCCCAAAGCACATTGTCTTGTGATAAATCTGCCTCTACTCCAAATAAATAAATAAATAAATAATCCACTATCTTGGTATCTGTCCCCTGCCCATCTTTATTTTAGCAGGGACTGACTCCTTTGTAGAGGAGAACTTCATATAGGCTGCGATTCTGTTTGCATTTGTCTGCATGAGTGCAAGCGAAAGAGTGAGAGCATCCATTTTTCGGTCTACAACTCCCGGACTTGCTGAGCTAACATGACCATGGTGTTTTATCAGTGCTTATCCCTATTCATGCTTATGAGATTTTGATTGACTCACAGTCTGGAACGCAGAGCCACTGCCCCTTGGCTTAATCTAATCCCTATCTACCTTCAGGATAAAAATGGGAGACTTGTCGTCTGGGTGGGTCCTATATCCAATCTGTGGGCCTGTCCTTTTTTTTAATTTTCTGGTGGTAGTGGTGGTTATGATAGAGCTCAGAGTAAATGGAGGGTGAGTCACGTTGGCCAGTTTTCTGTTTGTTTTGGAAGCCACCTCCCCATTGCAGAAAGATACGTCACTGGGTCTCGAAACCATTGCCGAGCGGCAGCAACAACATTCATAGCTGCCAAGGGAAAGATTAGGAAGTTAGAAGGCAGGCAGGCTTAGAAGAAGCCCCCTCTTACTCAGGGGGTGCAGAAGAAATCTTGAAAGACTCTATAGGCAAGAATAAGTATAAAAATGAGGCCTTTGGAAACCGATCTATCCGAACCTTGCCTACTTTTATCTCCTGCTAGGCTGTCTGTGTATTCTTGGGGAGGAACTCCATTAGCACAGGTGGACGCTGTGCAGCACCTGGATCTCTCATGTACGCACCTCAGCATAGGGCAGCCTATGGTTGTGTCCTCTTTTACTGGACTCGGTTGAACTGTTTTACAGTTGCTTATACTGTTTGTATTGTTTCCTTCCTTGAGATCTCCAGATATGGTGGGTTCAGAAGAAGATAGAAATACTTTAAATAAATTAAACTTGGCATGGGTAGCCAGGGTGCTAAAGTTAATGGCAGTAGGGCAAGAAGACGGCTGCGCTCATCACAGGCAGGTTGACGATGGGAGCAAAGAGCCCCGTACAACCAAGTTGGTGAAAAATATCCCTGGCTTCTCTCAGGCCTAAAATTGGGGTTTCTGCAATAAAAGATGGTATTATTTTGCTCACGCCAGATGTCCATGTAAATAGTTTCCAATAACCTCTAAATAACATATTTCCAATAATTGGCTGGATATAACAGCAGAA
Organism: Phrynosoma blainvillii; assembly: GCA_026167975.1. Taxonomy (NCBI): domain Eukaryota; kingdom Metazoa; phylum Chordata; class Lepidosauria; order Squamata; family Phrynosomatidae; genus Phrynosoma; species Phrynosoma blainvillii. The sequence continues at coordinate 10,912,202 of JANUYF010000009.1, forward strand.
GAACTTGTAGGATGGATAGGAAACCCCCGAGGAGGTTGTACATGGCCTAAAGGAAAGGATGAGGAACTTGTGGCCCTCCAGATCTCAGTGGGCTCGCAAGGCCCATCAGCCACGATCAGAAAGCCAATGGACCATAGTTTCTGCTACCCTAAAGCCGCTGCCAGAAACACACAAGCATACCCTCTCCAACTTGCTGGAAATGCAGAGAAGCACTGTAGAATTGCTCAGTTGTTGCCTTATTGTGATTATGAAGATTATCGCATTATGTTATAAACTGGCTTACCTGAGCCAGCTTAAAATTAGAAGTGGGTGGCATCCTGATAGTATCAGATGCATTTAGCCACGGAAATCGCCCGGCTCCATCGCCACTCAGAGGGGTGCTCCAGCAGCCATTTTTTCAAGCCAGAAAACTCCCGGCTTCGAAAAGAGGCGCGAGGAGCACACCTTGGAGCGGCGATGGAGCTGGGCTGCACCCGGGTGGCGATTTCCCTGGCTAAATGCATCTGATACTATCAGGATGCCACCCGCTTCTAATTTTAAGCTGGCTCAGGTAAGCCGGTTTTTAACATAATGAAATAGTCTTCTATGATATGGTTAACACAGTCATTTTTCTTGGGTTTGAGGATTTACAAGATTGCCTTTTATGAGACTGGAATCTGTTACCTGGCTAGCACAGATAGATGCTACAAATCTTTTTAGGGACCAATACTGCATCAGAAACAAATTCATGCCATAGATCAAGTGACTGTAATTCCTTGTTACTTCAAACCAGAACTTGAAAAGTTACTTCTTTTAGACTACAGCACTCAGAATCCTTCAACAGCAGGGCCAGTGGCTATACTGGATGAGGGATTCTGAGAGCTGTAGTCCAAAAAAAAAAAAATTACTTTTCCAGCTTTATTTTTGAAATGCCTTATGAGGAGAGACTTAGGGATCTGGGTATGTTTAGCCTGGAGAAGAGAAGGTTAAGAGGTGATATGATAGCCCTGTTTAAGTATTTGAAGGGGTGTCATGTTGAGGATGGAGCACATTTGTTTTCTGTTGCTCTAGAAACTAGGACACGGATCAATGGATGCAAGCAACAGGAAAAGAGATTCCACCTAAACATCGTCCACGCCATTGTATTCTCCATCTCCATGTACAGATGTGAGATCTGGACAGTGAAGAAAGCAGAAAGGGAAAAAAAATCAACTCATTTAAAGAAATGTGGTGCTGGAGAAGAGGATTGAGGATGCCATGGATGGCTAAAAATTCAAACAAATGGGCTCTTGAACAGATCAAGCCCGAGATCTCCCTGGAAGCCAAGATGATCAAACTGAGGCTGTTGTATTTTGGCCAGACCATGAGAAAAAAATGAATTATTAGAAAAGACAATAATGCTGGGAAAGGTAGAAGGCAATGGAAAGATGTGGGAGAGCCAGCACATCTGATAGTCCGGATGAGGAATCTGTATTCTGAACAAGAGGCTACTGTCAGAACAGAAGACGGAGAAACAGAACGGTTCCCAATTGCCAAAGGAGTCAGGCAAGGCTGCATCCTATCACCCTACCTATTCAACTTATATGCAGAACATACTGTAAGGAAAGCAGGCTTGGACATGGAAGAAGGAGGAGTGAAAATAGGAGGAAGGAATATCAACAATCTAGTGCTAGGATATGCAGATGACACCATAAAACTAACAGAAAACCTCACAGGCTTGGAACAACTAGTAACAAAGCCACTCTGGGCCCCACAACAAACTCCCATTCCCAGAATTCCATAACCTTGAGCCAGGGCAGTTAAAGCGATGCCAAACCGGGTTATTTCTCCAGTGTGGATGCAGCCTGAGTAGAGCAGCGGAGGAGAGGAGGTCTTCTCCATGAGTTGGGGTTGACTTGAGAGCAGTTAATAACAACAACAGTCTTCAGGGTAATATGAAATAGAATCTGAAGGACTGACACCGGTAACCATATAAGGCTTTTATTATCATTTCTTTTTTGGATGACTTTATTCTGTTTTATTTTGTTTTTGCTCCTCCTCCTCCTGCAAGTTTTGACATTACCCCATGAATCCAGGTTGCCTTGAAGACAGTTGACAACAACAAGAACAACAGAAAATCTTTAACTATTTCAGTTTCCTCACTGGCTGCATCCGCACCGCAGAAATAATCCAGGTTGACACCACTTTGCCTTGGCTCAGTGCTCTCGAATTCTGGGAACGGTAGTTTTGTGAGACATTGAGCCTTCTCTGTTAGGGAGTGCTGGTGCCACAACAAAACTACTATCCCCAGGATTCCACAGCACTGAGCTAAAGTGGCATCAACCTGGATTATTCCTGCAGCGTGGATGCAGCCTTAGGATCAAAACACACTGCAGAAATAATCCAGTTTGAGACCACTTTAACTGCTCTGGCTCAGTGCTAGGGAATCCTGGGAATTGTAGTTTATTTCGGCATTGGAGCTCTCCGACAGAGAAGGCTCAATGTCTCACAAAACTACACTTCCCAGAGTTCCCTAGCATCGATCCAGGGCAGCTAAAGTGGTCTCAAACTGGATTATTTCTGCAGTGTGTTTAGGTCCTAAAATGGCTATGCCTTTGAATTCTAATTGTACTTTATTGCAGCATTAGAGCTCTCTCTGACAGAGTAGGCAAATAAATGTCTCACAAACACTGTGGTTCACAGAGTACCCTAAGCATTGTTAAAACAGTCTCAAAGTGGATTATTTCTGCAGTCTGCTTTGGACCTTAGTCGAATTTATGTGGACCAGCTCTTCCCAAACTCTGGCCCTCTGGTTTTGGACTTCACCTCCCAGAATCCCAGGCTATTGGCCAATATGGCTGAGGCTTCTGGGAGCTGAAGTCCCAAAAAACCATCTGGAGGACCAGAGTTTGGGGATCACTGCTTTTTAAGAGATTTTGGACTTCACCTCCCAGAATCCCAGGCTATTGGCCAAGACGGCTGAGGCTTCTGGGAACTGAAGTCCAAAAAAAATAAATCTGGAGGGCCAGCGTTTGGGAATCACTGCTCTTTTAGGGATTTTGGACTACACCTCCCAGAACCCCAGGCTATTGGCCAAGACGGCTGAGGCTTCTGGGAACTGAAGTCCAAAAAAAAAAAAAAAATCTGGAGGGCCAGAGTTTGGGACTCACTGCTCTTTAAGGGCTTTTGGACTTCAGCTCCCAGAATCCCAGGCTATTGGCCAAGATGGCTGAGGCTTCTGGGAGCTGAAGTCCAAAAGACTTGTGGAGGGCCAGAGTTTGGGAATGGTGATGGTTCAACTGCTTCTCTTTCTCTTCAGCCGCCTCGCGGCCTACTTCACCTTTAAGCCTTCGGGCCTAAAGGGCGTTGCCTGGAAGCCAGCGGCTCCTCCCCGGGTCAGGGCCAGGGAAGGAAGGCGGCCGCCCTTCTTCCCTCAGACGGGGCCCAGGAGAGCAAGACAGGGGTCCCACAGAAAGGTACCTTTCCCTTCCTTTCCTCTCCTCCTCACCCCCCTCCATGGCACCCATTTTCTCCCCTTCCCTTTCCCCTGGCACTGAGTCCCAAGGAGACCTCCTTCTCTGGAGAACATGCCTGCTGCCTCTGAGCATACGCAGAGTGCCTTTCTCCAGTCCTAGTCAGGGAAGGTGGCCTAGTCTGGACCCTGCTGGTTCTTTGGGGGGGATTGTCTCTAAAGTGGGTTATGAAGGGTTGATTTTAAATGGGGGGTTTAAATGGAAAGTTACTTTTTAAACAGTTAATTTTGCACAATTCATTTTGAACAGTGGGTTTGTGAAGAGTTCCTTTTAAATAGTTAATTTGACAACAGTCGACTTTGAACAGCTGAAACAGGGGTTTAATTTTAAACAGTTCATTTTACGCAGTTCATTTTGAACAGGGGTTTTCTGAAGAGTTGATTTTAAACAATTCATTTTAAACAGGGGTTTATGAAGAGTTAATTTTAAACACTTTTTGCACAATTGATTATAAACAACAGTTGAAACAGTGGTTTTCTGAAGAGTTAATTTTAAACAATTCATTTTGAACAGTGGTTTGTGAAAAGTTAATTTTAAACAGTTAATTTTACACAATTAGTTTTAAACAGTGTTTTCCCCCCCACCAGGGGTTAATTTTATACAGTTAATTTTAAACAATTCATTTTAAACAGTGGTTTGTGAAGAGTTAATTTTACACAAGTTTAAACAGTTGAAACGTTGGTTTTTCTGAATAGTTAATTTTAAAGTAAATTTTAAACTTTTGGACAATTGATTTTAAACAGTTGAAAGAGGGGTTTTCTGAAGAATTAATTTTGCATTTTAATATATAAATGTTTTTAACTTTTAAAAATTGTTTTGTTATTTTTGAAAGCTTTGTCTTTTTAATGCTTTGCCTTGTTTTAACTTGGGCTGTCTTAAAGGTTGTTAGCATCCTTGAGTCTCTATATTGGCAGGGAGGCGGGAAATGAAATAATAAGAATAAGAATAAGAATGGTAGCCAAATAGCCACAAATATGGTTGTTATTCTTGTTGCTTGGTGTGGTGTACCTTCAAGTTGATCCTGACTGATGGCGACCCAGTCACTGGGTTTCCTTGGCAAGATTTGTTCAGAGCGGGTTTGCCATGGCCATCTTCTGAGGCTGAGAGAGTGTGACTTACTCAAGGTCATACCCAGTGTGTTTTCATGGCTGCGCGGGGATTCGAACCCTGATCTCCACAGTCAATAGTCCAAATCTCAAACCACTCCTTCCTTGGAGGTCTTTAAGCAGAGGCTGGATGGCCATCTGTCAGGGATGCCTTGATTGGGAGTTCCTGCATGGCAGAATGGGGTTGGACTGGATGGCCCTTGGGGTCTCTTCCAACTCTATGATTCTATGATTCTATAGTACCATGCTGGCTTTCTGCTGTTATTTAAATCTAAGGCTGCATCCACACTGGAGAAATAATCCAGTTTGACCCCAATCTAACTGCCATGGCTCAAGGCTATGGAATACTGGGAATGGTAGTTTGTTGTAGGAGCGGAGCTCTGGGGCCCACAACAAACTACCATTCCCAGAAATGCCATAGCCTTGAGCCATGGCAGTTAAAGCGGTCTCAAACTGGATGATTTCTTTAACTGCCCTGGCTCAATGCTAGGGAATCCGGGGAACTATAGTTTTGTGAGACATTTAGCCTTTTTTGTCAGAGTTCTGGTACCACAATAAACTATAATTCCCAGGATTTCCTAGCACTGAGCCAGGCAGTTAAAGCAGTCTCAAACTGGATTGTTGCTGCAGTGTGTTTTGGACCTAAGAAGCCTCTGCCTTTGAATTCTAAATATCGTGGGTGCGCGTAGTTTCATCCCATTCTGCAAATTTTGGCGCTGTGGCATTCTGCGCAGGTTCTGGTGGTACAGGTAAGCACTGTTTGAGCATAATCTGGAACCTTTTCAAATCCGCCTTGTTTAGCTGTCCGCTCCTTAGTTCCCAAGACTTGGAGCCTCCACTTTTGCTCTCTCACTCTTACCCCACATTTTGTTCTTTCACCCCAATATCTTACTGACTTTGGATTAGTTTGCGCACAGTGCTTTGTATACAAAATGACATAAACTGGGGTTTGCCAGTGTTTTAGAAATTGTAGTACTTGTACTGTATTGGATTATGTGTGTGTTGGATTATAACTCTGGAGAGCAGGGTTTGAATCCCCGTTTGGCCATGAAAACCTACTGGGTGACCTTTGGCAAGTCACGCTCTCTCAGCCTCAGAGGATGGAAATGGCAACCTCCCTCTGAAGAAACTTGCCAAGAAAACCCTGTGATAGAGGTGCCAAAAAACGTACACTCAACTTGCCTCCGGGTTTAATCCCACCAGGGTTTTTTCCTGAACTAATTTGAAATGTGTAAAAAAAATTGTATTTATTTTATTGATCGAATGGATGCATATGGTGCTTTTCAAGGCAAAATCCTCTCTAGTCAGTTTATAAAGGATAATTTTTGAAAAGATACAGGATGCTTTTGCCCTCATCTGTAACAGTAGATATTCCACGAACTCTGGAGTTGTAGGTGTGGAAATGTCACCTCTGTTGACCTACCCTTAAAGCAGCCCTTGTGTATTGTGTTACATCTTGCAATATAGAAGTTCTTTTCAGGACTAGTTTATGCTCAAAGGCCCTGCTTGTTAACATTGCAAGGGCTGACCAGGACTGACTTGGTGGAAATGCGATCTAGTACTCGCTCATCAGCTGGTAGAAATGTAAGCATCTAGGGGCAACGGCTTGTCTCGACTTTTGCTGATTTGGTTATTCACGGATTTGATTAAAATGTTATCTCTAGAATTCTCTGACTCAGGGCCTTTGCAGACTGCTAAAAATAGTGCAAATTGAGTCCACTTTATCTGCCCTGGCTCAGTGCTAGGGAATCATGGGAACTGTATTTTTTTCTGAGACATTGAGCCTTCTCTGTCAGAGAGCTCTGGTGCCACAATAAACTACAGTTCCCATGATTCCCTAGCACTGAGTCAGGGCAGTTCAAGTGGACTCAATTTGCACTATTTCTGGCAGTCTGCAAAGGCCCTCAGTGATTCCCAAACTCTGGTCCTCCAGGTGTTTTGGACTTCGTCTCCCAGGAGCCTAATGGAGGTCTTGGAGTCTGGGAGCTGAAGTCCAAAACACCTGGAAGGCCAGAGTTTGGGAATCAGTCTTCTGGTTTGACTCTGCCAGAAGTTGACCATAAAAACCACACTGGAGGACTTAGAAATTTGTTGAGAAAACACTTCTCCAGGCATTTTGTACATCCTTCAGCGCAATTCTGTGGTCAGCTTCTACTGGATGTTGACCACAGAATGGTGCTGGAGGTCCTAGATCTTCCTAGAGAGGTGTGCTCTCAGTTTAAAAAAATAGTGTTTTTCTATTTGCGGTTTCCCCACTTTTATGGGGGTCCCTAACCCCAGTAAAGTGGAGGGGCCACTGTATACGGTTAGTAATTAGATCAAGGAATACAGTTGGCCTTCCACATTTGTGGCTTTGACTTTTGTGGATTTGATGATTTGTGGATTTGAGTAATATGTTCTCTCTAGGAATCTCTAGGTCCTCCAGCACAACTCTGCCAGACGTTGACCATTGAGTTGCTTTGGAGAACCTAGAAGTTCCTAGAGAAAACACCTCTCTAGGCATTTGTAGGTCCTCCAGCATGATTCTGTGATCAACCTCTGGCAGGTGTTGACCATAGAGTTGCAGTGCAGGACCTGGAGATTCCTAGAGAGGTGTTCTTTTAGGTAAAAAGAATAGTGTTTTTATTTATGGTTTTTCCACATTCACTGGGATTGTTCTCCTATAACCCTGGTGAATGTGGAGGGACCACTGTAGTTGCTGACTTTTGCTTGAGTGGAGGTGTGTATGCAGTGCCTGTGTGTAGTAGGGCTTGCTTAAGACCTAGCCAGGGAACAGTACTTAACAGTGTCTTGCCTTTTTGGTGCTTTATTCTTAAAGAGTTCAGGAACGTATCTGATCAAATTTCTCAAAAGGCCAAACAACGAGAAGTTTCAGCTGTAATGAAGTTTGCATTGTAATGGTGCAGTGCCAAGGTAAGTTTCCCAAACATCTTCTGAAGCCACCAGCCGGTGCTGATTGTGAGACTCCCTTCCTGTTCTCCAAGAAGTGTTTGTCTTTCTGATGTCAGAGTTGTTTTCTTAGATATTTTCCCTCCCTATTGTGGGAGGTTTAAGGGTAGCAGATCAGGGAAGTGTGTGTGAAGATAAACTTTGTATGTGTACTCTGGGTTGGGAAGGGAAAGGAAGTTGTTTGGCTAGATAGTGCTTGGCAAACATCTCACTCTTTTGGCCTTTCTGCCATATGGTTCAGCAAAGTTCTCTTGCCATGAATGCACTGTCATTAAGGTGGAGCACAGTGGCCACCTCAGGCAGCAGATTATTATAGATACTCATGTAAATTTAGTCAAAAATTGACCCAAAAAATCTGAGTCGAGGAACCATCCCGGGGTGAAAGGCAAGAGCGTAATCTTGTCCTGGAGACATTGCCCCCTTTCTGCTCTGTCATCCATACAGCCTTTAGTGTGAGCACAAACAGTTGCATCTGCTGGAATTTTGTAAGTTTTTTAGTGTTGTTTTCTTTGCTTCATAGATCCTTTGTTACATGCCCTCAATTTTACCCTCAACCTATGCATGGATGATACCAAAAATCCATAATTTTGGCCCCCAAACCTGCACTCAACTTATACATCAGGTCAACTGATGCATTGACTATATATGGTAATTTGTTGTTGTATTTTTACTGCCGGGGATTGGGGAGTGATGATTGTTGTATTTTTCTTTTTCTATTTTGCTTCACATACCAGCCTGACTTCACTGGCTTTGGGTGCAGTTTGACTTGAATAGGGCAGTGGCTTGCTGCTCTGTTTCAGGCAGGAAAACATCTTGAGACTACCTTGGATGCCCTTGTTGCTTCCTGTGTGTGTTTTTTGTGTAAATTTCCCATGGCGTGTAGCTTTACAAAAGTGATCCTAAGACACTATCTGTACAACATGTGAGTGTGCATTCACTGCATGTGAAAGTATGTGAATGCATTCTGAATACATTTGGTGTGAATACATTTGGTGTGGTGACTGCACATTCCCTTCTACACATGTAATTTGTATATGTCTACAGTTGTGCAAACCATTGAATAATAATAATAATAATAATAATAATAATAATAATAATAATAATAATAATAATATACGTGGAATGGGGCTGGTTGGAGACATTTTGCTGCCTGGGATCAAGGACAAGATGGTACCCCCACTTCAGTTTGCATACAGCAGCTAACTGAGCTGGTAACTAAACCTTACTTCACCACTGATGATAAGAAAGCTGGTTTAGGATGCTCAGAGCAGCTTATATAATATATAGAATACACAATTTTATCCTCCCAACGGAAAGGAACAGCCAGGAGGGTTCCACTGCTACAACCATCGTCCTTCAACCCACCATCGACTGCCTGAGCAGGTCACTTCACTCTACCTACCTCATGATAGGGTGGCCCTGGTGTGATTTTTGCAAGTTGTTGTACCAAGTGGATTTTCAACCACAGACAAAGCAAAGCGGAACAGTGAGCTTTGTCTGACTAGGATATATATATGATCATTTCCGTTTTGTAGTGATTTATGCTTGGCTGTTTCCTACTTCAGCCCTGTTGTGAAACTGACTGGAGTACAGTTGTTCCTCCACATTTGCAGCTTTGTCTTTTATGGCTTTGATTAATATGTTCTCTCTAGGAATCTCTAGGTCCTACAGTACAACTCTGTGATCAACCTCTGCAAAAGTTGTGCCAGAGGACCTAAAGAAATTCCTGGAGAGATCACTTCGCTAGGCATTTGTAAGTCCTCCAGTGCAACTTATTGTCAGCTCCCAGCAGATGTTGACCATAGAGTTGCCCTGTGGGACCTAGAGATTCCTAGAGACATGTTCTTTTAGGTAAAAAAAAAAAAGTGTTTTTTTATTTGTGGTTTTTCCACTTGCACATGGGGTTCTGTGCCCCAAACCCAGCAAATGCTGAGGGTCCACTGTACAATCTGGGAACTTGTTTGTATTAGCATTCATAACTAGGTGGACCGAGCTAACATCTGATTAATGATTAAAATTAACATCTGTACACTAAACAATGGGATCCATGCTCTTCCAGAATATGTAGTGAAACACTTCACCAATGTGTTTATTTCCTTGTGCAGGGGCCATGCCAGTCTTTTCTAAGTTATATGCAAGTTTAGTAAATGTGCTGCTGAAGTGAGCACCATATACAGTGATGGCCACCACTTCAGAGAGCTTTGAAAGGCAATGAGACAATTTTGTTGAAGAGGAGGATATTGGTGGCTAGTAGTCATTATGGTTGAAGCTTCATTATCAGTAACAGTACACTTGTCCCTTCACATTCACTGGGGTTAGGGGCACAGGACCCCTGTGAATGAGGAAAAAATGCAAATAACAAAAACACTATGTTTTATCTGAGAAAGTACCTCTCTAGGAATCTCTTGGTCCTCCAGTGCAACTCTGTGGTCAACATCTGCCAGACATTGACCATCAAATTGTGCTGGAGGAACTATAAATGCCTAGTGGAGTGTTCTCTTTAGGAATCTCTAGGTCCTGCAGTGTTAACTTTTGGCAGAAGTTGACAGAGTTATGCTGGAGGACCTAGATATTCCTAGAGAGAACATACTAATAAAATCTGTGAATAATCAAATCTGCAAAAGTCAAAGCTGCAAATGTAGAGGGGTGAGTATATTCCTTTTGGTGCCATTTTTGAGGGGACTACAACCAAGAGGATGCTGTTGCATTCATGTTTGGCTTGTGGGGAATAGATAAGCCTTTTGATCTGATCCAGAACAAAGGCTGTGTGCCCCACAATGTTCATATTATCTTATATAGTACATATGTAAATATGTAGACCTTTAATGTCATGTTTGAAGAGGGAGTTGATTCTCCCTGTCATTTGAATCATTGTCTGCTTACATTAGTGAACGGCTTGAAGCTGTGGGGAAAGGGAGGCCTGAGCACTATATAAATAGAAATTTAAAAAAACAGTGATAATGCAAATGCTAGGTATGCTTTGCAGCTTAAAGAAAATATTTCAATTTTGAATTGAAGCAACCATAACATTTTCAGTCTGAATGAATTGGTCAGCAAACCACCATTGACTCTTAACTTTTATTTAAGCCTGATCCCTATGTAGAATGAATCTGCCCTAAGCCCATTGATTATGTTTGAATGTACGTACATTGGCTCACTTTTCACTTGGCCCCTGGGGTCCTTGTTATAAGTTATACTTCTGCTCATGAGACTTGGTTCATGAAATATATTAGCTATAGAGTGGTAGCCACCTATGCATCAATAGAAGATACTGTTTGGATAACATTTGCATGTACCAATGTATATATTGAGATGCAAATTCAGAAATAATTACTGTTGTTTAAATAGAAAGGCATTTTGCCACAGTGGGGAGAATGACCAGGCAATCTCTGTTTGTTCAGTCTGTCTAGGTCAGGGGTAGGCAACCTTTCCCCTTTAAGGGCCGAGGGACTTCAGCTCCCAGAATCCCAGGAGCTATTGGCCAACATGGGACTATTGGCCCTTAAAGGGGAAAGGTTGCCTACCCCTGGTCTAGGTGTTCTGTTGATGGGCAAAATTGGGAGATGTGCCTTCTTTTCTTACATTTCTTTGTCATTAAACCACCTTGGTACTGAATATGTTTATACAGCTATGCAAACAAAAGGCACCATCAGGTTGAGGATGCTAAATAGGACACATAGGTTTAAATGTTATTGTTTTTGCCAACTAGAGTAGACCCACTAAGCTAATGGTAACTTGATAAGCCAATATTTATATGTTCATTTTATTCGATAGGTCTACTCAAGTTGGAAGTGACCATCAGCCTGAGGTTATTACTACTTTATGTAGGTATTTGGCTCTCCTGCCTTTGGACATCATTATTTTTGGAGCCATCTATACTTGTTGCATCTTAGAATTCTACTTCTAAAAAAAAAGAATGGTAAATCCCTCCAGCCCCCCCCTCCCCCCGCTGTCCTCTCCAAAACAGGATTGATTTCAGTTTTCTTTTTCCAGTAAAGACCATTGAGAGGTAGAAAACTTTGGACCAGGGGTAGGCAACCTTTCTCCTTTAAGGGCCGAGGGACTTCAGCTCCCGGAATCCCAGGCGCTATTGGCCAACATGGGACTATTGGCCAACATGGCTGAGGCTTCTGGGAGCTGAAGTCCCTCGGCCCTTAAAGGGGAAAGGTTGCCTACCCCTGCTTTGGACCCTCCAGATTTTTTAAGAAGCAGAAGAGGGCAGGCAAAATGATCATGAGTCTGGAGCACAAATACCCCTCTGAGGAAAGGTTGCACCATTTGAGGCTGCTTGGCTGAAAAGAAGGCAGGTAAAGGGAAAGATAAGAACAGTAGGATGGCTACACAAAGAAGAAGACAGAGCTTCTAATAGTTGTGTGAAAGAGGGAATTTCAGCAGGTGGGGCCTCTCATAAAAGGATGATTGGAAGTAAGTCTTCATATAATACATAGTTAAATTGAGTGATTCACAGATAGTGATGGCTGTCAACTTGGATGGCTTTAAGGGGATTAAATTAGTGATTATCCATTAGATTAGATAACAGATTATTAATCATGAGAGTTAGGTCCAGCAATTACTGTTGGGCAGGGTGGCTTATATCACCCTCAGTATCAGAGGCAGTTTGCCTTTCTGTATAAGCTGCTAGAGGAAATGAGGGTTATATTGGAGTCATATTTTGCTTACACAGTTCCCACAGGGATGTGGTTGGCCACTGTGTCAACAGAATGTGGGACTAGATAGGGTTTTGGTCTGATTCAGCCTATATCTTCTTACGTTTGCATGACTACAGCTTCCATAATCACCTTTGGCTATGCCTGCTGGGGCTTCTGGGAGCTGAAAGTCCAAAACATTTGAGGGGAAGTGCCGCACAAGATAATCCCTGAGTGGTTTAAATGGTGAGGGAACAGAATCTATAGAAAGAGTGATTGGCTAGATGCAGAGCTCCCTCAGCTGGTTAAACCTCATTCTTCAGCTTTGTGATGACTTGGTGGTGAGACAGGTGGTGCCCCAGGTCCATTCTTTCCTGGGTCATGTCTCTTTCCATCTTCTCTGACTATTTGCAATGTTTTCGCTCTTTGACCTAGGTGAGACCTGCTATGCTTATAATGGGTTATGTAGCCTAGATCAAATCCAATACCAGGCCAAAAGTAATCAAATGCCATTGTTATATTTGAATTTTACAAAGATCTTGGTCCTTTGTTTTCTCTGTTACTGTTGGAGTGTTTTGAAGTATTTATTTTAAATGTGCTTTTTTCTTATTATTTTTATACAGTCTTATATCAAGGGGTATGCAAATACTTGAGCTGCTGTGGAAAATTGTGTTAGAACATAATAGTTCATAATAGAACATAATAGTTTCCAAAACACAAATACAACGTGTCTGCACCATACGCAGGCTCACCGTATGCGGACACAAGGTTACACGACGGCGAGCCCCAGTAGAGTGAATGGGGTGCGTGCCTGTGGAAGCATGCACCCATTAAAACAAATGGGATTTGCCTTATGCGGGTGTGTGTGTGTCCGGAACGGATCCCCTGCGTATAGGAAGGGCCCACTCTATAACTCCATAAAATCTCCCAAAGATCCTGCTTCTTAGTGACAATTTTCCATAGCAGCTCGAGTATTAAATATTATTAATTAATAGTATTTTCATACCACTGGATATGATATGTTTTCTCAGTGGTTTTTAAGACGATTGTGATATATCTTGGGGATTCAAGTAGTATGTACTTATTTTTATTTATTTGTTGCATCAAAATCCTACCTTTGTTTCTAAGAAGCTCAAAGGAAGGAAGCAGCCTTCTTTCGCATTTTATTCTCATGACAATCCTGTTGAGATAGGATAGGCTGATTGACAGTGACTGGTTCATGGTCACCTATTGAGCTTTGTGACAAGATACAAATTTGAATCCAGGTCTCCCTGATCTTAATCCAACATGCTAGTCTCTTCTAGAGAACACTTCAGCTACAATGAAACACCACCTACTCCAAGTGGAGTATCAAGGAGTATAATCAAGAGATTATTTGAATATTTTCAGGCAGTGGATTGAAATGTGTTTGATTTCTAAGCTAGTTTGTCACACACACAAACGTATATATGCTGGAAAAGTAAAATTTTAAATTGTAGGGCTTGCCTATACTTATCAGAAATTCTGGAGTGCGCCTGCTTTTTCCTGATGTACAGCAAATCCTTGTTGTCTACACAACATCACGTTCACTTTGCAGTAAGTAGCTGCACACTTACTGCTTTTGAAGTCACCTTGAAGAAAGATGACATTTGGAAATCCATTTTCTCAGCATTATTTCTGGTCACACTTGCATGGCTGCTATTTATTTATTTATTTATTTATTTATTTATTTATTTTGGAGTATTTATACCAGGGGTTAGGAAGGTTTACATACCTGGGGCCGGTCGCTGGTCCCCAGGTCTTCTGCCGGGCCGAAGGGGGGGGGGGCAGAAATGGCGGCGTGCGCGTGGCCCCCGCATACTCCTGCCGCTGCTGTGCGTGTCTCAGCCACCATTTTGTTTTTGAAAATGGTGGCCGCAGCTCGTTCGCGCATGCGCAGGAGTACTATGCATGTGCAAACGGGTCGCAGCCGTCATTTTGGCAAACAAAATGGCGGCTGTGACACGTGTGGCGGGGGCCCGTCGGCGGGGGTTGGCGGGCTGGGTGCGGCCCGAGGGTGGTAGGTTGCCGACCCCTGATTTATACCTTGCTCTTCAACTACAAAGGCTCTCAGAGCGGCTTACAAATGGTTAATTAGACAGTTCCCTTCCCTCAGGCTTACAATCTAAAAAGACATGACACAAAAAGAGAAGGTAGTGAGGAAGGAGATCAGGTCCAGCAGTTCTTCTCTCACTCTGAGACCTGGACAGTGGCAGATGGACTGGAGGGAGGGTTCTCCTTCTTAATTTAGGCTAGGCCCGATGGAGCTGGCCAGCCCCTCTCCCTCTGAGGCTGCAAATATTAAAATAGTATTAAATAATAAAATATTATTATTATTTTTAACTGTCCATCAAGTATTCACGCAGATGTATTTCCGATTGTGTTGTCATAAGCTCCAGCACTCATTGGTTGGTGAGAAACACACAGAGAAAAAGAATAGTCTTACTTCCCGTGTCAGAATTGTTCCCACTGTTTGCTGACTTTGGTCATCACAGAGAATGCTATGGAGCTTTGTCTCACAGTTATTGGATTCCTGCAAACCACTATTGCTGTTTGTGATGCGCTTGGTCATTATGAAAGCAGAAGATGAGAAGCTATGAAAAGAAGAGCAGCACATGTAGGAGAATTGATGTATTTCTATGCCATCACTTTGATGAAGGTTTGTGAATCCATCTTTAGCGGTGGCACTACAGCTATGAGCATTCCCACAGACCAACAGGCTCATCATTGGTGGATGTATCCATCCAGCACCAAATGGTAGATATGCGTGTGTGTGATCTGAGCAGTGGCTGTGGAGCTTCAGGATTCCTCAATCAATTTTCTTTGTTGGTCAATGTGCTCCATCCTGAGATCCAGAGGAGAGATACCTGCATGCAGAGGGCCATTCCAGCAGAAGACCAAGTAGCCACTGCTTTATGGCTGCTCACAAATAGACGCTCCTATTGTCTGACTGTCCAGCAGTTTGGAAGATCCACCATGACAGACATGATTGTACAAGTTATCCTGGCCATAGAGTTGATTCTGCTGCCCTGCACCATTTTCCTAGGTGAAGCTTGTAAGGTGGGTATAGTTTAAAAACATTTTTAAACCAGAAAGATAACCTCATATACACATCATTTGTCAAATTTTGTTTGAAAAATTATTTGTGCGAATGTATGCACTAATGATCTCTGTCTTTCCTTATGTCTACATTTTGTTCCCAGAACATGGACATCTTCGCTGAATTAGGTTTTCCACAGCTGATTGGGACAGTGGATGGCTGTCACTGCCAGATAAAATCACCAGTAAGACAAGGAGGGGAGTTTATTAATTGGAAGAACACATACTCCATTCTGCTCCAGGGCACTGCTGATCACACCAGTCACTTCATTGATGTGGATTTTGGTTAGAGCAGCTAGAATCATGATTCTAGGGTCATCTGGAACTCTGCCATCTATGATGGATGCTGGGGTTTTTGTTCCAGAGAACTCAACCATCACAACTAGTGATGGTTGGGGCACTACCTATTTCAGACAGTGCCTACCTGATTCGGAGGTGGCTAATGAACCTAATGTATTTAGGTTCTCTTAATGCTTATCAGGTACTGTTTAATACAGTGATTCCTAAACTCTTGTCTTCCAGGTGTTTTGGACTTCAGGTCCCAGAATCCTAGACCATGGGCCAAGATGTCTGAGGCTTCTGGGGACTGAAGTCCAAAACACGTGGAGGACCAGAGTTTGGGAATCACTGGTTTAATATATACTTGAACCGAGCGAGCAACGTGGTTGAGAAGGCATTTGGTCACCTAAAGGTGAGGTTGTGATGCCTTACAGCTGAATTAGAAGTGACTGAGGAAGATGTGTCCTTAGTCATTTTTGCGTGCATTAGTTTGAACAATATATGTGAAAGTAGGTGAAAGCTTCTTGATGGCAACCCGCATTGTGTATGTACTTGATACTTTGGGGGCTCCCTCGCTATGCAGTGAAGAACAGAAAAAGGAGGAGAAGAAGGAAGTTTACAAAGCCATTGCAAACCACTTTTGAGCTACACAGATGTAACATGTAAAACTTCCACTGTAACGTGTTTCTGTGGTCCTCAGGGTTAATTTTATTTGTTGTTCTTTGCTGAAATAAATGTTTGTTGACAAAATATTATTGTAGTTCATAATTGATAGTGTTCATAAAAATATGGATTACAAAAATAAAAGTAATAGCAGCTGTAAGAAAAAGCGTTAAAAATCCTTTTTTTAAAAAACCTCAATTCAATTGAATTTGTATTAGTACCCAAATCATAATCACCTGTACACTTCAGTTGCCCAGTATTTATACTAATACATTTTTTTAAAGGCGCAAGGGAAGTAGCTGGCATTAGCAATAATAAAGGACAGTTAGCATGTAAACATATTTGCTGCAATGTGATGTCTGCATTTGAAAAAATATATATCCCTTTTGCTACAGATTTTAATATCATAGAATAATTGCATTTGAAAAAATATATATCCCTTTTGCTACAGATTTTAATATCATAGAATAATTGCATGGCCGGCAGTTGGCTATTGAATACTTTGCTCCCAATTAGTGGCCAGTAAGGTGTTTCGGGACAAAATCTGAAATGTTGTTTGGATTATTTTAAACAATTGGTCAAAAAAACTGGACTGGTTGTTGCATTTTTCCAGGCCACATCTGGAATGGTGGGGATACATACAAGTGTTTATGTGCTGATGGGCATGATGGCAGCACAGAGGCTGCCTCACTGTATTGCCTGTTGATGAAGGCAGGAGACAAACCTGCTGCTAGATACACAATCAATTTATAACCATATTTTGTTGTTGTTAACTGCCCTTGAGTCGATCTCGACCCATGGCAGGAGACAACCCAGCAGCTAATACGTTATTAACGTATAACTATTACAGGAATATAAATGCATATTAATACTGACTTAGTAATGCTAGAAACATCACCACTGAAATCAGTGTGACTTAAGTTAGCCATGTCTCGCTTATCTAATTGATTTCATTTGGTAGAGAATATGTAGCCAACCAGATATGGTTGGATAGTACAGCCAGTGGTGAGGGATGATGGAAGTTGCAGCTGAGCAACATCCAGAGGACGACATATTCCACATCTCTAGTCTATTTTCATCCAACATATGTGAGTGATATTCAAGAAATGAAACTTTTGTTCCTGGCTTTTAATTTGAAATCCATGTATTAAAATGCTAAGATACTCTGGATCTTTCTTCAACTTTGCAAACAATCAAATACTGTAACAGGATGCAGTGTTTCTGCTCTTCAGCTTTCATGTCAGTTGCACTTCCATTCACTGTAAACCTTTTGGCAAAAACTCTTGGATTTTCACCAAATGTGGTATTTCCTTTTGTTTTTCTTTCCCTGTTTAAACTCTTTGTTTTGTGTTTTCTTCTTCGTGGTCTCTGCGAATCACACAAATGGGTAATGACTGCGCATGCGCAGCAACTTCGGAACCTTCTTAGAGCTTTTAGAAGCGTTTTGGCGGTAGCCCCGCCCACTCTCCAACTGCCTTATTGGCCGGTTTCCCGCCTAAACCCTCAGTTCCTTTTATCCGCCGCAGCAGCAACATCTATAGGAGCTCTTCAGAGATTCATTTTCCTGTCTCACTTTAAAATTGTCTTTTGACAGGATCAGTCTGCGTTTTGGTGGTATTTTAAAAATCGTCGTCTATATTTTGAGATGAGTGCTGCGATTTCTGTGAGAATCGCAGTCTTACATTCTATTCAATTTCTGAGGTAAAATTTTTTTCTAAATTTCACCCGCCTCTCTGCCATATTTGGCAAGGCCCTAAGGCCACTTTTACTGCTAAATATAGATATAGATATATAAATGTAGATATCTGTATGTATAACTATAGATAGTTATAGCTAGATAGATAGATATATCTTTTATGGCCGCTTGCCCTGCTTCATGCTCGACTAAGGTTCATTGCTCTTCTTCATATTTTAAGAGGAGCGCTGCAATTTCTGTAAGAATTGCAGTCTTACTTTCCAATTTTATTTCTGAGGTGGAGTTTTTCCCCTGACTGCTGAGGTAAAAAATTATTAAAATGGCCGCTCGCCTTCTTGGTGTACTTGGCAAAGCTCCATTATGCCCTATAGGGGGACAATTTTTTCTTCGGAGGGTACTCCTGGAGGAAAACTGTTTAAACTGCATCTGCCTTTCTAACTTGCTTTACAAAGGCTTTAAGGCCATTGTTACTGCTACATATATATATCCATATATAGATATAGATATAGATATAGATAGATATGGATAGAGATAGATGGATCTCCTATGGCTGCTTGCACTGCCTCATGCTTGGCTAAGGTCCATCGTACTTCTGAGAGGTTTTTCTGTGATCGCTGGCCCCCGGACCCCTGGGGGTCAATCCGACTAGCTTGGAGCCCGACGTGGATATTCCTCGGTCCCTGACTCTCCGGGGTCATACCGATTGGCTTGGAGCCCAACGTGGATACTCCTCGGTCCCTGACTCTCTGGAGTCATACCGATTGGCTTGGAGCCCAACGTGGATACTCCTCGGTCCCTGACTCTCCGGGGTCATACCGATTGGCTTGGAGCACGACGTGGATACTCCTCGGTCCCTGACTCTCTGGAGTCATACCGATTGGCTTGGAGCCCAACGTGGATACTCCTCGGTCCCTGACTCTCCGGGGTCATACCGATTGGCTTGGAGCCCGACGTGGATACTCCTCGGTCCCTGACTCTCCGGAGTCATACCGATTGGCTTCGAGCCCGACGTGGACGCTCCTTGGTCCCTGACTCTCTGGGGTCATACCGATTGGTCTCGAGCCCGACGTGGACGCTCCTCGGTCCCTGACTCTCCGGGGTCATACCGATTGGCTTGGAGCACGACGTGGACACTCCTCGGTCCCTGACTCTCCGGGGTCATACCGATTGGCTTCGAGCCCGACGTGGATGCTCCTCGGTCCCTGACTCTCCGGGGTCATACCGATTGGCTTCGAGCCCGACGTGGACGCTCCTCGGTCCCTGACTCTCCGGGGTCATACCGATTGGCTTCGAGCCCGACGTGGATGCTCCTCGGTCCCTGACTCTCCGGGGTCATACCGATTGGCTTCGAGCCCGACGTAGATGCTCCTCGGTCCCTGACTCTCCGGGGTCATACCGATTGGCTTCGAGCCCGACGTGGATGCTCCTCGGTCCCTGACTCTCCGGGGTCATACCGATTGGCTTCGAGCCCGACGTGGATGCTCCTCGGTCCCTGACTCTCCGGGGTCATACCGATTGGCTTCGAGCCCGACGTGGATGCTCCTCGGTCCCTGACTCTCCGGAGTCATACCGATTGGCTTCGAGCTCGACATGGATGCTCCTTAGTCCCTGACTCTCTGTGGTCATATCGATTGGCTTCGAGCCTGACCTAGATATTCCTCAGTCCCTGACTCTCCGGGATCATACCGATTGGCTTGGAGCCTGATGTGGATACTCCCCGGTCCCTGACTCTCCGGGGTCAAACCGATTGGCTTGGAGCTCGACTTGGATACTCCTCGGTCCCTGACTTTCCGGAGTCAAACCGGTTGCTTGCAACCCGACTTCAATACTTGTCGGTTCCTGGCTCTCTGAGTTCAAACCGATTGCCTTGCACCCCTGCATCGATCTTCATCTGTCCCTGACTCTTTAATTCAAACCAATTGAATCAGAGCCCTGCATAGATACTCATTGGTCCCTGACTCTATGGAGTTAAACTGATTGGGTTGCAGCCCTGCAACGATCCTTATCGGTCCCTGATTCTCTGAGGGCAAACCGATTGCTCAGATGAAACGGACTGGTCCGTGACCAATTTATATGGCCTTTTCCCCTACCATTGGGTGATAGCCAGGCTGGCATCATGATTATTCCCTCTATATCGAGGTGCACTACTCGCTAACATTCTCCCTGAGTTGGGACCATGGCGTTTCCCTCTGTACCAAGGACCACTACTCTGCAAAATTCAGGGCCATGCTTGTCCCTCCCTTGGAGACCTATTGCCACTCTGACAAGGCCCATTATGGCCCCTACAGTTCATCCCTGGGGGGGGCTGCTAGTAATCACTCACACTTGGTTGGATTCGAGGCCGCGATTATTGCCTCTATACTGAAATCTACAATTGTTTGCTTCATTCCGCCTCTCGTTTCATTCGAATTTGACCCAGGTTTAAAGTTGCTCCCTCAATACCGAGGGATGGCAGAGTCGGCCAGATATGCAGATTCGATTTGTTTTCCATGTCAAGACCTGGTATCATGGCTATCTTGTATAGCTGTTTTGGAAGATGTGGTGCTCCCTCCTTAATGAAGTGGCCACCACATTTTCAAGTTACATTCTTGTGAGGATGTGCTTTGTCTCTGTTCACCAGAGCACTCTCGATATGAACAGTCCTCCACTCTCCACAGGACTGGGGGATCAGATTCAACAATTGGTTTGCTTTTTCTAGACCTAGGGACACTACCATTATGCACTTGGTACCAGCACGATTGGAATCGTCTTGTTCCCCTCCTTTGGGGGCTTTAGTACCATCACTCATCCTCTAACACCAAACATTATTCTTGCATCACTCACTTGATACAGATATATTCGGGGATGTGCTTCATCTCCACGTACTGGGATCAATGCCATTGCTTCCTTTAGACTTCCAAGTCAAAGACATGATTACGCGTCCATCCAGAGGGCCATTACCATTCCAGGTTGGCTACAACTGATACTGGGGTGGTCACACCCCTTTTTTTCCCAGACTGGCATTTATGCCTTTATTTCTCCCTATTGGTGGCTTTCAGAATGTACTTTCCCTCCATCTCAGAGGAGGGTTTTCACTTCCCCTGTGCAAGTGTCAGTGAATGCAGTTGGTGTCTTCTCCCAAAGGCCATTACATAGGACGAGGAATATAAGCCTACGCTCCATACACACACCCCTTCCAAGGGGTTCTTATCGGTGTCACATCTATGAAACGTGCGACAGGCTACCTACTGTTTGGTCTCTAGCTGGGATGAGCTCATCTCGTATACTGACCATCGATTTCAGTGCAATCTTCTTGGGCCCCATTTCAATTGCGAACTGTGTCAGTTCTTTTCCAGAAAAGCCCTTTGGGGACATCCCTACAATCCGACCCTCTATTTCACAGATTTGTCCACCCCTGTGGACACTTCATGATCTTAGGACATACTTACTTGTCCCGTCCCTCCAGGCTGACTGATGTCATAACGTCTGGTTTTCCCGAGCCTCTGGTCTCAAGGCGTCTTTTGGTGAGGTGGAGATAATTCAGGTCTC
Source organism: Phrynosoma blainvillii (assembly GCA_026167975.1). Lineage (NCBI taxonomy): Eukaryota > Metazoa > Chordata > Lepidosauria > Squamata > Phrynosomatidae > Phrynosoma > Phrynosoma blainvillii. Next base: position 10,933,677 of record JANUYF010000009.1, read on the forward strand.
CATCTGCAGTCCTGCCAAGGCTAACTACGCACTTTGTGGACATCCTGGGACTTCTCTCTCTTTACATAGAAGCTTGTGCTCCCCCAGTTTTAGTGCTCTATCACAGTGCACTTCACGCTTCATCTCTCACCCAAGATCTATACAATAAAGGGTTTCGCACATGTCTAGGAGCTGGGCTAGTGGCTTTGATGTCTATTCCAGCTCCTGTGTTTAAAATTCTTCTCTCATGAACCACTCATGACAAGTCAACACCATATTGCTTAGCAGTTCTCACTGTTCCTGCCAAGTCATGTTATCCTTGATACAACTTCTACAGGACAGCATGGGATGGGATAACATTCCCACAGGAATCTCTTTCTATGTACAGTGTGAATCCCTTTACTTTTATATGCTATGACTAATCTTCTAGTCATTATTCGAACCACTATTGTTTTCTCTAGGGCTACATGTTTCATTCTAACAGCCTGAAACATTAAGTTACACACAGCATGTCTTGTGGGTTATAATAATTGGATATTGTGATATGCTCACTCTCACTGTTGTCAGTGTCTTTACTGTGACTATATGAGGTTCTATCCCAGAAGCTGTTATTAAAGCTTCCCCAGTTCGATGCCATCAGCTCTCTCTGTATAATGCAGTATCCAGGCATCCTACTGCCCACTTTGTAGTGCAGTCACTTGCTTTCTGCTGTTTTTGCTGCTGTTGCCCAACCATCTCATTGCTGGGCACAGATGGTCTATTTCACATTTTATGTGAATGCTTAGCCCTAGATTGTTTAGCGTTCTAGGCGTTATCTGTTGATGCCATAATCTTCAAGCGATAGGTTAGAGGCTTTATCAGGTCACTGCCCTTTTTCATCTTGACACATCTTTTCCATTTGACACATCTTTAATTTTGAGGGTTTGCTAAACCCTCTTTTTCCTGTTTACCAATGTCATTGTTGCAAGTCTGTTGCCCTTCGCATTGGTTTCCATTCCATTCCATTCATCTCCTGAATCAGACAGAGTCTGTAGTCCTTCCTCCTTGTTGTCTAATATTTCTTGTCCATTTGCAGTAGTGAACCTTTTTCACTACTTGCTGGATAGCTTTGCTGGATAGCTTTGGCATTATTTCCATTGCTAACAAGTCTAGGTCAGAGATTCCCCCTTGACCTTAACCCAGTGTTTCTCCATTATTTTCTGTCACGCCCCCCCAGGAAAGAAGAAAACATTTCGCGCCCCCCCGCACGATCACATGGGCGGGTTTGGCCAATCAGGATAGAGCTACTGGGGCTGTGCTGGGACAATCTCCCTCTCTCCAGCCGTAACGGGCCCCCCTTTATGGAGCCTCGCGCCCCCCCTGGGGGGCCCGCCCCACTATTTGAGAACCACTGCCTTAACCTTACTTCAGCCATGCTATCACAGACCATCAAGGTCTATCAACAGACTGTACAATGGATGGGTTAGCTGGCAAGCATATATTTTTTCTGCCACTGGGCATGTCTTACCGGCATTGGTGACTGTTTCCATTATGTCTCATTATTGGAATTTCAACTTGTCTCATGGAGTCATCATTTTAGCGGGACTGTTCGTCCCTATATTTACATGCCTAGGGCTCAGATTCACAAATGGTGATTTGTTTGAGGCAATGTGCCGTCTTATGTGGCATGGCACTCCCTCCTCCATTGACCAAAGCTTGTCAGTCTGAATACCCATTTGTGTGATTCGCAGAGACCACGAAGAAGAAGGACAGGTTGCTTACCTGTAACGGTGTTTCTTCGAGTGGTCATCTGCGAATTCACACAAATCCCGCCCAACCTCCCCTCGAGTCGTGCCCTGCCTCTTCTTCAGCCCTGGGCTGCTGCTTTGGCGTCCATGGAACTGAGGGTTTAGGCGGGAAACCGGCCAATAAGGCAGTTGGAGAGTGGGCGGGGCTACCGCCAAAACGCTTCTAAAAGCTCTAAGAAGGTTCCGAAGTTGCTGCGCATGCGCAGTCATTACCCATTTGTGTGAATTCGCAGATGACCACTCGAAGAAACACCGTTACAGGTAAGCAACCTGTCCTTCTCCTAGTTTAGAGGCTGCAGTTCCACCCAGGGAAGGGAGCTGGTTCCTAGACAGAACAGGACATGATGGAGGCTGTCGACTTGTCTTTTCTTTTGGAAGCAGAGCGGGATTTAATCCTCCAGGTTCTGCAGAGGGATGAGGACCTGCGGAAAGCAGAGGAGAGGCGAATCAGGTATGAATGCCAGGAGGAAAGGGATGCCAGTCTTGCTTTAGAGAAGGCCTGGGTAGCTCTGGTCCTCTAGATGTTTTTGCCCTATTGTTGCTATCAGCTTTAACTGGCATAGGTAATGCAGGATAACAGGACTGAAGTCCAAACAACTAACAAAATAGTTGCCTGCCTTTGCTTTAGAGCAGTGCTGTTCAAAGTGATGGTCTTTAGACTGATGCTAGTCCCTGAGCCATCAGCTACAAGTTTCTGGAGAGTTTTAAAGAAAAAGTTGCAGTCAGTGAGTACAAGTTGGTGCCAGTTCCTGGCACATTGGAGGGAAATCCCTGCATGTTTGGCACATCAAATAGCTTAAGCAGCACTGCTTTAGAAGACCATTGGTCAGCATCTGAAACTAGGGAAAATGACCCCCCTCCCCCCCTGAATTAGGTTTCTCAGAATCCCCACCCCCACCCCCCAAAATCCACAGTCTGGATTGAATTATGGCTGTAGAATTTTGGGAGTTGTAATCCAAAAAAGTTAAATTTCCAAATTCTGGTCTTTGGAGTGGATGCCATCTAAGAGTTCAGAGTACTTCCCTATATGGGCAACATTTAGTGACTTTTCTCTTTACTCCTTGCAACAGGCGCCTGAAGAATGAGCTTCTCGAGATCCGCAGAAAAGGAGCCAAGCGTGGCAGTCAGCGCTACAGTGAGCGGACGTGTGCCCGCTGCCAGACAAGCCTGGGCCGGATTAGCCCCAGAACAAATACATGCCGTAGTTGCAACCACTTGGTGTGCAGTGACTGCCGCTCCTATAGTGCCAATAGCTCCTGGCGCTGCAAAGTCTGTACCAAGGAGGCGTAAGTCTGGCAGCCTGGTTTGGTCCACATTACTTCCTATTCTCACCCCAGTCTGTTTTGTTTGTGGGCTAGTTGTGCTTTCATGTTGACGCTGATTCCACATTTGCTGCCTGATTCTTGATGTATAGTTTAGAATGTGGTGTTGGTTTGTAACTCCTCAAATTCTTGGTCTGCATGGCTGGTCAGTAAAGGCTAGAAAATTGGGTTTTATTTTTTAAAATTAAATGAAAACTGCAATTCTCAGAACATCAAATTCTATGATATGTGGTAAAGCCTTCACATACATGGTTAACTCAACTAGCATGCCTGCTATCCTAAATTGGTAAATCATGGAAATACAGAGTTGGAGGAGACCACAAGTGCCATCCAGTCCAACTCCCTGTCATGCAGAAAGATACAATCAAAGCATCCTTGACAGATGACCATCCAGCCTCTGTTTAAAGACCTCTAAAGAAGGAGAGACTACCACATTTCGAGGGAGTGTGTTGTTCCACTGTCGAACAGCTCTTACTATCAGGACATTCCTCCAAATGTTGAGGTGGAATCTCTTTTCCTGTAGCTTCCATCCGTTGTTCCATGTCCTGTTCTCTGGAGTAGCAGAAAAAAAAGCTTGCTCCATACTCAGTTTGACATCCCATCAAATATGTAAACAGGGCTATTATATCACCTCTTAACCTTCTCTTCTCCAGGCTAAACATACCTAGCTCCCTAAATCTCTCCTCATAAGGCACGGTTTCTATACCCTTGAAACAAGGCAGTAGACAGGTAAATGAATACAGATAATTTCTTGTGGCCTTTATTTCCTCTTTCCTGCAGGGAGTTGAAGAAATCAACTGGTGACTGGTTCTATGACCAAAGAGTGAATCGTTTTGCTACTAGGCTGGGCAGTGACATGGTTCGAATGTCTCTTCGGTGCAAACCACTAGGTATGATTACTCTTGTCTGGAGAGCAGTAAAAAAGAGGCTTTTGCCACTGGTCCTCATGCAGGATGTATATTTTTGTATTTTCCGATTGAAATTATCATAAATATTTAAAAATAAGAAAACCACCAAAATTGCTTCTCAATTTTAGATGTTTTGAGACTGTTTCAAGTAGTTAGCTAATACCCTCTCCCCACCCTTTTTTTGCATTTAACTTGGCTGTCTTGCTGGAGTCAGCCCAGATCATGTTGCTACAATGGTGCCAGTAAGTACACCTTCCTATTTTACCAGTATTCTCTTGGGATTATGAAGACACCATAATGCTTCTGAGTACCAAATGACTGTGATGAATATGAAAGAGAGTGCTATTGCTTTGTTTACTTTTTAATTTGCTTTTTAAAATTTGCTATGTTTATATCCTGTTTCCGTTCAGTTAGCTCAAGAGAGTTTATATCCTCCTCTTCCTCATGACTGCATCCTCACAACAGTCCTGTGAGGTAGGCCATGCTGAGACCGAGTGATTGATTGTAGATCCGCCAGTGGTTTTCATGGCTAAATGGTCCACCACTCTAACCTAGAGACCACACCCGCTCTCTAGCTCTCCCTGGGTACTTTCCAAAGAATCTGGCTGGCTAGAGTGCACTGGGTTGGAGAAGGTTGTTCTTGGCTATGTGTCACTACAAATTCTGATGCATTTCTTTGAACTGCCATCATAGTGTTCTGACATTAAAAGGTATATCAATTTTTGTGACATCCCAACTTTCTGCCAGAAAAGGTGCTCAAGTGCTAGCAATAATAAAATGTCAATTAAAAACAGAAATATGTTAACATAAAGATAGAGACATACAAGTAAATTAAGATCACTGTTAAAACTGTGAAAAGTACAATTTTTAAGACATAGTTAACTTTTAGTTTTCTTTTCCTTTCAGCTAGCAAAAGAGAGACAGCTGGGGAAGCTCTCCTTCAGAAGGCCCAGCTCAGTGATCCCAAAGGCAGCCCCAGAGCAGGGCAGAAAAGCCCTCAGCAGCCACGCAAGGAAGCTAGGTGACTCTTTCCCCATGCCAGGGTCTTAAGCCACCAGGCATCTTTTATTCCCCCTCTGCGGAGTTTTCTGTCTCACCTGAGGAAAGAAATGGGGCTAAATTAATATGTACCTTCAGCATTCATGTTAGTGGAGGTGGTGGGGTGGGAAGAGCACCCATTAGGATGGAATGGGCAACTGTGTACAGTGCTGATACAGCCCATCCCCATGGTAGCATAGACGCATTCCAGGCAATTGGAAGTGATGGCACATCACCTCTAGTTCCCAGTTTTGGCCACAAATTGGCTGTTCCTATATTGGTGGGTAATGACGAGAAGAGGGAATTTGCTAAAAAGCCCTGTTTTCACAGCAGTTTGAGCAGTTTTAAGTGACTTTTATTGCAATCTGCTACCGTTTTGCAGAATTTGTGGGGAGTAGCTTATGCTAGGGAAAGAGGATGATTCTCATAGAGAAGACCTGTAGGACACTATAGGCAGTGAATGAGAGGATCCCCCGCTTTATCTCAAAACACTAGAACTCAGGAACCTTTTACATTGTAATAATATTCAAACATGTACTAGCCATGTTTGTCTGTTTCAGCATAAAACATAAAGGAATCTTTTAACAGAGAAAAAGTTTTTTTGGTTTTTTAATAAGTTTTTGTGAATGATAGTCTGCTTCATCAGTTGCATTTTCTTGCCTGCACTGGGTTTGCTGGGGTTCACCTCTGCTTTTGTAGTTCTTGGTTTCTGGCTTCCTTCTGACTGCTAGCCTGGAGCTCAGCCCTAACAAAACTGCATGGAATTGACTTATGAGTCTTATTCCAATTGCTTTTCAGAGTGGCATGGTCTTAATTGGTTGTATGAACCCTGTAATTAGAAAATTTTATATGCTACCCTTTATCTTAAAATCTTAAATCTTAGTGGGGTGGACTGGTAAAACAATATAGATAATGTAATACAGTTCCAGATTTAAAACAATAAAACATCTGAAGCAGAATCAAAACATATTAAACAAGCTGAAACAGCTTAAAGGTGAAAACAGTTCAAGCCATGTAGATGTATATGTAATAAGTAAATTAGTCTTCAAAAGCTTTAATAAAAGCCATGTTTAGACTTGGTACTGAAAATTAACCAATGGCAGCAATTGGACCTCCAAGGGAGGACATTCAATAAATGAGGCATCATATCATATACTGGTGGAAAACAGAGGAAGGCTACTTCAGGAGACCTCAGTCCTTGAGCAGGCTGAATATAGGTTGAATGAAGGAAATGAGTCAATCACCTAGGCAAGGAAGTCCCACAATTCATGCACAACTCCACAGAGTCCCTAATTCTACTGTCTGGGGGATTATGGGACTTGTCCAAAAAAGAACTTTTCAAATCTCTGCCAAGAGATATTCTAACCTTTCAGGGTCTCCTGCAGAGGTCTTTCATTCCATCTACTACCTGACTGTTAAACTCATGTTTTGAGGGATTTGGTATGTTACCTTTGAAATGCAGACCCAAAATATTTTGCTGCCTGAGGTGAAGAACTAAATGGTACCTTCTCCAACTTGGACTGGAAGGTTATTTCAACACTGGCAATGGAACAGTGTCCACCACAACCAGTAAGGGAAGTTTAGAGTGTACAACTCTCTCTCTCTTTTAATACCTTGCTTCTGCCTTCCATTACTTTCTGCCTGAGGAGTTGAATCACTTGCCTTAATGGTAGGGCTGACCTTGGTGTTTTGCTCCTTTTTTGTTGCCTATCTTATGCACTGTTTTCTTCTAGCTTGGCCCTGGAACGCTTGGAGCCACGGGACACAAAGAGTGACACAGAATCTACTGAGAACATGAGTCTAGATGGCTACCATCCTGTCTCTCCTTCTGCAGCTGCCAGGTTAGAAAAACCAGTACCTATAGCAATGTGAAAGAATCATGTTGCAGCCTTTAGACCAAGGGTGGGTCACTGTGCCTCCATGAAATTGTAGGACTGCAGCTCCCATGTCACTCACCATTGGTTATCCTAGATACAGCTAATGGCAGTTGTAGTCTACAGTATCTGGAAGGACCACAGTTGCCAATTTTTGTTTTAGAACTTTGAGGGTGGAGGATCTCTGAATGCTCTGAAGTAGCATTCTAGACATTTAGATCTGTTGAGTTCAGTTGTGGGAGAGCAAAGGGAGTGAATGAGGGTTGCTTAAAGTCAGAGAAAGAGAGGTAAGTGTGGGAGGATATATGGCTTTTACAGACATTACTCTCCTTCATGTTAGTGTATATAACTGTGTGTGTGTGTGTGTGTGTTCCGAAACTTAGGTGGTCTAAAGCCAGATTGTTAATGGGTGCTGATTTCACTGGCTGCTGGGCTGTTTCTGGGCAAAATTCAAAGGGCTGGTTATGATGTATAAAGCCCTATATGGCTCAGGCCCAGGCTGTTTGGAGAACTATGTCTTTCCATACTGGGTTTTTATTGTAATTTTGCTGCCTTTTTGTAAGCTGTCTTGACTCCCAAGTCTGGGGGAAAGGTGGGATAGAAATAAAGGGAGGGAAGGAGGGATGTTTGGATGGATGAGTGGGCTGGATTATTCACTCTAGGACAGGGGTCGGCAAGTTTTTCTTACCTGGGGCCGGTCTGCTGGCTTCCAAGTCTTCCGTGGGCCGAGGGGGGGAATGGCGGTGTGCGCGCTGATGCGCGCACCCCCCCGCATCATTAACGCCGCGTGTGCTGCCACCATTTTGTTTTCCAAAATGGCAGCCACAGGGGTCAGCGGGGGCCGGTCCAAAGGCCTTGGGGGGTGGCCCGCGGGCCGTAGGTTGCCGACCCCTGCTCTAGGACATAGCTTGGAAAAGATACAGTTTGGATTGCAGTGGCAAAAATCACCCAGCTTCCATGGTCAGTGACCATAACTACTGGGAGATTCTGGCAGACTTTCTTTGAAAAAGTAACTTGTCACAGTTCTAGGCTGGGGTCAATGGGTTGCTGAATTAGATTGACCTTTTTGTTGTGCTGCTTATGATCTCTACCACCATAGGCTTTTTGTATTGTTTTTTCAGTGCTCACCGAGAGAGGACGAAAACTGTTAGCCCTTCAGGCTCCAATGCATCCAGCCTGACTCTTCCTGCCCGCTTCAGAGAGGCTTCCCCCTCCTGTTCTGACAGTGTAAGTTTGAACTTCTTCTCTAGAGGTTTGTACAAATAGAACATTTCTTGTACACCTTTGTCCTGGACTGAGGCCTAATTAGAGCCTCTACCTCAAAACAGATTTGTAAATAATCACAGTGAGATAAAGTTATTGATGGAGAAACAGATTTACCGATGATTTCATTGATAAAGATGTTGAATAGCACTGGCCCCAGGTGCCACAGGGTTCTGTCCTGGGCCCAGTGCTATTCAACATCTTTATCAATGGCTTGGATGAAGGAATAGAGGGCATGCTTATAAAATTTCCAGATGACACCAAATTAGGACGAGTAGCTAATACCTCAGAGGACAGGATCAACATTCAAAATGACCTTAATAGGTTAGAAAGCTGGGCCAAAACTAACAAAATGAATTTCAACACAGAGAAATGTTCACTTAGGACAAAAAAATAAAATAAAATAAAATAAAATAAAATTGAAATATACAGATATGGGGACACCAGGCTTGACAACAGTACATGTGAAAGGGATCTGGGAGTCCTAGTAGACAACAAGTTGAACATGCAGCAGCTAAAAAGCCAATGTGATTTTAAGCTGCACCAGTAGAAGTACTGTATAGTGTCTGGATTGAGGGAAGAAAAGGTAACAATCTTATTCTGCTTTGGTCAAGCCTCACCTGGAATACTGTGTCCAGGTCTGGGTACCACAATTCAAAAAGGATATTGACAAGCTGGAGCGTATCCAAAGGAGAGTGATCAAAATGGTGAGGGGTCTGGAAACCATGCCCTGTCAGGAGTGATTTAGGGAGCTGGGTATGTTTATCCTGGAGAAGAGATGACAGTCCTGTTTAAATATTTGAAGGCATGTCATATTGAGGCTGGAGCAAACTTGTTTTCTGCTGGTCCAGAGACTAGGATACAGAGCAATGGATTCAAACGACAGGAAAAGAGATTGTACCTCAATATTAGAAAGAACTTCCTGACATTAAGAGCTGTTTGGCAGTGGAACATACTCCCTCAGAGGGTGATGGAGTCTCCTTCTTTGGAGGTTTTTCCCAGAGGCTGGATGGCCATCTGTCAGGAGTGCTTTGATTGTCTATTCCTGCATGGCAGAGGGTTGGATTGGATGGCCCTTGAGGTCTCTTCCAGCTCTATGATTCTGTGATTCTACAGATGCAACAAGCACATACACCAGGGAAAGCTCACTTCCCCTCATTATGTGTGGCTGAGCCCCAAAGCTATGGTGAATACCATAGATGAACAAGGGTCAGCAAAGTTTGTCTCATTTGGCCCCCAGATGCACCCTAGTGGTCTCTAGGGCGCATAGGGAGCATTTGTTACACACACACACATACACACACACACACATTTTAGGCCTTTTTTGAAAAGGAAGAAAAAACAGAAAACAAGGCTCTTTTCTGGACCTAAAATGGCTCAGGGGGATTGAAATATGACAAAATTGCCTCCCTCTATAAGGGCATTCAGGAGGGGGGTGGAATTGATTTGTATATGTGTGTTTGTGAGTTCAGCAAAGAGTGCGGCCCCTCAAAGTCTATGAGGGGCCAATGCTGCCTCCTACCCTCCAAAAGTTGACCCTGTCCAAGAAATCCATGTTCTCAAGTATGTGTGCACATCCCTCACTTTAAAGCCAGATCATAGTTGTGACTTACAGGGAAAGGTTTTTAATGTAAAAACACAAACAAAGAAACCTCTAGTATGCAGGTGCAAGCCTTCCCTTTCTCCAATGCTCATAATGGTGGGAATGGAGAAAGCAGACTTCATATCTCTCCCCACCTCCACCCCCAGCTAGGCTGAGAGGTTCTTAAACAAGAACAGGTGCATAGCTCATCCCCTTGTCTGTAGGAATCTTAAATTCTATTATATATGAACTAGACAGTTCCACACCACTGGACAGCTGCATAATGGTTGTCTTTGATGCTATCCAAGGATTCCAAAATCTATCTGCTTGGTGTCGGGCACTGTCTAACCATCTGTTAAATTGTTGATCTATTAAATTGTTTAATATGCTTTTAGTGTGTCTTGTTTAAAAATTAAGTTGTTGCTTTTTTTATTTATAATAATAAATAATAATAAAATTTATTTATACTCCGCCCCTCTGACAAGCAATCAGGGCGGTTTACAATTAAAATTCTGTATCATATAATACAGGTACATGAATAACCTAAAATCCCCAAACCCACCCACCCCTTAAGACCGTATTAAACAATTAAATCTTAAAACATATTAGAAATGCACATCAAGAAAACCAATAAAACAGACAAACCAGAAATGAAAACAGCAGTGGCTACTAACAAATTAGGGAGGGAATAAAAGGGCAGGGCACCTGAGGCCGGGAGTCTAGTCAGGAAAGGCCTGCCGGAAGAGCTCCATCTTTACAGCTTTTTTAAAGCTAGTTTGGGTCGTGATCTGATGGATCTTATCCGGCAGGCCGTTCCATAGTCTGGGAGTGGTTGCCAAAAAGGCCCTCTGGGAGGTTGCGGACTGCTTTGTTTTTATTGGCTGCACCAAATTCCTCCCAGAGGAAAGGGGGGGGGGAATGGGGAGGATTGTATGGGAGGAGGCGGTCCCAAAGATAGGATGGACCCAAGCCATTTAGGGCTTTAAAGGTAATAATCAACACCTTATACTGGGCCCAGAAACTAATAGACAGCCAGTGGAGAGACTTTAATATAGGTGTAATATGGTCTCTCCTTGATGTTCCCAAAACCAATCTGGCTGCCAAGTTCTGTACTAATTGCAGTTTCCGGACCAACCACAAGGGTAGCCCCATGTAGATCTCATTACAGAAATCCAAATGAGAGGTTACCAGCGCATGCACTACAGTCTCAAGTTCCCTTACTTCCAGGAAAGGGCGCAGCTGTCTTATCAGCCGAAGCTGATAACAGGCACTCCTGACTGTCGCATTCACCTGATTTGTCATCAGGAGCGACGAATCAAGGAGCATCCCCAGACTGTGAACACAGTCCTTCACGGAGAGTGTGACCCCATCCAGGACTGGAAGTTGCAACCCAATTCCTGGTTTCGGGGCTGCTATTGTGAGCACCTCTGTTTTGTCTGGATTTAATCTCAGTCTGTTTTTCCTCATCCAGCCCATTGCTGTCTTAAGACAGTCATTGAGAGGAGAGATGCCATTGGGATTTGAGGGTGACGATCGAGACATGGAGAAATAGATCTGGGTGTCGTCAGCATACTGACGACACCCAGCCCCATGTCTCCGAATGATCTCACCCAGCGGCTTCATATAGATGTTAAACAGCATCAGGGACAGAATGGCACCCTGAGGGACGCCACATGTAAGATCTTTTTTTGCCGAACAACTGTCCCCGAGCAGCACCCTCTGGGACCTGCCCGAGAGGAAGGAATGGAACCACTGCAATGCAGTGCCTCCAATTCCTAACGCACTCAGGCGATCCAAGAGGATGCTATGATCTATTGTATCAAAAGCAGCTGAGAGGTCTAAAAGCACCAACAGGGTCACACTACCCCTGACGATGCTCAGACGCAGGTCGTCGGTCAAGGCAACCATGGCAGTCTCAACTCCAAATCCCGTCCTAAAGCCAGTTTGAAATGGGTCTATGTATACCATCCTGAGGATGGGTTATAAATATTTAATAATTTTTAAAATAAGGATTAACTTGCATGAGCAATGTAGTGCTCCTCTGAAGAGGATGAATGTAGGGTATCCTGGAAAAAGTAAGAATCCCTTTTACCAAAACAGCCCAACTCTCAGCATGCTTGAGTTGTATCAGTCTCTGTTGGCTGTGATATTAACACTGTATTTAGTATAAGTGGGGGCATGAAGCCCCATGCATACTTGGATTTGCTAGGTTTGAACTTGCCAGTAAAATACTTGGCATCTTTTACAACTGGAACTAGCACAATATCAACACAACAATGGCAGGTGTTGCCTCTGGGAACTGAGTTCACTTGATATTGCACTGTGTAGTCTCTTGCAGTGGGTTGGTTGATGTGGCTGTAGTGGCTCTGTCTGTGCTTGTTCTTGGAAGTTGGCTAATTCTTTCTTAGGAAGTTCGTTTGGGCAGCCAAAGTGCAGCTTCAGCTGATGAGAATGAAACCTTATTCAAGAAGAATCCTAGAAGAAGACAGAGACCATCAGGTAAGATTCCTTCAGAGCAGAACCTGGAAAAATTAGTGTTGGGGATGACAGCTCTCAGGATCTCTCAGCCAGTGCTGGTTGGGGAATTTTGGGAATTGTGGTGTCCCAAACTAACATTTCCAAGATCTGTTTAGGATATAAGGTGCTCCTGTTTCCTATGCTGGCTAGTGTAATGATGTTTTTTAGGATGTTGAGCTTTAGACTAGAGAGAGCTGGGTTCAGATCTTGACTCAGCCATGTTTCTTACTTGATGGCATTAGGTTATTTGCTCCTTCTGATCCTATTCTGTCTTGCAGGATTGTTATGAGTCTAAAGTGCAAAATGGGACCACGTGATTGACTGTGATCTCTGTGGTGTCATAAGCAGAGATTGAACTGGGTAATTGGTCCATCAATCCCTGTGTTGTCTGTGTGTGTGTTGTATGCCTTCAAGTTGTTTCTGACTTATAAGGTGACCCTATCATGGGGTTTTCTTGGCAAGATTGCTTCAGGTTTGCCATTGCCTTCCCCTGAAGCTGAGAGGGTATGACTCGCCCAAGGTCACCCAGTGGGTTTCATGGCCGAGCTGGGTATTGAACCCTGGTCTCCAGAATCATAGCCCAACATTCAAATTACTATGCCACGCTAGCTCTCAAGTTATCACCTCCTAATTAGCAGGACCCCTCTTGGTTTTTTTCGCAGCTCTGATGACATGTATTTCTTTAAATGTGTTTGATCTGGTTGTAAATATTGTTCATCTGGGAAAGAAACAGGTGGAAATGGAGATGGAACTTTCTCCTTTCCAGATCCCTTGAATGGAAGGATGGAGAAGTGCCTATTTGAGATGTCTTCTGTGTACAGGATAATCTTGTTTTACACTGTAGGGGTGGATTTGATTGATGGCTGGGATTCCTTCCAGTTCCGATGCTGAAACTGATGGTCCTCTGATTTCCTCTTCCAATTGTTTTTACAGAGTACACCAAATCAGTGATTGACCTGCGACCGGAGGAGTCTGTTAATGATAATGGAACTCTAGGAGACAGAAGCAAGTCAGTTCCTGGCCTCAATGCTGAAATGGTGAGGTTCTAAAATGGATGGAAATCATGTGGTCTCTGGGCTATGTGTGGCCCCTGAAGGCTGTGTGGCCTCAGGATTATCCTCTCCATACTTTTCCAATTTTTTTTTTTTAAAAAATGACACCAAAATGCAGGATGCTGCCCCTGGAAGCCTCTGGGGAAATAATTCTGGCATAAAATAAAGTACATTTCCTACAATTTATTTAGGTCAAGAAGACAAATTGTTGTTGAAAAATTGGAAGTAGTCGGGAAGTCACTTTCCTGTTTCCCAGGAAGGGCAATGTGCACGATTAATGGGAAATAGGCCTGGCCTGGCCCCTGACCCTCTGAAGCTGCATACCCTGACTCTGAGAGAAAGGACTCACTGAGTCCTGGAGTTAGGCTAAGTCTTTCCCCAACTTTGCACATCAACTACAAATGGGAGGGCCTGCAAAAATCCCACCACTGTACTTCCTTTGTTCCTGGGAGTTGGATCTACCTTTGTATTCTTAAGACACTGATTCCCCTGGCCTGGAGCCAACCATTTCCAATTAGACCAAGAAAATAGTTGGGCCTTCCCCTCTTTTCACTTGTAGAGTGCCTTGTAAGCCTTGTCTTCCTTCCCTAGAGAGATGAATACAGTTTTTGGAGTGTGGATGCCCTCTGGTAGTGATGCTGCTATTAGATAGTTGGATATAAACCTCTTACTCATCTAAAAATAAGTTTAATAACAAAAGAGATATGTATAAATGTGGGTGCTCCTTGCTGGATTTTAAAAATAACCACAGTGAAATTCCTTTAATCACAGCTTGGGCAATAAAGGAAGAATATATCTGTAAACCGCAAAGTCTAAACAAGCAAATAAAGCAATAAACTTACATTATATTTTTCATGTGTATGTCACCTTTCTTTCAGAGTGGAATCCAAGGTGGGTAACAGAAAGAGTATATTAAGAAACCTCCACACTAAATTTTTAAAAACAATTAAATTCCTTATATAAAACAGTTTAAAATCATTTCAAAGACATACAAAAATTTAAAAAGATAAATAAAACATCTCAATAAGAAGCTTCTCTGTGTATACATTAAAATTTTGCTTAAACAAAAATTACTTTGTCCACGGGCAAAAAGAAAGCAGGGAGTGGGCTAGTCTAGCCTCCCATGGAAGGGAACTCAAGAGAGTGGGAGCAGCCACTGAGAAGGCGCTCTCTTATATCATCACCAAGCAAGCCTGTAATGGTGGTGGGACTGAGATTGGATCAGGTCCAATTAACTCTCTCCTGCCCACACTTTTGTGCATGCCATTTCTGACTTCTCTAGGTCAAATGGCTGGCTGCATCATTATTCAGAGCTGGCTCAACATCATAATTTTTTCCTGATCAGAAAACTGAGAGCAAAAATATGGGGCAGCTGCCCAGTCGAAAGCTTCTGCAGGAATTGTGACTAGTCATTTGCTATCTTCTTTGCTAAATTCATCTCTGTTGCCTTATCCCTGTGGAGGCACTGAGCTGAGCTTGCCTGGCATTATAGTGCCTAGCCAAAAAGTGGTATTCCCTAAAAAGGTAAAAGGTAAAGGTTTTCCCATTGACAAGGTTGTTGTGTCTGACCGTAGGGGGTGGTGCTCATCTCTGTTACTAAGCTGAAGAGCCAGCGTTGTCAGTGTCTGTGATCCTGTGGCCAGCATGATTGCACAGAACACTGTTTACCTTCCCACTGAAGTGGTACCTATTTATCTATTTGCATTTGCATGCTTTTGCATGCTAGGTTGGCAGAAGCTGGAACTAGTGACAGGAGCTCACCCCATCATGCAGCCAGCACCCGGGCCTCAAATTGCCAACCTGCATACTGGAAGGATCCTGAGCTGTTTTCTGGATACTAGGATGTACTTAGTATGTGGATGGTATTTGGGAAGATCAGTCTGTTAATCTAATATAAGGGTAGGCAAAGTTCTTTTTTCTGGACTGTTATTTTGTTGGTCAAGAAAAGGGAAGAAAGTGCATTTTCTCTCCTGGATATCTCCAGGAAGGGTATTTCACATTTTAAATAAATTGCCTGTACTGTTCACAATTTTTAAAAACCCTACCAGTTTTTCAAAACCAGAGGTGGACTTTTAGCTTCCTGGAGTTTTGTTGGTGCTTACTTTTTAGCAGTTTCTGTAGCCCCTGGAGGTTCTGGGTCAAAAAAGTGCCCCCCAAATCAGCCAGTGTTAATAGAGTTGGAAAGAATTTGAACGTCATCTAGTGCAAACGTTTGTCACAATTGAAGCATGTTAAATCACTCATGATAAAATCTGATTGCAGCAGAGCATATGGGATCAAAACAGAACTTGACAACTTTTAAACTGTTGATAGTTCTGTGTCAGACTTTCAACATTGTAAATGAGCCATTTGTTTTTAATAATTTAATGGAGTTTTAGTGTAATAGCTTGCTTACTTGTGTGTTAACTTCTTTATTATCATATTTTAAACTTACCTTGTTCTAGCCTTCTGGGTTGGTGGCATATAAATACAATAATAAAGTTCTTACTCTCCATGTAGTCTATTGAGCTGTTTTCTATGTATAATCCCTCTTGCAGCATCTGGATTTCTGGTTATAAAGTCAGAGCAATTTCATCTGACACACACTTAACATGGAACATGATCTATGATAGGATGATGAAGCTGTTTAGGGCATAATAGGGAACTCTTCTGTGTGTCTTTCTCCAGGAAGAGGAGGAGGAAGACATAGATAGCCTGGTAGAGATCCATCGGAGAAGGGCAGCCAGAAGCAGCATGCGCAGTGGTGCATCCTCTGTAAGTACTGACCTTAATATCTGTTGCAAAAGTTCTGTGAATAGAGGATAGGATGGGAGGGTTTATGGGATTCACTTTGACTGGTACCCTTAAGTCCACCAAAGAGCCATTGGCTATTGAGATAAACATAAACTAAGTATTAAGAATAAAATGCCCTTTGGTCATGCTGAGATGAGAAATTTGTGTTTATGACCAGAACCAAGACAGCAA
Source organism: Phrynosoma blainvillii (assembly GCA_026167975.1). Classification (NCBI taxonomy): domain Eukaryota; kingdom Metazoa; phylum Chordata; class Lepidosauria; order Squamata; family Phrynosomatidae; genus Phrynosoma; species Phrynosoma blainvillii. Next base: position 10,949,963 of record JANUYF010000009.1, read on the forward strand.
GCCTTTTAAAACAAAAATCAATTCCTTCTATCCACCCACTTTGTTTTTCACCAATCTGATTTGCAGCAGGGAACTCTAAAAAATTAAGTTGTTTCTATTGTTAGAAAATTGGGAGTCTGAAATTCTTCCTAGTCTGCTGCAATCTACTATGATCTCCCAGTAAATCATGATATATAGGGGCTATTCTGAGGAAAATGAGCATTGCAGTTGGGGACTTGGAGACTACGTCAGCTCCACTTCCATCAGACAGGAGAAAGCTTCTTCCTATCCATGGAGTCTGGAAGAAGTAGAATCATAGAATTGGAAGAGACCACAAGGACCATCCAGTCCAACCCCCCTGCCATGCAGGAACTGACAGTCAAAGCACCCTCAACCAATGGCCATCCAGCCTCTGTTTAAAGACCTCCAAAGAAGGAGACTCCGTCCTTCTCTGTGTTCTACTGTTGAACAACTCTTACTATCAGGAAGTTCTTCCTAATATTTAGGTAGAATCGATTTCCCTGTAGCTTGCGTCCATTGTTGTCCTATTTGGAGCAGCAAAAAAACAAGCTTGCTCCATCCTCAGTCCCTTCAAATACTTAAACAGGGCTATCATATCACCTCTTAACCTTCTCTTCTCCAGGTTAAATATACCCAGATCCCTAAGTCTTTCCTCATAAGGCATGGTTTCCAGACCATGTCATATATTTAGTTGATGCACAGGTAGGCTGGAGTAGTAAACACCTTCCTGAGTATAACTGATCTAAATATGAAACAGCATCCAAGGTGATGTGAATAGGAATGTGACAAGGAAGGTTAAAGTCAGCTTCCTTTTCTGTGTACTAATGGTAGGGAACATTGGGACCTCTAGAGGGTGTACTGCAACTCCCATGTTCCCTCATTGGCTATCGCTGGCTAGGGCTGATGAGAGTTGCAATCTAGGGCATTATAGGGAACATTCCTCCCCTTTGCAGCAAATGATGTATGGCACTTTTTGTCTTTTCAATTTTCTTAGAGCACTTTGGGAAGCATGGTTAGTATTTATAGCGAGGCAGGTGATTTCGGCAACGTCTGCGTTACTGGTGAGATTGCTTTCACATTGAGCTATGAGGAGAAGACACAGACCTTGTTCATTCATGTGAAGGAGTGCCGCCACCTGGCGTATGCCGATGAAGCCAAGAAACGCTCCAATCCGTGAGTGAATATCATTGTGAATAATAGGGTGGTAGGGACAGGATTCACCCAGTTTGAAGGGAGATGTGAGGCTTGGCAGTTCAGTTTTAGGACTGATTTTAGGCTTTTTGTCTGGAAGCTAAAGATGACTTAGTTTAAACTGTATTTAATGTAAACCATGATTTCAGCATGATGTTGAAAAGGCACTCAAATGCATGCGCACATTGTGGCAATAACTTAAGTAACATATGCCTGCTTCATGTTTTGCATTAGCATTATGCAATGTGGGTCAGTTCTATCAACTGGATAAAACTCCACTGCTGTAGTTTCAAATTGAGGAGCACGGGGTCATTATTATCTTTAGTTTATTTATATGAACAATATGCATCATACTAGATATTTTTGGAATGCAACTTCCCTCAGTTCTAGGTGACATAACCAGTCATGAAATAATTCTGGAAGATCCTATTGGACAAATTATGGAGTGCCACTCATCTTTGACTAATTACATTTCTAACCCACCCGTCCTCCAGTATATTTCACCCTCTATTCCTGATCAGTGATTCTCTGATCAGTGCTAGCATCATAACATCTTTTCTGTCGTTGCCATTGCCCAGGTTTTCAATTCCATCAAGAACTGAGGGGTGCCTGTTCTCCTATAGATTCTTAAAAAGGCACTTAGAGTAACTATCGCATTGCCTTTGAAAGCCAGTACAGTTTGGGTGTTGGACTAGGACTCTAGAGATCAGGGTTCAAGTCCCTACTTGGTCATGGAATTGAACTGGTGACCTTAGGCATATCACACTATCTCAGCTTCAGAGGAAGGCAATAGCAAGCCCCCTCTGAACAAATCTTGTTAAGAAAACAACATGATAGTTTTGCCATTAGAGAGAACAAGGAAACAGAAAAGGGAAGGAACTTAAAAACAAAAACAAAACCAGGTAGAATCTTTGAAGAAAATCAAGGGAAAGAAAAAGAAGAAAGATGGCAGGAAAAGACTGGTCTGAGCAAGAACAAGAAAAAAGAGATAGAAAGAGAGCTTTGTCTGGCAAAGGCAGGGAAGGAAAAGCCAGAAGAGGCAACTTGTCAGCAAAGCTTTAGGTCATGTGAGACCCTGTCTCTGTCTGGGCAATGATGGATGTAATCCTAACCTCCTCACAGCCATCCCAGAAAGGGCCTTCATGATAAATATCCAACGTTTCATTTTGCAACAAACCTGTGAAGTAGATATCCCTGAGGAACAGTGAGACTGAACCAGGATGGCCTTGTGAATTTCATGGCTGTGTAAGGATTTGAATTTGTTTTCTCAGTCCACACAGAGGTAAACATACAGAGGACTGCAGTTTAGACAGCTGATGAAGCAACATTGTGTAGATCTAAAGGTGGTGTGATGGTAGGCTCAGTGGCTGGTTGTCGCACCCAGAGCATTCTAGGATGAACTGCCTGATAAATTGGTTTCATTTGCCTATAAAAACTGATAATTCCAACAGCATATTTCCTGTGTGTGACTGAAATGCAAAATGCAAATCTACTCCTTTGTCTTCTACAGGTATGTAAAGACTTACCTTCTCCCAGACAAATCCCGCCAAGGGAAGCGTAAAACCACCATCAAACGGAACACCGTCAATCCCCTATACCACGAGCTGCTCAAGGTTCTTGTCTCTGTGTTGCGTGCAGGAAATTAGCAGGCCCATGTATATTGGGCTTCCCTGTGGAGGTGTTGCAGAAGTACAGATATGGCACGTCAGTGCACAATCCAGCATAGACTGCTTTCATCATTTTTAAAGTCAGTTTTCTTGCTCTGATGATTTTGAAGTGGAATAAAGTGAATTAAGAATACATCAGATTGGTAATACTACCAGATGGGAAAGGTTGTCATATTTCAACTGTTGCAAGGCTTGTGTGACTTTTGGGAGTAACTTTTTTGGTAGTATTATACTGATTGTGTCCTTCATTTTAAAAATCTAGACAATATTATCACCATCAGGGGACAAAACGCAGCAAATTAACAGGAATGGCCTTGTTTGTGGATTTGGATCTTAATTACTAGCTGGCCCCAGAATCCACCTCTACCTCCTTTTGCTTCCTCTTTTTTAGGCTGGAGGGAGGAGGAGCTGAGCTAAATCATTCACTTATAAGGGGCAATTTCACACTACACAATTATAGTGCTATATTTCACTTGAACTGTCATTTGTTATTGTGTACTTTCAAGTTGTTTCTGACTTATAGTGACCGTAAGGTGACTATAATGGGGTTTTCTTGGCTTGACATTGCCATCCCCTGAGGCTGAGAGACTGTGACTTGCCCAAGGTCACCCAGTAGATTTACATGGCTGAGCTGGGATTCAAACCCTAGTCTCCCAGAGTCATAGTCCAACATTCAAACAACTAACATGCTGGCTGTCATAGCAACCTGGAATTATGGGATTTGTAGTTTGGTGAGTCCTTGAAGCTTTCTGGCTGAGAACTCTAAATATCCTTAAACTGCAAATCCCAGGATTCCATAAGATGCAGTCATAGCACTTTAATGATAGGACATTAATATTGTAGTATGAAAGGGCCCAAGGAACGCTTGCCATACACACACACGCACACATATTGTGTGTGTTTGTGTATCCTTGATCCTTTTTTCATTCTAGAGTTGGACATGCTCATGTCGCTTGCTGACTGTGATTGTGAGCAAGGCAATTGTCTCCTCCACCCACTGATCCTCATTCATCCCCCCACACTTTTGAGGCTTAGTGGGTGGAGAAGGAGATGCTCACTTCACTCCCTGAAGGTGGCTGCACACAAGTGTCTCTTTTTTCTGCCCTCTCAGGCACACCTCAATCCAGACCTTTGATTTTTGGGGAGCAGTGGTGTCACTCCGCTTAGGATGTCACCTGGCTGCAGTCCGCATTTCCTATAGCCCCTTAGTGATGCCCCTGTGTACAAAATCAGGCCAGTGTGATATACTGAGGACCATACATGCCTGAAGACAGTACAGTCCCATTTAAGCCTAGACACTTTACAACAGGGGTGGTTAGCATAGATTGCAGATTTTATGTGGCCCCCTTCCCTATTTATATGACATCGAGACCATTCTCCACAATGAAGAATAAGTTGCTCCTGAAAGCAAAATTGCTATACCTGGAAGCTTCCAAGAGAAGTAAATCTCTGAAGCAAGGGGCAGGGCCTTTCTGCAGAGTGGAGATGGGAAAGTGTTGGTTTCTCCCCACAAAACTGGAAATAAAGAAATCTTGGTTTATTTCTGTTTCTTGTTATATGCTTCCATTTTGTATATGCCTATATGCGTATATTCCTGGAGAAGTTATTTTGGGACTGCATAATGCTTAGCATAATATTATCCCATATTTGTGAGTAGTTCAGTGATGTTCTAAGGCTTTGCCCATTAGTAGAAAATGATTGCATCTGTGTTTGAGAAAATAATTCTTTGGATGTCAAGGGTGTTACAAAGTTGAAGCTTATTAAGGGCTGGCTTAGTAAATATTGCTTTACTAAAATAAGTGGGGAAAGAGATGGATTTTTCTTCTTTTCACTCATTGGATTAGCCCGTTAGGCTTTGGTTGACATTTAGCAACAAGTACTAAAAGTTTACCAGTAATGACAGTCTTTATTGTTAGTGGTTGTTCTGTTCCTTCAAGTCATTTCTGACTTATGCCAACTCTGAGGTTTTCTTGGCAAGATTTGTTCCAAATACAAAAATGCAGTTCCTTTTCCTATCACCAGAAAGAAACAATAGCAATTTCTATTCCCACCAGAAGCGGGTCATTTCTAAAGCTAATAGGTCTTAATTGTCCCAGAAGAAAATATCGTTGCTGGAAAAAACCCTGCTCCACTCCCATTGTGAAGACTTAGCTGCACTGGAAACAGGGAAGCCCAAGGAGGTTGCAGATGTCATTGTGCCTGTTAAATATATAGACGCAGCACTTTAGTTTGGTACAGCTACCTCTATTACATCTATGATGTCAAAGTCAGGGATAAGGAACCTCCACTTCTCAGATTTCTTCTGCTGTTATCTCAATTTGGAGCTAAAAGATGAGAAGCTGTTTAAAAGCTGGCAAACTGTTACATGGAACTGAGCAGTGTTTTGCAGCCAAAGAAGGTTTAGCGCTAGGATCCATCACTGAAAATTAACTGTGGGTTGTGTATCACATAGTGGCACCTTGTATTATCGGGTACCATGGCTGAGCATTTTTCTATCTTGCCTCCTTATACTAGTATGAGATCAACAAGTGCATCCTTATGACCAGGACCTTGCAGTTCTCTGTTTGGCATCATGATCGCTTTGGCCGAAATACATTCTTGGGAGAAGCAGAGGTCCCAATGGAGTCCTGGAACTTGGGGCACCCCTTTGAAGCGAGTCTTCCACTACATGGCAAGGTCTGTCATATGTCAGTGCTTATTTCTTTGAAGTGCCAACTTTAGCCAAAAAGTGGTGTTGGATGCGCAGTGGATGTTTAATGAAACTGAAAGTGAAATTTCTAGTTTCCCTGCCATGTCCTCCGAATTAGGCTACAGGTTTGATTAAACACCTGCCTGCATGCACCCATATACACCTTGTTATTTTTAAATGTTGGCAACAATAGAGTTTGAGAAAATTACTTTCTTCCCTTATAACTCCCAGAATCCTCTAGCCTTCATTCACACTATCTGTGTTCACTGAGGATTTACAGGGACTGAAGTCCCCAGTTGTAACTTTTCCATCCTCAGAATATGAAATAGGTAAGTGATCTTTCCTTAATAACTCAACAAGTTGTAGTGGCTATATGAACGAGTTACTTAGGGAGAATCCATCAGGTGGTACCTCTTTCTGAGTAGAGTTTAAAACAAGGATGGGAATCCTGCAGCCCTCCAGATATCATAGAACTACAATTCCCAGTGTTTCTCACTACTGGCTATGCTGTCTAGTGCTGCTGTAAGCTACACAATTCCACCCTGGTTTCGAGACAGCGCACGGGATAGCACAATTTGAATAATCTCAAGAATTGTTTATTAATTTGTGATTATTTTCACATTTTCAACTGACATAAGTTCCCCTATGTCCAACTCTACCATCAGGTCATCTAGTCTCTTTCAACTTGGTGTCCTCTGGTTGTGTTGGACTCCAGTTCCCACTACTCAATTGGGAGTCTTATGGTTGAGGATGATGGGAGTCATAGTCCACCCATTTAGGTAGGGGATTTCTGTTTAAGGGAGACTAGTCTAGTTTTAAGCAGTGGCACCCCCATTGTGGAATTCCCTCTGCAGGGAAGCTTGGCTGTTGCCCATTTAGCTATTGTTTTGGCAAGCGGCGAAGCCTTTTTGTTTCCACTCTTTTTAGTCATTGATCTTAATTTTTAATAATTTTTGACACCCCTTTTTGAATCTTTTAAGACTGGAAGCATCTTCTGGCCTATTGTTGTTCTTTATCTGCAGCCATGGTATTTTTATTTTTGGATTTTTTTCTAGGAATATCAGTTTTATCACTAAAGGGTGAGAGATACATATTTAGAAATAAATATATTATACCTACCCACTGAATCACTCCACTCCTACCCCTGTAGCTTTTGGTATATCTATTTATACTCCTTTGTAACTCATTTATAAAAAGCTCTTTGATATGTACTGAAGTTGTCTTACAACAGCCTCCTTCACACAATATTTTTATGCACACCTCCTCCATCCTCCTGTTGTCTTAAGTAAATCCTGCAGAAACCAAGTTGGTTTTGTTAGCCTCAATTTTTTTTTTAAAAAATGCTCTTATTCTGTTCTAGAACACTGTGGACTCAGCTGCCTCTCCTCAAAACAAAGGAGAGTTGGTGGTTTCCTTGAAGTTTATCCCACCTGCCAAACAGGCCAGTACAGGAAATGGAAGAAAAGGTGAGTATTCAAAAGATATTCAGTAGCCATGTGTTGTGGTTTCCTAGTTTTACATTTGTTGTTGTTGTTGTTGTGTGCCTTCAAGTCAGTTCCAACTTAGGACAACCCTAAGGCTACCTATCATGGCATTTTCATGGCAAAATTTGCCTTTTCCTTCTTCTGAGGCTGAAACAGTGTGACTTGTCCAAGTGGTTTCATTGGCCAAATGGAGATTTGAACCCTGGTCTCCCAGTGTCCTAATCCAGCCTTAACTACTGTGTTTTAAACAAGGTTTTTCTTTGGGGGTGAGCTTCCATTTCAGACTTCTGCCATTCATGCTACTAATAAGGATCTCTTTAGGCAAAAAGGAAGAGGGAGGTGAACTTCAAGTCTGGATCAAAGAGGCCAAAAACTTGACAGCAGCCAAATCTGGAGGAACATCTGACAGCTTTGTCAAAGGGTGAGCAAATGAGCTTTTTGAAAACTAGATATTGGATGGAAAGGGAATTAAAGATCCAGAGATCACAGTTAACACTGCCTTGTCCACATACAATTGGAATCTAGTGCTGGGCATATGTGTTCATGTCACATTGGAAGAATGATTCTCTTGTACTTCACTTGGCATTGTGCATGCTCAAATATTAGGTGAAGGTGCTTGGCTCTGGGAAGCAACCATGTGTAGGGCTGTGTAAACTGTAGTTTAGTCAGTGGGGGTTGGGGACAATTCATGTCCAAGAAAAGCTGAGCACGGTGGCCTTGTATCAACTGTGCAGATTATTTATTTTGTGTAAATAAATTTAGCTTTTTTTGGCCATGAGAGGGTTCCATAGAGTGCTTGAAATGTCCTCTTCTGACCCCTGAGAATTCTCTTCCTATGGAAAGCAGAGATTCTCAAGATGCCTTCTAAACCTCTTCTACTTCTCCCATTTCAGTTTCTGCCAGACCTTATCTTGGAAGCTTCTTTAATAAGGACTGCCAACCTTTCTTTGTTCATAGATATTTGCTGCCTCTGAGGAATAAGGCCACTAAAAGGAAGACACCAGTTGTGAAGAAGAGTTTGAACCCTCACTACAACCACACTTTGGTCTACAACAACATCAGCCCAGAAGAGCTGCCACACATCTGCTTGGAACTCACCGTGTGGGACCGGGAGCCCCTTTCCAGCAATGACTTCTTGGGCGGAGTCCGGCTTGGAGTTGGGAATGGTGAGGTGGCTACTCAGTAGGGTTGAGGGTTGGCTGAAGTTGAGGCAGAGCCTCAGTCCAATTATGTTGCTGGCAGAGTAGTAAATGGTGTCTACCACCCACTGGAGTCAATATAGATAGGATCTAAAGTGGGGGTGGGCAACTGCCAAGGGTTGGGGAGTCACATAGCCCCTGTAAAACCCTGGAGGGCTGTACTCACTTGCCCCCCAATTTTGTCCCCAAATATCCAGTATTCATTAATTGTAAACACATTTTTCATAGAACCAGAGAAAAGATTATACACATGGACATCACCAGATGGCCAACACAAAAACCAAATAGATTACATAATTGGAAGTAATAGATGGTGAAGCTCCATACTGGTGGCCAAGACTAGACCAGGTGCTGATTGTAGCACAGATCATGAATTACTCATTTCAAAAATAAAAGTAAAACTCAAGGAGAGAACAAAACCAGTCATCATACCAAAATACGATTTAAACAACATTTCCACAGAATTCATTGACAATATAAAGGAACAGATTTGCTGTACTAAGAATAATAGATCGTGAACGAGAAGAGCTTTGGTCTGAAGCCAGGGACATAATAAAAGAATGCATAAAGACATTCCCAACAGACAAAAGGAAAGTGAAGAAACCATGGATGACAGATAAAACACACAAGCAGTAAAGGAAAGAAGAGAAACAAAACAAAAAGGAGATAGAAATAAACTAAGAACCACGAATGCAACAGTACAATGGCTAGTGCACAAAGATAAGGAAAATCACTACAATGACAAATGTAGAGAAATAGAAGACAGCAACAAAAAAGAAGAATGGGAGCCCTATCCACAAGATTCGAGAAATCAAGGGAAAGTTCAAACCAAGGACTGGGACGGTCTACGGCAATAAAAATAACATAATTCAAGACCAGGAAGGAATAAAAAGACAATGGATGCAGTACACAGAAAAGTTATATAAAAGAGATGACAACATGGACACATGGAACGAAGAGCCATATGAAGATGAACCCCAAATTCTAACAACTGAAGTGGAAGCTGCAATAAACCAAGACTCCAGGAATGATATTCTAATAGAACTGTTACAGTCCACATTGACAGGGTCAACTCTCGTGCTGACCAACATATGTCAACAGATATGGAAAACAAAATGATGGCGAACAGTTTGGAAAGGATCAATATACATCCCCAGCCACAAAAAAGGAGACCCAAGAGACTGCAGCCACTATAAAACCATAGCACTAATCATTCTTTCCCATCACATCTACCCTTTCCTACTTGACCACTTCCACATCAGGGTGCCTGCACTGCTATATCTTGTTGAACCATTGGTCTGTTGTCAAGAGTGATTCGCTGCAGCTCTTGAAAGTTCAGACAGGATTCTCTCCCAGGCCTACCTGGAGGTACAGGGAACTGAATCTGGGGCTTTCCCGCTTGTTCATGGGGCCATTGAAATCAATATTGGCAGTTGGGCTTCCATTGGAAGAAACCCTACACGCTTCCTGTCCTGTCTTCTCTATGGCAAAGGAGTTTTGCCAGAGCTCACAGTTTACAAGACCAAATACTTAGCTCTGCCTCCTCTGGATTAAGCAGCTAAAGGCAGGATTGAACCTGGTGCCTCTCTATTTGTACATGTGCTGTAGTAACAAGATATTGTTTGTGGAATAAAGATATGTCAGATTCTATAGGTAGAGCTCTCAAGTTGTTTGCAATAAATCAGCAAGGTTTGCAGATACTTGGTTGACCTAATAGAACAATTGAAAATGCCAGTTTTAAAATCTGAAAGATAGTACTTTTTGGATTAGTTCCCAGAGCTCCTCAGACAGCATGTCCACTAGAGATTCTGGGAACTGTCGTTTCAAAAAGGTAACTTTTCTAAGCACTCCCCCTGTATATTGCTGAAACCAAGAAAGTTGGGAGAAGAGCAGTATGGGTTCTTTTGGGGGGCATTGCTATGCTTTCCTCAATTCTTAGCATGCACCACTGTTTTGGACTTCATGGTTCTAGTATAAAGGAAAAAAAAAAGTAGGTTTTTCCAACCTAAAATTGCCCAGATGTCAGATACAGTCCTTCCCATGGAGACACTAGTTGCTCTTCTCTTTTTCTGGGAATGTAACATGTTACATTGAAACAGTTGAAACAAAGATTGTTTATTTTGAAATGAACCAAATTTAGTTTGAAACATGTTAGGCAACAAAAGAAGGAACAACACACATCAATCAGTACAAGAACAATTATTAATGAAGATATAAAAGACAGACTAACTCATTTTTGTTTTTTGAAGCTGGGCAATTATAGTCAGGTCCAGTTATTTTGAGATATATGGTGGTGGGTTTTACGCTGCTCTGCATAAGGGAAAGGAAAGATGATGGGCAGTCAGAACAAATGACAGAATTATCAGGAGCACCTTGATAACCTTGTAGCTTCTACACCTTGTAGCACAGGTGGGCCTTAGGAAAGCAGCCAAGATGTATAATTTCTTCCTTGTTACACGTTCTGTATATGTCTGTATATGAAGAGATGTTACACATACTCTGTGTCTGTATATGTAGCACTGTGTCTCTCAACATGAATGGAGAGGACCATAACAGAGAAGCAGAGTACCTGTTTTTATGCTGAAGGTGTCAATCCTTGGCATTTCTGGTTTTTAAAACAAACAAACAACTGGACATGATGAGTGCCAGGACTGGTGCTGCAAATTAGGTAGATCATATGGGCTGGATCAGGGATGGAGTATGTGTGGCTTTCCAGATAGATGTTGGGCAGAAAGCTCCTGTTACCCTTGCTATTGATTCTCAGGGCTACATTTGGAAGTTCACAGGTTCCCCAGCCTTGTGATTTCTACATAATCTGGTTTTATATCCCAGTTTCCTTTGTCACTATGACCTGTTCTTGACTGTCCGTGGATCTAGTTTGCTTTGGCTCCCTGCTGTCAACTTCAGCACACGAGTGGAGATAAATGCTCTGTCTTATTGTTGTGTTCTCTCTCTCTGTTTCTAGGAATGAGTAATGGCCAGGTGGTGGACTGGATGGATTCTACAGGCGAGGAAACAAGTCTATGGCAGAAAATGCGCAAGTATCCAGGATCATGGGTAGAAGGAACTCTTCCCCTACGTGCTACCATGGCCAGGTCAAGGCCATAATATTGTTTGAGCCTTTTTTGGGGACTGAATCCAAGAAGGAAAGGAATACCAGGGCTGCCACACTGGAGACCTTAAGGCAGCCCAGTCTTCCCCAAATTGCTGCCCTCCAGGTCTTTTGAACTGCTGTTCCTAGAGGTTCCCACCCGACATAACTGATTGGGGATATCTGGAAGATGCTAGGTTGGGGAAGGCTGTCTCAAGGGCAGTGGGAACAATATTTCTTGGCTCCTGGCACATGTAGCAATAGAGCGAATTTGCAGTAATCTTTGAAACAGGCTCATTTTGAAAGGGATACCCTTGGCAGCCTATTTTATTTAAAGGGATCTTGGTTTTGTAATTTTTATTGGAATTACATTCTATATGCATCCTTACTCTGGTGGGTTGCACAGTGACTTTTTAAAAATCCTTGTTTTTGTTTCACATTTTCCCTTTCCAACATCAAATCTTCTGGAGCAGGCCGCATGTCTAGATTCTTTTTTTATTTTTAAATGTAATTTCCTTCTGCTCTGTGCCTGAGTGAATGAGACATTGAAATAAAGTTTAAATATATGAAGGCATTAAATACCTCAGAATACTTGCACAGTTCTGGTTGCCAAATCCTTTTTTAAAAGGTGATGGGGTAACAAATGTAGCAAAAACAGGGCATACACTCAGCTGCTTTCCGTAGTAGAAGCATGTACTTCTCACCGTTCTTTTCAGAAACATTTTGCCATCTCACAAGTTGGAAACACTTCGTAGAAAGTTCTGTTTTGCATTTTTATTTTGAGAAGCTGGAAGCCCCTGTAGAGCCCAGGGGTTTATAAGGCATATTTGCAGTTCTAATACAGAGGAAAGGCAAAAAAATAAAATAAAAAATGCACTGTATGGTGAGATAAGAAATCCACATAGTGGGTTACATTCATAACTCCCACCTTTACTATTGACCATGCTTAGTGTGACTGGTGGAAGACTGAATCTGACAACACCTGAAGAACTAAGACAGTTTCCTGCAGGGTAAGGATAGCTTGTAATCTTGAAAACAGAAGATAAAAGTTTCTGGGATATCCTCTGATTCATGAATGTGAAACCTTTAGCACTCCACATGTTTTGACCTTGACATCGCAGTTAGCATGACCAATAGTAAGAGATGTTGGGAGTTTTACTTTAAAAATGAACAAATGTCTGGATGGCCCAAGGTTATTGCCTCTTTCTATGGTGACCTTCCTGTGTGATCCTTTTCATGGGGAAAGTACTGATTGCACAAAAGAAGTAGATACATAAGTAAGGCGCACTTTCCTGAATCATCCTCACAGGAAAAATTGTATTTGTTCACATGAATACAGCCTAGAAGCCTGTGGTGGCAGTCTATGCTATCCCTGAAGGTTTAAATCCAGCAGTGCCTCTTCTGTTTCACCTCTAGTAAAGAACGGTGCTGTAGGGAGAGACTCCAACTGTCTTCTAGCAGGCAGGGGTGTTACAAGCCAAAGTTATTATTCCTAGGAGCACAGCAGTCTATTGTCACTCACATGTGTCCCTGTTCTGTTCTCTCCGGAGCTCTTCCTGGCTGCTAAGCAGATAGTTATCAACAAAGGCAAAGAGCTCATCCGGTGTCACAGGTTGGATATAGCGCTCACGGTCCACCCCATCTTTGTCGACAAACACTATATTGAAACGGTAACGGGTGATATGGAGGAAATGCCTGAAGAAACAAAATGGACATTGAACTGGTATATTTCCTCGAGAGTTCATGGAATGGAATACTGTGTGATCTAAGAGTCTTTGTTTCAAAGTGCACTGGGTCTGAGTTTTCTTGGTGGTTTCAGCCACAATAGTTTGTCCCCTCCACCCTCCCTGCATAATACCAGGGCCCGCCCTTAGAAATTCATTGTCATGAAGATTTAAATGAGTGTTTGAAGAGTATTGCGCACTTTGAAACAGCAGTCACTCAATCCAGGCTTTATATTTAATAAAACATGATACTAAGGTGACATTTTCTTCTTACAGTGAACTATGGATGCCACAGTGCATTTTAGAGCTACAAGTTGAGGGTTAACTTAGGGAAGGGTTCACTTTGATCACTCTTGTCTCACCGGCAAAGTGCAGGAATACAGTGAAGATACCTTGAATTGTAATGGAAGTATTAGGTGGGGTGACCATGAAGCCAGTGTGTGAAGAGAACTGGCAGACGTGGTCCGCACTTGGGGGACTACCTCATTTCATTACACTGGGTGGGACATCTCCTACCCTCAGCCCATAGGTGGTAAATTCGATTTAGGAATAGATGAGCTTAAACCCTGGGGCAGTAGTTGGGAAACTGTGATCCTCCAGATCTTGCTGGACTAGTTTCCATCATGTCTGCCTATTGGCTATGATGGCATAGACCGATAAGAACTGCAGCCCAACAATATCCAGACACAGGTTGCCCATACCTAGTTTAATCCCTTTTGAATCCTTTCAAGTTATGAGGGGATGCTGAAAAGTTCTCAGCCTGACCCACTTCCCAACATCTGAGCACAATTTTGTCACTGTAGCTTGAAAGGTGTTCTTTTGTATTGGAAACTGCCAGTTTGCAGAATTGTAACATTAATTTCTGAATTCTTTCAGATCATTGATAATACCATGCCAGTGTGGATGGTGGATGTTTTGAAGAATTTGGGATTTGAGTGCATAGACCATCCATCCTAACCACCAGATCTTACTTCATCTGACAATTTCCTGTTTCTAAACCTTAAAAAGAGTTTGAAAGGAAGGAAATTTTAGAATGAGGCAGAGGTGATAGTAGCAGCAGAGCAGTATTTCAGTGACCAGAAATCAGATTGTGTGTGTGTGCGTGTGCGTGTAAGGGTTAAAGAAACTTGAGAAAAGATATGCCAAGCACATGGAACTTCGGGGTGAACATGGAATAGCATGTAAATTTCATGACTATAGAAGATCATTCCCTTGTTGGTCAGCCAAGAACATTTCAGCATCTACTTGCTGTACTTAGTACCTCACCTTGTGTCAGGGAATTCAATCCTATGGTTAGGCATTGGTGCTAATTATACTCCTTTCACATTCTTTAATCTTCATAACAACACTTTGGCTAGCACAATAAATGTATGGATGATGATGAAGCAGCATAGCAACCCTGTGAGCATTGACCTCAGATCAGTCACTGAATGTTGTTGCTTTCTGGGCACCGATTCTCTGAGAGGTGCTACAATGTCCGATTTAACTTCCCACTCACCTGAGTTGTTCAATGATGGCGTCTGAAAGCCTGTGCTCACGGATCCTCCCCACTTCATGGGGTGGCAGCCCCACTAGCTCAATGACAGTAATATGATGCAAGTCCAGCCCACAGGTAGCTTGCTATAAAGAAGAGAAAGTGGTTGGTGAGCACCCAGTGCTTGAGGTAGGGAAGAAAGGATAGAAAACACAGGATGGAATTTGGGGGAAGAGGATCAAACCTGCAACATGGCATTCTGCATTTTGTAGTAGCGATCAGAGGGATCTGGAGCAGAGATGATGAGCAACCGGCGCTTTTCGTAGAACTGGTCCAAGAGGCTGGCAGCAGAGTTTACATCCACATTGATCTGCATGGCTGAATAAAGAGAGTAGTATGTTATATATTTGCTGCCAAATCAGGGCTGACTCAAGACACGTTACTGCCTGAAACAGAACAGCAAAAGATGCCTGCATATCCAAGTCACAATGTATACAGTGCCCACAAATGGCCAAGGGTTGTTGTTTTTTTTTGCACATGAGGTAGAAAATCTCCCTGACCATCCCTGGCAGAAAAATCCAGTAAGAATAAAATAAGCTTGCTGCTGTTTCACAGCACTCCCAAACCTCTACATCATTCTACCTAATGTCCCTTTGTGCAATGCTGGGGAAGCAGCAGTGGTGCTACCCTTGTTCGTAAGTAATCTCTCTTTGCCTCTACCACAGCCTTTCAGAAAGCCGGAGTCAGAAGGTACAGGTATTGGTTATCTGACCAGATAAAGAAGCTGCTTCTTGCCAAGACTGAAATTCCATAAAACCTGCCAGCGATGGCCAGGGGGCTTTTCGGCCTCATGTGCAAAAAAAAAACCCTTGGCCAGCGGTGGATACTGTGCACATTGTGACTTGGGTATGCAGGCATCTTTTGCTCCTGTTCTGTTTCAAGCAGCAACATTTAGTTGCTAAAAATAATCTGGTGTAAGCCTTAATGGGGTGGATAGCTTCTTCCAGCTTTTTCCATTGCTTCACAGTTCCAAGAACTGGAAGCCACTGATAATCGAAGCAGGAACATCCAATGAAGTGGAGAGAGGGCTCTCAAAAATCAAGTATGCCACTTTAGAAATACAAGATACTAGCAAATAACCCCCGCTCCCGAAGTCAGCTATATATGATATACAAAATCTGTTTTTGAACTCTTATTCTGGAATCTGGATAGTCTCTCATTGTATAGTGGGACCTTGGCATCCACTGGGATTGATTCTAGGAATCTCCCCCCAATGGATTTCAATATCTGTGGATGCTCAAGTTTCATTCAAAACAGTGGCATGATCAAATGGTGTCCCTTATACAAAATGGCAAAATCAAGGTAGGTTTTATGGAATTTCTCATTTTTTTTAAAAAAAAGTTTTCAAGCTGTGGATAGTTGAATCTGTGATATGGAGGGCTGACTATACATTCCTGCAAAATGATAAGTTTTCATTCGTCAGCATTACTAGTTATTATACCTTTCTAAGAAAGAGCTGTTCATCCTGTGGGTGCTGGTCTATGCTGCAGCAAGAAATGTAGGATTATTTATCAAAAGGAAACTGAAGTTGATGCTAGACATAATAACAGTATATAGAATTATTCCTGATGTGGAGAAAGTGGATAGACACGGAGATTTTTCTCATAAAAGAAACCCCGAGGTCAAGCAATGAAGCCAGATGCATGGCCAACTAAAGGACAGCCTTGCTCCCATAAGATATTCTGTAACCAGTAACTTGGAGGGACTGTAAAAGTGGAGTAGGCAAATCCTTTGAGGATCAATGGATGGCTAGTCATGATGGCCATATAGCAACTGCAGCATCCGAGGCCGCATTCCTCTCTGTACTAGTTGCTGGAGAAGAACAGCAGGAGGGTGTTATTCTGCTCATGCCCTGCTTGTGAGGTTTCCATAGCTATCTGGCCATCATTGTGGAACAGGATCCTGGCATAGATAGTCCTTTGGGGTGATCTCACATGGCTCCTCTTATACCCCCTTCATGGTGCTTTAAAGATGGGGCTTGTAGCTGTCTCTTCCCCTCCAAGCCCAGACACACTTACGCGCGCATGTCGGTTGAGAGCCTGACCATTGGCGACTTGACTGGCAGACACGCAAGGGGATGCCTTGGCGTTCGTAGCCTCCATCACAGTGGTACTCGCAAGTAGCTCCGTAGTTGTTGCCCGCTGAGTCACAGCTGATGTAACCATGCTCTGGGGCCTTCAGAACAGGACAGCGACTTACTGCCAAAAAGACAAGTCAACACCAAGAAGGCAAAATGACATACAACGTAACGGAACACAGAAGGGCACTGTGATTATGAAGGCAAATCTGGAATGCCCCATAGCTATTTGTGTAAATACTTTATATCACTTTCACGATCCTTTCAATTTCCCACATTACAATGTAATTAGACAGAAGGTCTAACCCAGGGGTTGGCAACCTACGGCTCGCGGGCCGCACCCAGCTTGCTGACCCCCACCGACCGGCCCCCGCCGACCCCTGCCACCACCGACGCCGCCGCCCACCGCCGCTGTGTGCGCCGCCACAGCGCGCATTGCGGCCGCCATAGCGCGCATTGCGGCTGCCATTTTGTTTGCCAAAATGGCGGCTGCAACTCATTTGCGCATGCGCAGGAGTACTACGCATGCGTAAACGAGCCGCGGCAGCCATTTTGGCAAACAAAATGGCGGCAGTGGGGGGCGGCGGGGGTCATGCGTGCGCGCATGAGCGCGCGTGGCCATCCCCCCCCCCCCAGCCTGGTAGAAGACCTGGGAAACAGCAACCGGCCCCAGGTAAAAAAAACTTGCCGACCCCTGATCTAACCATTAGGGAATGTAACATCGGATAGTTTTGATCACAGACTAAAATGCCTGTTCACCTAAGGTGAGTGGAGGATTCAGGGCTGTCTCTTTTAGTCACAGACTGCCAAAAGTGCCAGGAAAAACAAAGCAACTGTTATTTTTTGTTGTTGGGAGTGGCAATTCACCCCTGCTTTTCGGCCACAAAAAGGGCAATCCAGAGAATCAGAAAGGATCAGGGCCAACAAAACCGTCTTGGGGCTGCACTCTGCCCATCCCGGTGTAGGAAGTCTTCAACTTAGTTTCCCAGAATTCCAAGTAGTTTATCCTCCAGGATAGTGAAAAGCATTGTGACGCCATGCAGCAAATGCCTCCCCTGCATAGCATTTTTGGGCTAGTACACAGAGCTAAACAAGTGGCACAAGAGATAGGAAATCCCATCAACACCTCTCTCTAAACCTGACAGTAGAAGTACAATAACAAATCAATTAAAGTCCAACACACTGCGGAATTAATCCAGTTTGAGACCACTTTAACTGCCCTGGCTCAGTACTAGGAAGCCCTGGGAACTAGTCTTGTAAGATATTTCGCCTTCTCTGTCAGAGAGCTCTGGCACCACAGCATACTACAATTCCCAGGATTCCCTAACACTTAGCAAGGGTAGTTAAAGTGGTCTCAAAGAAATGATTTGTTGCCCTTTCATGATGCTGGAAATCTGCTGCCTGAGGTCTGCCTAATGCAGGGTCAGCTCAGGTACCCTTCCCTGTGCTGTTTCAGGTAGCAGGAACCTTCAGAAAGTAAAGCATGAGAAATGGGTAAAAAGAAAGACACTGAAAGAAGGATGCTAAGATCAGAGGCATGTTCAAATGTGGGTAAAATTACTTGCAAAATAGCAATTTTAGAAATGCATATTCTAGTTTCCCAGCAGGCTGGGAACTAGAAGTCATAGGACGTTATCACACGTGGGCCAGAAAGCGATAATAAAGTGGAAATGAGGCATTCCGAAAATAAACCGAAAATAAACCTTGATTCCGCAAATGCCTTTCACACGTAATTACCTTAATTGCAAAATTACAGTAAGCGCATTTAACGTTCACACACAAGTGAGAAAAGCCCGTAAATGTACTAGAAATGATCTTCTTGCACATGCGCAGATAGAGGAATGCTCTCCGTGGAACCAAGGGAAAAGCAGGGAAATGCTCCCAAATGCGCATTTGCTTTTCACATTACGGTAAATGCGAAATTAACTTAATTTCGCATTTGCATTTCCTCAAAACTACCGAATTTCAAAAGATCTTGGATAACACCAGTTTCTGTCCAGTTTCTGTCCAGTTTCTGTGCGACGTCGTGTGAAAACGCGAGGCACAAATCCAGTTTTTGTTTGGGATTTGTGTGGATGAACCAGCAGATTTGGCCCGTGTGATAATATCCATAGTCTCAACCCACAAATCCTGGTTAGAATTCAGTGCCAAACTACATATGACTTTAAAAGGGTGGCTTTCATAAGTGTCCTTCCCCAGGAAGAGGGGAAGCTGATTCAGATGGGGATGGATGATGGGAGAATGATTTAACCCTCCTCCTCCTCCTCCATGCTATGATTCTCATCAAAATCATTCTCTCCAGCAGTTATTTGCCCTGGCTGGGATGTGGATTCCCACAGCACAGGGGGAAAGGATTGAACATTACCATTATTCTGTTCTGAATTTAGGGGAAATCTGCATCCTTTTAATTGAATCCTTTTTTAAAAAAGAAAAAAAAAAAGCTGTAAATACAAGCCACACACGCTTAGCATCATATTTGATATTTGCAAAAAAAAAGTGGTGTTCTTTCCTTTATTTACCTTGGACTCTCACAAAAAACTTGCAGCTTGCTCGATTGAATGCCTGGTCATAGACGGTGTAGCGAATAATGTGTTCCCCTTCCGAAAACTCAGATCCTGGTTCAGGGCCTCGGAGTGTCACTCTGGATTCAAAAGACAGAGAGCTGTGTCAGAGACGGGATGGCGAGAAATGGATTTGAAGGTTTTCTTCCCTAAAGAAATACAGCCATCCCAGCTAAAGAACCGGGTTTTGGAACCATTCCCCCAAGCTCACCGTTTTATGATGCCATCAGCAGAATCCTTGGCCCGGGGTGGATCCCAATACACGATGGCCGTCAATTTCCCTGGCTCTGCCAGTCGCTCTCGTGAATCAGGGCATTGGATTTTGGGAGGTTCTATGTCTGCTTGGGTAGAAGAGGAAAGGAATTTCATGAAAACAAGCAACAGGAGAGAGAGACTTTGCATGCCAGGCAGACTAGTGAGCAACTACTTATCTTTTTCCTGTTCATCGCTGTACTAGGCATCTTGAGTCGCCAGCCTGAGCAATGCCTACTTTCCCCTGTTGTCCAACAATCAATTGGCACCCTTGAACCATTCTACATTACAATATTTTTGTAGGTCTTCCATAATATAATATTTGATTACAGTCAGCCCTCCGTTTTCGCAGGGGATCCGTTCTGGACACAAACACACACACCCCGTCAAAACAGAGACTTGCCAATATTCAAGCCCCGTAGGCTCAAATGGGGTGCGCCCCATTAATTTTAACAGAGGTTGCCCCTCCGTGAATGTGCAAAACCGCGGGCCTCAAGTCCGCGAGAATGGAGGGCAACTGTATTTGTAATAACAATTTTTCTACTATTTGTTAGGAAGCTTTGGAGCAGCACACTCGTGCCATTTTAAAGGTACTTGTCTGCCATAGGTGTGAGAGGAGCAAGTAGCTTTCTTTGGATGAGAATTCCCCGAATCCTTTATCTAGCAAAAAACAGCTTTTCCAAACTCTCAGTGGGAACTGATCAAGTGCATATGAGATAGGGTTAATAAAAGCAGGGCAGTGGTGACTTTTCCTGTAGATCTCAGGAGGCAAGAAGATCCATGTTTGCTCCAGAAAGGGTGAGAATTTACCTACACAAATTGGCTCGCCACCACTCCAGTGTCCATCATCCATGCATACACGACTCCGATCGCCTTCCAGGTAGTATCCAGGCCGGCAGGCATAATCACAGTGAGAGTCCACCTTCACTCCATCTGAACATTGGTATGAACCATGATAAACCGCTGGCAAGGTATGGCATCGAACCTCTGCAGACAGAAATAATTTAAATATTCTTTAGCCTCTTCATATAATCCAGGGTGCTTTGGAAGGAATACAGCATTTTTTAACTGACACATTAAAGGCATAGCAACCCTTACCAGGGAATAAAGGTGACAGCCGTAACTATGTGATAAATATCACACCACCCCATGATGGACTAGAACATGGAACCGTGGATGCAAGCTACACGAAAAGAGATTCCACCTCAACATTAGGAGGAACTTCTTGACATAAGAGCTGTTCAACAGGGGAACACACTCCCTCAAAGTCTCCTTCGTTGGTGATCTTTAAACAGAGACTAGATGGCCATCTGTTGGGGATGCTTTGATTGTGATTTCCTGCATGACAGAATGGGGTTGGACTGGATGTCCCTTGGGGTCTCTTCCAACTCTATGATTCTATGTCTAAATGTAAACATGCATTTTTTAAAAAAATTCCTACACTTCTACATTGACCATGAAATTTTAAAAAGACCTGATTATCATATTTATGACTCTACCTCTAAGAAAGTCAGGAATTCGTATATAGGAGGTTATCCCATTATAACCACTGGAATACAGATAAGGGCAGAAGAAGCTAGCAGGCCAGATGTGTGCTTCTTGTTAGCTATATCCAGCCTGTTTGCTGTAGGTCCCATCTATGATATTGCATATCCAAGGTGGCTCAGCAAGCAGAGAGCTAAACCTAACCTAAACTTAACCCAGTCCACCTCCGTGCAAATCCAGCACTCTACCATCTCTTTCTCACCAAGAGATGTTGCTAAAAGGGAAGCAAACACAAAACAGCTATATAGGTTCGCCCATATCACCATTGCTGCCTCAGACCACCTGGCCTGTCTGGGCTTACAAAAGTATATAACTATCTCTGGTCTTTACAAGGGTAATCCTGTGGTGGATTACTTATAAGCTGTCCTGAAGGTGTTGAGTGCAAATGCTTGAGTTTCTTTTTTTAGAATCCCTGATTTATGACTCCTCTTCCTCACTACCATCATTCTATGTTAGGATGGGCCATGTGTGGCCTACCAGAAGTTGTTGAATGCTAGTTCCCATTGGATCTAGCCAGCATAGACAGTTGTGAGCGATATAATCATAGAATCATAGAATCACAGAGGTGGAAGAGACTCCAAGGGCCATCCAGTCCAACCTCATTCTGCCATGCAGGAAATCACAAGCAAAGCACCCCCAAGAGATGGCCATCCAGCCTCTGTTTAAAGACTTCCAAAGAAGGAGACTCCACCACACTCCGAGGGAGTGTCTTCCACTGTCGAACAGCTCTCTCTGTCAGGAAGTTCCTCCAAATGTTGAGCTGGAATCTCTTTTCCTGGAGCTTGCATCCGTTGTTCCGAGTTCTATTCTCTGGAGCAGCAGAAAACAAGCATGCTTCGTCCTCAAAGCCACTTCAAATATTTAAACAGGGCTATCATATCCCCTCTTAACCGTCTCTTCTCCAGGCTAAACATACCCAGTTCTCTAAGTCATTCCTCACAGGGCATGGTTTCCAGACCCTTCACCATTTTAGTCTCCCTCCTTTGGAGACACTCCAGTTTTTCAACGTCCTTTTGGAATTGTGGTGCCCAGAACTGGACATAGTATTGCAGGTGGGGTTGTGCAGTCCATGGACTTCTTGAGGAGCATATATTCCCCATGCCTGCTGTTGTGAACCCCTTTTTGTACACATGTATTCTTAATTTGTTATGTTCTCTGACTTGGGACCCTTGCCAGAATTGACAGTGTGTGGTGACGTGCACAGCTATGCAACTGTGTGGAAGGGAGGAATTGGCCTCATCCGTCTAGAATAGATCAAGAGAAGAGAAGTAATAGTGCCACTCTATTCTGCTTTGGTCAGGCCTCACCTGGAATACTGTGTCCAGTTCTGGGCACCACAATTCAAAAAGGATGTGGAGAAACTGGAGCGTGTCCAAAGGAGGGCAACTAAAATGGTGAAGGGTCTGGAAACCAAGCCCTATGAGGAACGATTTTGGGAACTGGGTACGTTTAGCCTGGAGAAGAGATAGTTAAGAGGGCATATGATAGCCCTCTTTAAATATTTGAAGGGATGTCATATTGAGGAGGGAACAAGCTTGTTTTCTGCTGCTCCAGAGACTAGGACCCAGAACAATGGCTGCAAGCTGCAAGAAAAGAGATTCCAGCTCAACATTAGGAGGAACTTCCTGACAGTGAGAGCTGTTCAACAGTGGAAGACACTCCCTCGGAGAGTAGTGGAGTCTCCTTCCTTGGAGGTCTTTAAGCGGAGACTGGATGGCCATCTGTCACAGGGGATGCTTGGATTGGGAGTTCCTGCATGGCAGGGAGGTTGGACTGGATGGCCCTTGTGGTCTCTTCCAACTCTATGATTCTATGATTCTAGGAAGATTAAGGCAGTTGCATCAGCTGGTCGCAGCAGTATGGTATTGAGAGTAGAGAGTTGTGTCCCACACAGCCTGCTCTGCACCCTTAAGATTACTACATAAAATGGGAGGTGGTACCATCTTGCTTTTTGTCTCTGGAAGTAAAATACCTTGAGATAGCTCTGTGTGTGTGTTCATGCATGCAGACTATGACATCAAGGTAAAACACTTCCTGAAAACAAGGCTGTAGTGAATCATTGAAAAAAACACACAATAACACTAGGAAAGGTGGAGAGAAGTAGAAAGAGAGGAAGGCCACATGCTAGATGGATGGACTCTATTAAAGAGATCATGAGTATGAGTTTGCAGGACTTGGGCAGAGCAGCGGAGGACAGGGGGTCTTGGAGATGTCTCAACAGCAGGGTCACCATGGGTTGAGATCGACATGAAGGCAGTTAAGAAGACCAAGTGGGGAATGGCCACTGAACCCGGATCTCCCACTTACGTCTGCAATAGGCAGTCCCAGACCAGCGGCGGTTCAGCAGGCATTGCACAGACTTCTGGCCAATCAAGCGGTATCCGCGGTCGCAGGAGAGCTCACAGCGCGTCCCCAGGCTGCTTCGGTAGTTCCCGCCACGAGGAGAATAACAGGTAGCCTCTCCGTGATAAACGTTTAACAGGTGACACCACTGGGCAACTAGGCAGAACAAGAGAAACATTGGAGGAGCTACAGATTAGGAGCAAAGGCTGTCAGCATCTGAAGGACATCCTTGCCCCACCATTGAGACTCTTCAGTAGACCTGCTCCATATGTTCCCCGATTTGGAAATAACATGGATGGTCAAGGTGTCCTATATGGCCAGCTTTATTACATCTATTAAATCGAGAATTTGTTAGTTCTTTGGGGATTGTTCTCTCTCTCTCTTTTAAATTGTACAGTTTTATTCCACTTTATTGTCATTTATTGCCCTTGGGTATTGTGGCAAGCCATTGGTGGGAGATAATAATGACTGGAAGGTGGGGAGTATTTTGAAGGACAAATAAATAAATATACAATAGTTATCATTATTTTCGAGTACTGAGGTCAGAGTGCTCTGTAGTTTGAGTACTGAGGTCAGAGTGCTCTGTAGTTTCTAAAAGCTAGATATGATCCTGTTAGCAAGGTAGAAGAGAGGAGGGTTGTGGTGCTCACAATAGTCAAGTCCAGCAATAAACTAAGTTCAGAAATCCATGCTTCAATAGCTAAAACTCACCAAACCTTTATTTGGTACTATCTGCCATACCAGAATTGTTCATTGTCAGAACTTAGCAGCAAACTTCAGCAATGCCTAATTAATCACACACAAATTAAAACTTTTATTGGGCTGCTTACTCGTCTGTTAGAAACAATAAACATAGTTGCCCCTTTTATTTCTCATAAGACCTCTCTTTGTTCTTACAGCCAGATTTTTCCCAGGAATGCCTTTGAACAGTTTGAATCATGCCTGCCTCCTCTATGGTGTTATCACATCACCTGTGGCTGAGATCCCAATTTCTCTGTACTGCCCGTCTCACTGCAAATCCCATCACAAAACAGGATACTATTTTTTAATAGAAGGCAAGGTGCATAAGCAACTCCTAACAATACTTGTGCTAGTGTGCTGAGATTATCAGATGACATTGCACAATGTCACCATAATCCCATCATTAGTGGATGAATAAAGAGGAATTCTTCTATGGCCACTTTTTATTCACGGGAAAGTCGTCTGATAATCTTAGCACACTAGCGTGATAGTGACAGGAGCATCCCGCTCATTGGAGATTATTACATCAGTCGGGGGTGCTTTGATTGTATATCCCTGCATGGGAGCAGGTTGGACATGTCTCTTCCAACTCTATGGACGTTATCACATGGGGAGTTGCGGGGAGAAAGTGGAAATAAACGGGCACGAGCGGAAGTCTTTAATTTACGGGATTTGTCCCGTTCTGCTTCGTCTGATAACTAAATTCGAATTTAAAATGGGGTTAATTCGAACGAAAACCCGATCTTTTCATTTTTGGGATTTTTGAGGATTTGAAAAGATCAGGTTTTTGTTCGAAT
Source organism: Phrynosoma blainvillii (assembly GCA_026167975.1). Lineage (NCBI taxonomy): Eukaryota > Metazoa > Chordata > Lepidosauria > Squamata > Phrynosomatidae > Phrynosoma > Phrynosoma blainvillii. The sequence continues at coordinate 10,974,858 of JANUYF010000009.1, forward strand.
TAACCCCCCTTTTAAATTCGAATTTAGTTATCAGACGAGGCGGAACGGGACAAATCCCATAAATTAAAGTCTTCCGCTCATCTGGTTTATTTCCACTTTCTCCCCGCAACTCCCCGTGTGATAACGTCCTATGATTCTATGAATAATTAACCATCCCCCCCCCCTTCCAAGAAATTATGGGGACCAACTTGGGGCTGGTGTATATGTTCCTCATGTTGGGGTATGGTTGGGGACTTGGGGGGATGTTCTGAGATCAGATCTTCTCCTTGGAGGTGAAAGCTCCATCTCTCATCTCAGAGTGGAATTCTGACCTATGCTGTGGCCCCAGAACACAGTCCCAGACCCTTACAACTCTGGAAAAGGTCTGAATCATTCTAATACTGGAAAAAAAAATGCTTCCGTAGTTTTTCAAAATAATTATTTTCTCAAGCACTGTTACATTCTTTCTCTAGAAAACATATTCAGAGGTAACCACGTTAGCCATACAGCAAAGCACAACAGCATCCAAAATCTACAAAAGAGTGATACCTTTATGGGACCAACATTCATTTTATTATTCATTTTATTATCTCCCTTAGCCAACAATTGAGTTCTGAAATGAGAGTAGGTGGGGTTCTGCCTTCACTTGAATTGTGTTTGTGCTGTTCCACTAACCTTTCCACTTAAGGAGTCATGAAGTGATGTTTTATTGCTATTTGGTTGTGAAAGAAGGCACTCAGAAAAGCTCCATAGTGCTTCATTTTTATCCTTTAACAGGTTCCAGGCACCAGAAACAACCAACCAATGGTCAACAGCTCAGTATTCAGCCTTGATGTGTCTCCAACCAGCTGTCCCCAATTGGACATTTCTTCAAATTTGTTTTGAATTCAGAAACCACAGTAAATTAGTTTGGTCTTGACTACCCCCCCCCCTTAATATCAATTATTTTGTCCAGGGCCAACCAAGCCACAAAATACAGCAGCTGTTGGCTGTCCTCATGGGCTCCCATGGCTGGAATTCTCCAGACTAGCTGGGAATCTGTTATCTGGTTTCTATCCCAGGAATTATGGGAATTGAAAAACATGGGGAGTGCCACCCTCTGGATCGTCCTGGATCTCTGTGATTTTCTGTACCATTGATTATGGTATCCTAATGCAGAATGGAAATAGGAAGCACTGTATCTGTCGCTTGAAGTAGGTCATTCGTCTGGGCAATTGTGATGTTTTCTGTAAGCAAAGCTTGGTCTGAAAGCAGACTGCAATGAATCCAGATATTCTATTTCCTCCAAGAATGTGCGTATAGGGATGTAAAGAATTCTCATCACTGTTTGTTAAACATGCAAGATATCTGTTACTTGATGCTTCTACAGTTGCCCCTCCGTTTTTGCGGACTTCAAATCTGCGTCCCGCGTCTATCTGTGGGTGGGAAACAGAGGGGCATATAATGGGCTGCGCACCACAGGCACGCAACACCATTCAATCCAATGGGGCTTGAATATCAGTGAGTTTCCATTTTTGTGGGGGTGGGGGTGTCCGGAACGGATTCCCCGCAAAAACAGAGGAGCAGCTGTATAAGCTCTTTTAAAAGCTGAAACTCTTGCATCTCCTCGACCACGCAGTAAGATTTGTTTTAATCATTTGTAAATGCAGTGACAATATATATATATATATATATATATATATATATATATAGTATATTTTATAAAATATACAATATATAAAATATATAAAATATAAAATATATGAAATATACAATATATAAGTCACAAAAGGTGATAGGGGACTGAGATGCACTTCTTGGTGTGATATGTACAATAAACAATAGAAAGTCAGTGGTCTGAGCATCAGACTAAGGAGGGTTGCAGACTGCCAGAAATAGTGCAAATTGAGTCCACTTTTAGGGTTAGGGTTAGTGCTAGGAAATCATGGGAATTGTAGTTTTCCTGAGACATTGAGCCTTCTCTGTCAGAGAGCTCTGGTGCCACAATAAAATACAGTTCCCATGATTCCCTATCCCTAACCCTAACCCTAACCCTAACCCTAACCCTAAAAGTGGACTCAATTTGCACTATTTCTGGCAGTCTGCAACCCCCCTATGACTCTGGAGACCAAGGTTTGATTCCCTGCTAGGCCATTGAAACCCATTGGGTGACCTTGAGTGAGTCACACACTCTCGGCCCCAGAGAACTCCATGATAGGTTCACCTTAGGGTCACCATAAGTCAGAAACAGCAGATAATAAGATCAATAGCTAGATGCAAATATGCAGCAAGGACTATATACCGTAAGTGCAATCCTTTAAAGTATTGTGTCAGCTTCAACTTCAACTTCAACAGGAAAGAAGAAACTCTTAAAGTAAACAAGATATGGCTACCAGTCCTACAAAATAAGAAAATCTGCACTCAGCAAATGCAAAGGGAAGACCAACCAGGGTCAGCAGACAACAGCAGACAATCTCCTTGATTGCATTCCTCACCTGGAAGCCATGCCATTAATACCAGAACAACACCTATTCAACACAGAACAATACACACTTTACATGGGAACAGCAGACATATCCTGGACTGCATAGCCTGAAGCGAAGCCATCAACACAGAACAATACCTATTCAACACAGACAACACACAGTTCACCTGGGAACCACCCCTCCCTACCCAGGATCTCACAGTATATATACAACCAGGCTTTTCCATTTCAGTTTTCTCTGAAGATGCTAGCCACAGATGCTGGCGAAACGTCAGAAAGAAACTCTTTCAGAACATGGCCACACAGCCCGAAAAAACCCACAAAAAAACCATGGATGCCGGCCATGAAAGCCTACGACTTCACATTTGCCTATTTGTTCCCACAGGTTTTGGGAGGAGAGGGGGTAAAGCTAAGGGGTCACCACTCAACTGGACCCACTTCTTTCTTCTCAGAATTTTTATAGCATACCTATTTAAGCTTTGCATCTAATGTTTGTGGTTGTACTGTTCATTATCTTCTTTTGCAAAGTGTCTGTTGATTTAATTTATTTATTCATTTGATATAATAATTCTAAAGAGTGTTTGCTATTTTTCCCCCCTTTGGTCTTTGTCGGAGAGCCAGCAAGGTGTTGTGGTTTGAGTGCTGAACTACAACACTGGAGACCAGGGTTTGAATCCCTACTCAGCCATGGAACCCACTGGGTGATCTTGGGTAAGTCACACTCTCTCAGCTTCAGAGGAAGGTGAAGGGAAGCCCCCTCTGAACAAGACTTACCATGAAAAAACTGATAGATTTGTCTTAGGGTTGCCATAAGTAGGAACCATCTTAAAGGCACACAATAGCAAAAACTAATTGTTGCTGAGTTGTTTCCCTTTATGTTTTCTTTTGGTTATGTTTGTACAATTTTGACAGACCTGAGTTTATTTCCCCTAGAAATCAGAAAAAGCCCTAGGAAAGGTTTTTACGTTGGTTAAAATCTCATCAGTATAAAAAACATACCTCGATATTCTGGGGCAAGATCATGGGAGGTATCCTCCGTGTGAACCTCATTGGTTTGCCTTTTTGCAGCAAAGTAGCCAGATCCTAGCAACAAGGGAATGAAAAAAGATGTTAACAAAATTTACCAGACCAATTTCAACTTTCTTTCTATCCCTGGCTAGAATACCATCACTTCATGCTGTTATGGGCCATGCTTAAATGGGACTGAATCTAAGCTAATGATACTAATTGATCAGGGCAAATTCTGGGTTATTTCAGTTGTCTTTTAGGCATTTCCTTTTAATAACCACTACTGTTCTCTCCCTTTTTGAAATCTTGCAGAGTGAATGGCCATGCTTGATGGAAAATTATGGGAATTGCATTCCAAAAATGTAACTTTTCCAAGCTGTGAAACACTGTTATTATTGATGTGAAGTATAGTAACATGTGAGGAAAGGCATAGCAAAATCAGTCAAAGGAGATAACGTAAAGTCTGGCCAGATCATGGTAATAAGATTTCAGAGAAAGCCAATAAATATCACCATATTTCAAGAATATGCGCCAACCATAGAGGAAGAAGAAATTGAGAATTTCTATGACAGAGTCCAGGAAGAAATTAACAACACACCTAAACAGGTCTGCTTGGAAATCATAGGTGACTGGAATGCTAAAGTAAGAAGAAGAGCAGAATCAAAGACAGAAGAGAGATTTGGGCTCTTTTCAAGAAATGAAGCAGGAGAACAACTGACAGAATTTTGCGAGGCCAAACTTCTATTCATTGCAAAAACCTTCTTTATACAACTGGAAAGGAGACACATGGCATCATTGGATGGTTAACATAAAAATCAAATAAATTACATAATAGGTGACAGAAGATGGAGAAGTTCCATTCTTGTGGCAAAATGAGACCAGGCACAGACTGCAACAAAGACTGCAAACTACTAATATCCAAAATGAGAATAAAGCTGAAGAAGAATACCAAATCAATCGTGACTCCAAAATATGGTCTGAAGAAAGATTCCAACAAAATTTAAAGAAAGTTTGAGAACAGATTTGCACTATTAAGCCTAGATGACCAGGAACAAAGAGATCTATGGACAGAAATCAGGGTCACAGTCAAAGAGGAATACAAAAAGTGCTGCAACATCTGATTGTCCTGATGCATAACCTGTATTCAGGACAAGGGGCTTCAGTCAGAACTAAAACAGAGAAACAGAATGGTTCCCAACAGGTAAAAGCCTCAATTAAGGCTGCATACTATCACTCTACTTATTCAACCTTTATGCAGAAAATATGTATGTAGAGCAGTACATTCAGAGGCAGGAGGAACGAAGATCTGAGGAAGGAACATTGACAACTTAAGATATGCAGATGACATAATACTACTAGCAGAAACCAACTGGAACAATTACTGAAGAAGGTCAAGGAGGAAAATGCTAAGGTAAGCTTAATGCTGGACATTAAGATAGCAAAGAACAAAACAAAAGACCATGGAAGATCTACAAGAATTCATCCTGGATAATGAGAAAATTGAAATAATCCAAGAGTTTTCGTACCTTGGATCAAATATTGATCAAAATGGAGACTGCCGTCAAGATGTCAGAAGACTAGGATTGGGAAGGGCAGCTGTGAAAGAACTGGAAAAGATCCTAAAGTGTAAAGTATTAACTCTGAACACTGAGGATAGCCCAAGCCATTATATTCCCCATCACCATGTACGGATGTGAGAGCTGGACAATGAAGAAAACGGATGGAAAGAAAATCAACTCATTTGAGATGTGGTGCTGGAGAAGAGTGCTGAGGATACCACAGAAGACAAATAAATGAGTTCTAGAACAGATCAAGCCTGAACTCTCCCTGGAAGCCAGGATGACTAAACTGAGGCGGTCGTACTTTGGCCACATCATGAGAAGGCATGAATCATTGGAAAAGACAATAATGCTAGGAAAGATAGAGGGCAGTAGAAAAGAAGACCACATGCCAAATGGTTATAGACTCTATCAAAGAGGCCACTGGCCTGATCCAGCAGGATATTAGCAGAGAGGTTGAGGACAGGGAGTCTTGGAGATGTCTCATCCATGAGTTGGTCACCATGAGTTGAGGTTGACTTGAGGGCAGTTAACAACAATAATGGTAACATGTTATCATGGTTGTTGAGTGACCATCCCTTGTTAAACTAATCACTTCCCAATAGTCAGGGACTAAAAACTGGGAAATAAGGATCAGAAAATCATATTGAAGGGTTGGACAGGACACAGGTGTTTCCACACAGATCGCTGTGGCAAACAAACAAACCTAAAAAACAACAACCGAAACCTAGGTAGCTACAGTTTTGAGCTAAGAGAGATTGAGGAAGACAGGTTGCTGAGGATGTCTAGATGGAATTAGCCACATTCCCAAGACACGTTTCACCTGCTTTGTAAAGAGCAACTTGTGTTGAATTTACCATATTCAATACAACAAAGAGGAGAGTTTTGTGTAAGTGTAAGTTTGTCTGTCAGTTGCCCCAGCCTCAAAAGAAAGCTATAATTGGAGCACATTCTTCCCTTAAAAAGGACTCTTCTATAATATTTACACATACACAGAGAGAGAGAGCAGCCTAGTCAGCATGCACCACCAGACTAAACAGTTTTGTCCATGAAGCACAGTAAATGACATGGAAGCAGACATGGTCGGATGACTTATGTCTATTCATAAACTAAAAAAAAATATTAAAAAATAAAAAATAAAAAAATCCAGACAGATTGTTGGCCACTTCAGCAGGATGCGTAGGACCGTTTGTTGCTTATGACTTCATTAGTTCCCCATTAGAATGTGCACAGAAGTGATTTCTTGGTATATTTTTGATTCTCCTGTGTGTTAAAGAAACATTCCTTTGAGAAACAGAACAGACGGAAACTCAGAACATAGTCTGAGTTAGTGGGATAAATCTGATAAAATGTGCTACTGCTAAGGTTAAGACAACCTTTGTTTGAATGCATCTCAGACTGTGTATAATCTCGGGCCTGGAATTTGGCATAGAAGAAAACCATTACTGATACCAATTTGCAGCTTTCTTTCCATGCTGCACCCAGCCGCAGTAGTTGCAGCTGAAATTTTTTTTGGTTCTGATCACAGTGGAAATGAATGAATTTACTCAAAGGAGTATTTCTGAATAATGAAGATAAGGGTCAGGGTTAGGACTATGGATAGGATTGAATAAACACTTCTTTTATTTCTTTGTCCCAGTGAGAATTCTAGTAGTCCACATTTGATCATAACCATATTACATCACTCCTGCTTTGCTGCACCAAACTTCACTGAAAAATGAGGCAGGATGAGGCTCTCCAGTGTGTAGAAAGCAAGTTGTGTCACCTAGCTGCTGCTACTGCTGCCTTTGCAGAAGCTTACCTCTCCTGTGAGAGCTGGACAGTCAAGAAAAAAGATAGGAGGAAAATCAACTCCTTTGAGAGAATGTGGGTCTGGAGAAGAGTGCTGAGGATCCCATGGAGAGCCAAAAGGACAAACCAATGGGTCCTAGAGCAGATCAAGCCAGAGATATCCCTAGAAGCCAAGATGACAAGACTGTTGTATTTTGGACACATCATGAGAAGGCATGAATCGTTGGAAAAGAGAATAATGTTAGGAAAGGTGGAGGGAAGTAGAAAGAGAAGAAGGCTACATGCTAGATCAGGGGTAGGCAACCTAAGGGCCGGGGACCGGATGCGGCCCCCCGAAGCCTTTGGACCAGCCCCAGGCTGGTCCTGCCGCCACCGCTGCCTGCCATGATAATATTGATTATTGTTGTTATTACTTGTTCTTGGGGTTTTCTTGGCAAAATCTCCACAGGGGTTTTGCCATGGCTTTTATGGGGCTGAGAGAGTGTGCATGCATATTTTTTAAATTTTTAAAAAAATATTTTTATTATTTATTTATTTATTTATTTATTTTTGGTGCTTCGGCCCCCCCAATTGTCTGAGGGACAGCAACCCGGCCCCCGGCTCAAAAAGATTGCCAACCCCTGTGCTAGATGGATGGACTTTATTAAAGAGACCACGAATATGAGTTTGCAGGAGTTGGGCAGAGCAAGAGAGGACAGCGGGGCCTGGATATGTTTCATCCATAGGGTCGCCATGGGTCGAGATCGACGTGAAGGCAGTTAACAAACCAACCAACCTCTCCTGTGGGACTACTGACTGGCTTCCAATTTCCTTTTGTCAGGCTCAAGGTGAGGCACTGCCTTCCCAGATCCAAAAGTGTCATCTCTGGGAGCTGGGTATAAATCACACCAGAGCTCCTCCAGCCCTTTCTGCAAGGAGAACCCAGGACATTTCTTTTGTCAGTCAATTGAGGATCCTGGTTTTCATGTTCTACACTTTTCTTCATAACTTAACTGTTTTCTTTGCTTTGCTTTTTAATGGCTCTTATTTTTCGATTTCTTCCAATCTCATGCTCATTCACTGTCTTCCTTTTTCACAGCTTCCCTTTTCTTGTTCTTTATGGAACTGTCAATTGCTCCTAAAGTTGCGTTCGTGATTTACTCCTCTCCAGATCTTTTCATCTTCTTGCACTTACTGAAATCTGGCTCCCCACCCAGGATACTCCTACTTCAGCTGCCCTCTTCTTTGGAGGACTCTTCTCTTCTTATTCAAGTCATCAAGAGGGAAGGGGAGAGGTTGGGTGCATCTTCTGATATCTAGCTCATGCTTATTTCACCTTTTTTTCCTTCCTTTTCAGTAACACTTGAGGCCCATGCAGTGAGGCTTTGCCCTCCACATGTGCAAATTGCAGTCATTTACCGACTACCTGGATCATATTCAACTTTTATTTCTGATTTTGATTGCTGGAGCCTTATTGCACCATGGCATTATGGTGTCATATATAGTGATGAATTAATCCTGCTATTACCTGAGTCTTGATGCTCTTGTGTTGTTTTCCTGTGGTTGATTCTGAAAGTGTTTCTTTTTATTAACAGGGGAAAAAAATCTATTAATGACCTCTATTAATGATTTTTGGTGGTCAGTGGTCTGTCAGTGGGCACGGTTTGTGTGGGGAAACATCAGTCTGCTTCCAGGCAACATGGAGAAGGGGTGGGCATTTCAATTTGATTTCCTTTCAAATGTTAAACTTTTTTCTCTATGGGAAAAAAATCCATTGCCAAATGATTCCCCGTCTCAACCCTGAGACATGTCAGAGAAGTCAAAACATTGATCATTGCCTCCACCCCCTGCCTCCTTTCCTCTACCCTGTTCTAGAGTCTCTCTTTCTCGCTCTCATTCTCTCAATCTTTCTCCCCCACCACACACTCAAAAGTGCCTAGAAATGGGAGAGGAAAAGAGCCTTGCCGTTTCAAAAAGCATTTATTTCATTAAATAGTTTTCTTTCTTTCTTTCTTTCTTTCTTTCTTTCTTTCTTTCTTTTGTTTCTTCTTAACTTCAGACTTACTAATCGGCGGCAGATTAAAGTGAGTGTTGGGACAGATGGTGCAGATAGATCAATAACTGCTGGCTTCATCTGGCAGCAATTAGAGATGAGTTAAGACTGAAGCCTGGACCATGGAGTTCAGTTTCATGGACTCCTGGCAAGGGAAGAGTTGCATTTCACAGCAGTGAGCGGGAACATTTTTGATAAGAGTCTGAAAAGTCTGATCAGGAGCACTTTAAACTATGTGAGGGAGGGATACAGTATTCGTGAGGGCAGGAGTTCACCAGGTGCTGGAGATAATAACCTGGTTGTTATACAGAGAGCAAGGCAAATAATGCAAGAACCCAACAATGGGAATGAAAAAAGCCTTAGATAGGCAGCTGGGGGGATGGCCCATGGTCTTAGATGTCTCTACACTAATGCACAGAGCATGGGGAATAAACAAGATGAACTTGAACTCTTGACATAGCAAAGCAAATACGATATAATAGGCATCATTGAAACCTGATGGATGAATGTCATGACTGGAATACAATAACAGAGGGGTATACCTTGTTGTAGAAAAATAGACCAAACAAGAAGGGAAGAGGAGTACAATATGTCAGGGATATTTGCACCTATGAAAAGATCCATGTTTAAATCCAGGAAGCAGGCTGAGACCGTCTGGGTAAAAATTAAGGGAGAGAGAAACAGGGATGTCATTGTGGAGATCAACTACAGACCTCCAAGCCAGACTTATAGAATCATATTGCTGGAAGAGAGCTCACGGGCCATCCAGCCCAACTACCTGCCATACAGGAATACACAATCAAAGCACCTCTGACAGATGGCCATCCATTCTCTGTTTAAAAACCTCCAAAGAAGGAGACTCAACCACACTCCAAGGCAGAGTCTTCCATTGTCGAACAGCTCTTACTCGGAGTGTGGTGAAGTCTCCTTCCTTAGAGGTCTTTAAACAGAGGCTGGATGGCCATCTGTTGGGGGTGTTTTGATTGTGAGTTCCTGCATGGCAGAATGGGGTTGGACTGGATGGCCCTTGTGGTCTCTTCCAACTCCGATTCTATGATTTGCTGTGATGTTTTTGTCCTGGCTGTTTCTTTCTTTGTAGGAAAAATCTCTATAATGGCAAATGGCACAAATTTGGAGGGACTGTTTACAACTGTCCAGCTGACAAAGCCAATGAATGCCTACATTTTAAATATACTTCTGTGTGGCTTCTGCGACAAAACTAACTTGGGGGTAAATGTCCTGTCTCAGTTCATGATGTTCAACCCCCCTCCTTCTTCACTGGGTTGTGTAATATGAAAATACGGGTTGTGTAATGTGTAATATAAAAGTGACCAGGACCTTTGCAATTTGCTGTCTGTCAGCATCAGTTTTACTAGCCTAGACAGACTAACGTCTGACTCAGGAAAAGGCAATTTTCTGTATCCACTGTGATGTAATATTTGGCATTCATAGGATGCCTTTTTCAAGAGATCCTCTGGGTATCTAGCATGTGGAAAACTTCTTTCAAATGAGGTGTCTGTAAAAGTTTTCCAGAGCAGACTCTGAGATGAATCTGGGATCCCACTTGAAGAATTACAAGAGGGATCCCAGATTCCTGGAAAAACAATGCTCTCATTGCTGATCCTTTCCTGCATCAATGCACCAACTGGAACATCTTGAAGAAAGTCTCTTAAAGATGCCACAGGGCAGGTTGCAACTGTCCTGTTGTCTTTTTCTCTCATTCCTTCACTATTTCTGCAAAGACTGTTTCCATAACCAATTCTGGAGATAAAAATATTTTTTGTGGCAAATGGAACAGAATGAATTAGACATTCCAGAAGCATAAAGTCACATTTCCACTGGGTTCCCTCTCATACCAAAGGGCACAGCTCATGGTCTCCACCACCCAGGGATTTCTTTGAATTATTCCATTTCCTTCTTATGAATGGGCTCATCACCTTTTCTCATGCCTGAAATGAGGCATTATGTTTTTTTCATTAGCTCTGAAACCACAGCTCTGTCTCTCTTGCTGAGATCATTGTTTTGCTTCCAAGAGGAAAGGTGCAGAGGCTTAAAACTTCTTAAATGTCACAAAGCCAAGCAAATGAGTAACCTCCCTCTACTCATCCCACATATGTGAATGGTCTTTTAATGATGAGTAGAAACCTTGTTGCACATGCCCAGATGGTACCATAAAGAAGAGTAAGGCAGCAGATTGTTACCTAATTGCATTGTTATCTTTGGGGAAATGCAATTATAGGATTTTTTTTTTACTCCATTTCAAAAATAACACAGCTAGACTAAGGGGGGTTGCAGACTGCCAGAAATAGTGCAAATTCAGTCCCCTTTTAGGGTTAGGGTGTGCTAGGGAATCATGGGAATTATTTTTTTCTGAGACATTGAGCCTTCTCTGTCAGAGAGCTCTGGTGCCACCATAAAATACAGTTCTCATGATTCCCTAACCCTAACCCTAAAAGTGGACTCAATTTGCACTATTTCTGGCAGTCTGCAACCCAAGATGCTCTAAATGTTACTTTTTAGACAATCTGGCTGTTCAGGTTGCAGAATTCATCTGAGAGATGTAGATAGAAAAGTAATTGCACCTCTCTCTGAAAGCAAAATGTCCTTCTGGAGATGCTTCATTGAACAAGGGATTGGATTTGATGACCCATGAAACCCCTTCCAACTTTACAATTCTATGACTCTATGTTTTGGGCTACTTCAGGCAGCAATATGTGTTGGCATAGATCTGTCTGTCTTTTGGCTTCTTTTCTGTGTATACAAAGAGAGTCCAACAAACGGAGCGATCACTGGTGAGACAAGAGGACAGAATCATTGGGAATTTGCCAAGGGTCCAGTTCTGGGTGGCAGGGGGAGGCATTACTACAACCCCTTATTCTTCTACTTCTTCCTTTTCCAAATGAGTGAGAACCATACAGAGAAGTAACAACAAACCAGAGAGCCAGCATGGTATTGTGGTTTGAGTGTTGGACTACAATTCTGGGGAACCAGGGTTCGATTCCCAGGAGTTTATCACATGGGGAAAAATTGGAAGTATAAACGGTGATTAACCCATGATTAACCTGCAATTGTGCAAATGGTTTTCACAAAGTGCTGTAATCCTGTGCAGAATCCATGGTTCACCTGCACTTGTGCGCAAATTTGTGAATGGTTTTCACATGAAGTTGAGATGCAATGTGATTAAAGTGCCATTATCCCATGAAGAACCAGCCAAGAAACAACAGTAACTCATTCACGGAATTTTCCTGTGAATGACTTTTTGTTGTTTCTTGCCTGGTTATTCCCTGGTTCTTCATGGGATAATGGTATTTGCGTTAATGTCGTTTTAAGCACATTTTAGTGACAATTCCATGATTTTCACAGAGTAATCATTGTTTAAACTCCCTGTTCCCCCTGTGTGATAAACTCCCCAGTTCAGCCATGAAACCCAATGGATGACCTTGAGCAAGTCACACGCTCTCAGCTTCAGGGGAAGGCAGTAGCAAACCTCCTCTGAGCAAATCTCACCAAGAAAACCCCAGGACAGGTTTGCCTTAGGGTCACCATTAAGTTGGAAATGACTTGAAGGCACATACCACCAGCAGCAAACTTAGGGGGGTTGCAGACTGCAAGAAATAGTGTGAATTCAGTCCACTTTTAGGGTTAGGGTTAGTGCTAGGGAATCATGGGAACTGTTATTTTTCTGAGACATTGAGCCTTCTCTGTCAGACAACTCTGATGCCACAATAAAATACAGTTCCCATGGTTCCCTAACTCTAACCCTAACCCTAAAAGTGGACTGAATTCACACTATTTCTGGCAGTCTGCAACCCCCCTTAATTTACTTTATTCTTTTGCAAACTGAGCTGTGAGGATGGACTGGCATCAAAGCCAGGCATCAGAGCAGTTGCCTCTGGGTATTGTGAGAAATTGGTTGCTGCCAGGTAGGCCCATTGGGATACAGGGGCATCACCAGGGATGTGTGGATTGCACCAGGAGACACCATATGTGGGGTGATGCTGCTGCTCCCCAAACACTGAAGGCCTGCAGGTGAGAAATGTTGCATGGAGTAAGACTATGTTTTCTTCTCCCTCAATATGCCCCGGTAGTGGTCTACCTAGCACATATGACACTCAGTCCGGATCATATTTTAATACCCCCGCAACAAAATTGTCAGTAACAATCATGAAATGAAAGGAATAATAATGTCTTGGTTCCTGCCAGGTATCATACATGCCAGGTACACCACTACTAGGGAATATTGATGGAGAAGCGGACCTACAGGAGGCAATTTTGCTCAGCATCTTTCAAACCTACCCAGAGGAGGAGGGAAGCAAATGAGCAGAAGCAATAGTGGTTTTTAAAAAGTAGTGTTAAGGGAAGGGGGTCCCTCAGGCTCAGGTCATCTTGCTCAAGCTTCCTCCAGCAAAAACCACTAAATTTTGTTGAGGTCAGTTACAAGTTCAAGGAGCTGGCACAGCTGGTTGCCACAGCAGCCTTTTAACAGGAAGCCCTTAAAGTTTGGGGAACACAACAGGCTTCTTGGGCTGAAAGATGCCCAAGAAGACTTTTGGAAGTACAGAGGGCCCTTGGCATCTGCTGGGGTTTAGTTCCAGGACCCCCCCATGGGTACCAAAATCCGTGGATGCTCAAGTCCCATTGAATACAATGGCATCATAAAATGGTATCCTTTATATAAAGTGGCAAAATCAAGGTTTGCTTGTTGGAATTTTTATTCTTTGGAATATTTTCCATCTGTTGATGCTTGAATCTGTGGATAAGGAGGGCTGACTGTACCAGTTGACACCAAAGTGGAAAATGTTGCTCCAAATTCCCCAAACAGCATGGGCTACTGGGAGCTATAGTCTAAAAAGTACCTTTTCCAAACAATTATTAAGACTGGGATAGGGACTGTTTTACAAAGCAAGGAGTAAATTGAAATTCTTTGCTGATGGACAACTAGCCTGTTAAAGTACAGGTTTCTAGTCTGTTCTTCTCCCTGAAATGCTAATTTTCTATGAACTAGCATTTTTGTTATACTCAAGGAGCATTCAAATACACAAGTTCAGTAGGTGGAGGTACACATTCAGGTTTGTGTTCAGGAAGAACATTTTGCAAGTGTGTGCATACGCACATGCACACACACACACACCAGTCCCTGCTTTGCTTGACATCCAGAAGGAGGAAAAAATTGAGAAAGCTTAAAAATTGCCCCAAACTCTATGGTGTTTTGGTAGGTCCTAATAAAATTATTGCCCTTTTGTAGAACCATGCAGTATTTGTCTAGATTTTTTTCCAGCAGAAAAATCCCATTGCTGCAAAGTTAAGCAGCTGCTGAGGCAAAGTATGAAAGAGTCTAGTCTAGATATGACAACCATGCCATAGGGATCATCATCCCCATGAGATGTATGCCCTATGTGCAACTATTTCATATAATGAACTGTCTTTGCACACACTCCAGAATTATTTGCTGCCTGTAGCATCAAGTTTTCATACCACCAGCCTCAAGGGAAAGTTTGATGCCTGCCCTACCATCTTCTTGAGAGGGAAAGGGCTGAATCAGCCTTCTTGGGTTGGAACAACTACAGTTCAAGGACCATAACTATGGTTGTCCTACTGCCTCCTCTTGAAGATGGAATGCAGAAACAAAGAACTTCTCATTTAGTCACAACTCTTAGCTAAAAGCCCAGAGATAGACTAGGCACCGAGCTTGGGATCAATTTATTAGGACCATAACTATGAAATGAATATTGATATATTTACAGAGTACAGAGGACCCTTAGTTCCAGGACCCCTCATGGATACCAACATCTGTGGATGCTTAAATCTCATTATATACATTGCCACAGTAAAATGGTATCCCTTATATAAAATGGCAACATCAAGGTTTGCTTTTTTAGAATTTTGTTGTTTTGAATATTTTTAAGCTGTGGACTATTGAATCCATTGATGCTTTGCCAACCTTACTCAGCTCCAACTAAACAACTAAACAGTGATAAATCAAATGGTGATAACTTTGACAGCACAAACTAGAACACTGAGTGAAGTTGTCATGCCCTGCCTTCAAGATCCTGGCATATCCTTTGAGTCTTAAGGCTCTGAGGGAGAATCTGAGAGCTCAGAGGACATGCCAGGGCTGAAGCAGCCCCAGAAGCCTCAAGAAGAGAGCCCACAGCCAGCACAGGGCTGAGAAAGAGACTGGCACGCCAAGCATATAAATAAGAAACTTGCTGCAAACAGGGAGCACCTGCACGACCTGGACGGACTATAAATATCTCAGCACCTTCCTTGGTCCAGGATGGTTGACAACCATCCTTTTCCTCTGAAGAGAGCCACACTGGCACCTTGTTCCTTGATCGATTGCCTGTTGTCTTGGCCTGGACTTTGACTATTCTTTCAGACTACCCTTTGGACTGCTTTCCTGATCTGAATACTGGTTTGTGAAGGACCTGGACTGCTTTTTTTTATGGGTGCCTTGATGAACTTGGACTCTCTCTCTCTGCTTAAGACACTGAGGCTTTGGGCTGGGAGTCTGGCTAGCTTTCCAAGGGCTAACAGGACAGAAGGTGGGAGAAACACCACTCTTCCATCTTCCATTCTGCTGCTATTAAAAGTTACAGGAGCTTGGCCAGGA
Organism: Phrynosoma blainvillii; assembly: GCA_026167975.1. Taxonomy (NCBI): domain Eukaryota; kingdom Metazoa; phylum Chordata; class Lepidosauria; order Squamata; family Phrynosomatidae; genus Phrynosoma; species Phrynosoma blainvillii. The sequence goes on from JANUYF010000009.1 coordinate 10,990,304, forward strand.
AGAAGTGCCAAACCTGTATAGCCAGGACCTTTTAAGGCTTTTAAGATTAAGCCTCATACAATCTATCCAAGCATATCTGTTGCAAGGTTTCAATAATAGGATTGTAAACTGGAACAAGAAGAAGAGCTGTGTCTCCTCAAAGTATTTGCTTGTCTAGGAATGACCAGGCAATGCATGGGCTTTTAATAGGACACATGAGCCAAGGAACAGAACTAAATTGGCAGCTTAGCTGGGGAAGGAAAGAAATTCCCCCTGCTGTCGCCACCCGCCTCACTCTGTCTACTGTGCGTAATTCCTCAAGCAACCACCCTTTGCCAAGTGGCCTCCTCCTTGTCCAGAGCATGTGGAAAAATTACAGTTTCTGCTATTATGGCCACAAGAGGCAAAGGAAAGTTGTATTTACTGATCTCTGGAGATTGTCCTAATGACAAATTTCTCCTATAATTTTTATCCCCAGCAAGGCAGACATCTGTGGGGCTGGGCAGGCACCCAATTGCCAAACTGGTGCAGGCAGAGAAACCGGATCAATTCAGCCACAGAAGTTGCCAGGACAATGTGTGTGGGTGAATCATTTTAGTGGCTTATCTCTTTAAGCTTCTTTGTCAATGTTTGGTCTTTAGAGAAGAAACCTGACCATGACATTTTACGGGCAGACTGTGGTCTTGTCTGGAGGATGGTTCTGTGGACAGACAACAGCTGGTTAGAAAGCAGATATAAATATATCTTATAGGAGTCAGACTATTTTGAGCAACCTAGCTCAGGGGTGAGAATGTGTGGCCCTCGAGATGCTGTTGGATAGCGACTCCCATAATCCCTCATTATTGGATATGTTGTCTGTGGGTAATGAGAGCTATAGTTCAAGAACATCTGTATGGCTACATGTTTACACCCCTGAATTCAAATGGTAGCAATTTTCCAAGGCCTCAAAACAGGGGTTACTGACCCTGCTTCCTAAGAATCAAAGTACAGATGTGATGTCTTTGGAGATTATCGCACCCAATATAATGTGACTTACAGCAGTTGTGTTTAAATTGAAAAGTGGATGTTATCGCACACACTGGCAGCCGGGCGAGTGCAACCTGGCTGCATTCTGGACCCCAGCCGTGCTTATGTTGTGGCTTTTCAAAATGGCAGACTCCTGTTTTTGAAAATCAGCCGGCTAAACATGACTGGGGTCCAAGATGCAGCCAGGTTGCACTCACCTGGTCGCCAGCATGTGCAATAACATCCACTTTTAAATCTAACTGTGATTTAAAAGTGTTATATTGGGTGCGACAATCTCCTTTCACTTGGATTGGCTCTTGGGACCAAGATTTTTCCTCCCTGAAGAGTTGGAGGGGTGCTGAGTTTTGTCAGGAGCATGACTAGGTGTGGGGCAGAGAAGAGTGATTGACCTTTGTTCACTTTGAAGTCCCAGTCTGGACGCTTTTCCACCCCAAGAACATGCTGTTGGCATGTGGTGAAAGGTCTTGTTTGCTCCAATGACAGTATTATTCCCCAAACAAAAGTGTAGGGACAATGCCAGGTATACATGTAAGCACCTCAAAATACAACTACCCCTCTGTTTTGATAATGCTACTTGGCCTCTTAAATCTGACACAGGAGATTATCCCTCTGCTCTGATAACCCGGTTTATCTGTTCCGAACTGAAGTCTAATTTGGGAGGCAGCCAGGTCCTATCGCAAGGATTTTGCTGCCGAAGCCTCCGGGAGAGTTGAGCCCGGCTGCAGCCTGGGTCCCCAGCGCGCTTCGCCAGCTTTATTTCGAAACTGGGAACTTTCCGACTTGAAAAAATGGCTGTCGAATTGCACCGGGGACTCGGGCTGCAGCCAGGCTGGACTCACCCAGTGGCTTCGGTGGCAAAACCCTTGTGATAGGACCCGGCTGCCTCCTGAATTAGACTTCAATTTGGAAGAGATAAACCGGGTTATTAGAGTGGTGGGATAATCTCCATTGTTTAAAGTCTCAGCTTATCTTTATTCATCCCTTGATCCAGATGCAGATTGAAGTGGGGGGGGGGGGAGAACAAATAAAGCTCTCTGCTGTCAAACCATAAACACAATTGAGCTAAGATCTCCTTATACTATTGTGAAATTTTAGTGGAAATTTGGGGGAACCTTATGGCGAAAATATATTAAGTTACTTTTTAAATGGACTCTAGTGGGCCCTGGAGACCACAATACAGTACAATATCTGCAGCCCTTAGACCACACTTTCCCTACTCCTTCTCTCTGCTATCTCAGAGAGGCTACTCCAGAGCAAAGTGAGACAGGCAGCGGAGGCTGGGATGCAGCAGCAAGGTGTTGGAGGAAAGCGCCGTTTGGCCTGTTCTTCATTCTACCCTGCTTTCCCTTAAGTGTAATGCAGGGCACTGTCCCATCATCAATACGAAAGAAAAATTCAACTGCCAGTCTAGTCATGGGAGAATATTGTCTTTGCCTCAAGAAACAATATCTTTTCCCTTATGCCCTGCTTGTGGGCTTCCTGTGATTATCTGGTTGGCAGTGGTGGCAAATGTGATGCTGGGTTACTTTGGAAGCAACTAATTGGAAACACATGAGCTCCTGAGACTGTGTTTGGCTCTTTCCTCCCTGCAAGTATTGTTAAGGCAGGCATCTTGCTAGAGGCATGAGTCTCCTGGGACTGCAGTCTGTGGTGCAGAAGAGACCTGCTTTGCCTACTTAATCCAGACATAGCAGACAACAAAGGAAGACAAACTGCTCTACGTTGGCCCTGGGAAGCTTTCGCCAAAACAGAATGTTGCTTTCTAAATAAGGAAAAAAAGAACTGAAGTTAGGGGGTTATAAATATCACTTAATCTGTAAAAATTAATATAAAAATTACACACACACAAGATGAGCGTTGTCTAAAAAACCCGTCTCAAATAAGCCAAAGAATATAATCGAATAAGTTGAACAATACACAAAGTACAGTCGTCCCTTAGTATCCGCAGGGATTCCCATCACGGATGAAATAAACCGCAGGATCGTAAGTCCTTTCTTTTACCCTTGCATGAGGCTGTCAGTACGCTTACCTTCATACCATGTGGATGAAACCACTTTGGCCCAGAGAAGCAGGAGGATGGGGAATGCTCTTTGAAGCATCTGTGGGGTGTACAAATGATGACTCCAGGCAGCAGTTATATGAATCGTTTGTAGAAGAAAATTCAGGCTGAAACCAAAGGCATGAGGTTAACAAACAAAAAGGAGCAAGGACAAAGCCACCACCTCCCGCATGAACTAACATGTTGAAAAAATGTGAGCATTTAAGATGTGTAGGCAGTGAGAGAGATGTTAGGACACCGGTGGTACTTCAACAGGTCCTTATGTCTGTTTGTGGTATACTGTATGAGTCAAATGGGCTCCATTATGAGAGAGAAACATGATAGAAATGCAAGAGAAAATGAGAGATGGGAGCTTATCGCTTGCCAAATTAAGCCGGCTTCAATGCTGGATCTGGGATACCCCCAGATATTATCAGACATAAATTGCCGCCGATTTACCGTAGCTGTGATGCCGCTGGCCAAATCCATCCCGGGGCGAAGCCTCACTGAGCCAGTCAATTTTTGAAGTCGGAAGCTCCCCGACTTCAAAAAGATAATTTGGTCTGGTTATGCTGAAATTAACTTATAGCCAGTAGCAAAAGAGGAGATAACTTTAGGACTTATGATGGGTTTCACCTATGTACGTGTATGTGCCTTCAAGTAACCTGTTGACTTATGGCAACCCCATGAGTTTCATAAGGCAAGGAATACTTAGAGGTGGTTTTGTCAGTTCCTTCCTCTAAAATATAGTGTACAACACTTGGTATTGTCGTACTGAGGTTTGGTTGCAGGACCTCTCCATCAAAACTAAATCTGTGGATGCTCATGTCCTATTAATACAACCGTATAGTAAAATGGTGTCCCTTATATAAAATGGCAAAATCCTTTTGCTTTTTGGAATTTATATATAATTATTTAATATTTTCAAGCTGGGGGTGCTTGAATCCTTGGATAAAGAAAGTTTCAGGAAGACTGGATGATCTTTATTGATTATGTAAATCAATATTCCCATTGTTAGCATATGTGATTTTTCATAAAATTTTGGACACATGTGGAGTTCCTTCTATGACCCCAGACTGACCTCTGTGGGATGTCAACCATAATCCCCTATATGGCAGGTCATGTAGGCACTGAGAGATCTGCCCAGGACAGATGGAAAATTCCCTACCAGACAGGTTTGGGAGTTGCCAAAAGGGGAAAAAAAACATTATATTGGAAATGACACATAATAGTGCTTGTTTGTTTTGAGTCTCACACTTGATGGGGCAGTGATCAGATTTGACTACACCCTTTTCTCTAGCCTCCCTTCCTTGATAGTTTCGAAACCAAATGCATTGTTTAGACCATGCTCACACCTAGGTTTAACAAAGCTAAGACTATCAACACCTTTATCCTACATCTCATTGCCAGAAAGCAGAAATTTCCTATAAGAACCCTTGGATTTCTAGGCTCCATGTGCTATATTGAGAGTGCATGCAGACTCCATGTCGGTCTGTACTCTATTTAGCTCCCACGGCCATCTCCCCCCCCCGCCCATCTTGGCGGCCGTGCTCCATCACCATCATCAACGGAGAAGCCTTCGGAAGTAAGTATTTCCCCTCAGCCTAGTTACTCTCAAAATATCCCTGCTTTCACCCATCTTTCCTTCTAGAGTGTGTTGTGTGTGTGTATGTGCTATATTTGGATGCATGAATAAATATTTAGACTTTAATTCAGGGGTCAGCAAGGTTTACTTACCTGGGGCCGGTCGCTGGTCCCCAGGTCTTCCGCCGGGCCGGGGGGGGGGGGAAATGGTGGCATGTGCGCTCACGAGTGTGCACACACTCCCCGCCAATCCCCGCCACCACTCTGCGCATTGCGGCCGCCATTTTGTTTGCCAAAATGGTGGCCACGGCTCATTTGCGCATGCGCAGTACTCCTGTGCATGAGCAAATGAGTCACGGCCGCCATTTGGTGAACAAAATGGTGGCAGTGATGCATGCGGCAGCGGTGTGGAGGTAGCACATGCGGTGGTGGCGGGGGTCAGCGGGGGCTGGTTGGTGGGCCGTAGGTTGTGGACCCCTGCTTTAATTGGAGAAGCCCATCTCCATATCTTCGATTGAAAGATCTCTTAGGGGGGTTGCAGACTGCCAGAAATAGTGTGAATTCAGTCCACTTTTAGGGTTAGGGTTAGAGTTAGGGAACCATGGGAACTGTATTTTATTGTGGCATCAGAGTTGTCTGACAGAGAAGGCTCAATGTCTCAGAAAAATAACAGTTCCCATGATTCCCTAGCACTAACCCTAACCCTAAAAGTGGACTGAATTCACACTATTTCTGGCAGTCTGCAACCCCCCTTAGTCCTCTGGTATACATAACGGGGCTTTGTTAGGACCCCACTCTTGCATATTTTGAGTTAATTATAAATTCCCCTGATTAGATCCTTCCTAACACCATCAACTCAAACCTCCTACTTCACGGATAGATCTCTGGAAAGACACTCTACAGCTGGATAAGATGGACTTTCTGGTTCTTCCTGAGAACTAATTTCTTGATTCTGCTGCATGATAATTGATTATCAGATAAACACCCTTCGCCCATGTTATCAGTTGTTGTTGCTTTTGTCGTTCATACTATGTATGTTTTATTGTAAAAACTCAATTAAAAATTAATTAAAAAATAATTGTCCGTGGATACAGAAGGCTCACTGTACTAAGCAGGGCTAACCCTGTTTAGCTTCCAAAATCTGATGGGATAAGTTGCCTTTAGCGTATTTAGGCCCTGGGTGTATTTAATTTGAAAAGACAGAGAAAAATGATGGGATAATGAGGGAGAACAGAAGGAAAGAAGGATGGGCCTCGCTAGCAGGAAATCCCAGCTAATAAACAGTGAGTAAGTTATTTCTGGCAAATGCACAGAAGGAGGCTGATTGCTGGACATCCTGGCAAATGGGGATAAACATGAAAAAGTAAAACAAATTAAAGTGTGTGGGGTGGGACAAAAATCAAAACAACTCAGATAGTCAAACTGGTTTCTTCTTCTTGATGCCTGTTTTGCATTAAACAAGACCAGGTTAGGTGCATTTGGGCTACAGAGGACTTTTATTTTAACAGAGCGATTCTGGACTGGAGAGCTGGCACGGTGTAGAGCAGGGTAGGCAACCTTTCCCCTTTAAGGGCCAAGGGACTTCAGCTCCCAGAATCCCAGGAGCTATTGGCCAACATGGGACTATTGGCCAACATGGCTGAGGCTTCTGGGAGCTGAAGTCCCTCGGCCCTTAAAGGGGACAGGTTGCCTACCCCTGGTGTAGGGGGTTGAACACTGGCCTAGGACTCCGGAGACCAGGGTTTGAGTCCCAGCTCAGCCATGAAAACCTATTGGATGATGTTGGGCAAGTCACACTCTCTCAGCCTTAGAGGATGGCAATGGCAAACCCCCTCTGAAGAAACTTGGCATGACAGAGTTGCCTTAGGGTTGTCACAAGTCGGAAACAACTTGAAGGCACACAACAACAACAACCCTGGGCTGGGGTCTTTTAAAAAGTAGGGTCCTTTGTATAGGAGCATGTGCCTGCTCTGCTTATGGGATGCTGAATTTTGGATCAGGCTGGTAAGAAGATACCTTATCTGGAAGCAAGAGATCAGACTAGATAACTTTTGGATCTTCTTTAGCTCTCTCATTGTCGTTTCCTAATGACTATCTCTCCTATTTTTAAAATTATTCTGGACTTGATCTAGCATACCCATGCCCATTTAAAAAAAACTTTATCGGCCTTTTCCATCAACACCATAAGATTATGTGTAATGTACACCCCTAAAAGAGATTTCTATGTGCTTTGTACACTGCAGCTGAAAACATAATAAACAATATTAAAAAAGATATAAAATCTAAAAACCATCATTAAGTACAAGGAATAAGGTCAAAACACAGGTGCTAAAATACTAGCTTTTATACACTGAACATCTTGAAGATTTGCAATTTTATCAGTGCAGGTAGTCCCTGTGTAGATGCCTATGACAACTGTTCCATTCTACTGCCATAACATGACTTTGTGGCTATTCTTTTGATGACAAGCCTCTATTTATTTAGGGCGATCCTCTGACAACAGGCACACAGCATCCCTCTAGGGCTGAAATTGAAGCCTTACCACTCTGGCAGGATCTGTCAGAGCTTATGTTTTGCTGCCATAAGGTTGTGAGTTTGATCCCAGGTAGGGCTCCAAGGTTGACTCAGCCTTCCATCCTTTCGTAGGTCAGTAAAATGGGTGCCCAGCTTGTTGGGGACAATTGGCTTACAGACTGTAAACTGCTTAGAGAATGCTGAGTTTATTGATAAGTGGTATAGAAATGTAAATGCTATTGCTATTGCTATTACCATAGCTTTTGAGAACTCAGGATCATTTCCTCAACACAATAAAGAAGTGGGGTAAAACTGTTTAAGTAGGTCTTGAACAGTTTTTGACACCTCTGTTGTGGTGGAGAGATAGTTAATAGACCAAAGTTTTTTCCATGAATCCATCATAGCAAAAATAGATCTTGAACCCAGCTCACTCTTCAGCACAGATGCTCTCCTTGGCCCAACAAGTTCCACAATATATCCAACTCCTTCCCACCTCAAAATAGAACAATTATTTTATTGTATAGTTTATAAGTTAAACTAAGACAGGGACACTTACACGCATCCACTCTATGAGTTAAGCAAAGATTCAGGATTCTTGTGCTAAAGCACAAAGTGCTAAACTACCCAATTCCCTGAAAGGAAATACTGAGCAAGTGCACTATAAGGCGATTATTGCATGCCTTAAATAATAATCCTTACCTCTCCCGAATTCAACATCAATTTGTGCTGCAGCCGTGTTTTATCGCATGACTTTTGCAGCAGAATCTGACTTTGGAGTAGATCCCTGCTCCAATGTACATTCGAAAACGCACTCCAGCAGCCATTTTTCCAAGTTGGAAGGTTCCGACTTAGAAAAATGGCCACCGGAGCATGTTTTCAAATGCCCATTGGAGCAGGGATCTATTCTGAAGTTGGATTCTGCTTCAACAGCCATGTGATAAAACACGGCTGCAACGCAAATTAGAATTAAATTTGGGAGACATAAGGAGTATTATTTAAGGCATGAGACAATCTCCTAAAACTTGTAGGAATACCTCTCCATCTCTAACCTTATTTATCCACATATCTAGTGACCATGCTGACTACAGTCCAATTCAGGACTGCTCATCAGTGGGTTCACTAGGGTTGGCGTCACCCAGTGCAATAACTCATGGCGTCACCCCCCCTCCATTGATCTCCTTCCATACCACACCACACAGAATCCCTAGCATTTTTTTGTACCAATGTTACTTATATATTGTAATTCCCATATATCACCAAATGTAATGGCAATAGTTGTGACATAAACAACTAGCAAAATTAAAATTCCTTTAAATCACTATATCATAAATATAGCCTAAATGTATTTACATGCACATAGATAGTTTCATGTGCTTAAAGTGAAAATGTGATGTTTTTAAAGTAAAAATAAAAGAATATTTTTTCAACAAAATTAGTTTTAAATTTAAAAATTATTTTTTTAAAAGAATGGAGGCCTCTCTCTCCTCCCACTGAGCCTCCCCTCTCTCATACCACCTCTTCTGCTGAACTCCATCATTTTAAATTAATGCAAGCAAATGCCACAGCCCGTTTCTGCCAAAAGGCAGATTTATTATTAATATTATTATTATGAGACATATAAACAGTAACATACAAGACGCACGCTCATATATATATTGAAATACCAGTACTAACATAAATTCTCTTTCCAAATCTCAATATCACCTTATAACTACATAACATATAATACATCTTCTTTTACTTTTAACCTTCCATATTCCTTCTCCAGCTCTTCTTTCATTTTCCCTCTCCTTCACTCATGGCTATCTTCTCATTCTGTCATTACGAATGACCAAAGGGCAGATGTTTGAGAAGCAGTGGTGTCACCCTGCTTAGGGTGTCACCCGGTGCAGCCTGCACCCCCCTGGCTGCTCAGCTGAATAAGTAGGAGGGACCAGTTTACGAAATTTGGTCCAGAATATAACACTACCTAATTGAACCATGAGGGCCAGTGTGGTATAGTGGTTTGAGCATTGGACCAGGGTTCTCATCCCCACTCGGCCCTGGAAACCTACTGGTGACCCATTGGGAGATGTTGGGCAAGTCACACCATAAATTTGAAACAACTTGAAGGCACACAACAGAGCTGTTGCCAGTCAAAACAGAGATTACTCAGCCTCAAAATTGGAAGGCATTTTATAATTTAGTTCTGCCTTGTGTATTATTATTATTATTATTATTATTATTATTTTAGTTTTAATGTACGTTTCTGTTGTCAGTCTTTTAAAAACAAATTGTGTCACTTGGTGAAACTGGTTTTAGAAAAAAGCGGGATACAAATTCTTCTAACAAACAATTACGAGGATAAAAATAACTGCTGGATCACAGCAAAAGCCTACTTAATCCAGCATTCTGTTCCACAGTGAGCAACCAGATGCCTCAATGAGAGGCCCACAAGCAGGACATGAGTGCGAATGCAGATCGCCACCCCCCTTCCTTGCAACTAATACATAAAGGCATGTTGTCTGTGTTATCAGTGGGAATAGATCTATTTCATGACCAGTAGTCACATAATAAATAGAAAACCCAATAATCTGATGCAATGTAAAGTACCTTCATGAAATGCCAAGAAAAGTTTCACAAAACTAGCATCCCTACATGTTGGTAGTTCATGCCCGTTTGTATGAAACTGATAGTGTTCATAAATAATGCTTTAATATCCAATGCTATGTGTACCTACTCAAGAAGTAAGATACTGAATTCAGTTTGACTTTACTCTCAGATCAGCTTTTAAACTTCTTCAAAGTAGATACATGTCTCTGACAATAAATTCAATAGATTTTGGAAAGTGTGTGCAGGAGTGCAGCCTAACGGCAATTGTGGATGCCACTTGGACAAAGAGTAGTTAGCACATTAATTTCATGAAATAATAAATAGATACTCTTTGTCTCCCCTGAACACTTTGGTTCATTGCAAAGGACTGGGAAAAGTAGGTTGTCTCTTACCTGATGGGTTATGGATCTCAGCACTATTGACCCCACTTGCTCCTCTCTTTCAGCCCATACAGGAAACCTATTCTTCAGCCTCCTGAAAACAAGCAGCTTGTTCTTCTAAGCAGGTCCCAGACTCTGCTAACACTGCCCAGATGTGGGGCAGCCAGTGTTTGCCAGATGTTTATTTAACACTGTACTGTTTCTTAAAAGAGGCGGAGAAAGAGTGAGCGATGGTGGGGAAAAAAGAGGCCCACAAGAAAAACCAGGCTACTCATAAAGTCTGTGTATCTCTAAGAGAGAAAGAGTTCTCAGTGAAAAATTGACTTACTAAAGAGCTTGCAACCCTTCTAGCTGACTTACAACATTTCCAGCCCTCTTGAGCATTCCCTGTTGTACAATAAGGAAGACTTCATGAGTCATAAATTAATGGCTAAAAGAAAAGCCAAGTCAGTAAACCAGGATAAGCAGTTTCTAACCAACCTTTAAGTAGGGAGGACAACATAGGAGGGAAGCTGTCTGGTTTGACTCCTCTCCAAATTAGTTTGCCCTCATTCACTTCATGCCGAAGGTACCAGGCTTTAACTATCATACCACAAATCACCCCATAATATGCTTGTGGGATCTGTATTGGAAAAAGGGCTTCTACTATTATAAAGGAATCACCCAAAACTTTTTTTCATGTAGTAAATAAAGTGTTGAACTCCACCAGAGACTAGGTTCAAACCCCTAAAAAGTCATGAAGCTCACTGGAGTCTGGCCCAGTCGTTGGAGATTATCACACAGGGATATAAAACGGAAGAAAAACTGAATGCTCCCTTCATGATCGCGCGAAAATTTTCACATGACATTGCGCTCATCCAGTACTTCTCCCATCAATAACCTGGAATGCTCCCATAACTTCTTATTAATGGGGAAACCCCATGAATGGTTTGCCGACAGTGCTTCATTCACGCTATTGTGAAGGTGCAGAAGCCAATAACAATTCATTCAAGCTATTGCAGAGCAATCCGGGACCTTTTCCCAGACTGCATTTTAGTACAGGCAATTCATTCTCATTGCTAGGATTGCTTTTGGAGTAGATTCCTGTCTTATTTTGAGTTGTAGAGCATAATTTTGTTTGAACTGGATAAAAATAATGTTGTGGAATTTTTTTAATTTTGTTCCGTTTGGGACAGTAGCATGATTTTCAGACATGCGCAATAGTGCCTAAATGGTGAATACGTGAAACGTTCAATCACGATATAACGATACGGATCGGTTTTTGTATGTGGAATGCAATTGCATTTCACTTTTGTTTTTCTATTGTCATTATACTGTGATTGCACGACTGAATGAATGAATGAACAACAAATGTGGGTTGTTTTTCAGATGACGTTTGTGTGAAAGAGAAATAACGCGAAAATAACTCGAACGGAAAGCTAACAGAACCCGCTCCTTTTTACTTTCGGGAAATTCAGAAAGTAGAAAGGAGTGGTTTCTGTCAACTTTCCGTTCGGGTTTTTTTGTGCTGTTTCTCTTTCTGCTAACATGTCTGAAAAACAACCCACTTTGGCAGGTGTTTAGTGGATTTTAAAATCCCGTTTCTGCATGGGATTCGCCTCCATGTGATAAACTCCTCTGATTCTAACTTTTGTACTGAGTTGTATATCTTTGCATTTTAGAATCTTTTCTAGTTCTTTCATAGCCACCCTCCCCATTCATTCAGGTGGCCTGGCTTGCACTCACCTAATCTCACTTGTTGCTTTTAGGTATTACGGGATATATTTTTCCTTAGTCAGCCAAGAAGGTTATGAAGAAAGATTCATTTGGCAGCCAAGCAGGTTTTAGGTAGTGGAATTAGAAGGAGACACCAAGCTGTCCACCCCGCTAAAACTGGCGCAATGGTACCCCTAGAAACCCCCTCTCTTCCAGCTCCTGTGAAACCCCTATACTCAAGTCCTTCTGCATTGCAAACCCCCCCCCCCCCCCAAATCCCACTACTTTGGCAGCAAAAAGGGGCCAGCTCAGGTTTTGAAAAAGAACACAGAGGTGAGAAAGTGAAAAAAGTGTAGCTTTTTCCAATTTCCTCTCTCAGTTTTGTGTACTTTTCCAGGCTTAGACCAGCAACTGAGCAGAAAGTGGAGTAACCTTGTACAAATGTTTTTAAAGGACAGAAAAGTATAAGCTGAGGAGGGAGAACTGAATAATCAAAGATCAGCATAAAGGGGAATAAGGCTCGCAAAAGGACGCTGCATGATGGCGGTGTGTGTTTTCTCTTTGCTTGTGGTCCCCCCCCCATGTAGTTCCCCCTTTCCTCTGAGTCTGTATAAAAAGGAGGAAGGAATTCAAAAGCATTAGCCGTATTAGTCTAGAAAACCAGTCTGCAAAGGGACCTTGTAGCACCTTTTAGACTGACTAGAAGCTGGGAGCATGGGCTTTCCTAGACTTGAGCCTACTTCCTCAGATGCATAGGAGGAAGGAAGGGGAAGAAAAGAAAAGGAAATGTAGCAGCACTTTTAAGATAATCTGGTTTTTATTTTAGTAGAAGCCTTTGTGGACATGAACCCACTTCTTCAGATGCAGTAAAGCCAGCTTTCCACAGGTTCTGTATCCATGGATCCATGGTTTGAAAATATAGTGGGCCCTTCGTATACATTGGGGGTCCATTCCGGACCCCCCTTCCTGCGTAAGGCAAAAAACACAAGATCTCAAGTCCCATTTGTTTCAATGGCTGTGTGCCCCTGCGCCTGGTGTGGTGCATGTGCCACGGGTGCGCACACCATTGTAACTTCCAGTGCTTGCTATATGCATAAGTTTGAAGCCGCCTATGGTGCGCCTGAGTATGGCGCGGGCACCGCTGTACTTTTTTTAAAAAATCTGAACAGCAAACCTTAATTTTGCTATTGTATACAAGGGGTGCCATATTACTATGCCATTATATATAATGGGATCAGCATCCACAGATTTTGGTATCCATGGGGGTCCTGGTACCAAACGCCATTGAATACCAAGGGACCACTGTAGTGAGTGGTATTAAGGCCTTGGGCATAAAGCATATTTATACAGCTGTGGGAGTGGGGCAGAATAGAAGATCCAGAAAGATGCAAATCTTGTCCTCTGTGTATCATATTCTGTGAAGTGACATCCCTTTGCATAGCAGCCATTCAATGATGGTATTTGTGACTCTCAAAATTCCAGAATATCCAGGGCCATCCAAATATATTTTGCTGCCTGAGAAATCCCTCTCTCCAGTTCTATGTACAGAAGCTAACTAGCCTGATATGTAAAACTTATTTCAGCACTGGCTGCCTTGGCAGCTTTTTTGGGGCAGTAGGCCAACTTAGAAGGCATTGTTATTGTTGGTGTTGTGTGCCTTCAAGTCATTTCCAACATATGGTGACCCTATCGTGGGGTTTTCTTGGCAAGATCTGTTTATAATGGGTTTGCTTTTGCCTCCCTCTGAGACTGTTAAGCTTATCGCATGGCACTTACAAGAATGGGAACGAAAAGGAACGGAACAGAACGGGGCAAAAACACATGTTACTGGACAGGAGAACACCACCGATGCCGCCAGGAGTCCCCAAGTTGTTCCCAGCTGTTCCTGGCAGCCAATTTTTGAAGGACGGTTCAAAATCGTTCTTCAAAATTGGCTGCCAGGAACGGCTTGGAGACTCCCGGCGGCATCGGTGGCGTTCTCCTGTCCAGTAACATGCGTTTTTGTCCCGTTTCATTCTGTTCCATTCCTTTCCGTTCCCATTCCTTAAGTGCCGTGCGATAAGCTTAAGTGACTTGGCCAAGGTGACCCAGTGGGTTTTAATGACCCAGCTGGAATTTGAACTCTGGTCTCCAGAACTGTGTAGTCCAACGCTTTAAACCATCATGTGGGCTCAGACCTAGGAGGACACCGAATCTCTGCTCAGCCATAGGTGACCTTGAGCAAGTCACACTCTCTGTCTCAGAGTGAGGCCAAAGAAAGCTACACTGATAGAGTGAAGAACTGGGACTTGGAAGAACATGGTTCAAATCCCCATTGAGACACAAAACTCACAGAGCAATCTTCCAGTAACATCATAGGTTCATTCTCTCTCAAGTTAACCTACCTTCTTGGACTGTTTCGCAAAAGCAGGATATAAATGTTAAAAGTCACAGTGTGAAAGCATCTCTAATATCATATTACCAACATCTCCCACACCTCAGGAACAGCCACCTGAGCAAGCTCTGCCTAATTCTAAGGCTGGTTCGGCATGTGCCCATAAAGTTGATTTGGGACTGAAGTTTAGTTGCATTGCTTTAGGAATGAGACAGGATTAATATGGGCATCTATTCAAGTCACAATCTCTCAGCCTCAGAGGATGGCAATGGCAAACCCCCTCTGAAAAAGCATACCAAGAAAACCCCATGATGGGTTCACCTTAGGGTTGTCATAAATTGAGAATAACTTGAAAGCACACAACAACAATCCCCAGACCGCTTCCCCTGTACTGAGGATAAATTTAAATTAGGATTTTAAATTTTTCAAATTTAAACTTGCATGCCCACTTTTACCATTTGAAATATCCTCTAGTTTGCCCCAAACTGGCAGAAATTCAAAGGTGCAATCCCACCAATCACCCTGTCCCTTGGCTAATGCTTTGCTAATATCCCAAGCAGGTTTACTATGAGCAGGGGAGGGAGGAAGGGTTCAGGGCGCATCTAAAACTCCTTGCCACTGATCTGCTGCGGAAGTGCTTTCAGGCGAAGATTAGCACTGGCCAAAGGGATGTAACTACTTGGCAGCTCCCCTCCCGTTAGTGTGAGCGGCAGTGAGGGTGGGCATTTTTGCCATTTTGGTAATGTAACTTACAGATCTATGCTTTTCCAACATGCCAAGGTAGCTGGCAAAGCAAGTTAATCTGCTTTTCTCTTTCTTTGTTGTTTTGCTCTTCACACATGGCCATTAAGTGATTTTGAAGGCAGCTGTTTATTTTGCCCATTGTCCTTTATTTTGCCCATTGTCCTAGGGATGCAGTGGCTCACGTAGTTAAGACGCTGACTCTGTTGATTGCAAGATCGGCAGGTTGGCAGTTTGAGGCTCGGGTGCTGCAGCATGGGATGAGCTCCTGTCACTAGTCCCAGCTTCTGCCAACCTAGCAGTTCAAAAGCATGCAAATGCAAGAAGATAAATAGGTACCACTTTGGTGGGAAGGTAACAGCATTCAGTATAGTGATGGTAAAGGTGTTCTCCATTGACAAGGTTGTCAAGTTGTGTCCGACTGTAGAGGACAATGCTCATCTCCAATACTAAGCCGAAGAGTCAGCGTTGTCAAAGACAACTATAATCATGTGGTCAGCATGGCTGCCACTGGGCTGCAGTGGCTCAAGTGGCTAAGATGCCAGTTCTGACAATCGGAAGATCGGCAGGTTGGCAGTTCGAGGCCCGGGTTCTACATGATGGGGTCAGCTTCTGTCACTAGTCCTAGCTTCTGCCAACCTAGCAGTTTGAAAGCATGAAAATGCAAGTAGATAAATAGGTACCACTTTGGTGGGAAGGTAACAGTGTTCAGTGCAGTCATGCTGGCCACATGACCACTAGTCATCTTCAGACAATGCTGACTCTTTGGCTTACTAATGGAGATGAGCACCGCTCCCTACAGTCGGTTATGACAAGACATTCATGTCAAGGGACTACCTTTACCATCATCTTTTACTTAGGCTCACATAGCTACAGCAGATTCAGGCCCACTCACACGACGTAACGGCTTGAGAAGCAGAACTGCGGCAGAAGGACCCTATTGCATGAAGGCAGAAATGGAATAGCAGTGACACTGAGAGCCTATTGATGGGTTTTGCCCATCAATGAAAAGGTGCACTACAGTAACAAATGGAAAGCAAGGCAGCAACAGGGTGGACACAACACTGTGTGACAAGTACCAGATGTTTTTATCCTGTTAAAATTCTGCCTTTTATGATTGTTTATTCTTTGACTTATTTTTCTCTCTTTTTCTATTTCTTATTTTTCTTATTAAAGTTATTTATTAAAATGTACTGAAGTAACAACATAGAGAGCAGACAAAAGAGAAGTGGACAAAACTCCAAGAAACAAGCCGACAAAACATAAGGAAGATCAAAGACTAAAGGAGGCAGACTCATCCTATGAGATTAATTGAATTAAGCCAAAAGGAATGAAGAATAAATTAATTTTGATATCTTCTTGCTTCACAGATGCAACTTGTATCACAAGATAAAGGTAGAATTAGATTTGCGGGAGATTAAGATAATAGAAAAGTATAAATGTAGAAGTGAGTAATCAATTATGTATTGAAGAAGGGAATTTCTCCTTTTTGCTTCATTTGCTATGGAATTGTTTTAATAATTTTTTTTAAAAAAAAATTCTGCCTTTTAGCCTTCTGTAGTAAAGTCTTAGAGTCCTAGGTCAAGCTTTATTGCATTGTTTACTGCAGATATGCTGCTGTAACCCAACAGTGGGGTATAAATACTCCAAATAATAAAATAAATAAACCCTGAAAGTCTTTATCCAGCCCTCCTTCACCATTCTTCTGCTGCCAATGCTGCAAAAACCTTCCAGAAGAGAAGAAAAGGAGAGGCTGATCTAGGCTCCTATTAAAAAACGCTGTAAAAAGAGCCTTTGATAACTAAGGTATGACCATACCAGTTGAATTTCTGCCTGTCATAAATGCAAAAAGCCCTGAGCGGGGAAAAAGAGGGCAGAATTCAAGCTTTACTGTGATAATTTATCCCACTCTAATATTTAATTATTCAAGCAATATATAATTCTAAAGATTATATAGTATAATAATAATGATAATGATAATAATGATAATGATAATGATGATGATGATAATAATAATAATAATAATAATAATAATAATTTTATTTCTTACTCACCTCTCCTCGCGGCTCGAGGCGGGTTCCGACATAGTTAAAAACACAATTGTTACATAATACATACATATTAAAAATGCAACTCTACACAATATTTATATTATGTAAATAGTAAGGCTATTTGTTGATAGATGGCTAGTGCCATCTGCAGGTAAATATCTCACAATTAATCAAGCAAGTCAATGATAAAGTACCATTATATATATATATATATATACTATTATATAGTATAGTAATAATAATAATACTCATGTATAAGTCTAGAGATTTTAGTCCAAAAATTGACCCCCCAAAAACTGAGTGGATTTATCTAAGGGTCAGCGTAAATACTGTACTTTAACTCTTAACCAAAAAAGGAACCTTTCCTTGGTGAAATTCAAGACCATAATCTGTCCTGGATTCCCTCTCTATCCTCTCATCCATCCTGCCTTTAGTATAAGATTCACAAACACTTATGCCTTCTGAAATGTTGTCAGTCCTTTGGCATTGTTTTCCTTTCCTTTTCGGCTGGAAAATTTGCTTTCGTACAGGCCCCAAAGTCTGATCCTTGACTTATATCCATGGGCCATATCAAAATCCGTTAATTCTGGCCCCAAAAACTTATACATGAGGTCGACTTATAATCAAGGATATATATGGTAGTTCCTTGAGATTTAGATACCATTTGGCTTGTGGTTTTATTTTCTGAAAACTCTTCTGGGCTCAAGGCTATGGAATTCTGGGAATTGGAGTTTGTTGTGGGGCCCAGAGCGGAGCGAAGCTCCGCTCTGGGCCCCACAACAAACTCCAATTCCCAGAATTCCATAGCCTCGAGTCAGGGAATTGGAAGCGCTGCCAAATTGGGATATTTCTCCAATGCGGACACATCCAATAAAGGTATTACTATTTTATTGGTGTCACCAATAAAGGTAATGTAGGATTTTTCTGTGATAAGAGCCAGTGTGTGGAGTAGTAGTTTTGAGTGTTGGACTATGTGACTCTGGAGGCCCGGATTCGAATCCCAGCTCAGCCACAGAAACCCAGTAGGTGACCTTGGGCAAGTCACACTCTCTCAGCCTCAGGGGAAGGCAATGGCAACCCTCCTCTGAACAAACCTTGGCAAGAAAACGCCAGGATAGGGTCTCCTTAGGCTCTCCCTAAGTCAGAAATGACTTGAAGGCACAAAAAAGACATAAAGTGTTTAACCCCTTTGCCTGAGGAAGAAACTAATGGAGCTTTTGACATATATTTTAGTCATTTTGGTAAAAGTATCACTGGGCCCAAACACACTGCAGAAATAATCAAGTTTGAGACCGCTTTAACTGCCCTGGCTCAGTGCTAGGGAATCTTGCAACTGTAGTTTATGGTGGCACCACAGTTCTCTCTGACAGAGAAGGCCAAAGGTCTCACAAAACTACAGTTCCCAGAGTTCCTTGGCATTGAGCCAGGGCAGTTAAAGCGTTCGGCAATTTCCGGAACGTCTCGGCTTGTTTCCCCTCAGGCTCTGTTTCGCCCTTTCGGCATCTTCCGGAAAGATTCGGCTCGCTTCGGCGAGGCTTATTGTGGGATCGTCGGGACGGGTGGGAGGAGTCTGGGATTCCTCCTTTCGGGAACTTCCGGAACGTCTCGGCTTGTTTCCCCTCAGGCTCTGTTTCGCCATTTCGGCATCTTCCGGAAAAGTTCGGCTTCCTTCGATGAGGCTTATTGCGGGATCGTCGGGGCGGGTGGGAGGAGCCTGGAATTCTCCTTTCGGCATCTTCCGGAACAGCTCGGCTTGTTCCTCCCTCCCCTCGACTCCCTGGCCCCAGCCTCTGTTTCGTCCTTTCGGCATCTTCCGGAAAGCTTCGGCTTCCTTCGGCGAGGCTTTTCGTAGGGGCTGGTGGGCGGAGCCTGGGAGTCCTCCTTTCGGGAACTTCCGGCACGGCTCGGCTTGTTCCGGCCGAGGTCCCTGTGTCAGGCTTCGCTGTTGTGTCTCTGAGGTCGGGGATGATGGCGTCGTCCTCGCGAAGGCTGCAGACCAAGCCGGCCATCACTTGCCTCAAGAGCGTCCTCCTCATCTACAGCTTCGTCTTCTGGGTGAGCTGCGGCCGAGGGAGACCCGCGCCTAGAGAACAATGGGAGCCGCTTTGGCCTCGCTTTAACTCTTCCTGGCTCAGGACTATGGAATTCTGGGAACTGTGAGACATTGTGTCAGAGAGAGAGCACGGGGGCCACCGTAAACTACAACTCCCAGGATTCCCTAGCATGAGCCAAGTGGGTTCAAACTGGATTATTCCTTTAACTGCCCTGGCTTAATGCTAGGGAATCCTGGGAGCTGTAGTGTTTTGTGAGACATTGAGCCTTCTCTGTCAGAGAGAGAGAGAGAGTTCTAGGGCCACCATAGATTACAATTCCCAGGATTCCCTAGCGCTGAGCCAGTGCACCTCTGGTGTTGTTGTTGTTGTTGCTTATTTTGGACACAGAAACAAAAGCTGGGCAGTACAGTCTTACAAAGTCTGACAGTACACTCATCCCTCCACATTCGCTGGGGTTAGGAGCACAGGACCCCCGTCAATGTGGAAAAACCGCAAATAGGGAACACCTCTCTAGGAATCTCTAGGTCCTCCAGTGCAAGTCTGTGGTCAACTCTGGATGGCCATCTGTCACAGGGGATGCTTTGATTGGGAGTTCCTGCATGGCAGGGGGTTGGACTGGATGGCCCTTGGGGTCTCTTCCAACTCTATGATTCTATGATTCTATGACATCTGCAAGGCATTGACCATAGAATTGTGCTGGAGGAGCTACAAATGCCTAGTGGAGTGTTCTCTCTAGGAATCTCTTCCATGCGACTTTGGGTTAAAGTTGACCACAGAGTTACACTGGAGGATCTAGGTGTCCCTAAAGAGAACATATTAATAAAATCCTTGAATAATCAAATCCGCAAAAATCAAAGCCATAAATGTGGAGGGACGAGTGTAAAGTTGGCCCTCCACATTTGCGGCTTTGACTATTTGAGGTTTTGATTAATATGTCCTCTCTAGGAATCTCTAGGTCCTCCAGTGCAACTCTGTGGTCGACATCTGCAAGATATTGACCATAGACTTGTGCTGGAGGAGCTACAAATGCCTAGTGGAGTGTTCTCTCTAGGAATCTCTAGGTCCTTCGAATAATCGGATAATATCTAAGGGCCTTTACAGACTGCCAGAAATATTACAGCTTGAGGCCACTTTAACTGTCCTGGCTCAGTGCTAAGGAATCATGGGAACTGTAGTTTATTGTGGCGCCAGAGCTCTCCAACAAATAAGGCTCAGTGTCTCAGAAAAACTACATTTCCCATGATTCCCTAGCACTGAGCCAAGACAGTTAAAGTGACCTCAATCTGCATTATTTCTGGCAATCTGTAAAGGCCCTAAGTTGTACAAAAAGAGCATGGGAATTGAAACAGTAGAGGAACAAGTGAAAGATTGCATGGTCAGATGGGCTCAAGAAATGGACGAAAATATCAATATAGGAGAATGGGAAAGAAATTGGGAAAAAAAGTTAAAATACACTTTGTCTGCTGATGTGAAAGAAAATTATTACAAAATCCAGTTCAGGTGGTACCTGACTCCTGTGAAAATAAGTAAAATAGATAAGAACCTACAGGGGTAGGCAACCTTTCCCCTTTAAGGGCCGAGGGACTTAAGCTCCCAGAAGCCTCAGCCATGTTGGCCAATAGTCCCATGTTGGCCAATAGCTCCTGGGATTCTGGGAGCTGAAGTCCCTCGACCCTTAAAGGAGAAAGGTTGCCTACCCCTGAGATAGATGTTGGAAGTGCAGGAGGGAAAGAGGCACAATGTTTCACATGTGGTGGACATGCAGCAGAGCTAGAAAATGGTGGAAACAAATTAACAGTAAAGTCAATGAGATACTGCCGATTAAACTGAAATTAGTCCCAAAAGTGTGTGTGTATATGTGTGTATATATATATATATATATATATATATATATTGGGAATGGTAGATGAAAGATACAAGAGCATGTATGGGAGAGTTCTTTTTTATTTGATCACGGCAGCAAGGGTAGTATATGCTAGAAAATGGAAAGAAAGAGAAACGGCAGATATTGCTGAATGGTTACCAAAAAAATGTTGAATTTATGGAAAATGATAAGCTTACTATGTTAATAATAATAATAATAATAATAATAATAATAATAATAATAATAAAATTTATTTATATACTGCCCTTTGGTAATCCAATCAGGGCGGTTAACAACATTAAAAATAATACAAAAACAATATACTCTTCCCCCCCCCCCCTTAAAAAGCCATTAAATCAATGACATATTAAAACAACAGATTAAAACAACAACAGGAAGGCTGTATGGCAGTTGGCGGAGAAATAAATTTGAATTAAACATAAGAGGGTAAGAGACTCACCGAAAGAGAAATTTGAAAAAGAGTGGGGGAAAATAATTAATTATATCAATATTCAGGAAAGTTGCAAGTGTACGATTACTGATTTTACAACCCTGATTTGTGTATTTGGAAACCCATCAGGCTTGCCCTAGCAAAAAAATTTGTTTTAGGAAAGATGGCAGAGTTACTAACTTGATTGTTGAGCTTTGTAAATACATATAGGATAAGTAGACATGTAAGTGAGAACAAGTATTTCAAAGGGAAACTAGACTAAGGAAATGTGGGTGAGGAAGTAATGTATTGTGAGTTATGTTTGGTGTTTATATGTGTGTAGCTGATATTGTTTTTTTTTTGTGTGAGTATATGTTGGTTTGTCTGTTAGATTGTGTTAATGTTGTTTTTTTTTTAATAAAGGAAAGAAATTAAAAAAAAAAGGAATCTCTAGGTCCTTCAGTGCAACTTTTGATTAAAGTTGACCATAGAGTTGCATTGGAGGACCTAGATATTCCTAGAGAGAACATATTGATACAATCCGTGAACAATCAAATCCGCAAAATAGTCAAAGCTGCAAATGTGGAGGGATGAGTGTATTATGATAATACAGTCAACCCTCCACATTTGCGGCTTTGACTTCCAGATTTGATTATTTGCAGTTTGGATTAATACATTCTCTCTAGGAATCTGTAGGTCCTCCAGCGCAACTATGTCAGAGGTTGACCATAAAGTTGGGCTGGAGAACCTAGAAGTTCCTAGAGACAACTTTTCTCTAGGCATTTGTAGGTCCTTCAGCATTGAGTCTGTGATTAACCTCTGGCAGATGTTGACCATAGAGTTACACTGGGGGACCTGGAGATTCCTAGAGAGGTAAAAAGAATAGTGGTTTTTAATTTGTGGTTTTTCCACATTCACAGTTCTTCACCCCTTTACCTGGCAGGGGAGACACCATGATCACGAAGGTGGTTTTCCCAGGGTGAGGCTCAGCCATTGCACTCCGGGTGTGCTGACCCCTGCGATTTCCCCAAATGCGGGAAACTCGACTGCATAATCCTCAACAAATGTGGAGGACCACTGTATTTGGTGCTGCTGCCTTACTTCTTTCCCTTCCCTCTGATACTCTGGAGCAGGGGTAGGCAACCTTTCCCCTTTAAGGGCCAAGGGACTTCAGCTCCCAGAATCCCAGGAGCTATTGGCCAACATGGGACTATTGGCCAACATGGCTGAGGCTTCTGGGAGCTGAAGTCCCTTGGCCCTTAAAGGGGAAAGGTTGCCTACCCCTGGTGTAGAGCAGGGGTCGGCAAGATTTTCAGACCTGGGGCGGGTTGCTGGTCCCCAGGTCTTCCGCCGGGCCGGGGAGGGGGGGGGGAATGGCGGTGCGCACATGCGTGAGCGAGTCGCGGCCACCATTTTGGCAAACCAAATGGCAGCTGCGATTCGTTTGCACATGTGCAGTACTCGGCGCATGCGCAAACGAGTCACGGCCACCATTTTGTTTTCCAAAATGGCAGCCGCAGCTCGTTCACGCATGCACAGGAGTACTGCTCATACGCAAATGAGTTGCGGCCGCCATTTTGAAAAACAAAATGGTGGCCGCGACATGTGCGGCGGTGGTGGGGGTCAGCAGCAGGGGCCGGTCGAGAGGCCTCGGGGGGGCGCACCCATGCCGTAGGTTGCCTACCCCTGCTCTAGAGTAGGGGTGGCCTCCTGGGCCAGATGATTTTGGACTGTATCTCCCATAATTCCTTACTGTTGGCTATGCTGTTTAGGTATGATGGGAACTGTAGGCCAAAATATCTGTGGTCCACACCAGTCTAAGAACAGATAAAAATTGCTCCTGAGCCTCAGAAACCTGTGCTTCTTAACCTTTTAGAAAATGTTAGAAAATTATTTCTTTCATCCTTAGGTCTCTTCCACTTCCAAAATTCTTTCTGGAGTGAATCGGAAGACACTTTCTGTAACCTTTCCCTCTAATCCAGGGGTAGGCAACCTTTCCCCTTTAAGGGCCGAGGGACTTCATCTCCCAGAAGCCTCAGCCATGTTGGCCAATAGTCCCATGTTGGCCAATAGCTCCTGGGATTCTGGGAGCTGAAGTCCCTCGGCCCTTAAAGGGGAAAGATTGCCTACCCTTGCTCTAATCCTATAAGCAGGGACATACTCTCTTCTCAGCTGCTCTATGGACAATAAAGGAAGCTGCTCCTTTATGGGATGTGTTCGTTCTCTGTTCTCCACTGAGAAGAATACGGTAGCCCTATCTCCTACAACGTGGTATGAATTGTGAACTGCAACTCCCAAATTCCTATCCATTAGCCATACTGGTTGGGGCTGATGAAGTACATGGCCTGAAACATCTAGAGAGCACCCCTGAGAAAATGCATGCCCACTTTTCTCTCAGTACTACAAACGTCACAGTATGATTGCTCCATGGCATGTTATAATAAAACACATGTAACCCACATCTTCAAAGACATGTCCTCCAACAGCAGAGGTTTCCCTGGGGCAATGGATGTCCTCTTTGTTCTGGTTTTCACTATCTCTTTTGTTGTTGTTTTTTCCCTGTTTGCTTTGTTGGCCCTGTTCAGTGAATAACAAATAACATGTGGAATGCACTCAGTAATCCCTGTCCTTTCCTTTCATCATTGCTGCTTCAGATCTTGGAATCAGGTGAGTGTGGTTTCCCCCGGGAGTAGCAGAGTTGTGTTGCTCCCTGCGGTGTGCAGCTGCTGTCCCTTCTTTCCTTCTGTGTGCACATGAGAGAGAAGTATGTATGTGAGCCTGATCCCAAACAGAAGGGGAAGGAGTCAAAGAGCAGTCCCCATTGGTTTAGATTTGAAGGAGTGGGGCAAGGAAAACAAACTTTCATGTGAGGGAAAATGAATTTATTGTTTTGAGATGCTGATCTGTGTTTTGGAAGCAGAAAAATGAGAGAGAAACAAGTTGGCACAGGAGTTTTGTAGAGTTCTAAACTTATTTTTTCTGACACAGGATTCCAGGTCCCATCAATAGCATATTCAGGTGAGAGATGATGACAAAAAAGCTCTGCCTGAGGCCTAGGAGAACCACAGTCAGTTAAGGGATCCCGTCCTTCTTTGGGCGGATTTGACCTTTCTCATTCTGAGAAAGGGTCATGGCTACTAACACAAAATGACTGCTGCAACGGGTGTTGCCAGTCAGTCACAGAACAGAACAGCCTGAACCTCAACAGTCAGAATAACACCTTGGAAACCCATTTCTCTATTTTCTTTGGTCCAGCACACCCATTTCACAGATGACAGTTTTTATCTCTTCCTCCCAGCCAATACACGGATCCCACTATCTCTTTTGTGTCTCTCATAGAAGATCTTTTGTCACCCTGAATCCATGCTGCTTTCTTCTCTTCCTCATGCACACGCCCCATGTATCCATCATGCACGCCTAAGAGCCACTGTGGTGTAATGACTAGGATCTTGCACTAGGACATGGGAAACCCTGGTTCAAGTCTCTATTGGGCCATGTAGCTCCCTCAGTGACTGAGATAGCCACAGTCTTCAAGCCTAGCCTCACAGGGTTGAGGTGATGATAAAAATCTGGAAATGAACTACATGTCCTGCCTTTAGCTCCTTGGAGAAAAGATGGGGTATGAATGTAACAAATAAATATATAAATGCATCCCTCTCTTCTTTCTTAATAATAATAATAATAATAATTTTTATTTATAGCCCGCCTCTCTGCCAAGCAATCGAGGCGGGTTACACAAGTTAAAATAAACAGTGTAAAACAATCCCAACCCTGATCCCTCCTCCCACCCCCTTAAAACAGTATTAAACAAGAAAATGTTAAAACAATAAACTGCTACATAAAACAAGCAATAAATAAATAAATAACCAGCCCAAGCATCACAGGGAGGCCGGTAGAATATCAGACAAGAAGCGACTCCCCAGAGCAGATATATCCGGGGAATAATTAGTCTGGGAAGGCCTGCTGGAAAAGATCCGTCTTCACTGCCTTCTTAAAGGCAGCGAGCGTAGAAATAAGGCGGATCTCGTCCGGCAGGCCATTCCATAGCCTGGGGGCGGTCGCGGAAAAGGCCCTCTGGGAGGTCTGAGACAGCCTAGTTTTTATTGGCTGTAACAGATTCCTCCCCGAGGACCGAAGGGCACGGGGGGGGGGTCATATGGGGAGAGGCGGTCCCTAAGATAAGATGGACCCAAGCCATGTAGGGCTTTAAAGGTTAAAACCAACACCTTATACTGCGCCCGGAAACTAATTGGCAGCCAGTGGATGGATTTAAGCACTGGTGTTATGTGCTCCCTCCTCGATGTCCCAGTAGCTAATCTGGCTGCCATGTTTTGTACTAATTGAAGTTTCCGGGTTAGGCACAAGGGTAGCCCCATGTAGAGCGCGTTGCAGTAATCCAGACGTGAGGTTACCAGCGCGTGCACCACAGTTTCCAAGTCCCTCATATCCAGATAAGGGCGCAGTTGGCGTATCCGCCGAAGCTGATAACAAGCACTCCTGACCACCGCGTTCACCTGACTAGTCATGTGAAGCGATGAGTCAAGGAGCACCCCCAAACTGCGAACACAGTCCTTAGAGGAGAGTGTGACTCCGTCCAGGACTGGAGACTGTATTCCCAGATCTGGTTTCGGGCCAGTGACTGTGAGTACCTCCGTTTTGTCTGGATTTAACTTCAATTTGTTTTTCCTCATCCAACCCATTACCGCTCTTAGACAGTCATTAAGAGGTGAGACGCCATCTGAGGTCTGAGTCAATGATCTGGTCATGGAGAGATATATCTGGGTGTCATCAGCGTACTGAAGACACCGTGCTCCATGCCTCCGAATGATCTCCCCCAGCGGTTTCATGTATATATTAAACAGCATCGGGGACAGAATGGCGCCCTGAGGGACGCCACAATGAGCAACTGTCCCCGAGCTTCACCCTTTGGGATCTGCCCGAGAGAAAGGAACGGAACCACTGCAAAGCAGTGCCTCCTATTCCCAACTCTCTCAGGCGATCCAAAAGGATGGCATGATCTATAGTATCAAAGGCTGCAGAGAGATCCAAGAGCACTAACAGGGTCACACTACCCCTGTCAATACTCAAGCGGAGGTCATCGGTCAGAGCAACCATAGCAGTCTCAACCCCAAATCCTGTCCTAAAGCCGGTTTGAAATGGATCGAGATAATCGGTTTCATCCAAGACTGTCTGAAGTTGGGAGGCAACTGCCCTCTCGATAACCTTGCTCAAAAAAGGTAGCAAGGAGACCGGTCGGTAATTATTTCTATCCAAGGGGTCTAGGGAGGGTTTCTTCAGGAGTGGCTTAACTGCCGCCTCCTTAAGACAGGATGGTACACAACCCTCCCTAAGGGATGCATTAATCGTTTCCCGAAGGAACCCTTTCAAGGCATCCCCCCCTTGAATGACCAGCCAAGATGGACACGGATTGAGAGGGCAAGTCGTCTTCCTCATCCTTCCGAGCAGCTTGTCCACGTCATCGGTACTCACAGATTGAAATTCATCCAGTAAAATGACATCAACGGAGTTGCTGGACACCTCGTCTACGGATTCTGCTTGAACATTGGCGTCCAAGTCGGCTCTTATCCGAGAGATTTTATCTGCAAAGTGGATATTAAATGCCTCACAGCAGGCTGTTGTTGGGATAAGTAGGGGGCCTGGCGCAGGAGGAACCTTTGCCAACTCCCCCACCACCCTAAACAGCTCCGCCGGGCGAGACTCTGCAGATGCGATACGTGCAGTACAGAAAGATCTCTGCGCTGCACGTATAGCCTCCCTATAGGAGTCAAGATGACTATAGGAGTCATTCTTTACCTCATTACAGCTTTGGATCCCTGTCAGTCCCCTTGTGTCCCATAGCAGCCCCCACTGTCTGTGGGGTGCTTTAAAGCAAAGCACTTATCTGCCCACTACTTTATTATAATTTTCTAATGAAGGGGCTTTGGGGCCGAGAAGCATTCTGGGGCTGAGAGCTGACATTCTCTTTCTATCACATAAGCTAATTATTTTAAATTTTTACAAAAAGTGTGGCAAATGACCATGGTAGGGATGGGATAGCTGTGGGCACCCCAGGTGCAGGCAGTCATAGCAAATAATCTGATTTCATGTAAGATAACTTCCTCTACCAGACTTGTTAGATCTTGTCCCATTGGTTTAGCACAGCGCATGCAGTCTGTATTGACAGGCTCCATGCCCTCCCCCCAAATAAATGTATCAGGATGGCCCATATGAGCCTTGCCCTGCAAATAGAAAAACAGGGTGGAACCTAACTCCCTAAATACATACTTAAGATACAGTGGATTAATTCTGGCTTTGCACCCATATATTCAACCTAATAATAATAATAAAAATAATCAAGTCATAGTAGGACTGAGGGTGCCTCACTATGCAGGAGCAAACAAAACAGAATGCAGCAGAGTAGTCAATCTTTGGCTCTTCAGATGTTACTGAACTGCTATTCTGGCACTTGCAAACTGACGTTCAAAACAAAGTGTCAAAGGTTTCTCAACTCTGTTCTTTCCAGTGGCCTGAACCGGGCTTCTGAAATTAGGCTATGGGACACAGCTTGCCTGCTTCTGGTGAGAAGTCTGGATTTCTTTCTGGTTTTTCAGTAGAGACATAAAGGCAGAATGGAGATTCTCTGTTCATGGTGGAATGTGAATTGAAGCGATGCTAATGACAAGGATGAATTAACTCGGTGTGAAAATGTGGCTCTTGATGTATCAAATGTTTTAGTTCCTTTGTAGGCCCCACTGTTGTCTTGCCCTTGTACAAGCCTTTTGCTGAAATGGTACACTTTCACTGATGGACTTCTTTCCCCTCCTTTCTCATTCTTCAGTTTTCTGGCATTATCCTTCTGGCAGTTGGCATCTGGGGAAAAGTGAGCCTGGAGGTGTACTTCTCCCTGCTAAATGAGAAGGCCACCAATGTTCCCTATGTCCTGATTGCCACTGGTACAGTTGTCATCCTCCTGGGAACATTTGGCTGTTTTGCTACCTGCCGAGGGAGCACCTGGATGCTGAAACTGGTAAGTGACTAGAGCACAGAAATCCTGTACCTATCTTTACATTTGCAGGAATGTCATATGTTCATAGACTCACAGAACTGTAGAGTTTGCAGTGACTTCAGGGGTCATTAGTCTAGCCCTTTGCTGACACAGCTAAGGTATCCCTGACAAATGGTTATCCAGTCTCAGTTTAAAAACCTCCAATGAAAGAGAGCCCACTATGCGTCTAGGGAACCCATTTCACTGCAGTTAGCTGGTACCATCATGATATTTTTGGTAGCGTTTCTTAAAATCTCCTTTCTTGTGATTCAAACTCTGTTGTTTGAGTCCTAGTCCCTTGAGCACCAGAAAATAAGCTTGCACCATCTCTACATATTGTTTGTGTGCCTTCACATAATTCCCTACTTAAGGTGGCCTTAGGGTTAACCCATCATGGGGCTTTCTTGGCAAGAATTGTTCAGAGGGGGTTATGTCTTGCTTCCTCTGAGGCTGAGAAAGTGTGGCTTGCCCAATATCACCCAATAGGTTTTCATGGCCAAGTAAGGATTCAGACTCTGAGCTCTAAAGCTGTAGTCCAGCCCTCAAATACACTACCCCATGCTAACTGTACATGACAGCCCTTCAAGTACCTTTAAGGGACACAGTGTTTTAGTGGTTAAGACACTGATTCTGACAACTGCAAGGTCTCCGATTGGCAGTTCGAGACCCAAGCACCCCGTGACAGAGTGAGTTCCCATCACTAGTCCCAGCTTCTGCCAACCTAGTAAAAGTGCAAGTAGATAAATAGGTACCACTTTGGTGGGAAGGTAACAATGTTCCATGCACCTCAGCATTTAGTCATGCTGGCCACATGACCACAGAGTTGTCTTTGACAACACTGGCTCCCTCGGCTAGTAATGGAGATGAGCGTTGCCCCCCACAGTCGGACATGACTAGACAATCATGTCAAAGGGCAAATCTTTACCGTTATCATTGCCACCTCTCAATTTTCTCTTCAGGCTGAATGTATGCCGTTTATAGGTGATTGTTTCCACATCCTTTGCCATCTCTCTTGGGGACATGTTCTGGCTTGCTGATAATCTTAAACTGTGGTGGCCAGCAGTGGATATGTATAAGAAGCAGCAAAACTACTTGCTCTCCCCTTTTCTTTTTAGATTTTCCCCCTTGTCTGGCTTGTCTTTTGTGGGCTTCACCAACTATATCTGAATTTTAGCTCATCAGATTTCTCCTCTGCCCCGCACTGCATTTCTCCCCCCCCACACACTGTTGCTCTTTCTTCACTGTTGCCTTGCCCCTAAAAATGCATGTACATTTAAAAGTGCCTGGGATGCTCTGTGTCTCAATAGTTAACAGTATGTGTACAAATGAATTTACTAGTGTGTTTACATAATGCCCTAATGGATGAGTGCTGTCATTTTCGAAGAGTAAGAACATAAGAAGAGATGGGTTGGTTCACAGCAAAGACCCTCTGCAGTCGCTAACCTTGCACTGAACTATGGTTTCAGGTACATAAAGGTAATAGACCACTCGCTTCATTTTGTATCCACTTGTACTTTCACATTCACAACACCTAACGGATGATATGAAATTGCCTTCAGTCGCCTGTGGCAAATTCATCTCTAGTGCAAAGCGGCTTGAAGCATTGGCTGCTATTATTTGCCTACACAAGTTCAGCCTTGATATATTTTTGCAGCTCATGAGGGTGCCATAACTCGACAGATAACTTGAAGGCACGCACAAATAGACATACAACGATATTTCTGTAATTCATTGCTCATGGAAAAGGCTGTGTACTTCTAAGGGTGTGACTTCAGTATAACCTGTTGATAAGGAACTGTGTTAAAGTTCAGCCAGACAGTTATATGTCATGCAGTTGCATTCTTTGTTTTAGCCATAGTCTGTCACACACAAAATACCTACCCAGGCTTAAGAGGAAATGAAGAAACTCCAGATAAAAATGCATAATCATAAACATAAACTAAGCATAAATGAAAAGCAGTAGAAATCTTCAAAAATTTATATAGCAGCTGGACTCCAGTAGAGGGCATTGCTGTTATCTACAGAAACCTTTCCCCAGTCCCCCCCCCCCCCAGCATTTAATGTAGTCTTATAGGTTCCCCAATTATCCTTAACAGCCAAGACACAGAATCCAATCAGTCTGACACCACTTTAACTGCCATGACTCTGTCCTACAGAATCCTGGAATTTGTAGTTTGGTGAGGTGCCATTGTTCTCTGACAGACCAGGCTAAATACCTCCCAGGATGCAGTATGAAATGGTGCCAGACTGCTTTAATGTGCATTGTGGCTACGCCCAGAGATAGGGAATGAGTGGCTCTTGGTGCTGTTGAATTGTAGCATTCATCAGCCTGAGCCACTATAACCAGGGCCTAGGGATAATGGGAGTTGTAGTTCAGCAATATCTGGAGGCCTTCCTTCCAGCCCGTGCACCGCCCCGCTGCTGCCGCCGCTCGCGCCCCCCACCGGATGCCATTTTGGCTTACAAAATGACATCCAGAGTTGTGCGCATGTGCCTGGTGTTACGCATGCATGCGCACGACTCCAGGTGCCATTTTGGAAGCCAAAATGGCATCCGGCGTTCTGCGTGCATGCACACTACTCGGGCGCCCAGAGTCATACGCATGTGCGCGCGACATCTTGTGCATGCGCATGTCTCCAGGTGCCATTTTGGAAGCCAAAATGGCGCTTAGCGTTGCGCGTGCTGGCTCCCAGATCATCCAGGGGGCTGGATGTGTGCGTGCATGCATGTGCCTCCGGGCGCCATTTTGGAAGCTTCCAAAATGGTGGCTGGAGGTGCATGCATGCACGCGCGCATCCAGCTCCCTGAAAGATCTGGGGGTAGCAAACCGGCCCCTGGATCAAAAAGTCTGGGGACCCCTGTTGTAGGCTTTCATGGCCAGCATCCATAGTTCTTTGTGGGTTTTTTGGGCTGTGTGGCCATGTTCTAGTAGAGTTTCTATCTGACATTTTGCCAGCATCTGTGACTGGCATCTTCAGAGAAAGATGGTGTAAAAATCAGATGCTGGTGAAACGTCAGAAAGAAATTCTACTAGAACATGGCCACACAGCCCGAAAAACCCAGAAAAAACTATAAATATGAATTTACTTGATTAATTGTTTAGAATTATCTGGTTAATATATGATTTATGTAGATTTTTGGATGACTTGTGAGCTAATCTTATCTCTTTTTTTTATAGAGTTATGAGCTTTGTAGATGAGGGGAATGCTGTGGATATAGCATATCTTGATTTCAGTAAGGCCTTTGACAAGATCCCCCATGATATTCTTGCAAAAAAACTAGTAAAATGTGGACTAGATAATGCAACTGTTAGGTGGGTGTGTAATTAGTTGACCAACCAAACCCAAAGGGTACTCAACAATATTATAGTAATTGGTTTGTTTAATAACTGCTGCTGTTGCTATGAAAAGATAAAATAGGAAAATCACTGGTGCTAGATGGTCTACCAGCTTTATACTACATATTATTGGAATTATGCACAACAAGATTGGGTGTCTTCCTTGATTTTCCAATGGATGTTGATTATATTCTTCTAGTATCTTATCTCTTATATTCTTCTTAGTAAACTGAACCACAATGTCCCTTGGTAATTTTCTTTTGGATGCAATAATGGAGTTGACTCGACACAACATATCAATTTTATTACCCATGTCCTCCTCTTCTACTTGCAAAGAAGTAGAAGTGTAGCTAGATTCTCATTCATTCTCATCATGGTCTTTGGGGGTTTCTTGCAAACCTCTCACTCTTCTACTGGAGTCAGTATCTCTAGTATTTTTACTTACATCTCTTTTAATTTGTTCTATTGTGTCTTGCATCTCGTTCATCTATGTTTTAACTTCCACCAAATCCTGCCTAATTTTTGTCATAAATGTTTGGATCTCTTCCATGAATGTCCTATGATATTCCAGTGGCTCATCAACAGAATCTCTTCTTCCTTGGGGATCAGCAGGTCTTGATTCACATGACCTCATTTTAGAAACTTAATATAAGTTATGTAAAGTTGTGTAATATTAGGGATGAAAATTCTTATTTAATCTATTTTATTTTTAGTTTTAAATAAAGTTGGCCCTCCTTATCCACAGATTTTTTTATCCACAGACTCCAGCATCCATGGTTTGAATTTTTTAAAAAAATATATAAATTCCAAAAAGCAAAGCTTGATCGTGCCATTTTATGTAATGGACATCATCTTACTATGCCATTGTATTTAATGTGACTTAAGCATCCACAGATTTTGGTACCCACAGGTGGTCCTGGAACCAAAGCCCAGTAGATACCAAGGGCCTACTGTAATTTAATTTTCCCTTCTTTTTTCAGAAAGACCAAAAAACAAAAAGAAAAGGATTCAATTCAAATATTTAATAATTACATGTTTAAATTAATTCAAGTCAGTCAATAACAGGGAGCCATGAGAAGTGACTCTGACACAGAGATTCCAGGAGTTGAAGTCCAAAATGTCTAAAGAGCCAAAGGTTGATAATCATTGCTGTGTTGGGTGCTAGTAGTGCTGATACTGTTTTTTGGCTTGATTCCATTCTTTCTGTCCACAGTATGCCATGTTCTTAATTCTCATCTTCCTTGTTGTTCTGGTGGCTGCCATTGTGGGCTTTGTCTTCAGACACGAGGTGAGTCTCCATGTGTGGATTTAAACAGAATTGGGAACTTTGATGTGCCAAACTGGTTTTCTTTCTTCTGGGTGACTATAGTAGAGTGGTAGCTTGGTTTATATTGAAAATAGGGCCTTTGCTGTCGAGTTCAGTGTTCTACTTTAGGTCTAAGCATGGATGGGAACATCTGGTCCTCCAGATATTTTGACTGTGCTGGGTGGTAGTGATGAGGATTTGAGTCTTAAACATCTAGAAGGTCCTCAAATGATGAGGGTTTGAGTCTTAAACATCTAGAAGGCTGCAATCAGCCGAGGGTACTTAACAATGTACCTTTAAAATCAAGCACAAAAACATTCTTAAAATCACAATTCCAAAATGAAAGATTAGAAAATTTAGCAAAACAATTGGAGCACTATTATATCCCTGAAGGTTTCTGCTAATGTTTTTATCTGGTACCTAAATGGCAACAAGGAAGGGACAAGTCGATTTTTACTGTGAGGAGGTTCTGTGAATTAGCATTTAACATGCTGAAATGTTCTTGCCTGAAAACTATTCAGCCATTGATCAAAAGGTATTATTGAAAGAATTGCATTACACAAGGACAAGGATTCACTTCAGTAGTTCCTTCAAAGGGGATTTTTGTTTATGCGTAGCTGTTAAAATATCATGGCACATAGGATTTAGGATGTTTTCAGGTATTGCTCAATGTCTGTTTGGAAGCAAATTGACTTAAATGACCTATACAGCTGGGAACATGGTTGTTCCTCTCATTCCACACTTCTCTGAATCTTTCAAGTCACTTTTTTTCTTTAAAAATATGCGGAAATGTCTATAAAGATGTGTATTTTATCATAGATTAGTATAAAACTGTTGTATCATAAGCAGCTATCAAAATGTGTACAGTTTTTTAAAATGCAGATTAGAATCGTAGAATCAGAGAGTTAGAAGGATTAATATAGAAACAGAACAGACTTATGAGTGATTTCTTGCAGAAGTGACACAGACTGAAAATAGTCAGATCTGCCCATCCTTAGTTTGGACAAGAATTGGAAGTGGTAATGTCCTAGTTACACCTGAGAAACACATAATAATAATAATAATAATAATAATAATAATAATAATAATAATAATGATATGGTTTATTTATATATCCCGCCTCTCCCTGCGGATCGAGGCGGGAGTACAAAAATAAAAATTACAACAAAGCTAAAACATAACAATAAAACCCAACAAATAAAAGTAATAAAAACAAAAATACAGCATCTGAGACATGTGCTTTTGCGCATACTGTATATGCTTAATGCTTTTTAAATTTGAGATGTGATGGTTTTATTTCTCTGCAAATTTAATAGCTTCATATTTGTATTTAAGTTTTTTAAAAATGCATGTGACATTTTTGCAAGTGATCTCCCTCGCTCCTTTGCAGATTAAAGACAGCATCAAGAAAAACTATGAGGTTGCTGTGGAGAAGTACAATGGGACCAAAGATGAACGCAGTAATGCAGTTGATACTATCCAGACCATGGTGAGCTACCATCTTGTCTCTTCTTCATAGTACCACTGCTAAAAATCCTGCATAGCTTCTTCATTATATTGGATACCACTCAATTTGTTGCTGTGCCAGCGATGGAAGATTAAAGGACAACAAAGTAAGCCTCAGACAAGCATCTCCAAAAAGTGAATTCCATTGATCCAGGCCATGGTTGCCTGTGGTTGCAGTCCATCACACCTTTGATGCTAAAATCACCCCAAGAACAACATTGGCATGAAAAGCATGAACAGGAGAAAGCTAAGCCTGGGTTCAGCTTATAGTGTGTTGATAATCACAAGAAGTGTTGTATAATCACATTTTGCTTGATTGGTAGTGCTATCTGGTCCTAACCAAAAGGTAAAAGTAGTCCCTTGACATGAATGTCTAGTTGTAACCAACTGTAGGGGGTGGTGCTCATCTCCGTTACTAAGCTAAAGAGCCAGCGTTGTCTGAAGATGAATCCGGTGGTCTTGTGGCCAGCATGACCATGCCGAACGCTGTTACCTTCCCACCAAAGTGGTACCTATTTATCTACTTGCATTTGCATACTTTCAAACTGCTAGGTTGGCAGAAGCTGGGCTAGTGACAGGAACTCACCTCATCATGCAGCACTTGGGCCTTCCGATCTTCTGATCATCAGAATTGGCATCTTAACCACTAAGCCTCTTCCTGGTCCTAACCCTGATGGCCCAAAAATAAGATTCTAGAAATTCTGTCACTTCATTTACATAGGATTATTATTTTTTTCAATCTGGAAGCCCTTTCATTGAGAAGGATTGTTCATCCATATATACCGGTATGTTTTATCACTGGCTGTGAAGAATCTACCAGGTGAATGGTGTGGGGATAGTGTGAGTGAAAAGACATGAAACTGGGGGCAGAGATGTAAAATTCCAGTGGGATCAGGATTCTTCAAATTTGTTGAAACTGCCTTGTCAAAAGCCATTTTTTTTCATGTGTGAACATGCAAAGATCATTGAAGGAAGACATATATGAATAGTTGCAGAGATTGAGATAAAAGGTCATTCTATGTCCTGTTTGTTTTGTGACAGTTGCATTGCTGTGGAGTCTCAAACTTCACTGACTGGAAGACAACTGACTATTTCAAGCAGAATGGGATTCCCATGAGTTGCTGCAAGTCCCTTGACAACTGTACAGCTGCAGATCGGAAGGATCTAGACAAAGCTAAGGGAAAGGTGTATGAGAATGTAAGCAAACTCAAAAACTCAAATCAAGACTTAATCTTACAATAATGAGATTTGGTCTTGATTGAAACATCACACTCTTCAAGAAATAGCTTGATAATGGACAAGATAGAGAGCAAAGAAGTGGAGACTGATTGTCTGCAGCCAGAATTTCTCTGGTAGAAAAATGAGATAACTTTCCAGTTCTTTTATTTAATATCTTGTTTGCTTCCTACTTTAATTCATTTTAAGGGGAAACAGGAGACTAATATCCATGGTCAATTGAATGTGACAATAAGTATCAGACTGGTATGATGGAATAGCTCCGATTGTGATTGTTTTGTGGCTGCTGGGACTTTGTTTCAGGTCTCCTTGCTCCCATGAAACTATGCTGTCTGCAACAGAAAGGGGGATAGTCCTACTGTGTGCTGGGGCAACAGTTTTCAAAGTACACTGTAAACATGGGGCTGTATTTGAGGTCAAACCAATAATATTGACACAACCTCAATGGCAGTTTCATTGCTGATTTTGGGTTGGATCAAGAGCCATCTTCTGGAAAGTCCTTGGGCTAACAAGCCACGGTTAAGCTTTTATCTAGGTTTGAGGAATGTAGATGGTTTCTTTTTTTCATGAGCAGCAATTGCACAGAAGCTTTCAGGTGTACATTGGTTTTTCCCCCCTCTTCTCCCCTCCCAAAAGGGTTGTTTCAATCTGGTGACACAAACAATGGACTCCAAAATGAGCATTGTAGCTGGGATCTCCTTTGGCACAGCATGCTTCCAGGTAAAGTTTTCTTTCTTGAGCTCTCTTCAAGCTAATCTTTTTCTGTGCTAATGGATTTGCATTCCTTCCTCACCCCCACCCCAACTCCATCTTCATGCATGATGGTAGGAAAAGCACAGAAATGTGGAGGCAGGCAGCAGCTCTGGAATGAGTAGCTGTTCTGCTGATAAGACTTTCCATTTTTTCTGATACATAGAATGCAGGTGGCTGGCTCATAGCCAGGTACACACTGCACATGTTCAAGTTGCCAGCCCTTGTATGAGATGGATGGCATGGTATGTGCCAGTCTGCTATTTCCAGCACATTGACAGCAGCAAAACAACAATATTAAGGTGAAGCAGTTTATTACGAAAGCCTGTGGGGAGTTCGATTCTTTGAGCTCATACACCTGTCTCAAGACCCTTGCAAGCTAGTGTTTAAATGATCCAGGTACAGTATAAGGTAGCTCACATGCTTGGTATGGCAGGAGGTAAAGTACAATTTTCCCCTGATTATATGAAGCAACAATCCCATTCCTTCTTCCAATACATGTTTTATTTATTTTATTATGTTCATATTTCACCCAAAGAAGAGTTGGCTCTTGGAGTCCTCTATGGGTTGATCTCACATGCAAAGAAGAAAAGAAAAAGTGTATAATTCAGTTCAGATTGCAGCAGCAAGAACCTTTATTCATGTTGCACAGAATGAAATGATCAAATTCTGTGAGGTAATTGGTTTTTTAGTCCTCCCAGCTTAAAAACAAGCCCTCTTCACCTGAAGTGGCTGCTTACTATTTACAGGCAGGCTTTTTACTTGGGAGAGCATTCAGAAACATACTCCCCCACACAATATAATGTCTCAGCCTTTCACAATTTGAGGTCCTGACAAGGCTCCAGATCAATTGAAAGGGTGCTGTACCATTGCTTTATGCACTTGCAAATCAGTGCTTTATGCAATTGCAAATTAATCTTGCCAGAAAATCAAAGTAAAAATAAATACTATCCATAATTTAACATCTTTATTTGCCATTCATTGTATATAGCCCAGCTGAAAGACTGGATTGCATACTCTTTGCAGCTGTGAAGGTTCAGTTACAAATAAGCAAGGATATCAGTGTGAAATTCATAAACGGTTGAAGTTTCATGGAGTACAATCTGACAACCTGGGGGGTATTGAGAATTTGTATCCATGGAGGCCAAGATAGATTATCGTTGTCTTATCTATACTCTGACTGGAATAAAAAAGCCTGTTGGAATTTCTTTTATTTTTAAAATTTCATCTCAGTTTCAGCTGTTTCAAACAGCTGGTGGGTTAGTTTGTTTTGGTCGATTGCCCAGCCACAGCAGTTGTTTGAGAGTTGAAGTCCTTGGGTATAAAACGTTAGACTTTTAGCTTGTGGCCAACCATTAACCCTTAATCTTGCCTCTTCTTTCAGTTAATTGGAATCTTCCTTGCTTGTTGTCTCTCCCGAGCCATCACAAATAATCAATATGAAATGGTGTAAATTGCTGTCCTGCAGGCTTGCAGCTGCAACAAGGTATGAATCTTTTTGGCATGATCCCTAACTCATATATTTTAAAGTACAGTTTCACACCAAACTGAGTGCATGCCTTTTCAGATAAGAGAAGCAGCCCTTAAATGTCATTGTAGTCCTGTGAGTATGACATGATTTTGGCAAGTGCAGATTTTGAAATGCAAGTCAAATTAAGTATTCCAAAAGTCTTGACCTTTTTAAAATCCCTCCCCGTCAAATGTTTAGTCCTTTTGAAGGTGAAGCTAGGCTGGGATGTTCAGTGCCTGGTGAACTGTGAATCTGACAATAGCAGGCTGATGCTTCTTTTTCTCTTTCCCTTTCTTCTAGTCTATCCTTTCTCCAATAACAGAATTTAATAGATGTGTTGGAAGAGAATGGCTTCAGTGCCTCGTTATAGCTATTTGCTGCTCTCTTGGGGAAAAAGAACTGAATAAAATATGCAGATTAAACAACTTGGTTTTATGGAGATCAGATTTTATTTGGCTTAGGGGGTGCTTAGTGTAATGAAGACACTGGTTCAGGTATCCCAGTGCAGTGAACTCTGGCTTGGACCACATTCCTGTCTTGTAAGTTTTTCTGACTTTATAACTCAGCTGAGATTCATCTAGGTTTGTGTGATTCTGTGTTTGCTGGGAAGCTGAAGCTTACAAATGGTAATACCATTGTTCAAGTGCATAACAAAGGCATGCTTAAGACTACTGGGTAAAGTTCTGGCCACATTCCGGGAGAATACTATAATGATGGATAAAGTGTACTTAAGTGATCCCAGTGTTGGAAGCACCTTTTCTACAAGGGAAGACTACGTGTGGGGAAAGAAACAAATACTAAAGGAGGAATATATG
The DNA here is from genome assembly GCA_026167975.1 of Phrynosoma blainvillii. NCBI lineage: Eukaryota > Metazoa > Chordata > Lepidosauria > Squamata > Phrynosomatidae > Phrynosoma > Phrynosoma blainvillii. Next base: position 11,029,131 of record JANUYF010000009.1, read on the forward strand.
ATAAAATTATACAGTTAGGAAAATGCTGATAGAGAGATTGGAGATTATCCAGTGAAACTGATTGTCAGGTGATTCAAAATTGATGAATTGTAATCCTTCACATAGTTGGTGATGAATGTATGGAATTTGCTACCAGAAACTTGTAAGGGCAGTTGCCTTTGATGGCTTTAAAAATAAATTAGATAAATGCATGAAAATCATGAACATAAGAAGAGCCATGCTATTTTAGAACAAAGACTTGCCTGATTTCATCACCTCCTGTGAGCAGCCTGATGCTCATGGGAAGACCATAAGAGGGCAGAAGTGAAATAATACTCAAGCTTGTAATCCCCAGTAACTCCCAGCAGCAATTGGCTGGGGGTTCTAGGAGTTATAGTAAAAAACCAGAACAAAACAAAATGTTGATAACCTGTGACCGAAGGATTGACATATGTTTGCTCTTTGCCCTGATGACTAGATGAAACACCTCTGTTCAGAGGTAGTATAATACTAAGTGTTGGTTACAGGAGACATATTGTGTGCCTGCCTTGCTTTTGGGCTTTATGTAAGTACAGTGGTACCTCGACATACGAGTGCCCTGATATACGAGTGTTTTGAGATACGAGCCGCCGAGTGAGCAATATTTTGCTTTGAGATGAGAGCAAGATTTGAGATACGAGGAATCGCACACTACACCGCACACTACATTTCAATTAATTTCAATGGGGAAAATTGAGATGCTTTGAGATATGAGCAATTTGACATACGAGCAAGGTTACGGAACGAATTAAACTCGTATGTTGAGGTACCACTGTATCTGGTTGATTACTACTGGGAGTTTCTGGTCTGATCCACAGTGGCATGTCTTGTATTCACAACAAAAGGAAGAACTGATTTGAACAAGACTATTGTTATCCTCGATTATCCTCTGGAATCTGGAATCTCAACCTTTCCATGTAATTTGTTGTTCTCTATTCTTTGATTTCAGAATTTGGGGACATTTTCTTTAAAAACAAAAAAGCAAAAAGAAATATCATTGGAAACCCAAGCTCCTGGAATCCTGTTTGATGACATCACTTTCTTCTGGACCTGTTTTTTTGAGGAGGGAAAGGATTGAGTGCAATGCCATATGTACAGTGTTCAACTTTGCGTTGTTGTCAGGTCTGTTCTGAAGGAATGCTGGACAGAACAGATAGGGTAGGGCAGATTGTTAGCATAGCTCCTTCAGGTCAGGGATAGTGGTTTGCTGCATTGCCCCAGCTGTGCTGTGAATTATAGAATTTGACCCTTATGAAGTTTGCAGATTCTTGAACACTACCTTAAAAGGGAGAGAAAGAAAGAAGGGAGGGAGGGAGGGAGGGAGTCTTATTGTAGGTGCAGGCCACATAGTTGCTTGGACACCTGCCTTCACTTTATTTATAGTTTTATATTTTTAATACCTTAAATAGCATCTTTGAATTTAGAAGTAAGAATCATGAAATTTAGAAGTAAGTCATGAAAGCAGTCATGAGAAAACTGTCACTTGTTAGAGGCCTTTTGCCTAAAAATGTGTTCTAGTCCACATTAAGGAGATATGCAACAACCAAAGTAGCCTCAAAAACCTCAGTGTGGCCGAACTGAAAGTCCCAGCAATTATGCATTCCGCACTTTGCGACTGTACTATTATGATATGTCTTGGGTACATGTGTCCTTAATGAGCGTTCACAGGCTTCAGCATTCTTGGTGGCTGCTCCTCAACTTTTTAATACTTTAGAGCAGTGGTCCTCAAACGTTTTTGGGCTACTGTCCCCTTTCCACTTGGGCAACATCCCTAGCGCCCCCCAACACCTATTTCTTGATATTAGGTCTAGTGTTTGTGCAGCAGCCAACCAGACAGTGGCGTCTACCTCAGTCGCACTCAGCTCGCCATTGTCTCCTCCTCCTCTCATGTATGAATACAGTAGTGGCAGTGGCTCAGGTCTGCTCCTCCCTCTTGCCTGCGCCAGGCTTCCAACAAAAGGAAGGATGGGTGGATGGCTGTTTGGTTGCTCTTCCCAGGGTGACTGGATGCAAAGGTAGCAGCGCCAAGCAGTTGGTTGAGCAGCGGCTGGGCAGCTGGTTATCTTGGGAGCAGCAACCAAACAGCTGGCTGAGCAGTAGGCGAGAAGTGTCTCGCCCATGCTGGCCTTGCAGAAAAGGCCAGAGCGAGAGGCTTCTCACTTGCTTCTCAACCAGCTCCTCAGTCACTGCTCCCTTTGCACCCAGTCACTTTGGGAGCAACAACTAAGCAGCTAGCTGAGCAGTAGCCAAAAAGCCTCTCAGCTGTGCTGGCCTCATGGCAAAGGCTGAAGTGGCTGAGAAGCTTTTTGGTTGTTGCTTGTCCAGATGTTGGCTGTTGCTCCCAAGAAGACCAAGTGCAAAGACAGAAGCTTCTCACCTTTGAAGGACTCTCAATCCTTTTGTACCAGGGCAGAGAGGGGTGCAGCCGGCTTCCCACTTTTCTCCCCAGCTAGGAAGGACTCTCAATTGAAGAAAGGCGAAGACTGTTCCAAGAATTGACCCCGGATATTCCTCTCCCTCCTTCCCAAGAAAAGTGCCTTCCCACACAGCTTCAACTCTTCCTCCCAACCCAAACATTGTTTCTTCTGCTACCTCTTCTTTTGGACTTTCTGGCAGAAGAAAGCAGGAGCAGCAGCACAGCTCTAACATGCCAGCCAAGTCACAACAAAGCTTAAGCAGGGTCCCAAATGTGAAAGCCCTGTTTTGCCACAGTTTCTACCCCATTGCCATGTTCTGTAACTCCTCATCTCCACCATGGTTGTAAAGGCTGATGGTTCCCCTTGTCTTTTTTGTGTGCCAATGTTTTGACTGCTGCCCTCCTTTTCCTTGGTTGCCTTTGGATCTTTCCAACGTCCTCTCTGGCTGGGGGGGGGGGGGGCGGGCATGCTGCCCACTTTGAGAATTACTGCTTTAGAGCAAAGATCAGCAGTATAGTGGATGTGTGCCTCCTAAGGTAGCTTGGGTGGGTTCCTGAAAACCACACTGGAATTTGGTGGCACATTGTACTGCTGCATTTTGGCGGCAAAGCAGAAATAGCCATTACAGCAAGCAAATAATACTACCTTTAAATGGGGTTCTTTAGGTTGCTGCTAAAACTTGGGACACTACAGGAAAACCTAATTTTTGCCTTGTTCTGATGACTTTTTCCATTTCGTAGCCAAAATTTGGTGGCATAGTGTAAGTTCCAGCAGAGCAAAACTGGTTCCCAGGCCTGCTAGAGATGCCCATTTCTGCTTCTCTTGCCAGGACCTGGGCCTCTGTGTTTTCTGACCCCTACCTTTTGGTTGCCCATTATAAGGTGAAATGCCTGCTATTTGTCCGATAACAGCCAGAAAGTGAGTACATAATTTGAATAAATTAATGAATAAAGAATGCTTTGTTTTTGCAGCAGTGAACCTGTATTGCCCCTGTGGAATTTTGGATGTCATTGTGAAGTACAGCAGCTGGTATAACACTAAAGGTCCTATATGTATAGTAGTTTCAGTTTTACATTTTCTTAACCAAAAAGAGCAAATCTCATTGAATTCAGTGGGACTTCTGAGTAAATCATGGTTATGGTTCAGTTACAAAAGTGGTTTAAACTCTATTCTGAACTATCATCTTAGGAAAAGGGTGTGTTGTCTGCTCTAGAGCTGCTTCTATACACTCAGACTTTGGAGGCTAAGGTTTGAACCTCTGCTGAGCCATGGAACCCCACTAGGTGACCGTGGGCAAGTCACACTCTCTCAGCCTCAGAAAATAGCAATGGCAAACCTCTGAAGAAACTTGCCATGAAAACCCCATGATAGGGTCAACATAAGTCGGAAATTACTTGAAGGCACAACAAAAACAAGTCTGCTCTGGAGCTGCTTTTGTATGCTCAGGAAAAGCTTGACCCTGCTTTTTTCTAAGATGCCCTGGAACGTGGAAATGCTACTTGGTTGGACTACAGCTGCTAGAAATCCCCAGCCAGCCACTGGTTATGCTGGCTAAAGATTCTGGGAATTGTACCGCAACAAAGTACCCGTATTTTCCGGCGTATAAGACGACTGGGCGTATAAGACGACCCCCCATTTTTCCAGTTAAAATATAGAGTTTGGGAAGAGTATGACTTCCAAAACTGTTGTTGTTGTTGCTGTGCACCTTCAAGTCATTTCCAACTGATTATGACACTAAGGCAAACCGGCTATAAGGCAAAACCTTATACCTGGCGTATAAGACGACCCCCCCCCCACTTTAACCCCAGATTTTGCAGGTTAAAAAGTAGTCTTATACGCCAGAAAATACGGCACGTTGTCAAAGCTCTGTCCTCCCTAAATAGCTCCCTTTAGCACTCCTATTGCTGTTTACTTTTGCTTGTATTGATGCAGCCTAAATAAGTTATTCTGTTAGTACCAGTATCTTGTAAGATTCTCATCATTGCTTGCTTTCGCTGGAAAGCAGCCTCCTGGCTTTATCATGGTCAGCCCTGGAGGAAAATAGTCACCCTGTTATTTGCTTCTGCACTCCTCTCCAAAATTGGACCTGTGAACGGGGGAAAAGGGATGATTGTTTTTGTGCCTTTTGGAATAACCTTAGTTTTCTCACCCCAATCTTTTGTGCCTGGCAAAAGGCTTCCCCAGCCCCTTTTTCTTCCTTTCTTTCCTGACTCATGTTTTTTAATATTACTTTTTAAAAGTTTTATTTGGATAAAGCCTTTTAGTTGGGCTGAAAATGTGAGGTTCTGTGCATGGGGAGGTGGGGTTTAGCCTTATCAGCAGGGGTAGACAACCTTTCCCCTTTAAGGGCCGAGGGACTTCAGCTCCCAGAATCCCAGGAGCTATTGGCCAACATGGCTGAGGCTTCTGGGAGCTGAAGTCCCTCGTCCCTTAAAGGGGAAAGGTTGCCTACCCCTGCTTAACAGCAATGACCCCACTGGATTGGGCATGATTTTGATCATCAGTATTATTACATGATGCTTTAAACACATTTTTGTATTAAATAGGAAATCATCTTTGCCTTGAAAATGTAATAAATAATTACATTCCATTTATTCTCAAGTTCATGGTTTGATTTGATGACTTTCTCATTTGTTTCCTCTTGGTGAGTACTTTGCTTTGGCAGTGTCTTGGTTGTGTGTTTCTTGGGACTTGTGGGATTTTAAAAATATACTTGGGATGTGTAAAGGAAAGGGTGGGATGACAAAACACCCTCATGCAGATGCCTGCAAATCTAAAGGAGTTATTTTCTATTGTTTTTCGGAGGTTTCCCCAGTCAAGGATTGAGGTTGGTCCACCTCAGAGGTCCTCCTTAAGCTGTGGTTCTCCTTTCCTGTGGAACTAGGAAAGAACCCTTCAACTATGGACTGTTAGAAATGCCCTGAAGACTTATTTGTTCCAGTCAGCCTTTCTTAAATCTTCATACTGTAGATTAAAACCAAAGCCTTGTAGTATATGAATTTTGTAGTTTTCCCCCCCCCTGATCCTGATAAGAACTATTGTGGGTTATCAAAATGCTTCATGTCCAAAGAAGTATTTTTGTATGTGTGGAATCAAGAGTGTTCCATCTACACACTTGGAGTAAGAAAGCCCAAAGTGGAATAAAAGTAAAATCAAATCAGGTAAAATAAAACAGATCCATTGGTATTATGGGCTGTTGGACTGTTTCTAACCCAAATTCATTCTACTGTCTTACTATTCATCACCCTGGAAAAACTTTTGCTTTCTTTCAGATGGAGCCAATGTATGGGCAACCATGCAACATCAGTGTATCATGGTTCACTAAAAAAAATAGTATAGGACATTTTACTTAATTACTTACCTTGACAGACAAAACAAGTGCCTCAATGTGAGGTAACAGGTTTGCTTCAGTGGCAGATATTTATATGATGCAAAAAGAGTTACTGCCAAGATGGGATCATCAAAAAGGATAAGAATCCAGCAGTGTAAGGAGGTGTCAGTCTCAGCATTTGTTGTTGTTGTTGTTGTTGCTGTTATCATCATTATCCACCCTTGAGTCGATCTCAACCCATGGCGACCCTGTTGATGAGACATCTCCAAGACTCCCTATCCTCCACTGCTCTGCTCAGGTCCTCAGAATTAACTGCATCTATATGCATCTTATAAATATTTTAAATAAATAATGAAAGAGACAAGCCAGGGTATATATTTTAGTATTTGCCATTGCTTAGATTATACAACAAAATGGATTTAAAGCGCAAGAAACCATAGGATGCTTCATACTAGCAAGCTTCAAAGCTAAACAGTAACAGATGAAACTGAACATGGGGGCCAGGATATCAGAAGAAGGCCTAATTTGATCAGGACAAAACAAATTAAGTGCTAGCAGTATTCCTTGTCTAAGAAACCCCTATGCAGTTCACAGGAGACTTGAAGGCACATACACGCAAACAATATTTGCCAAACATGAATGGCTTTATAGTTTTAACAATCTGAAGTCTGGGAAGAAGACACATGGGCCTTTTGGTCATTTTGGACTAGACTATATGGCGGGGCAGATGATCTGAGCAAGTCAGAGGTCACCAGTCTTACCCCTTGCCCTGAATGTGCCAAAGACCACCACCTCCTGCTTCTCTCGTGCAATACCGAAGTTTGTCAGCTGAAGTAAGTTAACTCCTCATTTCACATTTAAAATGAAGTAAATGGGGAGCAAATGTTGTAAAGGAGGATTGTTTCTTTGGGAGATTTCTAGGAGTGTGGTTCTCCTTTTCAGTAAGTCGGATGAGATCCCAGGGCATCTTGTTCTGAGGGGGAGATGCACTAAGGGATGGCTGTACTGCAAATTTGGGCGGTGTGATGCCCATTGCAGGGGCTGCAGATAGAGTAGGAGAGGTTGCCTGTGACCAGCGGACCACTTGTTACCTCCTTTGGTCTGTGGGTGCCACATATGGACTATTTCATTGTTATTTTTAAAAGTTCATTCATCAGATACTCACTGTAGAGGAGCCAGATGCCTTCCATTGATGCTGTGCATCTCTGGTGGAGATGTTGCATTTTTAAAAGTGTTTCAAGGTACTAACATTACATTAGCAAAAAGAATTATTGACCTCCAGCTAGGGAGATTTGTGGTGACATAGTGATTTGAGCACTGAACTATGGCTTTGGAGACCAGTATTCGATTCCTGGCTCGGCCATGAAACCCTCCCAGTGACCTTGGGCAAATCACACTCTCTCAGCCTCAGGGGAACAAATCTTGCCAAAAAAAAAATCCCGCCTTAAGTTCGTCATAAGTCAGAAACGGAAGGCACACAACAACAAGGGAAATTTTGTGGCAGTATGATATAGGGAATGCAATTGTACAGCTGTCTGGAGTGCATTTATCAGTATGTGCGGTGAATGCCTAGAGGCCCAGCTGCTTCTCTGCCTATTGTGGCATTTTTCGTCTTGAAGAAATAAAATGGAATGATTTGAAAGTGTTTTTCCACAAACACTGAAACTGACAAGACACTGTCCAGAAACCCCGCTGAAATGTCCAAGCTAAGTTTGAGGAATCCCTCATCCGTGAATTGGAGGTTCAAGTCAGAGTGACTGCTAATGTTTGTTTGGGCTTCTGCAGGAATGAAAATGGAATGAGCCTTCCTGGACACACTGTCTTCTTGTCAAAGTCCTCTAGGTTAGGAAACGGGAGATTTATACGCCTGCCTCCCTAATGCTGGACCGTGTGTCTGCCAGTTTACCCTTTTCTAATGTATAGCATTGAAGCTATCTTTCAGTAAAGCTTCCGTTTTCTGCAGTTTTCCAAAAGTATAGGACACGGTGCTTGCAGGAGGACTATGCGAAGTGCATCTTGTTGGGTTTTTTTTAAGGGCAGACAGCTGGACGTGTGTTGTGTGCCTTTGAGTAGTTTCAGACGTACGGCAACCCTAAGGCAAATCTATCACAGGCTTTTCTTGGCAAGATTTGTTCAGAAGGGATTTGCCTTTGCCTACCCCTGAGAGGAAGCTGAGAGAGAAAATGTAACTTGCCCAAGGTCAACCAGTGGGTTTGCGTGGCTGAATGGGGATTCAGACACTGGTCTCCAGAGTCATACAGCACTCAAACCGCTCTGGCTCTTAGACAGCTGGGTAATCTAGGACAGGCAGGCGATGGATTGGCAAAGACTGCCCTCCTGCGGCTTTTCGGATGAGCTTTCAAATGCTGCTTGAGTGGAAAATAGCTTTCTCTAGCAACCTGGCTTGACTGTATTTGATTCTGGCTCAGGGAAATGTTCAGAGAACTTAGATTACTTTTCTGAGTTAAATTGTCAAAGGAGAGGGTGATGCATCTTGTGGCTGAGCATTTTTGGACTGCAGCCACAAAATGAAAATGCACAAGGTGGCAGCAGTTCCTGCACAATAGGCCAGATGCACCGTTGATTTGGAAGTCGGCTATCGGTACAGGGCCATCCCGTCTGTAAAGCACGCAGGGAAATTATATAGACTGTATTGGGCAGTCTGTGTATGCATGTGCAGACATGCTAGCTGCGGGATATGACAGTCTTGCACCATTAGTCAAAATGGAAATCTCTAGCTGTAACTAGCTGTAAGGAAGCAACACACAGGATACCTACTGGTTTGGGCTTTATGGGGGGCAAAGATCTACATTAGTAATAACATGGGGAGGGGGGACATCAATTCTAGATTCCAGCAGTGAAGCGTGCCTCCTAAAGCAGCAAATATGTATAGAGATACTGAAGAAAAATTATTCAGCATGTATCACCACTCTTTGTCAGAGGCCGTCTTCATTAATTTAGGGATGGGGAATGTGTGGCCCTCCAGAGGATGCTGAACTGCAACTCCCATGAGCCTTCACCACTGAATGTGTGGGGGCTGATAGAAGTTGCAGTCAGTAGATGTTTATCCTTGCAAAAAAACCCCAACAAACCCATGAAATTATATTTCCCTCTGAACATAGGAATCTGGCTTAAACCGAGTTGTTTTTCTGTCTAATGCAGTATTGCATACTCAGACTGGAGGCAGCTGTTTTGGGGTTGCAGGTGAAGGTCTTATATCTGATGGTTAAATAAAAATAAAGGAGATGACAAGGACTGAAATGGGGGCACTCTGTATTGCCAGCATATGCCTTCTTCCTCATGAAAATTGGTAACATACTGAAACTATACTGGGCACCGTAAACATTCTGAAGTATTTCTCCAGTAAATAGGTTTCTTGCCACCTTCTGGAGGTTGCTTCAGGTGCCTGCCATCTTGTTGTCCAGGCTGGTGCTTGAGGGTAGGACAAGTAAGATTGGTGTTGACCTACTGATAAGGAGTGAAAGGGCTCTTTATGCCATTTTACTTCAAGCTGGCTTTCACAAGATGTCCCCACGGGACTGATGGAAAGGCACTTAGGGTACTGATAGCACAAATGCCTGTAGGGAATGGCTTGGGAAGGTTTTATGCACTGCTGTGGCATACTTCATTTCTTCCGCTGAGCATGTTTATACCCGTCCCAACATCCGAGCTATCCACCAGTTACATGGCATGATCACCCGGCAGATGACGCGTCCGCCTTCGTAACAGTAAGGGTAGGGGTAATAACCTAGTAGTGGCTCACACACCCGCTGGCAATATCGATGAGCACGGCGGCAACGGGCACAACAGTAGCCCCTCTCATCCCATAGCGGATGGAACTCGAGTCCGTTTTCTGTCTAGAAAGGAAAATGAAAAAGGACAAATGAGATATGCGTTCCTGATCTTGTTTCCAGGAGCACAATAGATTTAGGCTGAGGCCAAGGCGGTGTCGGACAGGAGGGATCCTGGCTTATTCTGTAGGATTTTGGGCAGCTTCGAGGAAACCAGGTACAAACTCATTGCTCCCTTCTTTGCAATGTTCCCTGCCACTCTAATTTTGCAGTGCTTTAAAGCAGTCTTTTTTCCCCCAACCTGACACCTCATGTGTATGTTCAACTAGAGTTCCCATTTCCTCCAGCCAGCATGGCCACTCGGGATGCTGGAAGTTGGAGTGACATACCTGGAGGGCTATTTAAAACAAGATTTAAAAATTACTTACAAGGTGGGGGCAGCAAATAGGTAGGAAAATGGAGCTGTATCGAAATGCATACTTGTTATTTTCTCCTATTGAAGCTCAGTCCCAGAGCTCAGTGCTACCAGAGGTCTGTTTCTTTCATCCCAGAGACTTACGTAGTCATTCACTGGAAGGTCCTCCTCTGTGAGCTGCCGAGCCTGACGTCTGTTGCCTGGTCTTCCTCCTTTCTTTTCCTCCTGGTGACCTTCAGCCAACTCTTGCTTGTTCATAGGAAATCCATTCTCCACCTCACCTTCATTTTCAAAGTCAAAGACTCCTGTCTCTTAAGAAAAAGAGGCACATGGACATCATGATTTTTCCCCTCAGCTGAGTGACTGAGAACATTGTAAGGCAAATGTGGGAGATTTTTGCCCCCTCCCAAAATGTTTTGGATTTCGTTTCCAAGAAGTCCCAGTAAGCATGGCCAATGGTAAAGGATTATGGATATAGTGGGATGAATTATCAAATTCTTTGACTATAACTCCCAAATGCCCCAGTTAACATGACCAGGATGGTGGGACATTCTGGAACTTGTAGCCCCCAAAAGCAATACTTCCAAGTGCTTCTCTTATTTGTAGTCCATCTCCCAAACTAGCTGCATGGTACTTCCTGCATGGAAATCGATTCTGGAAACAGTTTTTTGCTTCACAAGCAAATTAGTTGCTCTATAGAATCATAGAGAATCATAGAGTTGGAAGAGATCTCAAGGGCCACCCAGACCAACCCCCTGCCATGCAAGAACTCACAATCAAAGCACCCCTTACAGGTGGCCATCCAGCCTCTGTTTAAAAACCTTCAAAGAAGGAGACTCCACCACACTCTAAGGCAGTGTATTCCACTGTGAACAGCTCTTACCATCAGAAAGTTCTTGCTAATGTTTAAGTGGAATATCTTTTCCTGTAGCTTGAATCCATTGCTCTGTGTCCTAATCTCTTGCTTCATCCTCGATATGCTATCCCTTCAAATATTTAAACATGGCTATGATGTCACTTCTTAATTTCTTCCCCAGGCTAGACATACCCAGCTGCCTAAGGCACTCTTCATAGGGCATACTTTCCAGACCTTTTACCACGTTGGTTGCTAATTTGTCAATATCCCTCTTGAATTGTGGTATCCAGAAGTGGACACAGTATTCTAGGTGAGTTCTGACCAAAGCAGAATAGAGTGGTATGATTTTTTCCCCTTAATCTCGACAATACAGTCTTATTGATGCAACCTAAGATCACATTGGCTTTTTAAGCTGCAGCATCACACTGTTGACTCATGTTCAGCTTGTAGTTTACTACAACTCCTAGATCCTTTTCACATGTACAGCCAGATGTCACTCAACTTATATCTGAGCCTTTCATTTTTTATGCTTACATTTTTTATGCTTACATTTCTCCCTGTTGAAATTCATTTTTTTCATTCTGGCCCAACTTTCTAATCTGTTAAAGTCATTTTGAATTATGACCTTGTCCTCTGGGGTTTTACCTGTCAAGAAGTGCCCACTTCCTTCTGTTCAGTTAACCGTGCTTCTTTATTTTTAACAGTAAAGCTTTATTTCAGTAATCAAAGAAGTATGACTCCTGCAAACAGACATACCATAATCCCCAGATGTAGACATAGAAAAAGCAACGCACCTGCTTAACCACAAACCATCCCACATATTTAGGAGCCAACTTTTTGGTGGGGTTGAGTTTTTAGGAATTTGGTGGACAGATATACTTCTGTTCCACTTTGAAGTCCCAATTTGGACCCCTTTTCCTGTTGGCATATTTTTATATGTATCTTTGTCATAGTCTACAGCCTATTGGGGCCAAGCAGTTCACATATTTTGTGCCCAGTCAGGTAGAGATACCAGGTCAATTTGCTGAATCTCAAGGCTTGGCAGAGTTCAAGGTTCATGTCATAGACCAGGGGTAGGCAACCTAAGGCCCGGGGGCCGGATGCGGCCCCCCGAGGCCTTTGGACTGGCCCCAGGCCAGTCCTGCCGCTGCCGCCCCCATCACCGCCGCCGGCGGCCATAATGATATTGATTATTGTTGTTATTACTTGTTCTTGGGGTTTTCTTGGCAAAATCTCCACAGGAGTTTTGCCATGGCTTTTCTGGGGCTGAGAGAGTGTGCATGCATATTTTTTTAATTTTTAATTTTTTTAATTTTAATTTTAATTGATTTATTTATTCATTTATTTTGGTGCTTCGGCCCCCCAATTGTCTGAGGGACAGCAACCCGGCCCGCGGCTCAAAAAGGTTGCCTACCCCTGTCATAGACTGTTTCAAAGGGTGCATGTCCTGTGCTTTGATGAACAATGTTGTTTAAGGAATTTCTGCATAGGGCAAACCCAGCTGTCCTAATTTGTGTAATATCTCAGATATTGTTCTAACACCTGATTTACCCTCTCCATCTGCCCACAATTTGGGGATGATGGGCTGTAGTCAAGGCTTGCTCAATGCCCAGCAATTTCAAAAATGCTTTCAAAAATTGGGAGGCAAACTAGGTTCTTCAGTCAGAAATTGTTTTCGTGGTTATTCCATGTAGCCTGCAAATGAGTGTTACAAACAGGGTTGCCAATTGTTGGGCAGTAGGTAATGACTTAGATGCCACAAAGTGCCTGCTTGAAGAATAGTTTAGTGATGACCCAGATATTTTCCATTGGCTTTCTGGGAGATCAGTGATGAAATCCATATTTATGTGAGACCAGCACATGGAGGGTATGGACCATGGCTTTAACAATCCTCAGAGCTTGGCCTCTACTATTTTTGCCATTACAGTGGAAAAGCAGCCCTGACATAGTTTTCTACCTCTTGTGTCATCCCCAGCCACTAGCAACTGATTTTGCATCATGGCATGACAGTAATATCTTATTTCTAAGACACAGTGGCACATATATTTTGTCCCCCTTACCCACACTCCGCATTCCATTTCTAGTTCATGTTGATATTTGTTGAACCATGAATCTGAGGAAGTTGCCTCCTTCGGATATGAGGTTGGGATTAACAGGCATCTGAGGAGTCACTTTAGTTTGGCTCTTTGTCATTACTGCCATTCCTAATCGATAAGGTGAGAAGAACATCATGTCTGTTGGTGCCTCTAATTTGCTTTCATATTGAGGTAGTCTCAATAAAGTGTCAGAGGACGTCCCCCCAAGGCAGGTACTTTTACTTAAAATTGAATTTATAAAAGAATTGCCCACCCCGACCTATTTTGGACTCAACCTCCTGTGGGTTTCTAGCATCTCTAAATCATGATGGCCAGACCTCAGAATGGTGAGGTACACCCTCTAAAAACTGTCCCTAGGACTCTAACATCCATGTAATGCAGCCACTTCCTTTTGCCAGCATGGCCAAGATAACTCCAGGCTGCTAAACTTTTTTGAAAGATAAGCACATAGTCTTAGTGCCCCTTCTGGGTCCTTTATTAAAGTATAGCTCCCATCGCAGAATTGCTTGCATCCACTTGCAACATGAACAGCTAAGGGGGGGGGGGGCGGGCGAGGTGTTTTAAGATGGCTTCCAAACTGAACAAAGTTTTTAACTCTTTGATTGCCTTTTGTTACTCTGGTATTCAAAGCACTTTTGCTGAAGGCTTTGATTTACATCATTTCTCCCCACCTTTTAAAAAAAGAAGTCAGTGGTAGGCAGAGCCACTTGTGAAAAGTTAGGAATGAACTGTCAGTAAAAGGTGGCAAAGCCCAAAAACCTTTGTACTAGCCTCCTTGTTATAGGAAGATTCCAGTCTAACGTGTCTCAGATTCATTTCAGTGCCAAGGTTGGGAAGGTGATATCCTAAAAAAAACACCTCTTTTTTAGAAGTAAGAAAGAAAAAAAAATGATTAAATCACATGATGAATTAAATGCAGAAGGATTCAAGATTCAGTGGTACCCCTACAGACAAAACCACGAAAGATATAAAATGGATTCAAAAACTATGGGCTTTGGTGTGAAGAAAATGGAAGTGGAAAAGATTTTGTGTAGAAACTATATATAAGAATCCACTGTTAGAACGGAATACAGAGAAACAGAATGGTTCCCAATTGGCAAGGAGGTCATGTAAGGTTGCATTTTATCACCCCCTTGTTCAACTTGTGTGCAAAAAAAATCATATGAAGAGTAGAACTGCACTTAGAAGAAGAAAGAGTTAAGATAGGAAGGAACATCAAAAATCTAAGATATGCAAATGACACAATATTACTAGTGGAAAACATCATGGATTTGGAACAATTGCTGAGGCAGGTCAGGGAAGAAAGTGCAAACGCAGGCTTTCTGCTGAACATTTTTTAAAAATAAAAAGAATGACCACAGAGGACCTGTATAAATTCAAACCAGACAATGAGGAAATCGAAATAGTTAAAGATTTCTCATACCTTGGATCAAACATTGAACAGAATAGAGGCTGCAGTCAAGAGATAAGAAGAAGACTAGGAATGGGAAGGGCTGCCATGAAAGAGCTAGAAAAGATCCTAAAGAGTAAAGATATATAACTGAGCACTAAAGTTACAATCACTATGAATGTATGTGAGAGCTGGACAGTGAAAAAAGCAGATAAAAATAAAATAAATCAATTTAAGATGTGGTGCTGGAGAAGAGTGCCGAGGATACCGTGGATAGCCAAAAAGACAGACAGATATGGATACGTTAAGATTGAAATGCCCCTAGAAGCCAAGATGATAAAATTGAGGCTGTACTTTCCCACATCATGAGAAGCCATGTCTCTTTGTTGTCGACTCAAGGACAGTTAACACCAACAAATGGAAAAGAATCAAATTATTGCAAACTTGTATAAAACTTTACAAAGCATAGAATTGGAGGAAGAAGTTATAAAAGACCTCATGATTAAATGGGCACAGATCTTGGGAACCCAGTACAGTCGATTCAGTGGGAAAGAACTTGGAAAAAAGGGAACAAATATATTGTTTCCCAGAATCTAAAGGAATTTTACTGTAAAATGGACTATTGTTGGTACCTCGTTCCAGATAAAATACCGTGAATTTATAAAAATAAAGAGAACAAATACAGTTGTCCCTCCACATTTGCAGCTTTGACTTTTGGAACTTTGATTATTTGTGGTTTTGTTTAAATCAGAGGTAGGCAACCTTTTTAAGACCTGGGCCGGTCTCCCGTAGCCCAGGTCTCGGCTGGGCCGAGGGGGGGGAATGGCGGCGCGCTTGCTCGCGTGCACGCCCCCTCTCTCTCTCTCTCGCCCTCTCTCTAGCACGTGCGTGCCCTCCTCCGCCACGTGCACCCCCGCGCACGCTGCCACCGCCACCGCCGCGGTCGCTGCACTAGGAATCTCTAGGTCCGCCAGTGCAACTCTGCCAGAAGTTGACCATAGAGTTGTGCTGGAGAACCTAGAACTTCCTAGAGAAAACACTTCTCTAGGCATTTATAGGTCCTCCAGCATGATTCTCTGATCAACGTTTGGCAGATGTTGACCATAGAGTTGCACTGGAGGACCTGGAGACTCCTAGAGAGGTGTTCTCACAGGTAAAAAGAATAGTGGTTTTTTATTTGCAGTTCTTCCACATTCATGGGCATCCTTAACCCCTAACCCCAGAGAATATAGAGGGACCACTGTACTGGAAATTTAGAAAGGTGCCAGGAACTTTCCTTCACTCGTGGTGGATTTGTACTAAAGCAAGGAAATATTGGAGCCAGCTTCATAATATAATAACAAAAGTCTTAGGTATAGAGTTTATTGAAATTGAACCAGAATTTTACTTGCCGGCTATTTTTGGTGATGAATTGAGGAAAAAAATTGGCCAAATTTTGTATCATATGGTTACCTTAACGAGAATTGCATGTGCCCACAAATGGAAGAAGATAGTATCCTGAATCAGGAAGAATGTTTCTTGAAATTATATGATGCAGTGGAAATGGACATGTTAACCCAACTAATTAAAGACAAACATTAGAAAATTTTATTAAAGAATGGAGGCCAGTGTTAACATTTCTAGAAGAAAGGTGGGGAATACTGGTGACTTTGAGACTTAAAGATATATACGTTGACAGTTTTAAATGTTGTAGAACTAAACAGACTTGTCTTAGAAGAGGAAAAGGAAATTACGACATTAATTTACAAGTTGCATGTACGTATAAATATTATGTGTGTGTGTGTTTAAATGAAAAAAGAGAAAGAAATGAGTCTTAATAATAAAAAAGCACTGAGATGGTCATAGGAAGAAAAGAGGTAAATGGACAGTTTTGGTAAGAAGGAAGTTTGATGTGGATGGTGAGGTATGTGAGAAGGCGAAAGCAAATGATCAAGTAGATGAGAAGGAGAAGGAAGAGAAGAAATAAGGTAAAGAGAAGAAATAAGGAGCTCTGGTGGCGCAGTAGTTAAATGCTGGTACTGCAGCGACAACGTTGTAAGTACAATCCTACAGGAGGGCTCCAAGATCCACTTGGCCTTCCATCCTTTTGTAGGTCAGTAAAATGAGTACCCAGCTTGTTGGGGTAATTGGTTTACACATTGTAAACCACTTAGGGAGTGCTAGTTCACTGATAATCATAGAATCATAGAATCATAGAGTTGGAAGAGACCACAAGGGCCATCCAGTCCAACCCCCTGCCATGCAGGAACTCCCAATCAAAGCATCCCCGACAGATGGCCATCCAGCCTCTGCTTAAAGACCTCCAAGGAAGGAGACTCCACTACTCTCCGAGGGAGTGTGTTCCACTGTCGAACAGCCCTTACTGTCAGGAAGTTCCTCCTAATGTTGAGGTGGAATCTCTTTTCTTGCAGCTTGCACCCATTGTTTCGGATCCTAGTCTCTGGAGCAGCAGAAAACAAGCTTGTTCCCTCCTCGATATGACATCCCTTCAAATATTTAAACACGGCTATCATATCACCTCTCAGCCTTCTCTTCTCCAGGCTAAACATCCCCAGCTCCCTAAGTCGTTCCTCATAGGGCTTGCTTTCCAGACCCTTCACCATTTTAGTTGCCCTCTGGACACACTCCAGTTTCTCCACATCCTTTTTGAATTGTGGTGCCCAGAACTGGACACAGTATTCCAGGTGAGGCCTGACCAAAGCAGAATAGAGTGGCACTATTACTTCTCTTGATCTAGACACTATACTTCTACTGATGCAGCCTAAAATTGCATTGGCCTTTTTAGCTGCTGCATCGCACTGTTGACTCATGTTCAACTTGTGGTCCACCTGGATTCCTAGATCCCTTTCACACGTAGTCTCATTCAGCCAGGTGTCCCCCATCGTATATCTGTACTTTTCGTTTTTCCGCCCTAAGTGCAGTACCTTACATTTCTCTGTGTTGAATTTCATTTTGTTAGCTTTGGCCCAACTTTCTAGTCTGTTCAAGTCATTTTGAATTTTGATCCTGTCCTCTGGGGTATTAGCTACTCCTCCTAATTTGGTGTCGATAAGCTGTATAGAAATATACAGTGGACCCTTTGTATATGTGGGGGATCTGTTCTGCAGCCCCCTGCATAAGGAAAAAACATGGGACCTCAAGTCCCATTGTTTGCTATGGGTGTACGCTCCTGCGCATGGCGCTGTGCACACGCCATTTTAATACCCGGGGCTTGCCGTCTGCTTGAACTTGAGTCCGTGGATGGCAAGCCCGCATATGGGGCGAGCTCACTGTACTTGCTATTGCTATATAAAATGTGGAACAGAGAAAAGAAAGTATATAGGAAAATGATGAATAAGGGAAGACAGGAGATGGAGTTTTTAGAAGGTTGAGTATGCAAGTGAGAGATCTGAGAAGGATGTTTCATTATTGTTTGAAATAGTTATAATATACAAATAATGGAATTGTTCAGCTGTTTGGATACTAGATGAATGTATGCACCTGCAAAACAGCATGATTTGTCAATAAGAAAGTTTTTTTTTTTTTAAAAAAAGACTATAAGAATAACCTTGTAGGCCACAAAAAACTCCAGAGTGGCACTTTGTGGTGACAGGCAGGGATAGTTCTTTAGCTTTTTCCCCTAACACCCCTTGTCTTTCTCCTCCCTCTGACATCCCCTTAGGTCTTCCTTCGAACCCTGCAGGCTGCTGCAGGAGGGAAAGATCTTTCACCAAAAAGCTGAGTTGATTGGGCCCAGGTGGCTTATGAAAGTAGGCTACAGGCTGTACATGCCTATGGGAAGTTGTCAAGCAACACCATAGATAATGATAGTCATAACGATAATCATCTCGACATTTGGTATTTAGAAGCACAGTACCGTTGTACCTGGAAGGACTAGTTTGCAAGCAGCTATCGATGGGATCTGTTTTGCAAAATCACCAAACATTATTCACTTTTTACAGAGAATCCTGATGGCACAGTTGCTAGCTTTCCAGTGTTTCCTGTGTTAAGCTACCCAGCCTTCTTGCGGCAAACTTTGTGTTGATTTTACTTTTTTAAAGCCATTCTCTCAGTGTAGTCCATAAACACATTACCGAGAGTTTGGGGGCTACTCCACCTTTAACTAGAAGCTTCCTCATTTCAACTTCAGCTTGCAAGAAAGAAACTATTAATAATATAAGGGCAGGTTGCTGAACTATCCTGGCTCCTGGGTTAACATTATAGAATGATGCAGGCTATACGCAAGCAACATACAGGCCTCCCAGGCAATATTTCGCAGGCACAAATTGGCACTGCAAGTTTGTATGTGTGGTTTGTATGTGTGGTTTGCTGCTGACTGCTGTTGTCAGCAAACTAAAAAATAACACCAAAAAACTTTAAAACAAAGGATTTTTGCTTGCTTTAACGTACACACCCCATTTTGCCATTGAAATTTGGTTGCAAGGCAGCAGTGGTGAGGGTCCATGGTGGGTCCTGGGGTGGACTGAGGGTTGAAATTAGCCTCCAGACTTGTCAAGGTTGTCCATCTCTGTTTCAAAAGGATATTGGATGAACCAGGTGTGAATGGATAATTCTGAACTATGTTGTGTGCCCCATGGGACTGCTGCTCTTAATATAGTGCCAGCCGATTGTGGAAAAGTCATACTCCCTTTGCTGCTTCCATTGAATCAGGAGGCATTTTTTTACACATCGAAAGACTGCCCTTCACAAGCCCCCTTTTTACACCAAAGATGAAAAGCAGTGGGTGAGTTTTTAACAGAGCCAAAGTCTTACTGACCATATAATGTGCTTGAATGTCATCTCCTTTGCATTAAAATGGCATGCCTGTGTTTGGGTATGCACAATTGCTTCCCAGTTTGAAAAGTGAATTCTGGTGACTTGGGAACGTTGCTGCAAAAGACACGGGGTTACCAGAACTTGGAAACATTACTCTTATGAAGATATTTTCCAAAATTCTCTACCCAGCTGTAACTTTAGAAAAGTAATTTTTTAAAACTTTGCCTTGGCATTAACATGATGGTGGTAGATACTGAAGGAAAAAGATGCTTTACCCTTTAGCAAGGTCGGGTGGATCCAGTACACTGTTACATTTTTGCAGAAATCCCAAATCCTGGAATTCTTCAGGAAATCTTTGCTTTCAGCAGGTTTCTTTGCAGGAACCCAGACCACAGATTGCTGAAAATAAGTGGTTGCAATTTCCTCTTCCTGCAAAGAAATGAAATAGTCTTGACCTCAAAGAAGCAATATGAGTGAGAGGTATTTTAACAGCTTTTTGTTTCTATGCTAGAGCTTTGTTCTTTTCTGGACTGAGAAAAGAGAGATACTTGACTTTACACTCAGAGATGAATATGTGTTTTTCTCAATTGCGTTCAGAAAAAATGGGCATATGTCCTTTTGAAAGGTGAAGAGTAACCCAATCAATGTTGCAGCTATACATATAACTTAGCCAAATGCAAATTTTATGCAGTGTTGTACCTCCTTTAGTCCTATTTCTTTTGGTGACACATTTTCTGTTGTTTAAATAATGTGCAAGTGGTTGGTCACCCCATTTTTTAGAGTCCTTCCATTTCGGATCTTGGAAAGTTTTTTACTTTTTTAACCACAACTCCCATGACTCTGCTAGCTGGATAATTGTGGAAATTGTAGCTCCAAAATTAATGCATCAAAGCTAGTCTATGATTCTATCCTTCCTCCCAGCACTCAGTTTAGAAATAAGAATAAAAACCAAAGAGGCTATTTGGATACATGTGTGTATTTTGAAAAATCATGAATGGATCCTGGATAAAATTTCACATTGTTTTCTTCCCTAGACTAACTTGGAACAGTTTCAGGGTTAAAACTGATTCCATTTGGACATGTTTGGTTTGGCATTTAACATATGCTGATCATATCTGCCTGGTCTGTGAGCAATTTGAAAGCTAATTGGATTATTCCCTATTCTTTGAAATTTGTAATTTGAATTTCCAAAGAATTTCTAAAGAAAATTAGCCTGTGCTCTATACTAAAGCCTTTTACGGTATAGATCATGAAACTATGGATTGCTCTTGAAGAAATGGGTGTGCTACAACATCTGATTGTCTTGATGCATGACAAGAGGCTACTGTTAGGACAGAATACAAAGAAATAGAAGGATTTCCAATTGGCAAAAGGCAAGACTGCATCTTAATACACCATCTCTTTAAGTTGTATGCTAAAAATATCATACATAAAGCTGGATTAGACTTAAAGGAAGGAAGCTTGAAAACTGGAGGAAGGAACATCAACAATTTAAGATATTCAGGTGACACTATTCTACTAGCAGGAAATCGCTAGGACTTGGAATGATTACTGAAAAAGAAAGAAAGTAAGAAAGTGCAAAGGCAGGTTTACAGCTGAGCATTAAGAAAACAAAATAATGACTACAGATGACTTACATAATTTTAAAGTAGAAGATGAAGACATTGAAATAGTACAAGATTTTCCATAGCTTTGCTCAGTCATTGATTAGAATGGAGACTGAAGTCAAGAAATTAAAAGAAGACTGGGACTTGGAAGGGCAGATACAAAGATCCTAGACAAGATCCTGAAGTGTAAAGAGACTTAGGGGGGTTGCAGACTGCCAGAAATAGTGCAAATTGAGTCCACTTTTAGGGTTAGGGTTAGGATTAGGGAATCATGGGGACTGAAGTTTATTGTGGCACCAGAGCTCTCTGACAGAGAAGGCTCAATGTCTCAGAAAAAAAAATAATTCCCATGATTCCCTAGCCCTAACCCTAACCCTAAAAGTGGACTCAATTTGCACTATTTCTGGCAGTCTGCAACCCCCCTAAGTGTAAAGATACTTGAATACTAAGACTAGGCTTCTCTATGCCATTGTGTTTCCCATTTCTATGTATGGCTGTGAAAGCTGGATAGTGAAAAGCTGATAGGAAGAGAATCAACTCAATTGATGACAAACAAATTGAAAAGCAATACCACAAACTGATTTTTTACATAACATCAGCTGCCAGGATAGTCTTAACAACAATCTTTTATGCTGTTTGCAATCTCTGACAATTCAGCAAGTTAGATTTTTGATTTTTTTTTTGCATACCGCAGGCTCCTCCACTTCAATGTTGGATGTTTCAGGTATCCCTTTAATCTGACTCCTGATGAAGCACTTTGGGTCCCCACCAAAAAAGATGCCAGTTAGTCCCTGGTGGAATAGAAGATTAGGCATGTGAAGGAGGAATGGAATGAAAGGGACATAGGTTGCCAGTCATATGGTTATAACTAAATTCAGAATATAACACACCATTTTAGTTTTCAGTAAAGCAAATCAAATCAAGAATTTTATTGGTAGAGGTAACATCTGATACAGCACTTAAAGCAGGGAAGGGGAACTTCTGGCTCAGGAACCTGATCTGGCTAAAATTTGGTCCCAGTCTAGTCAGAGAGAGAGGAGTACTCACTTTTGTCTTCAGCTTCAAACCAGATCAGTGATTTCTCCTGGTGAGGAAAAGTGTGGAAAGGGAAAGGTACTGAAACCCCAGCACTGTCTGTAGGCATCCAGTGTTTGCATTGATTTCTCCTAATCTGCAGGTTCACCTGATGTCAGACAGTGAGGAGCAGACAATTTCCCAGACCCAAGCCCTGACTGCGGAAATGCTTTTGCAGCAGGAACTTTGCTCCCCTTTCATCCCCATATGGAGAAGATAAGACGAAGCAGAGAAACATCCCTTGTCGCAGCATTGACTGGAAGCTCTAATGAGGGATGGCAGTTTTCCCGTCCTCATGGGATCGGATGGGTGGAGATCCACCCCAGCAGCCCAAACCAATTCCCCAGTTATGATGAAAGCTGACCTTTTTTGAAGAACAGATACAAATGTGTTAATAAATGTAAACGTGAAATAGTAGGTTGGATCTCATATAAGGTTATGGAAGAGTTGTAATGGTGATACAATTCATGGCAGGTTGTTGCGTACATGGAACAATATTGTACCATGAGTTGTGCAATAAAATAAGTTGATGTACTTGCACATGTCTTCCATTGATATAGGGCAGACTCTGGATTCAACCTGGTGAGTACTGAACATTTATTGTGCTTTCTTTAATAATATCTTCATTAAAAACAAACTCGGCAGGCAAACTGAGAGAAGCACGTTTAGATTTCTATCTCTGCATAACGTGGAAGCACTTTTGTTCTCTTCTAGTTGTAAAAGCAACTTAGGGTCATAAAAGTGTTGTAAAAGTGTCCCTTTTGCCAATCTGGAAAAATCTGTTTGGCAAAAGGGACCTTTTACCACTCTCTCCCATGCTTTTACAACTGGAAGAGCACAAAAGTGCTTTGATGTCACGCGGAGATAGAAAGAAAAATGTGCATCTCTCAGTTTGCCTGCCAGGTTTATTTTTAATGTGATAAGGTGTTTTGCTAAGGTACTCATGCCAGAGGCAAAAAACAAGCCCAGTTCCATAATCCATGTATAGAAGCTAGCATCCTCTATCTAGAGCCATGGAAATGTTCATTTTTGAACAACTAACCCCTGAATCTCTGTAAACATGATGGTTGACGGATTCTGTGCGTTGTAAATGATAAAAAATAGCTCTGCCTTTACTGTACATTAGGGCTGAGGTTAGCTTAAACAGCAGAGATCTGGCTTCAGAATGCACAAAACTCTGACCTTTGAGACCTCTTTGCCATTCCCTGACCAGACTTTCTTCTTTTAGAGGCAACTGCTTCAGTCTGCTAATGTTAGTGCCAGTGCTGAAGAGAAGAAAACAGTTGTACGTACATTTTTAAAGTCATGTATTTCCAGGACTTCCTCACTGCCCTTTCCAGATTGAAAGATCTCGGTCCTGGCAAGAGAGTCTATCTTCATGAATATTTTCTGCTTCTCCCCATTGCTGAAAAAGGTATGCTCCATGTCATAGATCTGAAATAATGAATTGAGTATAAAAGATGGTTGTGTAGCAACAAAAGAGTGTCATCTAAGACAGAGCTGGGTGGACAGCCTTCAGTCTTGTGGAAGCTACTTCATGTTTCTCTGACCTTGGAAAAGTTACGTTTTGGGTCAACAGCTCTAAGAATCCCTTACCCAGTATGGTCACTGGACACTAATGTCAAGGGCCACTAATGTCCACTGGAGCTGGGTAAAATAGTGGGGTGTTGGTGGTGGTGAGAATGCAGAAGATGCAAAATGTTGGCTAAAGAAGTGGAGCCACATCCTTTCCCTCACATGATACTTGTATTTGCCAGTTCAGTTCAGGATTATCCTAGGCTCTGAGATTTCAGGACCAAAATCTGAGACTGAGGGACAATCTTGTCCTGGTGATGTTAGAAGTCATTAAGAATGGTACCTTAAGCCTTAGCCACAGTTGCACAGGTCTGCCTTTCAAAGAAGAAAGTCCAAATTTAACAGATGAGGGGAAAAATTACAAAAAATATACGCACTTTCCAAGGCAGACTTCTCACCACAAGATTCCTCCTCATCCTTCAAACCAGGGAACAGCCTCTGGGAACTTAGAAACCCTAATGATGCCTTTTAGATGTTTTGAACAACAGCTCCCATCAGCCTTAGCCAACACGGTGTAGTGGTTTGAGAATTGGACTAGAATGCTGGGAGACCAGGATCTGAATCCTCATTCAGCCGTGGAGACTCACTGGGTGACCCTGGATAAGTCGCATTCTCTCAGCCTCAGAAGAAGGCAAGGGCAAACTCCCTCTGAACAAATCTTGCCAAGAAAACTTTGTGTTAGGTATGCCTTAGTGTCTCCATAAGTCAGAAATGACTAGAAGACACAACATTACAGGGTGATGGGAACTGTAGTCTGAAATGAATTGATATGACATTGAGGTAAGTTGCTATATTGTGATAAATGAGTTACATATTTAAATAAAACTACATTTGAATTACTATAGACGAGGGAGTCTCACATGGCTCTAAATCTGGCCAGGAGAACTGAACAAGTATTTCACAGACAAGGAATTATGGTGGCCATATAGCCTGCTTTATACAGGACAACTCTTTGCTTGAAGAGCTGTCTAGTCTAAGGTTGGTTTAAGCTAAAGAACCTCAAGAAGAGATTTCCAAAGGTGCAGTCAAATTAATCTCTTGCATCAAAACCAAGAAAGAGTCATATGGTACCTTAAATACCAACATATTTATTATAGTATGAGCTTTTATAGACCATAGTTCACCAAAACATAGCATTTGGTCACAAAACTGAGGAAGCACATATATTTCCTGCTCATCTTCCTATAACGGTTTGGTTATTGTGTTTTATTTGTGTATTGTAGATCCATTTTGCCTTTCTATTTACTTTTAATCAGAACCACTTGGAATGGTTACAGTATCAAGCGGCATGCAGATATTGCAATTTTCTAACTTGCGAGTATGCATATAAATCCTCACATGTATTTGTTAATGCAAATGTGTCTTCTGTTTGGTGATACAATTGCCATCACCATTTTATGGCAAGAACTGAGGCGGGGATAAGCCATGGACATTAGATCACCATGACTGGGAAATCCTTTTACTTACATTTTGCCTCTCATGGGATGTTATCACACGGGGAGAAAGTGGAAATAAACGGGCACGAGGGGAAGTCTTTAATTTACGGGATTTGTCCTGTTCCGCCTCGTCTGATAACTAAATTCTAATTTAAAAGGGGGTTAATTCGAACGAAAACCTGATCTTTTCATTTTCGGGATTTTTGAGGATTTGAAAAGATCAGGTTTTTGTTCGAATTAACCCTCTTTTAAATTCGAATTTGGTTATCAGACGAGGCGGAACGGGACAAATCCCATAAATTAAAGTCTTCCGCTCGTCCTGTTTATTTCCACTTTCTCCCCACAACTCCCCGTGTGATAAAGTCCATAGTTAAACTACCAGGAGACAGAAAGCCACACTGATGTATCACAAATCATGCAGTGCTTGACCAGTAGATCCTAGTCTATGTTCTAGACTAGAAACATAAACATCTTTTGCTAGTTGTTCTTAAGAGTTGTGGCTATGTGAACTGCTAGGCAGACTGCACCCCAGCCCAGATTCCTCAGGAGGTAAGATGTCCCAGGATTGCACTACTAAGTGCATTTTACTTTCAATGAAAAAACACTGCAATGTCCCCGGCCCTCCTAAAATCTCTGCATTATTTTTTTTAAAAATGCAAGGGAGGGTGTAAATGGAGGCAAACTATGGGCACTGTGAAAACATTCACAGGAATGTTTTTCTGCATCAGATCCTCCAAAGCAGAGAGCGACCCTGCCTCCCATTGCAAATAGTCATGGAACAGGGTGAGAACAAGTTGAAAAAGAAGAAAGAGGAAAGAAAGATTTAAATTAAGGAAACAGCATGAGCTAATTTCATCTTCTAATTTAACTGTCACGCTTGTCTGTTTTTGAAAGCTAGTGCCATGTAGTGGCTGGAGTGCTGGGATTTGGGAAATCCATGTCCTGGACTACTGAGCCAGGAAACCAGGCTTATGGGCTGCATCCACACTGCAGAAATAATCCAGAATTCCCAGCATTCAATTGCATGGAGCCATGGCAGTTAAAGTGGCCTCAAACCGGATTATTTCTGCAGTGTGGATAGAGCATGGGTGACTCTGAGCCCATCAACCTCTTTCAATCAACCTATCTGAAAAAGTAAAGCATGGAGGAAGAGGACCATGTATTCCACTTTTTGCTCTTTTGAAGCAGGATATAAATGTGAGTTACGAATAAATAATAAAATTGGGGCCTGGTTCTCATTTGGCCCTTCCGTGACATCCAAAGTGATAATTCACATATATTGTCAAGCATGCTTGCCAGGTGCTATTCCTGCAAGCGAGTCCGTTGTAGAGCTTGGGGAGTTACATTTTTGGACTACAGCTCCCAGAATCTTCACACCCGCATAGCTAGTGGCTTAACAGCTTGCATGAGTTGCCCCTTAAGAGGACTACCTACAGCAGTTAAAGACCGAAATTTATTTTATGCCCTGTTGATGCCATTTTAGGCAAAACCATTGCAATAGTTCAATGTGTAGCTGTCAGAGAGAGAACTCTGGAAAAACTTCACCCCAACGCATTTCATACTATGGAACATTTAAGATGAAGTCCTGGAAAAGACGGGCATGTTGCTTCGCCAGACTTTCTCCAGGAACAAGCTGTGTTTCACATCAGGCATAGAGGGATCAGAAGAATTTTTTGGGGGGGGGGGGGGTTGGTTTGGTAAAGGATCTTGTAATTCAGACTTTCACATGAGGAATGTTTTTCTTATGACTTTGGCTGAGTGTACCATTTGAAAAAATTTTGAGGCATGGGGAGAGAGGGAGAGTGAAAAAAAAGTTTACTGTCAAGTTAGAGTATCAGCGGACTTTAAAATGGCACACCGTAGCCTTTACCAACCCAGCACCATTCTCATCTGTCTTAGGCTGCACAGTCATTTGTTGCGGTGGCTCAAGATAACCCATAAGCCTGGTTTCCTGGCTCAGTAGTCCAGGACATGGATTTCCCAAATTCAGTCTGGGTTGTTTTAAATCTCCCCAAATACTCATGTGTCTCATCTTCTCATAGATGATTCCACTGGCTACCAATCTGGGCCAGGACTCCTTACGAGTCTCTGGTCCTGGTATTTAAGACTCTGCACTTTAACCTCTCCAAGTCTCTGGCATCTCAGCTAGCATGGTTTGTACCATAGGAATTTTGGATCTGCTGGCAAAGAATGATTGTCAGTTCCATCAATGCTCTGTCAAGGCTGCAAGAGTTTAGGGTCTGGTTCCACATTTGTGGAAGAGTCTTCTTTTGGATCTCTGGCTGGAGGAGGATCTGACCTGTTTTCTTCTTTGATTCACAGGATAAAGCTACTGAGGACGTTTTCACACGGGGCTTTTGGAGGACGCTAGCCGGCCTCCGTCCGGCCCCACTCCGGCTCCATTTCCAGCGTGTTCACACACGTGCGGCGGCAAACCCCGCCCCTTCCGGTGCCATCCCTGCGTCCGTCCGGCTTCTTGCTCCGTGTGTTCAAACGCACGGAGCCGTAAGTCCGGCCTCACTCCGGCCGAACCAATGCTAACTCCGGCTTCTGCGGCTTAAAGGTAATTCCGGGTGTCCAACAGGAATTAGCCTGCTGCTGCCGGAGCCATTCCGGAATCAGCGGCACGGCCCGTTCCGGAATGGCTCCACCTAGCTCCACCCGGCTTTAGGGAGGGTAGTGTGAAAACGCCCTGAGTGTGTTTGGGGTGGCCAAGATGGGTAGTGGCTGGTAAGGATTTTGTTTTTAGTGTAATAGTGTAGTATTTTAGTATATTATAGTGTTGTGTTTTATTGTTTCGTTCTTGATTATATATGTCTGATGTTCCTCCCTTTGGTGAAAAGGGCATTCATTATAAATAAGCATTATTATTTATCAAGGGAAGTAATAGTGCCGCTCTATTCTGCCTTGGTCAGGCCCCACCTGGAATACTGTGTCTAGTTCTGGGCACCACGATTCAAAAAGGATGTTGAGAAGCTGGAGTGTGTCCAAAGGAGGGTGACCCAAATGGTGAAAGGTCTGGAAAGGAACGACTTAGGGAGCTAGGTATGCTTAGCCTAGGAGAAGAGAAGATTAAGAGGTGATATGATAGCCCTGTTTAAATATTTGAAGGGATGCCATATTGAGGATGGAGCAAGCTTGTTTTCTGCTGCCCCAGAGACTAGAACACAGAACAATGGATGCAAGCTACAGGAAAAGAGATTCCACCTAAATATTAGGAGGAATTTCCAGACAGTAAGAGCTGTTCGACAGTGGAATACACTCCCTAGGAGAGTGGTGGAGTCTCCTTTGGAAGTCTTTAAACAGAGGCTGGATAGCGATCTGTTGAGAGTGCTTTGATTGTGAGTTCCTGCATGGCAGAGGGGTTAGACTGGATGGCCCTTGGGGTCTCTTCCAACTCTATGATATTATTATTATTATTATTATTATTATTATTATTATTATTGTAGAAGGCAGCAAATTGAGCAAGTCTAATACTGCAAAAACAAGTCTTCCCAAATAGCTTTACTGCAGTGTTTTAAAAACAAACATGATTTTGCCTCTGACCTTATGGTGAAGATATTTCTATCATTACACCCACACGCCTCTTTTGTAGGGTTGCAAGTGTTTGCCCTAGGTCAGCTTCTTTTGACTGAGGCACTTTGTCACTCTGAAGACATATAACATCTTTGTGATGTATAATTTATTGGGGGCTCAGAACATTTTCTGTTTTGGATTAGAAGCCATTGACATCTTCCCCAAACTGCTTGCATTTTTGCAGGCACTCTGCACATTCCTTAGAGGGGACAGGAGAAGGTGGGGGAAGACATGTCCTTTCAGACACTGGATTTCCATTCAGAAAATCTGATCTAAACCACTTGGGATCTGCCAGGCTAAACCTCTTCATACCAGTTTTGCTCTCGCGTCCTCTCTCTGAATTTTTTTTACTGACAGTGCCCTAAGGCTGTAAGAGTTGACATGGGCATCGGGGAATCTGGGTGTCATTTTTCAGGCCCCAGGACCGGCAGCACCTTCTGGGTCTCCTAGAAGGCAGCAGAAGGCTTGCAGAGGAAATCCAATTTTGAAAACGCTAACACGTTCTGCTAAAAGAAGAGATGAGAGGTACTCTGAAGACAGGATTCTCCCATATGTATTTATTTATTTATTTGCTTGCCAGAAATTGGAGAGGTTATGGAGAGTTAAAACAGCTTTGGAGCTCCCCATGCTCCCTAGATGGAGACCGTATTTGAACGATTGTCATCAGAAGCAATTCATTAACAGGCTCAACTTTCTTTGATGGTCTATTTTTATTTATTTATGTACAAGGTGAGCAGACGCTGAGGTGAGGAGCAGAAGCAAACCGATAGGTTTGTTGTTTTTGTCAAATTCTTTCCTCATCTCCCCCAGGCTCTTCAGACAATTACTATTTGGCTTTCCTGGCATGGAGTTGCTGAAAGAACCTTTTTGCTTCCTTAGTTCTTGCCTTGGCAAATGGCTTCTAGGATTCTTATTCTGGGTACATAGAAAGGCCAAATGCCTAGCATCTTTGCCAATGACCAACCTTCACTAAGGCTTCAATCAAAGTCACCTTGCATTTCAGAAGAGTGTGATTTATAACAACATTTTTCGTATGCACACTGCTCTTGCTCATTCCCCCCCTGCTGAGGAGAGGGATCAGACCCAAATGTTTTTCTGCCCATGCCAAAGGATAAGATGCTCCCCATCTCACTCTTAATGTCATATAAAAATGCCTACTGGATTGGAAGTGGAATATTATTTTAACACTGGCAAGGAGACAGCACGCTCTACCACACTCGAGGACAGCAGGGTAACCTAGAATAGGCACATATTAGGTCTGGCTCTCAAGATGCTGTCAGATTGGTAAGTTTATCGCACAGCACTTACAGGAACGGGAACAGAAAGGAACGGAATGGAACAGAACAGGACAAGAACACATGTTACCGCACAGGAGAACGCCGCAGATGCCACCAGGAGTCCCCAAGCTGTTCTCCATCCGTTCTATGGCAGCCAATTTTGAAGAATGATTTTGAACCGTTCTTCAAAATCGGCTGCCGGGAATGGCTGGGGAATGGCTTGGGGACTCCTGGCGGCATCGGTGACATTCTTGTGTGCGGTAACATGAGTCCTTGTCTTGTTCCGTTCCTTTCCGTTCTGTTCCTGTTCCTATAAGTGCTGTGTGATAAACTTATATGACTCATATCAGACCGAGCCAGAATGGCCAATGAAGAGAGATGATGGGCCTTGCAGCTCAATAATACCTGGAGATGAAATACATTCTGCATCACAGGCTTTAGGGGATACAAGGCAGATGATTTGGCACATGTAGGTATGCTTTCATAGGCAGGATTCTTAAGAGAAATGGCCATGGCAGCCCCGTAGCACCTGCTGCCTGAGGCATTTATCTCACACTTCCTATTGGTAGAGCCACCGCCACAGATGAGGAATGAAAAATAGTGGGAATTGCCTTGAATTTATATTGTGGATTAGTCTGTATGCTTTGCCTCATGTGTCATGCTGGGCTTCTTGGCAAACTGATCAATGTCAAATGTGGACTGCATGACGAGAAAAGTACAGGGCCTTCTTCTGTGTGTTTGCTTATTGAAAAAAGGATGAAAGCTGTATTCTTTTCAGCATGTTTTTCTCCTTGACTTTATTTGGGTTTGCAAAAAAAATTGGCATTGCCTTAGCAATCAAGTCCTGGTGCAGTTTTGCTTTTCCTGGAAGGCCACATATGGCTGGAAAGTTGCATTTTGGTGTCAGAGACAGAGGGAATGAAAGGAGAGACCTCACTCCATGGTGCTTCTCAAAAGCAAGGCATGGTAAAGTAACTAGAGCCTTCAAGATGTGATTGGACTTCAACTCCCATCACCCCAAGCACTGTTGATGTTGGTTGAGAATGATGGAAATGGGAGTACAATAACATCTAGAAAGGTTTGGCTTCTCTGATTTAAAGATTGGCTTTGAGTTCACTCCTTTTAAATAATTCTGTAAGACCGTAGATGACATTGTACAGGCATAGCATGGGGTGCAGCTCTTTGGAAACCTCTTCGAGCTGACTGAAATCAGTTGGATCTCAGTATAGATCCTTGTAGATCAGCTTTCCTCAATCTAGTATCCTCAAAATTTTTTAAAAAGTATGTTGGCTGGGGATGATGGGAGTTGTACACCAACACACATGGTTTTTCCAGGTTGAGAAATGGGAGTTGTGGGCCTAAATCCAATTGCTGGTCCCATTTACCCATTGAATCAACTGCTAAGTGGTAAATCGACATGCATGTAAATTCAATTAATTCAGTCGGCCTGCTCTAATTGAGACTAACAATTGGATTTATCTTTTTTTAGTCTAAGCTTTAATACATATCTGATACGTGGCAAAAGGAGTTGATGTATCTGGAATGAAAATGCATTCTCCAGAGCTGGCTTCTGAATAGCAGGCGGCTGATTGCAAACAGATGTTGCTGTCAGGTCAAACAATGAAGAAAGCCAAGGCATGGTGTATATAATCCAGATAGCTCCTGGCTGGCACCAGCCTCCCAGCTGCCCCCACAAACTACATCAGAGTCGGTTGCTGCCTCTGACTATGAGATGCTGCTTTTCACACAGTCTTCTTAGAACTAACTCCTGAATGCCGTGCATGAAAAACAGAGCCCAGGAAATGCTAAGAAGAAAAAAAAAAAAAAGCAATAATTCCCAACTCCTGGGCATGATACTCTTCTGAGGATGATCCTTGAAAAGCACCGGGGTAGACCAGGGGAATCCAGACACAGAAGGAGCAATCTCCCTTTCCCATTTCAAACCTCGCCCCTCCAGGTGCCTGCAAAACTTGCTTTGGAAAACAGGAAAACTCCACTGGAATTGAAAGATATAGCTGTGTTAGTTTGTAGAGTCAGTATGTAGAGAGCTCTTGCAGCACCTTTGAGACTCACTGAAAGGAAGACGTTGGCAGCAGGAGCGTTCGTAGACTTAAGTGTACTTCCTCAGATGCCTTTTGGGTTCTCCAGCAGCTCCAAGTTCTGCAGGGAGGAGTTCTGGGCTGAACCGAGGCCTGGGTGCACTTGGCATAATATAGAGATGCGGCACCTCTTTAGTGTCAAGGGCTGCCTTCTTTTGGGAAATAATCTGTCAGCAGCAGCCCCATGCTAACACTGGGGCTGGGCTAGTGCTAAAAGCAAGGGGATGCCTTTCTTTTTTCCATCCAGTCCCATTGCTCACTTGGGTCCTCTGTTTCCTTTCATCTGGTCTCTCTCTGCCCCAGGAGTTTGCCTCTCCCACCAAACTGAGAAGCTTATTGTATTCTTAAATAATACAACTTACCTGATCCTGTTTAAAATTTAAAGCGGGCGGCATTCTGGTATTATCAGATGGATTTAGCTGCCGAAATTGCCGCCCGGGTCCATCCCTGCTCCCAGAGGCGCTCAGCACACCTCTTTTTGAAGCCAGGAGTTTAAGAAAATGTTTAAGAAAGTTTAAGAAAACTTAAGGAAATGGGCGCTGGAGCAGCCCTGGGAGTGGGGATGGACCCAGGCAGCGTATTTGGTGGCTATATCCTTCTGATAATATCAGGATGCTGCCCAATTTAAACTTTAAACTGGATCAGGTAAGCTGTATTATTTAAGAATGCGGTAAGCTTCTGAATGTTGATCTATAGTCCATTGTTGTTGTGCACCTTCTGGTCATTTCTGACTTATGGCAACCCTAAGGCAACGCTGTCATTGGGTTTTCTTAGTTGAATTTCATCAGAGAGGGTTTGCAGTTGCCTAACTACCCTAAGGCTGAGAGAGGATTTGAACCTTAATCTCCCAGTCCAACATTCAGTCCACTACACCACACTGGCTATTCCTAGGTGGATCTGCTAGGGATCTCTGATCTTCAGTGGAAGGCTTTCTCTTGGTCCCACCACCATCACAAGCTCGCTTGGTGAGGACATGAGAGAGAGCCTTCTTGGTGGTGGCTCCCAACCTCAGGAGATCCTTTCCATGGGAGGCTAGGCTGAATCCCTTGCTGCTCTCCTTTTGCCAGAAGGCAAAAACCTTTTCTTTGCAAGCAGGCTTTTAATATGCATTTGCACCCGGCGAGGCTTCTTCTAGGGTGTTTGCTTTGGCAACTCTTAAATAATTTTATATTTTTTAACTTGTTAAATTAATGTGATGTTTTTAGTTCCGTTTTTGAAAAATGGTACTGTTTTCAAGTATCTGTTGTGAGCTGCCTTGGGTCCAGGTTAGGAGAAAGGCAGCATATAAGCAAAATAAAATAAAATAAATAGGTATATACGTTGGCAAAAAAGAGGCAAAGCCCTACATCCAGTCTCTACAGGCTGAACAAATTGATCAGAGGTGGGAAACATAGCCCCAGAACTCCATTTTTGCAGCTCCCTGACAGTCCTAGAAACCCTCCCATTTTTGTTGATTTTCAGGGGATTTTGTTGATTTTCTGCACCCAAATGTGTAACTCCAAGCACCATTATCTGAAAACTGGCCAAAAATGGCAACCCAAAGTGATGTTGTATCACTTCCAATGGCCAGTAACATCCTGGTGTGGCTTGCAGGAGTGGCCCACTCATTTGTAGTTGGGAAAATAAATAAATATAATAATAATAATAATAATAATAATAATAATATCCCACCTTTCTCCCAATATAGGGACTCAAGATGGCTAACAACAAATTTAACTCTACAATTTAAAAACATAGAATCATAGAGTTGGAAGAGACCACAAGGGCCATCCAGTCCAACCCCCTGCCATGCAGGAACTCCCAATCAAAGCATCCCCGACAGATGGCCATCCAGCCTTTTAAAAGTATGAGGATGTATCGGATATTAAGCTGTTACGACGCTACAATTGATCTTAGCCAAAAAGCCGGGAAGCTTGAGAAGGGAAGTCCCATGTCCAATGAATGGTTGGCCACAGAGATTTGTCCTTCCATTGCAGTTATAAGTGGGTCCTATCCCACCTGCCACTGAATTTGCTGCAGAGATGGCAAAAGGTCTCCTTTTTTCATGTAAACAAGATTTTTTTTTCGTAGGGTTCGTAGATGGCACTGCAGCAGGTTTTATGGTGGCCATGGGAACTTGAACTTTCCTGAACTTGAGAAAAGTTCCTTTTTTGGACAGTAATTCCCAGCATATTTAGATTCTGCCCCTATATGTATGCATTTTTTTTAAATGTCAGAATGCTTTTGTGCCAAAGAATTCATTCTTAAATAATAAAAGAGAGAAAGCTCCAAACTTTCTTCAAAATCACCTTGAATGAAACGTGAAGCACTGCTCTCCAAATACCAACTAATAAAACTAATGCAATGTAGGACATCCTTCCCTGCTTTAAGAGCCTCTTGGTCCTCTCTGAAGCAGGTATGTCAAAATGCAAAATACAGACAGAGTCAGCAGTGATCCATCACTCCTGAAATCTGGCTTCTTTTCCCTTAATGTGATGGCATAATGCGTTTCCCATCAACTTCTGGCCAGCTAATTGAAATAAAATAGAAAGTGCTTTCTCACAATTAATTCTCAGGCCAGCGCTATGAAGATGACAGAATGCTTTTCTGGCAAAGAACCCCTGATTAAAAATTAAAATAAAACAGAGAAGGCTGCAGACCTGCCTTAAAATCACCTTGAATGCTCTCTCTATCCATTTATTTTAAATCAAGTGGTTTGAAATACTATTTTAAATAGAGATTTAAAAGAAAGCATCAAATAAATTCAACGCGGAGCACACGACTTACTTTTTTAGTGGATGGGTTCAAGAAATAGTAGACACCTAGAACGGTGAGGATGAGAGACAGTACTAGTGCACAGAGGAGCACCCAGTGGATCTTGGATCTTTTGGAGAGATCCTTCCTGACTTCAGATGCTTGTGCCTAATAAATGGGCAAAAGGTGGAAATATAGAATTAGAAAAGGCTGTTGGTTGATGCAAGCTATAGTGTGCACAGTATAAATGGGATGAAAGACAGA
The DNA here is from genome assembly GCA_026167975.1 of Phrynosoma blainvillii. Classification (NCBI taxonomy): domain Eukaryota; kingdom Metazoa; phylum Chordata; class Lepidosauria; order Squamata; family Phrynosomatidae; genus Phrynosoma; species Phrynosoma blainvillii. The sequence continues at coordinate 11,063,841 of JANUYF010000009.1, forward strand.
GTTAGTGATCTGAAAGTAGTGGGGAGAGGGTTGAGAGAGGAGACACACATAAGTCCACCTTGTAAAGAAGTAATAAATTGTCAACTTACATCTAGCGCATAGAATTCCCGGGAGCTTTCCGGGGGATCTTTGGCCATGATGTTTCCCCCTCTGTGATCAAAATTGCTTCTCTGTGTTGTGCAGAGTAAGACCGAGAAAGAGAGAGAGACCACTGGGGCTGAGGTGGAGTCACGCTGCTTCGGCTCAGTTTGTGCCAAGGAAGGAACTTTCTAAATTTCCCCATGGCTCAAGCTGGCCAAGCTCAATGGTGCTATTAACGTATGCTTATAGTTTCAAGGCTTGGAAAAGCAGATGTTTACTGTGACCGTTACAATTCTTTGAAAAGTACGTCGTCGTTTTTTCTCAGAAGTGGAACTAGAATAGATACCTGTCTATTAATTTTACACACTTTCCTTTCATATACATGGTATCATATACATGATATTTCTAGGATGGAGGACCATCGCCTCCCAAAAATAGTACTCTACGGTGAACTAACTATGGGTCAGAGTAAGAGGGGCACTCCAAAAAAGCAATACAAAGACTCCCTGAAACAACATCTCAGGCTTGGCCAAATTGATCACCAACAATGGTCCACCCTGCCCTCACATCGGGAGGCATGGAGATGCACTATCCACAATGCTGCAGCCTTATTTGAGAAGTCATGCTGAACAAGTCTTGAAGAGAAATGACAACGCAGAAAGAATCACAACCCGGAAACATCACCCAAGGAGACCTTCTGCTCTGCTTTCTGCAACCGGACTTGTTTATTGGTCTTTTTAGTCATCAGCGCGCTTGCAGAAAGCGTGGGACGAGCCCTTTCTGAATCTTCGTTTGCGAAGAAAAGCCAGAAGAAGGATAGTTCCAAGGCTTGGAAAAGCAAATATTTACTGTGACCATTACAATTCTTTGAAAAGTTCATCATTGTTTTTTCTCGGAAGTGGAACTAGAATAGATACCTGTCTATTAATTTTACACACTTTCCTTTGATATACATGATATCATATACATTGGGGTAGGCAACCTAAGGCCCAGGGGCCGGATGCGGCCTCCCGAGGCCTTTGGACCGGCCCCAGACCGGTCCTGCCGCTGCCGCCGCCCGCCATGATGATATTGATTATTGTTGTTATTACTTGTTCTTGGGGTTTTCTTGGCAAAATCTCCACAGGGGTTTTGCCATGGCTTTTCTGGGGCTGAGAGAGTGTGCATGCATATTTTTTTAATTTTTTTATTTTTTAAAAATTTTGTTTATATTTATTTATTTATTTATTTATTTATTTATTTATTTATGGTGCTTCGGCCCCTCAATTGTCTGAGGGACAGCAACCCGGCCCCCGGCTCAAAAAGGTTGCCTACCCCTGCATGATATACATGATCATCGTCGCAACAACCACAACAGAGGCAAAGCAAGAGGCACAACACCAGCCAGCACTTTAACCATTATTCCTCCTCCACCTTTTAGAGATGCCATATCCCCATAACTCTAAAAGCAATTAAAAACTTACAGTTACACCACAAAACTTAACTCAACTCAACTCCCAACTTAACTCCTCCCTCTGCACAAGGTGATCTACGTTGATCTGTCCATCAATTATCTCCCTTTTTAAAACTTTTTGTATTTTTGTTCTTAAATTGCGATTGTTTAATTGTAATTTTAGCGTTGGGTTGCAGGGGGGGGTTGGGAAGGGACTAATTTTGAATTTTATTGTATTCTATGCATTTTTATTGCTGTAACCTGCCGGGATTCCTTGTGACTGGGTAGGCTATAAATAAATAATTTATTATTATTATTATTATTATTATTATTATTATTATTATTATTAAAAGGAATTGAGTCATCCCTTGTTACTTTACAATCACAATACAGTACTCAGGTAGTTAATAGGAAAAGGAATTAATTACAGATTAGTGGAGGTTTGTAGCTATTTAATTGTAACTAGTTTTAAGATATTGCTAAATTTGATCAATGGGATAGAAATGGATTAAACAGAGACGATGACAACAACAAGGGCAACAACGTTTAAACAGGCCACCATAGTGAAGACGATTTTCACTTGAAAGTCTATCTAATCCAAGTCTTATTTAAAGATGGAAAACACCAAGGAAACTTTCAGGTTAATATCTGCACAGATAATGTGTTCTGTTTCTATTCAAATTATACTTACTAGCTGGAATATTCTCAATGATGTATATGTGTATATGTACAATGTGAGCCCCTTGGGGTCTCATATTTGAGCAAAGCAGGATATAAATTAAACAACTCCTTTATTGTAATCAACAGACCGTAGGCAAACATAAAAGGCAAAATACATGAAGTTTACAACACATAAAACATTTGAGCGACCACGTAAAATACAATATTGCAGTTGTGAAGATGGTTACTACCAGATAAAATGGGTAAATAAAAATGTTCTTCATGAAGTAAAAACAAGTTTAAAACAGCTCCCTGAGAGAGATGTAACTTAAATTCATCATCAGGGAAACCAGATTATCCTTTTCTGACATGAAAATTTTTGTCCGACATTTTACTTAAAGATTAGTTTTTATGGCACATAATTTTCCGGGTTTTGGTAGCAGACAAAATAAACTTAGAGACTTCCTCAGCGATTCCCCTATCATTATCTGCTAATAAAAATTTCAAATACTATTCAGAAGATCTACCTGGTTTAATGTTTAACAAAGGTGAGATTATTTTTAGTCTGTCACCCTTACAGAAAGTGCAATGAAGAAGCACACGAGACGACGTTTCTACAAGGCCCTCTCCGCACAGGCAAACACGATCCTTGTACTCAGTTCGAAGGAAGCGTCCCTCCAGCATAGCAGAAGGAATTACATTGAATCGCCCTTTGCTAAATGCCAGCCTATATTTTGGAATTGTTAAACGTTCCAAATAGTTTGCACCCTTTCTGTTAAAGGACAGGCTCAGATGAATTAAATTAAATTAAACAAATCAATAAAATGTGCACACAGTTTTGGATTGCATTTATTTCTTTGTCTTCCTTTTTGGTGATGCATTTCCTCTTTCAAGTTTTGTGTGAGTGGCCATACTACTCATAGGATCTTAGCAAGGGGGTCTGTGGAAGCAGGGTTTCTCCATACTGTTGCTGATCTACAACGAGAGAGTTGATGTGTCGGAATGGAATGGGGATGCCATTTGGTAGCCTTTGTGGTGAACTGGCGTACTTGCCAACATGTTTGTTGTCTATTTACCTGTCAAACATGGAGGAAGATTTTGCCCGTCCTTTGGCACCTTCCAATTATATTTCAATGACGATTCCCTCCTATGTTGTTGATTATTTGGAATGCTGATGCTTCTGAAAAGGGATTGATGCCCAAAGAGGCAGTAGTTGACATACAGACACAGACACTCGCACACATATATAGGACTGTACCACTGGCTGTAACGTTTATGTAATTGACTATTTAGATTGGTTGATCCTGAATATTTGTTTGACCAAAATGGTACACTGGATTTATTGTGCATTTATTGATCTTTTTTTTTTTTAAAGTTTCAAAACATTATTTTAAAGACATTTTTTAAAAAAGGCAATGGCAAATGCTTCATCAGAAACAACAACAACACCATTCTCTTCTGTATATGAGGATAGGGAATGTATCTACTAAGATATGGTACCTCTATCTCTTCTGAAAACAACAGTGCTTTTTCCCCTTTAAAATTATTGGGTTTTTCATATGCAAGTTTGATCCACTGAATAATTTAAATTCATCTGATGAACTGACTAAGATTCCTTTGGCAGGATGATAGCTGAGAGCAAGAGAGAGAAAATTCTGGTACTTACAATTAATTTTTTACAAAGTCGCACTTTTTTGAGCTACAGTTCCATCATCCTTTATTCATCATTCATTCATTTGAATACTTATCTCCTATTTCAGGATCTCAGGTTTACAAAGAACGAAATCAATTTAACTGATTTAAATCTTAGGTATGTGGAGCCAGAATATGTGGTTATTTAGCCCTATGGAAAAGACTTGCTGTGTATGGACACTCTGCTTGTTGTTTCACATATTCTCTGGCAGAGGCAAGGTTTGGAATGTTGTTGCTCAGACCGACTTAGTAAATTAGTGTTAGCCCTGGTTAGTACTTGGATGGGAGACCGTCAATGAATACCAGGTGTTATAGGCTATATTTCAGAGGAGGGGACTGGCAAAACCATCTCTGAGTATTCCTTGCCCAAGAAAACCCTACGAATTTCATAGGGTTATCATAAGTTGATAGGTGACTTGAAGACACACAAATACACACAAATACATGGTGCTGTCAGTAGATGACTTTGGGGCAGATGTCATGGGTCTCCTGTGGCAGAATGAGTCCCCAAACACAGCTTGGCTGGACTACCATGAAGAAATAGAAAGCAATAGCTAAATAATATTTGTTTTCACATCTTGTCCAGCCAACTGAACCTAAAGGGTGCTCACCAATGGCTCCTCTTTATCCTGGAGAGAAACAAGTCATGCCGGACAAATCAGATTTTTTTTTTTATAGAATTACCATCTTGATAGATTATTATTATTATTACAGTTTATTTATATAGTGCTGTAGATTTACACAGCACTGTACATACAGTCAATGAAATAGATAAAAATAGATTTTAAAAAGCATGCAGATGGCGTACATTCTACAAAATAATAAAATACATATTAATACAAAGAAGGCAACAAATTAAGATGAAGGGAATGCTGTGGATATAGCATATCTTGATTTCAGTAAGGCCTTTGACAAGGTTCCCCATGACATCCTGGCAAACAAGATAGTAAAATGTGGGGTAGACAAGGTAACTGTTACATGGTTTTGTAATTGGTTGACCAGCCAAACCCAAAGAGTGCTAACAACGGCTCCTTTTTATTCTGGAAAGATATGACCAGTGAGGTGCCACAGGGTTCTGTCCTGGACCCAGTGTTATTCAACATTTTTATCAATGGTTTGGATGAAGAAATAGAGGGCCTGCTTATCAAATCTGCAGATGACACCAAATTAGGAGGAGTAGCCAGTACGCCAGAGGACAGGATCAGAATTCGGAATAACTTTTAACAATTAGAGACCTGGGCCAAAACTAACAAAGTGAATTTCATAGTTTTTTGTGGATTTTTCAGGCTATGCGGTCATGTTCTGGGAGAATTTATCCCTAAATTCTCCCAACACGGCCACATAGCCTGAAAAAAACACAAAAAACTATGGATGCCAGCCGTGAAAGCCTTCGACTTCACAAAGTGAATTTTAACAGGGAGAGGTGTAAGATACTACACTTGGGACTTTATCATATCAGCCTGCTGTCTCATCACAATCGTACTAGTTTAATATTTATTTATTTAGAGTATTTATACCCCACTCTTCAGTCATAGAGGCCCTCACAGCAGCTTACAGATTGCTAAATAGACAGTTCCCTGCCTTCAGACTTACAGTTTAAAAAGATATGACACCAAAGGAGAAGAAAATGGCAATGGGGAAGGGGATCAAGTCCAGCAGATACTCCCAGTTCTTCTCTCCCTCCAAGGCCAGGATATTGGCAGTTAAAATGGCGGGAGGGCCTTTCATCTGCCTCTGGAGCTAGGCATGGTGGAGCTGTGGCTGCCTCTTCTTTTCTTCCTCTGAGGCCAGGGTGGTAGTAGTTAAGATGGTTGTTTAAGAATGGAAGCATACTGGTTTGGCGTAATTTCTTTTCATACTTCCCCCCCCACGGTAGCACTTTGGCAATCCATGGTTGCATGATCTGTTTTCTGTACTGCCAAACATCACTTTCCAGGAGGAAATGGGGAGTGAGCTATCATAGTTGCCAACCTCCTCCCAAAGGCAGCTGCTGAATGAATGAGCTGTTTTCAGGAAGGTGTTAGTGGCCATGATTGCTCCAGGGTGAAGAAGAACACAGTCACACTATGTGAATGCCTGAGAACAGAACTATAGCAGAAGGACCTATCACATGAAGGCAGTAATGGGATAGCAGTGAGATTGAGAGCCTATTGACAGGTTTTGCCCCTCAATGAAAATGTGCATTACAGCAATGAATAGAATGCAAGACAGCAGCAGAATAGACATGAATAGACTCTACCGTCCAAATACGTTTTTATCCTGTTAAAACTACACTTTTCTAAGCCTTGTGTAATAAAGTCCTTAGGCAGTAAAAATCAAATGCACAGATACAGGATGGATGTCCCCTGGCTTGACAACAGTATATGTGAAAGGGATCTAGGAGTCTTAGTAGACCACAAACTGATCATGAGTCACACTGTGGTGCAGCAGCTAAAAAAGCCAATGGGATTCTAGTATGCATCAAAAGGAACATAGTGTCTAGATCAATGATTCCCAAACTCAGGCTTTCCAGGTGTTTTGGACTTCAGCTCCCAGAACCCCAGACTATTCGGCAAGATGGCTGAGGCTTCTGGGAGCTAAAGTCCAAAACATCTGGAGGACCAGAGTCTGAGGATGCAGCTCTACATCAAGAGTAATAATAGTGCCACTCTATTCTACTTTGGTCAGATCTCACCTGGAATACTGTCCTCAGTACTGGGAAGCCCAATTCGATACTGGCAAGCTGCAATGTGTCCAAAGGAGGGCGACCAACATGGAAACTGTGTCTTATGAGGGGTAGCTTAGGGAGTTGGGTATGTTTAGCCTGGAGAAGAGAAGGTTAAGAAGGGAAATGATAGCCATGTATTTGAAAGGATGTCAGGTGGAGGATGGAACAAGCTTGCTTTCTGCTGCTCCAGAGCCTAGGACATACAGCAATGGATTTAAACTACAGGAAAAGTAGTTTCAACATTAGGAAGAACCAACTCATAGTAAGAGCTATTTGACAGTGGGCTATACTCCCATGGATTGTGGTGGAGTTTCCTTTTTGGAGGTCTCAAAACAGAGGTTGGATGGCCTTCTGTGGGAGTGCTTTGATTGTTTTCCTGAATGTCAGGGAGTTGGATTGGATGACCCTTGGGGTCTCTTCCTATTCTATGATTTTCTGATTCTATCATTGTGATTTACCTCAGTCAGCAACATATCTTGGCATGGTGACCCTACATTTCTTTTAATATCTTGGCACAAGCTAGGAAGTGACATGTTAATGTCATTCCTTCAAACATTTGCGGGCAAGTAGGTAATGCCTGCAACCCTTTCAAAGATTCTTATTTCTTTTCTAACTGAAAACTCTTTAAAACCACTTACAGAGTTCTTGACATTTCCACTTTAAGCATTTTTACAGAGTCGTCTTAATCTCTTTCTGAGAAGCGCAATGCTGCCACCATCATGGGGTCTCTAATGGAACAGCAAAGAAGGGGCTGCTTCTCCAACTGAATGAAAGCCTACCTCTTATAGGCACAAAAGAGCCTACCGAATGTCTGTAGGCTCCCCCCCCCCCCAATCTATTGGCAAGTAGTACTGAAATAACAGGCCAGGAAAGAACTGTAACTCATACCTGTGGGCCATGTTGTGCTGGGCATGTGCAGATCATCCTCAGACATTTCTGGACCTCTTCAAGATATTTATTTATTTACTATTTATTTTCTCAATTTATATCCTGCCTTTCTCCCAATGTGGAATGCAAGACAGATCTCATAAAGAACTGCGTGTTCCTTTTTGTCTGCTGCTGCCAGGCAAGCATATTTAGGAACTTGTTCATGTGAATTTTGCAGTTAAGCATGATGCTGATTAAGATTTTCTTTTCCTTTGACTGGACTTTGCTTCCTGGCAGTGCAAACCATTTGTCCATTGAGACCAGTCTTGTCTGCACAAGGAATGGGAAACCTCCAGCTGGAGGAATGGATGAAGTCTGTGGGGTGTGTGTGTGCCTCATCCATTCTGCAAGATCCTTTTACTATTGTTTCTATTAAATCTTTAGGAACAAGAGAGTATTTAAAGGGTAGGAAGCTGTTGGACAAAACTGAGCTGTGCTTTTCATGCCTGTTGCACTGTTGCACTTGGGCTTACTGCAAATTGAGCTGTGCTTTGTGTGCCTGGTTGTACAAATCAGCAAGAATTCCATCTGGTCTTCTCCCTTTACTCTGGCCTGTTCCCTTCCTCTTAGACTTGGCCACTACATGGAGATTATTGCAATGCCCTTTCCCATCCTTTCCTCCCGAAATAGGCACAGGATGTAAACTTTAATACATGGATTTTATTGCACACCTCCATGCCCTGTACCCAATCATGGATGCTCTTACCCAATCCAGATTTCTCTTGCATTCCCATTCTTTCAAAAAGTGTGGGAGAAGTCCGGATCGGGTACAGAATGCCATGATTGGGTATGGGATGCCTCCAGCCTGGGCACAGAGGTGTGCGATAAAATCCATGTATTAAAGTTTACATCCCACATCTAACTCGGGAGGAAAGGATGGGAAAGGGCAGTGCGATAATCTCCCATGAATGCTCTTCCCAGACTGGAATTCCAGTGTTATGCTGGGATGAAAGGGGTTGCAAATCTGCCCCTAGACAAGACTGCCTGGGTCCAAGGATGTAGCTGGGCTGAAGGGCACAAAATCAGGGTGTTGCGCCCCTAAATAAGATTTCTGCCCTCTCCAAATGAAATTTCCCTACAGTCCCCAAATTTCTAGCATCGCAGTACTCTAAACCTTCAGTTGAACATTTAGAAATATAGTTTAGTTGTGGGCAATTTTATTTTGGGGAATTTGATAATACGTATATTTTGATTGAATGTGTAAATTTTGGGACTATGGACTGTAACAAATTATGATTGACTGACTAACTGATTTTAGTTTAGGTATCCAAAGAAATGGGGCTCTCAGATTACCAAAGGAATGCAAACATAGCAAATGTGTTTCATTTTCTCACTCCCTGCAATGCTAGAAATATGGGGACTGAAGGAAAATTTCACGGGGGGATTCTTATTAATTTACAGTTACATTCTTGGCTTGGCCCTCTGCACTTTTACAATAGCCTCACTATAGTTACTGCTGGTACAAAGCACCAGAACAGAGCCTGGTTGGGTTAAAATTATGTCATAAACTCCACAAAGGGGCTTTTCCCAAGGCACCTTTTACTCAAGGAAAGAGTAAATCTCTGCTGGGTAAGATGGGAATAATGGGGTGCTCCAGATACTGTTGAATTGCAACTTCCAGCCGTTCTAGCCAGCATAGCTTATAGTGAAAAATGCTGAGAGCTACAGTTCAAAAACATCTTGGATCACACAAATCCCATCCCTGCTTTTTGAACACCCCATTCATACAATGAAAACCATATGGAGATGTGGCTGGTGCCAACTTCCATAATCATTTTTGCATCGGGGGCAAAATGCCTTCTGTTCACCTGGAGGACTTTAAGTTGCTCAGTTTGTTTTATGGTTGTCCTTTTAAAATGGCCTTTTATAGCTTCATGACAGCATTTCATTGTTTTTATTAGAGGTACCTTGTTCAATGAGAGCCAGCGTGGTGTACAGGTTTGAATAGTGGACTCGGTCTTTGGGAGGCTAGGAGTTAAATCTCTTTTCAGCAAAGGAAACCTACTGGGTCACCCTGGGCAACTCACCCTCTTTCATCCTCCGAGGAAGACAATGTCCTCTGAACAAATCTCTCCAAGAAAATCCAGTGAGAGATTTGCCATAAGTCAGAGTGAACCTGAAGGCACATAACAGCCATCATACTGTTCACTGTCCTTATGTGGTTTCATGAATGGTGGTTTATTAATATTAAAGTAAAATAAAGGAAATCAAAAGAGGTCGTGGGCAAGATTGCAGCTTTCATGAATGAGATTTCCATTCTGTTCAAACACTTGTGCCATACATTACCATATTGATTGCATAGTTTAAAAGGAGCATTTGTTTTAAAATAGACCAATATCACAAGCAGCCGAATGCATTTATCAGTCTGGTGCATTGCAGGGTAGCATTACAGATCTGTGCTGTGTTGTGGCCAATGAGCAGCCTTTAGTCACATCCCAGGAACGTTGCAACTGGGAAGCGTAGGAGGAAAGGGCAATGCCAAGCCCAGTTGAGCGAGGGGACTTTCTTGGGTGAGAGATTTCTGGCACCAGAGGCCATCAAATTATCCTTTATTGGGTTTCTTATGAATGCTTTATTATCAGTTTTTTTTAAATGGAAGGGATTGCAGATTTTCTTCGGGCACGATTATGCATTCAACATTTCCCCTAAAAAGATGAAAAAGCTCTAATACGGATATCCTAAGCAAGCAGCAGGAACATCCTGGAGCCCTTCCATGCTGTCTGGAGGGGGCGGAATACAAAGGAGCTAGTTTCTCTCTCTTTTATGCCATCAAGCTGGTACAATGTCCTTCTTGCTGTTGGCTTCAAGCCCAGCAGGCTCGCTGCAAAATTGATTATCAGATATTGCAATCACAGTCACCTTTATTGTGTGCTGCATTTACAATAATTAGACCTATAAACACTGATTTATAAAAATGACAAACAAGAGTTCCCAGTAAGGAGGAAAAATGGGTTCTTTTTATGGCATTGCTCTTCACACTGGCAAAATGCACTGCCAGAAAGAGACAGGGAGCAGTCATTTTATTTTATGACAAAATTAAAGAATACCTCCTTCTGGGAACTTTCATTTGGCTCCCGTCAGCTATTCAAAGAGGGAAGCCAGGCAGTTTGGAAAACAAAGTTTTAATTCAGCTTTGCAAATGAATCACTCCCCCGCCTCCAAATAACAGTCAAACAATAAGACGACGCCTGACATCCTATCAGCTGGCAATATAGAATCATAGAATTGGAAAAGACTACGAGGACCATCCAGTCCAGCCCCCTGCCATGCAGAAATACACAATCAAAGCACCCACAACAGATGCCATCCAGTCTCTGTTTAAAAACCTCCAAAGAAGGAGACTCCATCATATTCTGAGGAAGCATGTTCCACTGTCAAACAGCTCTTACTGTCAGGATTATTCCCATGCTACCTAGCAGAGAAGGCTTCTAACAAGTGGAATCTCTTTCCCTGTAGTTTGAATCAGTTGCTTCATGTCCTAGTTTCTGCAGCAAAAAAACAAACAAATCCAAAACCTTGCTCTATAATCTCCATCCTCAAGGTGATATCCCTTGAAATATTATACATGGCTATCATGCCACCTCTTAACTTTCTCTTCCCCAGGGTGAACACACCCAGCTCCCTAAGCTTCTTCTCATAGGGCATGGTTTCCAGATCTTTCACTATTCTGGTCATCCTCCTCTAGACACTTTCCAGCTTGTCAACATCTTTCTTGAATTATGGTGCCCAGAATTGGACATAATATTCCCGGTGAGGTCGGCCCAAAGCAGAATAAAGTGGCACTATCACTTCCCTCAGCATGTAGACTACAGCAGGGCCTTTGAGTATATAGATCAGGGGTAGGCAACCTTTCTGAGACCTGGGCTGGTCTCCCGTAGCCCAGGTCTTGGCTGGGCCGAGGGGGGGGGGGAATAGTGGCACGTGCGCTCATGCCCTCCGCCGCCGCGCCCCCCCCCCGCGCACGCTGCCGCTGCCGCTGCCACCGCTACCACAACCGCCGCCACAGCGCACACAGCCGCAGCCACCGCAGCGCATGTCGCGGCCGCCATTTTGGAAATAGAAATGGCGGCCGCAACGTGTTTGTGCATGCGCAAGAGTACTGCGCATGCGCAAACGTGTCACAACTGCCATTTTGATTTCCAAAATGGCGGTCGCGGCGAGCGTGGCCGCAGAGCGGCAAAAACGCACCACGGCAGCAGCGCGTGGCGGCGGCGGCGGCAACCTTCGGCCTGGGCCGGTAAGTCAAGGGACTGGGGCCTAAACCAGCCCCCGGGCCGTAGGTTGCCGGTCCCTGATATAGATCATTAAAAGCTATGGGATGCTCTTAAAGAAATGGGAGTGCCACCACATTTGATAGTCCTGAGGAAGAATCTGTACTTGGGACAAGAGGCTACTGTCAAAACAGAATATGAAGAAACAGAATGGTTCCTAACTGGCTAGTTTCTTTGCAAGCATATAATAAGGGACCTTATCAAAGGCCTTAGTGAAATCAAGGTACGCTACATCTACAGCACTCCTTTCATCTACCAAGCTTGTAACTCTATAAAAAAAAAAAGAGTTAAGATTAGTTTGGTATGACTTATTTTTGAGAAACACACATTGACATTTAGTGATCACAGCATGCCTTTTTACATGCTTACAGACTGTCTGTTTAATTATCTCCTTTATAATCTTTCATGGTATTAGGTGTCAAACTGACTGGGTGGTAATTGTTTGGATCCTCTTTTTCCCCCCTTTTGAAGGGAACCTGTGGCCGGCTTACCCCAAGTTTCAAAAGCCCTTTGTCCAGTAAAGTAGACTCAAGTCAATTGACTTTTAGACTCAAGTCAGATTATATTATAGTTATATTATATTTTTATATTTTATTGTACTATTGTATTTTAATCTTTGCTTGTTTAATTCAGTTTTAAGGGGGGTGGGTTGGGGAGAGGGTTGTGGGAATGTTTTTAACTGTTGCCTGTTTTAATATGTTGTACCCCGCATGATGCACTGACTCAATTTGACTCGCGACTTGTATGTTTTTAGTGAGTGACTTGCAGGCATCGTTTACTTTGAGCAGCAGGCAAGATTTTCCTCCAGAGTGAAAGGGGTGCATTTCTTGAGGGGAACAACAAATGCCTTAGGCAATGGGTTTGAAGTGAAAGGATCTTCCTAAAGCTTTTCAAAAACTTTAGAAGGTTCCTCTGATGTGCAGCAGGGACAAGTTGCTGAGTAGACCTAAACCCCTGCCTCAAGCCCACATTCCTCAAAAGGGAACAGCAAATACATTAGGCACTGGGCTCGAGGTAGGGGCTGAGGTCTGCTCAGCAGCTTCTCCCCCACTGCATATCAGGGGGTCCTTCTCAAGCTTTTCTTAGAAGCAGAAGGCATGATCCACTCCCAGAGCACAGGGCATGTTTCTCAGAGGTGAACCACAAATGCATTAGGGAATGGAAGGCTCCTTCTAAAGCTTTTCTTAGGAGCAGCAGGCAAGACTCACACACACACACACCAACTACAGGGCTCATGCCTAATGCATTTGCTGTTCCCCTTTGAGAAACACTCCCTGCAGCTCTTGGGGGAGAGTCTTGCCTGGCACTCAAAGTTAATGGACTTTGCTCCTAGGCATCAAGCTACATAGAGAGGGAGCGGAGGCAATGCTGACCATTTTGGCTTCTGCTCTGCTTCTCTTTCCACCACGCACACTGAAACAGTACTGCTAAAATGAAGAAAACTGAAGAAACCAGTAGTGGGTTTGGGTGTAGAAAAACTGGAATCTCTGTTCTGTTCAGAACCTCTGCTGAATTTGAGAGTCTCCGCTGCTCAAAAGCAGACCCTATGAACTCGAGATCTTCCCATTTCTTTGCTAGTTTCTCTAGTTCATCTGGTCTCTGTCAGTGATGCGTTGCCTCCTTCTTGACTTTGTCTTTGTAAGTGAGTAATGATCAGTTCAAACCTTTGGCAGGAGAGGGCATTTCTTCTTCAGGCACACTGTGGTCTAGGGCAGCCTCTTCCATGTTGCTGGCTAGGGATGAAGGCAGTAGTCATCCAACATGTTTGGTGGCCACTAGGTTGGACAAAGCTGCTGTCTCTCTCTTTTCTTAGAATTTTCTGTGACACCTGTTGGAGGTCATCCTCCTGGTCTCATTTCCCTGATAAGCCCATGCTCCTGCAGAAACAGAGATCATGTTTTGGGAAGAAGATCATAGTTCTGTGGTAGAGCAACATGTTTGTTCTGCAAGAAGGTCCCAGCTTCAAATCCAAGCATCTCCCACTAAAAGTCTCAGTTAACAGAAGATGGCTGAGATCCTTGTCTGTAATCTGGAAATTCATTGGCAGTTAAACTGTACTTGGTTAGTTGATAAAGAGCCTAAGCTGCCATAGGAGACCTTCCTCCTTTTTTTATATAGATAAGACAATTTGGAAGGTGCAGAGCTTGGAAAAATTATTTTTTTGGACTGTAATTCCTAGAATCCTATCTTGTGAGCTACCTTTGGTCTCATACTGGGAGAAAAGTGGAATATAGATTGAACAAAGAAACAAACAAACAAAATCCCCCAGCCAGCACAACCTATGGTCAGGCTGGCTGGGGAATTCTGGGAGCTGTAGTTCAAAAGGTAGGTTTTCCAAGCACTGATCTCAACCCAACGCAGTTAAGTGTTTAGGGGGTTCAAGTGTCTGTGTGAAATAAATAGTACAATGTTTGGTATTAGACAGACTGAAGAGCAGAAAACTGGAAGCTGGTACAATCAGGGAGTAAAGGAAGGTTAATTTCTGTGTTAGTCCAATCTGAAATGGCATAATGAATCTCTAGAGTATTCTCAAATGGGTGCTTCTTAGATACGGTGGATTCTCAGCACCCCATAGCTCTGCATCAGCCTAAACTTAAACCCAAATGTAAAATTAATGAAACATCAAACTAAACTATCTTCCTCCCAGTGTTACTGCACTTTACAGACTAGGAAGGTGGGTCTCTGCCCAAGGAACTCACAGTTAACATTTCACTGGAGCACAACACATTCTTTTGACAGTGTGTTCCATGTAGAAAAAAGCAGTTCTCTGAGCCTTTTCTTTTCCTAGTTCCCACGGTTTTGATCGTGCCTTGCACAATGGTGCCCAGACAATATTGTGTGGCTGGGTCTGAATTGCTTGGGTGAGGTTTTGTTGCTGGCAAAAGCACACAGGACGGGAGGCACACCGACTCTTCCACTTACAGAACTATAGGAGACTAGTTTCCAGCGTAGAGATCATTAAACCTTCCTGTAATGGTGCTGAAAAGCTGTTTTCTGCCCCATCAGCATTTGTAGTTAAATGGTCTACAGGGACCAATTGCTACCAGCGAGCCTCAGTGTAGAGCTAAAGAGAGAAGATGCTAATGCTAGCATGTAAAAGAGGCAAATGCCCTTTGAGTTCACATGCTGATGCTGTAATGTGTGCATGTTGACTTTCATGTGATTTTGGTATGGGGTGTGGGAATGAATGGTGAAGCAACGAACCTGCATCTGCCTTGTTTTCAACTGCATCAGGAAATTTAAAGGGATGCTTTAAGCTTTGAATCTGGCCATCTTAAGGCCCAAGCCTGCATGTTCATAAAAATATCAGCACAGCACTGGGTCAGATTTTTAAAGAAGTATTTAATAATAAGCAGGCAGGGTGCAGAAGAAAGGCAAGTTGAATTTAATTGTTTAAATTTATTTATCCAACACCTTTCCTCTGGAGAACTCAAGAGATATAATTGCAAAGAGAAAAACCACACGTGAACAATTTAATGCAATCCTTACGCTATAACAAAAAAAAACAAAACATTGAAATATTTAGATTAAAGTTTAACACTGGATCTTTAAAACAGTAGTCAACATGTAAACAGAAAACAGCAGTAAACTATTAAAGAACTCAGAGACTGGTATAGAAACAAAAACAAAATCAGTACAGCCTAAAAGTATTTGAAAGGATTTTTGCCACCTTGCAGAAAGCCATTAGAAAAGAGCTAATACCACATGCTGTAGGTTATACTTCAGAGGAAGGAACTGGCAAAACCACCTCAGAGTATTCCTTGCCTAATAAAACAGAAATTAAAATGAGACAATGAGGAAATCGAAATACAGTAGTTAAAGAATTAATAGTTAAATTAATAGTTAAAGAATTCCTGTAGCTAGGATCAAATATAGACAGGAATAGTGACTTAATGTTGAACATAAAGAAAACAAAAATAATGACCACAAAGGATCTACATAAATTTAGCCTCGACAATGAAAAAATATAAATAGTAAAAGAATTCTCATATCTGGGATCAAACATTGCTAGAAATGGGGACTGCAGTCAGGAAATATGAAGAAGATTGGGAATGGGAAGGGCAACTAACTATGAAAGAACTAGAAAAACTACTGAAGGGTAAAGATTTACAACTGAATCATCCAAACCATGGACAATAAAGGAAGCTGAAGAAAAACCAATTCATTTGAGCTGTGGTGCTGGAGAAGAGTGCAGGATACCATGGACAGTCAAAAAGATCTGGAACAGATCAAACCAGGGATGTCATTAGAAGCCAAGATGACAAAATTGAGACTGGGGTACTTTGGCCACATAATGAGAATGCATTGAACATGGAAAAGACAATAATACTAGGAAAGGTAGAGGGCAGAAGAAGGAAAGGAAGACCACATACAAGATGGATTGACTCAATAGAGGGATATGGGCATGGGATTGCAGTGGAAGTGGAAGACAGAAGTTCTTGGAGGTGTCTCATCTACAGGGTCACAATGAGTTGAGGTCGACTCTGGGGCAGATAACAACAACAACAACAACAACAACAACAAATAAAACACCAATGACATATATATGTCTCTCCCTGGTTTCCATCCAGTGAATGCATCTGAGGAAGTAGACTAAAGTCTACAAAAGCTCACGCTGTCAACGTCTTTCTTTCAGTGAGTCTCAAAGGTGCTACAAGATCTCTCTACATACTGATTCTACAGACTAACACGGCTATATCTTTGAATTCTACCCTCAGGTCTGAAATTCGTGAGGTCATGAGCGGGTGCTTTTGAAGGCACTCTCTCTTTCTATTAAACTTGACCAGGAGTAGATCCCTCTCCACAACTGGGGATCCTGATCGCAGGAAGTTCTTGCATTCCGGTGAACAGACCTCTCTGCTTCACGTGGGGAGAAAGGGCATGAACATTTCTCAGTTCCAATTTTGCTGTTTCTCCATATCCCACCTGTATTTTCTTGCTATCCATCCTTGTTTTGTGTCGTGTTGTGAGAGTTTGTGGCTTTGGCACATGACCATTTGTGCATTTTGCGGCACTTTCTCAAATGCTTACTGCTTCTTGTTGAATTCAAAACTGAACAAAGCTCCAGGATGCCATAGGTGATGCACTTCACATTATCTGTAGTTAAGCTCCATAGGCTGTGGCTGAGAGGACTGTGGTTGTGGCTCTATTTGGGTGTGTGTGAGAGAGAAAGATGACACTATCTCCAAGCAACAGTCAGGACACTGACTCAGAAGAGCAAGAGGAGAAAGAAGAAGTGAGATCATGAAGAGTAGTGGCACAAGCCACAAAAGCAAACTCCAACACAGAGCCTGGGCCCTTTAATGCAGAGATCATTGAACTGGGATGGCAGTTCAGAAACAGCATGTTCTGAGCCAGGTGCTGCTAGAGGATTAGTCTCCTTTATGCTATAGCAACCTGATGGTTTCATGCTCCTCCAATGTCAGTACAGGTGATGTAAGACTAGAAAACGCTGGGTGCCAAGCCACAGGATGAACAATGTAGAATGCCCTCCTGTTGGAGACGTGAGTAGCACTGATGCTGATCTCATTTTGGCATCAAGTTAAAATGTGGCTTTTCATCATCAGAAAGAAAGATAGAAAAAGAGAGGACAGTTTTGGAGGGAGAGGCTAGTAGGAAAGAGAAGAGGGCAAGAGGAAAGATCGAAGGAGAAGGGTTAAGTATGTGAGAGATGGTACAGGGAAAGTGAGAAGGTAAGAGGAAGCAGAAGAGTGGATTAAAAAAGGGATGCTGGAGGGTACAGTGGAAGGGTTATTAAGGGCTCATTCCCACTTACATTTAAACTAGTTTGCAATTCGCCTTTGCTCTGTGTCAGTGAATCGATTCTAAAAGGTCCATCATTCCCACTATGAAAGCTGATCTTTTCATTATTCCCTTGTAATTGCTTCTTTTTTGGCATGGTTGTCATTCTCACTAGTTTGCGCCACTTCAAAATGCATGTCAATCATCTGCACATCATTGATGATGCAAGCGGCAACATGGCAAAGACAGGGCTGTTCCAGGAACCAAGTGGGGCGACGTTAGCAACTCAGCCTTCCTCTGCCCCTCAGCAACCAGGCTGCTCAAGCACACCATTTGCCCTTTAAGCAGTCTGGCTTGCGAACTATCTATATCTATATCTATATCTATCTATATCTATATCTATATCTATATCTATATCTATATCGTATTTTCTGGCGTATAAGACGACCCACGTATAAGACGAGCCCCCCATTTCCCCAGTCAAAATATAGAGTTTTAGCACCTCTATCCTCATTATCCTTATATCTGGCGTATAAGACGACCCCCCCCCCCACTTTAGCCACAGATTTTGCAGGTAAAAAAGTAGTCTTATACGCAGGAAAATAAGGTATCTATCTTTAAAAAATTGACAGGATATGCAATCCACTGGTTTTGCAATTACTTACCTCACTGATCTGCAGTCCACCTGTAATTGCAAGTAGTTGCAAATACAACAGATCATATAGTCTGTCAATTTTTTATTTAAAAAGATATATCATGCACCCGTAGGTCATACCACAAGCACAAAGGCACCCCGGGGGGGGGGGAATAGCTGATTTCCTAAAAACTAAGGAGAGATGGTAAACACTCCTCTGCCATTAGTCCCCCCCCTCCAGAATCATCCGGTTCAGATCCGTCATTCTCACTTGTTGAACATGCTTCGGAATCGATTCTTTTTAAAAGAACCACCAAAAAACTAGTTTCAGGAAACAGTGGGTTTTTTGCATTTGCCTCGCTTCATCGCGATTGAAACCAAGCTCAATAGGATCGGAACCGGTTTCAAGTGGGGACGATGGTCATATAACCCGATCTGCAATTTGCTTTAAATCATAGTGGGAATGAAACCTAAAAAAGGTTTAAAGAGAGATTTAAGGAAAGAATAAAAAGGAAAGAAAGGATAGAGGAGAATTGCAAAAGAAATGTAGAAAAGAAAGAGGATGGAAATGAAATCAAAGAAAATTAGAGAAAATAGGAGGCTAAAGAAGAGAATAAAGTAGAAAGATAAATTCAGAAGGTAGGAATAACAGAAGGAGAGAAAAAAAAGAAAATAATTATTAGAAGATATAAGGGAGAATAAAATGACTGGAGAGCAAAAGTTATTAGTAATTATAAGTAGATAAAATTAAGGAAATGAAATTAAAGGTGCAAGAGAGGATGCAAGGTTACTATATAAAAGTGTTAAATGGATAGGGGAAAAGAAGAAAGAAGAGAAAGAAGAAAAAGATAAGAAGAGAAAAACCCACATCAAAAGAAGAAGAAATAAATGTAAAAGAGAGAAATGAAATGGAATTAGCTATGTATCAGAATGTACAATGATATGTTATGTAAAAATGGATGAATAAAAAAAATTGTTGAATAAAAATATTAAAAAACCCAAAAACAAACGTGGCTCTTCCTCAAGGCTTTTGGGGCCCAACCTTCATCAAATGGTGGCTTTACCTTTTAGCTAACGCTGATTGTGTTCACTGTTTTAACTTATTTTAATTTTTAAAATTCTCTATTATTATCTGTGCCTAACCCTGAGATCTCTAGATATAGGGCAGGTTATAAATACTCATCTAACAAACTACCTAACAAATGAAAGCCGTTTTACGGCATTCCAGTTTCCAGAAAAAGGGCAAAGCCTGGCAAGAACAGTTTGGCACAAGAAGGATAAAAGGTCTTCATTGAGTTTCAGATCATGTTAGAATATCTTCTCTGCATGTGGATCCTCTCTGGAATTAAATTATACAAACTGGGTTGGATTCAGAGGTAGATGCGTACAATGGGGCTAGCTGCTCTTCCCTGCCTCCATTTCATAGGAGGCTGGGGCCCCCTGCTGTCTGTCAAGAGCTGCAATGTTTTACATCTTACCTGCCATGCTTTTAATGGGGCAGATGGTAATGCTGTGATGGGTTATGCAGTGAAGCAATTACTGTAAGGGAATGGTTATTGCCTGGCTGGCATGACAAGACAGTAGTAGAGGGCAGCTTAGATAGGAAAACCCAAGGTCATTCTGCTGAGAAGTAACTGATGAAAGAATACAAAGGAGAAGGTTGGAAAATAAAGGAACATAAGGAATCTGAACGCAGGACAAGAGGCTACTGTCAGAACAGAAGACGAAGAAACAGAATGGTCCCCAATTGACAAGGCTGCATCCTTTCACCCTATCTGTTCAACGTATATGCAGAACATACTGTAAGGAAAGCAGGATTGGACACAGAAGAAGGAGGAGTGGAAATAGGAGGAAGAAATATCAACAATCTGAGATATGCAGATGACACCATAGTACTAGCAGAGAACCTCACAGACCTGGAACACTTACTAAGGAAGATTAAAGAAAAAAGTGCAAAGGCAGACTTAATGCTGAACATAAAGAAAAAATAATAATAATGACCACGGAGGACCTTTGCAAGTTCAACCTGGACAATGAGGAACTAGAAATAGTAAAAGAATTCCCATACCTGGGATCAAACATTGATAGAAATGGGGACTGCAGTCAGGAAATCAGAGGATTAAGAATGGGGAGGATGGCTATGAAAGAACGAGAAAAGACTCAAAAATGCAAAGATATACAACTCAGCACAAAAGTTAGAATCATACAAGCCAACGTATTCCTTATTATCATGGATGGATGTGAGAGCTGGACAGTTAAGAAAGAAGAGAGGAAGGAAACCAATTCATTTAAGATAATGTGGTGCTGGAGAAGAGTGCTGAGGATCCCATGGACAGCCAAAAGGACAAACAAATGGTCCTAGAGCAGATCAAGCTGGAAACCTCTCTGGAAGCCAAGATGACCAAACTTCAAAAAGGATGTTGACAAGTTGGAGCGTGTCCAGAGGAGGGCAACCAAAATGGTGAAGGGTCTGGAAACCATGCCTTATGGGGGGAAAACTTAGGGAGCTGGGGATGTTTAGCCTGGAGAAGAGAAGGTTGAGAGGTGATATCATAGCCCTGGTTAAATATTTGAAGGGCTTGAGGATGGCGCAAGCTTGTTTTCTGATCCTCCAGAGACTACAACATGGAACAATGGATACAAGCTACAGGAAAAGAGATTCCACCTCAACATTAGGTGGAATTTCCTGACAGTAAGGGCTGTTTGACAGTCGAACACACTCCCTCCATCATGGAAAGAGAAACAGCAGAATTGGAATTTTTCCACAAACTACAGTCCCTCAGCAATGGATTGAACAAAGACAATGAGTTCCTGACTCACTACACACACTTCAACACCATCTGACCCCATCCTCATAGGGGTGCCTTACATTCATCTATTCCTCTCACCACAGGCTAGTCCCATTACAAAACTGGATCTGCCAGTTCAGCCCCATGCACAAAGACCACTTTCCTATGCCTTTGTGCACTAACAACCATTGTTAAGACTGGACCTGCCACTTCATTTCCATACACAAAGGATTTGTAATTTGAATTGACATGCTCACATATATATGTCTGTGCCTGGCCTCCACTCCACCAAATGCATCTGAGAAAGTAGACTGAAGTCTATGAAAGCTCACGCTGCCAATTTCTTTCTTTCAGTGAGTCTCAAAGGTGCTACAAGAGCTCTCTACGTACCGATTCTACAGACTAACACGGCTTTATCTTTGAATTCCTCCATTATGGAATTACTGGAACGAGAAGTGGAAGCAGCAGCGACCAACAAACTGGGTGCATTTCTTTACCATTTCTCCTTCCCCAGCTGGGAGAATCCAGCCTATGAGGGTTACAGGGTTGTCTCACGAAAGTGAGATATCTGGATGCGGGCCATCCCAAAAATATTGGATTTCCATGGTCTCAGTCCAATGTGGAACTTGGGCAGCCAGCCACCTGAATTCTTCAGCGATGGATGCATCAGCGAACGGGCGCAGGCTTTTTCCTGTTGGAAAGGTCCTCAAAATGGGTATACCGGTTGATCATAAACGCTTGCAGGCTGTTCAGTGCTGGGGGGCCCTTGTAAAAATGAACTAACCAGTGTGATGCCTTCCCCTCCAGATGGGTGGTGATCAATTTTATCTTAGATTTCTCACTTGGTGAGGTTGGTGCTCACATGCCCATAAATCCAGCCATCTGGGTAAAGGAAAAGGGTAGTTTTCAGCATTTTCATCAAATGTCACCCCCAGCTGATGGATGCCCTGCCACCGTAGCCCCATCTGTTGCAGAAGGGTGCCATGAAAGGGATGTTTGGGGTCCAGTTTGTGTGTGTGTGTGTGTGTGTGTGTGTGTGTTTGTGTGTGACTAGCTTGCAAGAGTAACTATCCCAGTGGTTGGGCAGCCTTAGTGGGTTGTTGGTCCTGATCCATTGGTACATTCTGTGCGTCTGTGCATTCTCTAACCAGGCAATTATTTTCCCCAGAACAAACATTACAACTCCCATCCGCTAAATTACCAAGCTCCTATAATATGTCATGCCCAGTTTAACATGTCTGATTTTCAATCCAAAACTTTTACAGATGATATGCATTATGAATATGAAAAGGAAAATAATATCAGTGATTAAAACAACTGCAAACCATTGTTCGTAACAGGATTTGTCAGAATCCCGACAGGACCTTGGGATTATTGTTGATTACAAGTTGGACATGACCCAGCAGTGTGATGCTGCAGCAAAGAAGGTGAATGCTACTTAAGCCTGCACTAATAAAAGCATAGTTTTGAAACTGAGGGAAGTAATAGTCCCACTGTATTCTGTGCTGGTAAGGCCTCATCTGGAGTACTGCATTCAGTTCATTTTAATAAGGATATAGACAGTTTGATTCAGGTTCAGAGAAGGGAGACAAGGATGGTAAGAGGCATGGAGAACAAAACATGAGAAAAGGTTGAAGGATGGGGGGTTCGTACTGAGCAGGGAGTTGGATTTGATGTCCCATGAGGCCGCTATAATTTTATAATTCTGTGATGCAATGAGAATTTGAACATTTTCTGGTTACTTTTTAATGTTATTTTTAGGAGGCATTTTAGAGGCATTTTGATGGGAATTCTTTCAAATTCTGTATCAGTTTTTTTAAAAAACATGAAAGTAATTGGTAACGCAATTGAATCCCATTGTGGGAGAAAGGCAGACTATAAATCCTTGAAATAAAATAAATAAAGAAATGCATAATGGGTAAGAATATTTAATAACTTTAAAACACTATAATAGGAATTTATTACTTTTGGAAAGTAACTTTCCAACTTCTGATCAAAGAATATTAGACAAGTATTATTCAGCTGTCTAGTCTAAATATAATATATCTAATGAATCAATATTCGTTTTAAAAACCTAAACAAATAGCAGAAAAATACAAGAGACTTGAAGTTTCCTATCCATTTATTATTAGTATTTATTAATAGATGATGTCTATAAAATATCTTCTGGTATGTCCTCATGAGATGATTAATGTACAGTGTGACATTTCTTTTTTCATTATTTTAGCTCATTATTAATGTATAATGTACACATTTATGCCTTTCTCTAGATGCATTTGTATCAATTTACATTTTTGGTTTAGGTATGTTCATTTTGCTTCATTGTAGAGTAAGTGGGATGGGGAGAAGAGACAAGGAGGGAAGAAAAAAAATTGATCAGAACTGTCCAAGGTCCTGAAACTCCAAACTGACCTGCTGTTAACCAAAGCAACCATTTTTCATACCTCTTGAAGCCCCCTTTCCACAAAAGAGGTAGGAGAAAAAATGGTATGGGCTGGTGGTGTCCAGTAACCCTCTCCTATTCACTTGATTATTTTTTTAAAAGTTTGATTTGTGATTACTTTCCTTATTTTAATTTGTATGCTTTGTGATGGAGTGCATGTTCTGCAAACAAAAGATTATATATTCAGTCCCTGAAATGATCTCCAGAAAGAGCTGGGAAAGACCCATGCCTGAAATCCTGGAAAGCCAATCCCAGTTACCATTGAGGACGTGGAATCAGATGAATCAGTGGTCCATCTCAACATAATGTAGCCCTCTCTTCATAGAATCATGGGACGTTATCACACGGGGATCCGCTGCCGAAAACTGAAAATAAACCGGACAAGTGGAAGACTTTAATTTACGGGATTTGTCCCGTTCCGCCTCGTCTGATAACTAAATTCAAATTTAAAAGGGGGTTAATTCGAACAAAAACCTGATCTTTTCAAATCCCCAAAAATCCCGAAAATGAAAAGATCAGGTTTTTGTTCGAATTAACCCCCTTTTAAATTCGAATTTAGTTATCAGACGAGGCGGAACGGGACAAATCCCGTAAATTAAAGACTTCCACTCGTGCCCGTTTATTTCCACTTTCTCCGTGCGACTCCCCGTGTGATAACATCCATAGAGTTGGCAGAGACCACAAGGGCCATCCAGTCTAACCCCCCTGCCATGCAGGAAATCACAATCAAAGCATCCCTGACAGATGGTGTGTGGTGTAGTGGTTAGAGTGCTGGATGTGGACTTAGCAGATGGTTTGTGGTGTAGTAGGGCCAGGGATCAGGTCCCCATTTGAGCTATGAAAGTCACTGAGCGATCTTGGGCCAGTCACTCACTGTCTTACACAGACCTGCCTCCAAGGCTTGTTGGGAGGATGAAATGGTAGTGGTGATGTTGAAAAACCCTTCAACTCATGGAAGAAAAAGTGGGATGTATTAGTAAAGAGTGTATGTTACTTGAGGCAGAAAATCCCCAGTGCCCTTCCTTCAAATGCTCCGATCTTGACTTAGGAGTAAGCCCTATTGAATATTATTATTTAATATTTAAAAAGGCTTTAAAAAGGCTCTTAAGACTCTTCCAACGGGCCTTCCCAACTTAATTCCTTTCCCCACACAAGGTGATCTACGTCGCTCTATCCACCAATTATCTCCCCCCCTTTTTTTAAAAAATCCTTTTGTATTTTTGCTCTTAAATTATGATTCTTTATTGTAATTTTAGTTTTGGGTTGGGGGGGTTGGGGAAGGGACTAATTTTGAATTTTATTGTATTCCATGTACTTTTATTGTTGTAACCCACCCGGATTCCTTGTGATTGGGCAGGCTATAAATAAATAATTTAATAATAATAATAATAATAATAATAATAATAATAATAATAATATAGTGGGAATGACTTCTGAGTAAATATGGACAGAATTGTCTGGGAAAGCTGCAATCCTAGACATACATAAGATGTAACAAACCCCAGTGAATAAAGTGGGATTTATTTCAAGTAAACATTGCACAGGTTGGGACTGGAAATCACTGGCAATTAGCCACCTTCTTTTTAAAGCCATGGCATCCCAGAAACAGAAACAGACTGCATCATGCAACAAAAATAAATCCCCAGATCACTCTTCCAAATGATAAGGCTGGCCTTAGCTGCTTATGATGTCCTGCCATCAGTGTGTATTATGCTTTATAGCAGATCGTAAATGAAGAAGCAAGCCCCTTCCCCAAGGTAAAAGACTGTAAAATCTGTACTGAAATGTTCCGTCTTAATATGACCAATTTGCAAGCTATCTTTGGAAGCCAAGTGTAATAAAAACAAATAAATAAATAAATGGTGATCCAGATGACAAAGAGCTGATTTAAGCTGGTGTAACTGAATTCAGAGATAATAGATGTGCTTGTTAACATTGGCAAAGATGATCAAACACAAGAAACGCTCCATAGAAATCCTGTTAAGGTTGGCCGTGGTCAAAAAACTTTTGTGGGTCTCATCATTAAAAACTGAGAATCAGGTCAAACTGGAGCAGGAAACAGAGCAGCTTGTCAAAGCTGCCTCCTTGAAACAAAAGTGGAGAGACTTCCTCGAATCCGGCAATTAAGATCAATACTCTTTCAAAAAGAGGGTTTGAAACGATGGGGAAATACAGTGTGAGTACCACAAAGAGTGTGCTTTTTCATGGGAGAGATGAAAGGGAAAGGTGCTAAATGTAAGAAAGAAGCTATGGCTTTAATTCCTTATTCACCTACCTGGGAGTAAGTTCCACTGAACTCGGTAGGTATTACCGCTGAGTAGACATGCCTAGGACTGCACCATAAATTGGCTTAAAGGATGTGCTCCTGGGATATATAGTACCGTATGCGAGGAAAAGGAGGACAGCGTCTGAAAAGTTGGCAGAAACCGTGCAGATTAAAAGTTGTGAAATAGTTATAGCACAAAAGCATTTGTCATGAAAAAAAAGAGAGAGAACAAAATCTTGACAACTAAGTTCATAGCTATGTTAACTGAAATAAAGGCTGTGGTTTTGACAAAAATGAAATCTTCTGGCAGGCCTTTCCTGATTCGTCTTTCTGATTAGTCTTCCCAGTCATAGAACTGGTCCTTATGTTTCTTTTCCCCAATCTCAGCCGCTGTTGTATTCGCTGCCGCTGTGATTATCGTAATTTGGAATTGCAATTTGGAATTCGTGGGCATTTGCCTTATTTTAATCCTGTTTTAAATTTGATGTTGTTTAATTCATTCATAAGGGGTGGGAGGGTTGGGGTTTGGGGTTGTATTTACTGTATTGTATTTTTATGTTGGAAGCTGCCCCGATTGCAACGCAGAGGGGTGGGGTATACATCATCATCATCATCATCATCATCATCATCATCATCATCATTATTACTTTGAACAGAAGAAGGTTTTCAAGGCACTTGGGATGGGAAAAGAGATGCCACCAGGAACCCTCTCCAATGATGCATTCATATTTATACGTAGGCTTCAACCTGGCATGGCTCACCCAAGATTATGCCAGCAGTATCTGCAGAGTTGGCCCTTGGCCTGGCTTGTCCCGTCCTACTCTCCTATGTCCCAAGAGACCCTGTACTGTCAAGTCGAAGGCTTTCATGGCCGGCATCCATAGTATTTTGGGCTCTGTGACCATGTTCTAGAAGAGTTTCTTTCTGACATTTTGCCAGCATCTGTGGCTGGCATCTTCAGAGAATGATGCCAGCCACAGATGGTAGCAAAACGTCAGAAAGAAACTCTTCTAAAACATGGCCACACAACCCGAAAAACCCACAAAATACTATAGACCCTGTGCTACTGGCCGTTTCTGTTGGTACCCCTCCGCAGTACATTCAGTGCTTCAGCTACTAGCCAATCTCACCCTGCGTGAGCATATACCCAGAGTTTGGATAAAGTACTTTGGATCACATCTCCCAGAATTCCTAGGCATATTGGTCACTGAGCCCAAAGTGGTTGCTGTTCCCTCCCCCTCTTGCTTGCTTTCCAGCTGCCCATACAATGGACATTGCTATTGTTCCACTTTTAAACTACGGTAATCTCTTCCAGAGGGATTTTGAAAATAGGATGAGTGCTGCAGGCTGTCCACTCCCAGTCATAAGATCTCCATGATGTACATGCATTTAATAGATACCACCTCCCCCTCTCCCATATAGGAACAGAGCATTGGGCAAAGTTTGAGCTGCTACGTCTCTGAATGTCAGCGGAGCAATGACAGGGGGGAAAAACATTAAAATATAAAGTAAAATACCACTCTGCTCAGTGTGCGTTCTTACACTGAAATGCAGCAGTCAAATATTGTTCTCCTTTCTTTTTGCCTTCCTTTTATTTCCCATCTGTTAGAAAGCGGGGGCTGGCACTGAAGATGTTAATGTGAGACTTCAGTTTAATGAAGTTGGTGCAAGATGCTGGCTCTCATCAGCTCCTTGTATGATTTTTTTTTAATGAAGTGAACCTTTAAGGTGAGGAATTGTTTTCTGTCAAATGGATGCTGTTCAGAGTTGAGATTGTGATTTATTTATTTATTTATTGGAAGGCAAGGCTGGTGTAGGGTGATTTATTTGGCTGTATTAGCAATGTATTTACTCTGAAAGAGAATGGAGCTGTAATTATTGAAAGTGATTCCGGATGCGGATGGGCCATCACTGGCACTGTCTCTTACTTTTTAATGCCACTGAAAGCACACTTTGCATTAATACCTGCCAGAGCGCAGGGTGCTTTTTTAAAAAAAGAAACACAAATTAATATAGGCTCATGACAGTAAAGCAAAGAGACCTTTTTGTAGGGAAGAAAGATGCCATGCAAATAGAACAGAAACAGGCTGTCTCTCTTTTCTTTGAGTTACATAAATACCATGATTGTGTGACAATCCTTCATATAACACAATGTATGATGGGGAAAGGGAGTAGGAGTAGAGGCAGGCAGTTTGGAGGTTTATTTATTTTTGTTCATAGATTCTAGAAACGTAGGAAGATGCTTTATTCCAGGGTCAGACAATTAATTTATCTAGCCCAGTTTTGTCTACCTGGATGGGTAGCAGTTCTCCAGAGTCGCAGGATAATTGCAACCCAAGAGCCTAGTCCTTACATGTATTGATGTGAATGTGAGTCCCATTACTTGAATATTTGTTGCTAGCAAAGTATTGTAGAATTGTAGCATGAGCAGAACTTGGAGGGATTCTTTTTAAAGTAATGAATTGCAGTTAAGTTCCAAGGCTCCCCAAAGGAGGTGATTTCCATTATGCTTGTGTGTGTATGTGTATGTGCCTTCAAATCACCTGCTGGTTTATGGTGACCCCGTGAATTTCATTGGGTTTTCGTTTGTTGTTACAGTTGTGTGTGTCCAAGTCATTTCTGACTTATAGTGACTCTAAGGCATAGGGTTTTCTTGGACCACCTTCTTGAGGACTTCTGGTGGCTGTATACTGTGGGAGAGCATAGGGTTTTCTTGGTTTCTTGGTTTCAATGAATTCTTCAGAGGAGGTTTGCCATTGCCATCCTCTGAGTCTGAGAGACTGTGACTTGCCTAAGGTCATCTAGTGTTTTTTTGTGGGTTTTTCGGGCTGTGTGGCCATGTTCTAGAAGAGTTTCTTTCTGATGTTTCGCCAGCATCTGTGGCTGGCATCTTCAGACGCTGGCAAAACGTCAGAAAGAAACTCTTATAGAACATGGCCACACAGCCCAAAAAACCCACAAAAAACTATGGATGCCGGCCATGAAAGCTTACGATTTCACGTCATCTAGTGGGTTTTTATGCTTGAAAGGAGATTTCAACCCTGATTTCCAGAGCCATAGTCCAATGCACAGACCACTACACCATGCTAGTTTTTTTGTTAACTGCCCTAGAGTCGATGTTGATCCATGGCAACTCTGTGGATGAGATATCTCCAAAACTCCCAGTCCTCCACTGCTCTGCTTAGTTCCTGTAAACTCATACCCATTACTTCCTTAATAGAGTCCATCCATCTAGCATGCGGTCTTCCTCTCTTTTTACTACCCTCTACATTTCCTAGCATTATTGTTTTTTCCCAGTGAGTCATGCCATCTGATGATGTGTCTGAAGTATGGCAACCTAAGTTTTGTCATTTTGTCTACCGGGGAGATTTCTGTCTTCTGTTTTCTAGGACCTATTTGTTTGCCGTTTTGGCTGTCCACAATATCCTCAGCACGCTTTCCCAGCACCACATATCAAATGAATTGATTTTCTTTCTATCTTCTTTCTTAACTATCCAGCTCTCACATCCATACATGGCAATAGGAATACAACAGCTTGTATGATTCTAACTTTTCTCAGTTGTATATCTTTGCATTTTAGGATCTTCTCTTTTTCTTTCATGCCTGCCCTTCCCATTCTTAATCTTCTTCTGATTTCCTGGCTGCAGTCCCCATTCATATCAATGTCTGATCCAAGGTATGATAATTTTTTTATTATTATCTCTATTTCCTCATTGTTTAGGTTGAATTTGTGTAGATTCTCCATGGTCATTATTTTTGTTTCTTTGTGTTCAACAGTAAGCCTGCCTTTGCACTTTCTTCCTTGATCTTCATTAGTAGTTGTTCCAGGTTTGTGAGGTTCTCTGCTAGTATTATGGTGTTGACTGATTGTTGGTAGATTGTTGACTTTCCTTCCTTCTATTTTCATTCCTCCTTCTTCCATGCTCAAGCCTGCTTTCCTTACAGTATGTTCTTTCTGCATATAAGTTGAATAGATAGGGTGATAGGATGCAGCCTTGTCTGACCCCTTTGCCAATTGGGAACCATTCTGTTTCTCCATCTTCTGTTCTGAGAGTAGCCTCTTGTCCAGAGTACAGATTCCTCATCAGGACTATTAGGTGGGTTGGCACTCCCATGTCTTTAAGGGCATTCCATAGCCTTTCATGATCTATGCAGTCAAAGGCTTTGCTATAGTCTATAAAGCACATGCTGATTTGCTTTTGGAATTCTGTGGTGTTCTCCAGTAGCCAGAGTATGTTTGCAATGTGGTTCCTAGTGCCTCTTAGGCAAGGAATAGTCGGAAGTGTTTTGCCAGTTCCTTCTTCTGAAATATACCCTAGAGCACCTGGTACTTATTGATGATCTCCCATCCAAATGTTAATCATGACTGACCCTACTTAGTTTTCAAGATCAGATGGGATCTGAAATATCATTATGCTTGCCATTTTTTTTTAAAGTAATTGTTTACTTTCTCAGAAATGAGTAGAGCACCAATATGATTATAGTGGTTAGACTGCTAGGAACTGGAAAGGTAGATTCCAGTCCTAACTGATTCCTGATTCTCTTAGGGTTGTTGTGAGGATAAGATTGGGAGGAGGAGAGCTCATTTGTTTTGTGCTCACTGGAAAAAAGTGGAATATAAATATAATAAATACATTAGAAATTGGAATAGTTATTTTTGTTAACTTTTTACTACTCAATGAAATGCAGCAAGTCATATTCTCCGTTCATTGTCACTGTAACACACACAAAGCAATTTACTATTCCTCTTCTACCACTCAGTGTGACTAAACCTCTGTAACTGTAAAGGTAGTTAAAGTTACGGTTATACTGGGAAAGAAGTGAAGCTATCCCTTGTTAAGTGCAAGGTAGGGGTGAAACAGACCACCCCGAAGGAGTGGTGTCATGCTGCCTCTGAGAGCACTGGGTTGGGGCTGCAGCAACCATATGCCATGCCTTCAACCCAGCATTTTCCTGGCACAAAAAGAAGTGGTAGAAAGCTTTTCATTGGGAAAAAAGGCACCTTTTCCACCATGGCATTTCTGCAGTGCAGCACAAATAAATGCCATGCCATCGGAACGCTGTGGTGATCATCAGGGTGGCATGATGCCGCTTGGGGCATGCAGCATGCATACACCACACCCCCAATCCGCTGGAAAGCTGGCATATTTTGCTGGTCTGTTTTGGCTGTATGTTTGTTAGCATGCCTGCCACCCCTTGTGCTGTATATGGCAGTTCATATTTTCTTATTTGGAGTCAGACATGTTCTTAAGTGATCACTTTTGGAAGACCAGGAAGCTTTCCCATGGAAAGGGCACTCTGACTGAAGGCATGTGATGGAGGACCCTAGTAATACCAAGATGAAGGTTAAATGGGTTTGCTGATCGCTCCATCCACTCCCCAGCTTTCCACATATCCTTTTGCACTGGAGACAAAGGCAAAGGTGATCTCCCACCTACCCCCTGTTGTGTTCCTAGCTTTGTTAATCCAAAGTTAAGAACATCTACCAAAATTGCCCTTTTTGTCAAATCCGTAAGAAAGCACTGAAATCCCTTGTACTTCTTGTGGGGATGTTAAGTATCTCTTGTGGCTAGGATATCAGATATAAATATCAGCCCCAGTTGTGTGCACAGAGAGCATCTTCCACACACTGTATCCCCCTCAGATACCATCTGAGTCACACCCCATTTTCTATGAATTCCTCTTCAAGCCTCATAAATATCGCCCCCTCAAAGCTCTTCAGTCTCCACTATCCAATTTCCATACTCAGTTATCTTTGTATGGTGTTTCTTCTTGAATTGTTATTTTGTGTTTGTTTGCACTCTTACACATTTCTAAATAAAACTTTCTTGATTCATCAAATATGGAGTCCTCCAGCAGTTAGTACTGGTATGCATAGGTAAAAATGGTTCCTTAGGACATCCAGCCTCTCACAGGCCTCCTTGAACTAAGCAATTCACCCAACATTTCCTAGGACACTGACACACTTGGTGTCCTTCACACTCCACCCCTTTGGGGGTAACATTGTACCTTCTTTTCCAAAAAAGAGATTAATGATAAGTAGCAACTTATTTCAAAGTTCTGGGCATGAAGATGCAATATTGTGCACTTATTAGAAAGATGAACATCCTTTGTATGAACTAGGGGCTTTTGCAGATGGCGCAAAGTGCCATCTTGGAGGCAAGGAAGGGGAGGGGTAGCCTCACGCCGGGCACCCCAACCCCTTCCCAAGGACATCATTGGAGCACCCGCCATTCCACACAGCGGGTGCTCCAATGATGTCCTTCCGGCTCAGCGTCCAGACATGCTGAGCCGGAAGAGATACTGAAGAAGCGTGCAACGCCTCTTCCAGCACCTTTCTGCGCCTTGCAGAAGGAGAGCTATTTTAGCGCTCCTTCCAGGGCCGAAAAAGGAGTGGATTGGGGCCAAGGCATGGGGCAGCCTCGGTCCCAATCTGTGGCTTCTCGGGGCGGCCCATGCCGCCTGTCTGCAGAGGCCCTAGATTTCAGAGATTCAGCAAGATACTTGACTGATGTAGATCAGCACTATAGGTCAGCCTGGGGTTGGAGTTGGGGAGGGGCAACTGCACGCCGGCTGCCCCGACTCCACCCTGACACCACCCGGATGCCATGCATCCATCCGCATGGTGCGTGGCATCAGGATGCCCTCCTGGTGCAGCATGCATACATGCTGCACCAAAAGGGTGCAAAAGAGCCACAGCAGTGGCTCAAAGGGTGGCCTTTTGCCACCCCAAAAAGGAGCGGCATTTTGCTGCTCTTTTTGGGGTGGCAAAAAGGAGGATTAGGGCCGCGGTGTGTGGTTGCTGTAGCGCCACCCCGCCACTCCCAGGGGAGGCCGAGAGCCACCCCAAATGGCCATCTGCATCGGCCCTAAGGCTGCAGCTCTGTGACCACTAATATAAGAGGCAACTCTTTTGAAACCAACACTTGCTTCTGAGTAAACTTGCAGAGGATTAGGTGATTGTTTCTGCAGAAATATATCTAAGATTGGGTTGCAAATTTATTTAGGATCTAGGGCATTGTGTCATTAAATTGAGCTTACCAGAGACAGTCACTTACCTTGGATCTGCAAAGTTTTACTTTAAACATGGAAATAATACACAGTAGTTATGTCCAGTCAATCTAGAAACAATTAGGCTCAGTAGATCTAGAAAAAAAAAACTAAATGTTTTTTTAAACATCATGTTTACTGCATGGCAAAATATATTTCCTTATGCACTCCTGGATCAGCTATGTTGTTATTAACTATCCTCAAGTTGACTTTGACCTCTGACAACTCTGTGAATGAGGCATCTCCAAGACACGCAACAACCCTACTACAGGAAGGAACTATAGCAATGCTCTTTTAAGGGGGAAATCCACAGGGACTCCACTCTGCATACAAACCTATTGAAATAATGATGTCGGCTCATCCAAATGTTTAATAATTAAACTTTCTGAGTGCTTAACTATTAAGACCTAAATTTAGCTGTTAGTCCCAGCTAGAGTAGACCCATTGCATCAAATGGGACTTTGTAAATCAATAGTTAGGTTTATTCTACTAATTCAAAAAGTCTATTCTAGTTGGGATTAACTATTGGATTTAGTTTTAAACATCTTCATTTAAATCCCTGTATATTCAATCCCATTGGCCAAAACCTCTTTTTTTCCCCTGAGAGGTTCCTGACTTTAAAGCCTTGAATCTGGATAATCTGTCAATTTCAGTTTATTCTAGATATTATTATTTTTTAATCTAAAATTCTTTCCAACTGAAATATGCAGAAACGTGCAAATTTGGAAAACTATATTCAAATCCAAACTGGAACAAACATCATCTGCTTGCAAGTAGTTTGAGTGTGTACTCCCAAGCATTCAAGCCAAGCAAAGCACACATCAGAGTATAGCAGCACCCCAAGATCCAATAAATGAAATCTGGTGCAAATGATAGAAACATACCATTGTTACTCCTAAGATACTAGAGTGGGTCCATTGACTCAGTGGGATTTACCTGTGCCGTAACCTTCAACTGCTTAATTTGTCAAGGACAGTCCCGATAAATCCTCTGCCATCCCATTTTTTCAGCTTCTTTTAAAATGTCCCAGTTTCTCTTTCCTTCTCCCTCTTTCCCTCTTTGTCCTAAGCCTACATCAAATGTTCAAACTAATGCTAGGGAATTATAGGAACTGTAGTTTATTGTGGCACCAGAGCTCGCTGACAGAGAAGGCTCAATGTCTCAGAAAAAATACAATCCCCATGATTCCCTAGCACTGAGCCAGGACAATTAAAGTGGACTCAATTCCCACTATTTCTGGCAGTCTGCTAAGGTTCTCAGTCTCTCCTCATATGGCATGGTTTCCAGGCCTTTCACCATTTTGGTTGACCTCCTCTGGACCCTTTCCAGCTTCTCAACATCCTTTTTGAATTGTGGTGCCTAGAACTGGACACAGTATTCCAGGTGGGACCTGACCAAAGCAGAATAGAGTGGCATTATTACTTCCCTTGATCTAGACATATAGTTCTGTTGATGCAGGCTAAAATTGCATTGGCCTTTTTAGCTGTGGCATCACACTGTTGACTCATGTTCAACTTGTGGTCCACTAGGACTCCTAGATCCCTTTCACACGTAGTCTCATTCAGCCAGATGTCCCCCATCATATATCTATGGATTTCATTTTTTTGTCCTAAGTGCAGTACCTTACATTTCTCTGTGTTGAAATTCATTTTGTTAGCTTTGGCCCAGCTTTCTAATCTATTAAGGTCATTTTGAATTTTCATCCTGTCTTCTGGGGTATTAGCTATTCCTCCTAATTTAGTGTCATCTGCAACTTTGTGATAAAGATGTTGAATAGCACTAGGCCCAAGACAGAACCCTGTGGCACCCCACTGGTCACTTCTCTCCAGAATGAAGAAGAGGAGCCATTGCTGAACACCCTTTGGGTTCAGTCAGTCAACCAGTTACTAATCCACCTAACAGTTGTATTGTCTAGCCCAAATTTTACTATCTTGTTTGCAAGAATATCATGGGGGACCTTGTCAAAAGCCTTACTGAAATCAAGATATGCTATGTCTACCGCTTTCCCTTCATCTAGCAAGCTGGTCATTTTATCAAAGAAAGATAATGTCAAAAAAAGATGATGTTATCATCATTCACCCAGCTCCTATAAATTCAAGTTGTTTCTGACGTATGGTGACCCTAAGGCGACCCTATCACCTGTTTCTTCAAAGAGGGTTTGTCATTGCTGTCCTCTGAGGCTGAGAGAGTGTGATTTGCTCAAGGTCACCCAGTGGGTTTTCATGACTCAGCAGGGATTTGAACCCTGGTCTCAGAGTAATAGTCCATCCAGCTCCACCATCCATTTTTTTTTTTGAGATAGAGAAAGGTTGCTGAAAAATATTTATTTTGATGGAAATTATGTTTAGAAAAAAATGAGCATTCTGCTTATGAAATGCATATCTTGAAAGAAAATAAATTTTGAAATGCATCTTTTGATCCACAACAGAAAATTTTGTTTTGAGAGAGCATATACTTAGAAATATGTACTTTGCAAGAAAATACATGTAAAATGAAAGAAAATGTGGATTTAAAACTAATTTCGATATGGATTTTTGAAAATCACAGGTTAAAACAGATACGAGACATAATACATTGATGAACAAACATACAGTCTGGAAACAGCCTGACCTTCACATCCGTATTTGTTTGTATGCAGAATGTCCCAGGTTCAATCCTTGGAATCTCTGGATTTTTTTCCAAAAAAGAATCACGCATGAGATGATAGCAAAAACTGTTGCCAGTGGTCCAGATCTTGGATAGTTTCAAAAAGTAAATTGCCCCATTACTCATTATAGTGCTTGAAAGAGATGAGTTTATTGCATGGTACTTTCCGGAATGGGAATGGAACAGAACGGAACGGAATGGGACGAGAACGCAAGTTACCGCGCAGGGGAACGGCGCCAGTCGGCGCCGTTCCCCTGCGTGGTAACTTGCATTCTCGTCCCATTCCGTTCCGTTCCATTCTGTTCCGTTCTGTTCCTGTTCCTGAAAGTGCGGTGCGATAAACTCATAATAATTCATTATTTTTGCTTCTTATCATGTCAAAAAGTAACTCATCTTACTTTTTTGTTACACTTCTAGTTATTTTTTCCCCCATCCTTCTAGTTATTATTTTCCAAAAGGATTGAGAAGGACATAGAAATTGAACACTTCCTGTCAAAATGCCTCTAAAATGCCCAAAGAATACAGACAGATCTTGGTGAACAAAGCCTCTGACAAGAAACTCCTTTTCCACAGTCTTTTCATGGCCACCTGGCTGTCTTTTTCCTTCTTATCTTCTGCTGAGGTGGAATTTTATTTTAGCAGCGTGGCCAGAGGGAAGATGGTGAAGGAGCGTTGGAGAGACACAGATCTGTGTTTCGCCACCAGTCTGAAGATGACAAGAAAAGTGGAGGCTAGTGAAATAAAAATAATAATCCCTGGATACATTTGGGATGGAGCTTTCAAGTGGTCTTTAGAGGTTGAAAATGTTTGTGTTGATTTATGCAAGGTTTTACCTGACAGGTGTTTCATTTCACAGGTGGATATTCTTAGTTTTGGACAAAAGGTTGCCGAAACATGTATCCTTTTTTTGTGTCCTAGGAACCTATCCCTATTCATTCCATGTTATATCAACCTCTGGTATTATTTTTTCTGTTAAAGTAGCAATACTCAGGAATACATCTGCTTTGTTGACTGAGGCATACCTGTAACTTCAAAAAGTTTATGAATTGCACCAATAAAGCAATGTTATTACTCACTCATGATGCAAGTCCAGAAATTTAGTTTCATTGCACCCTTACTACCAAAACCACAACTCTTTATGGGCATCTATGGGCCTTATCACACGGGGGGAATCCCATGCAGAAACGGGATTTAAAAGGTGAGGAAAACCTGCAAAAGTGGGCAGACTTTCATACACATCGATGTTAAAGTGTGCTTAACCCGAATGGAAAGTAGTCAAAAGCTCCTTCTTTTTACTTTCTGGGATTTTCCAAAAAAGTAAAAAGAAGCGGCTTTTGACTACTCTCCGTTCGGGTTAAGCACACTTTAATATTGACGTCGTGTGAAAATCTACCTGCTTTTGCGGGGTTTCCCCCCTGTTTAAAACCCCATTTCTGTATGGGATTTTCCCTGTGTGATAAAGTCCTATGTGAGTTGTAGCTCATTACGATGTTCTGCTTAGTTCTGCTCATGCCCTGCAGAGATGCTGCTGCCAGTCAAAGTGGACTATTTTGGGCAGGATGATGAAATAGTCTGGCCTGGGTTTAGTATACGGCAGAGCCTGGTATTCCTTGTGGGGAAGGACTAGCACGTTGCTCTGTTGTGTTAAGCACCTGCTCCTTTATTGTAGCGGAGGTATTAAAGAGACAACTTTTTACACAAGCCCCAGGGCCCAGCAGATGAAGCCAAGCGTCCCCAGGATGTGATCGAGTGCTTCCATATCCTACCTGATTGTGGTTGGTCTGAGTTTCCCCAAGCTGCCCAAATGGCTGACTAAATGGTTTGATTTGTTCCTGGCACTTTGGTTGGGGAAGGGATGAAAAGCTCTGCTGGCAGCCTGCCTTCTTCCCCCTCCCTGCCACCCAGTTACTATTATTGTCAACCCTTTCAGAAATCCCTAGAAAGTTTTGCTGGATGTTGATGAAGGTGTTTACGTGTGCAGGCTCTTGCCTTGCATCAGGCGCTGGAGTGCCGCCTTCTGTTGGGCCGATGGCTACTGGAGATGACAAGTGAGCGACAGGGAGGGACATTTGGCATTCTCTTTGTGGATGACATGTTTCTTGTCAGAAAACTGGGAGCTGTTCCCTGCCCTCCCCTCCTCTTGCGCGTGCATTTTTGACACCATCTGAAAGTCCCTGGCCTGACTAGAGTAGTTTGAAGGTTGCAGCCTGAGCGACTTGCTCCCTCTGGCAGAATTGCACATAAGTGCACATCCTTTTTGCTGGCAAGAGAAGCATTTGGCGTGTGCTTTTTTTTGGTTTTGTTTTGGCCCTGATGTGCAAAAGCTCATTACGAGCAAGTCGAACGATTGTGGGGGGTGGGAGGAAAGACACAGACGCATAAACAACAGGAGTTATGTGAAGTCATTTTCATCTTCCTTACACTACTTCTCCTTTGATGCTTAATGTATGGCCAGAGGTGAATCCTTGCTTTCCAAAGCTGGTGGAGAAACACGGTGGAATTTTAAGTGCCTTGTTATGTGGAAAGAGCAATAAATATCTCATGCAAATGACAGGCCGGTAAAAGGGAGGAACATAAAAGGCAACAACAGCTTTCGCTCCATGTTGTTCCGTCCTAATGGTGACAGTTCTTTAGCTCTCCAAACAGCTAATGGTGGGACTCTTTAGCTATATTTGTTACCCCTGTCACCCCAAAGATTTAGGACAGGGAAAAAATAATGTTTTAAAACATGTTGGGTCTGTCTGCTTGTCTACTTCTGCCTAGCTATCTGCCTATATTTAATAATAATAATAATAATAATAATAATAATAATAATAATAATAATAATACATAAAAATTATCTCTATCCTGCCCCATCCATCCTGTTCAGTGGTTAAACACACTGCAGAAATAACCCACTTTGAGACTGCTCGAACTGTCCTGGCTTAGTGCTAGGGAATCTTGGGAATTGTAGCTTATTGTGGCACCAGAGCTCTCTGACAGAGAAGGCAAAATGTCTCACAAAACTACAGTTCCCAGAATTCCCTAGGGCAGTTCAAGTGGTCTCAAACTGGATTATTTCTGCAGTGTGGTTTGGGCCAGTGCTTGATTGGAGACTTACTATAGGTTCAAATGGCCACTCAGCCACAAACCCTGGTCCAGTCACTATCTCACAGCCTAGCTTAACTGACAGGGTTATTATAGCCTCATAGAATTGGAAGAGATCCCCAAGGGCCATCCAGTCCAACCCCTTGCCATGCAGGAACTCACTATCAAAGCACCCACAACAGACAGCTATCCAGCCTCTGCCCAAAGACCTCAAAAGAAGGAGATATTAGAACCATAGAGTTGGAAGATATCACAAGAGCCATCCAATCCAACCCACTGCCATACAGGAATACACAATCCTTGTGTTGTGAGGGTAAAAAATAGGGAGGAAATCCCAGTGCATCTCTCCCTTTCTCTGGTTATCTCATCTGTTACCGGTGTTACATCAGCCCTTGAGGGATCCAGTCCCCACAGAGGTATGACAATCACTGGGTGATTTTGGGCCACTCAGTCTTTCTCAACTTGATCTACACTAGAGGATTGTTGTAAGAATGCAGTGGAGAGAAGAGAGTCAACTATGTCACCTTGAGTTTTTTGGAGGAGAACCAGGATAAACATGTAAGTATATATTCAGGGGTAGCTGTGTTGGCCATTTAGCAAATTGAAACAAAACCCCATCAGTGATACCTTTCTTGGCCAACCAAAATGCACACTATACTTGTTGCAAGCTTTCGAAGCTCCATGGGGTTCTTCTTCATCAGGCAAGATGTTACAAACCAAACAGGAGAGAAACAATTGGAGATGTTAGTCAGATGCTTACATGTTATTTCAGTCTATAATGATGATGATGATGATGATGATTCTTCAAACAAAAACCCATCAGTGATACCTTTCTTGGTCAACCAAAATGCACCATATCCTTGTTGCAAGCTTTCGAAGCTCCATGGGCTTCTTCATCAGGCAAGATGTGACAAACCAAACAGGAGGAAAACAATTGGAGATGTTAGTCAGATACCTACATGATGTTTCAGTCTTTAGTTTAGATGGTGGTATATGGTGGAAAGGGAGGATTTTGCAGGCAGGATCCTCCTCCTTCTGGTCCTGTGGCTATAGGCAGATTTGCAAAGTCCATGAAATTTAAAACTCATTTAAGTATATAGTTAAGAAGAGTTACAGTGGGTCTTTGGTACCCACTGGGGCTTGGTTCCAGGACCCTCTGTGGATACCAAAATCCATGGATGCTCAAGTCCCATTAAACATAATGGCATAGTGAAATGGTGTCTGTGGCGGCTACCTCCCTAGCTGCCACCGATAACTAATAGGGTGCCCTGTGAGATTTTCACTCACAACCCCCTAGTTAGTTTTTTTCTTATTTCACCCCACTGCTTGGCACCAAATTGCGTGGTGAGACCCTCGAACTCGGGTCTCTCACTCGGGTTCCTTCCACACTTTTCTTTTCTCAGGTGCCACCCTTTAGGGGGACAGAGCGCTCACTATTTTGAGTGTTCTCAACCATCAAAGTATTATGGTAGCACTTTATTTATATTTTCTTAAAATATCTCAGGCAGCCACACTTTGAACCAATATATATATATATATATATATATATATATATATATATATATATATAAAAATAAATAAAAAAGAGAGAAAACTTTATTTACAAGATGGTTGGTTCCAGTATTATTCTTATGGCTGGTATTCAGACCTGATACAGTGTTTATTAAACCAGTTTTACAGTATCTGTTACTATATTCTATAAGTGGTCTCTAAGTAACTGTTTCACATAAAATGTTTGACTAGACTCTGAGCTTTAAAATTTTGTCGTTACTTTATGACTTTCCTAGCCACACCAATTCTATTTCCACACTTGAGCTCTTTTACTCAAATGGTTTAGGGTACGAGGGGGTATCGTAAAGTTTTAATTATCACCTTTAAAAAAATTTGACAGAAAGTTTGTTCTGATTTGTAGTTGTTAATTTATCTCTACGTAGTCACCATCCAGATTTACACATTTCCCCCAGTGTTTCTTGACCCTCCGAATACCGTTATTGTGGAAGTCTGCAGATTGCGCCCGCCTTAAACCACTCTTCCGCTTCATGAATGCCATCATCTGTGTTGTCAAATTGGCGACCTCCACAACAGATTTTTCATT
The DNA here is from genome assembly GCA_026167975.1 of Phrynosoma blainvillii. Taxonomy (NCBI): domain Eukaryota; kingdom Metazoa; phylum Chordata; class Lepidosauria; order Squamata; family Phrynosomatidae; genus Phrynosoma; species Phrynosoma blainvillii. Next base: position 11,104,363 of record JANUYF010000009.1, read on the forward strand.
GTTAGGAAAAGAAAATCACTTGGTGATGACGACACTGACAAAAATCAATATATCGTAATAACTTCTAGGTGATAATTATTACTTTATGATACCCCCTCGTACTTCTCCATCTTACACTTTAGTCTAGGGGTAGGCAACCTTCTTGAGCCGGGGGCCGGGTTGCTGTCCCTCAGACAATTGGGGGGGCCGAAGCACCATAAATAAATAAATAAACATTTTTTTTAAAAAAATATTAAAAAAAATATGCATGCACACTCGCTCAGCCCCAGAAAAGCCATGGCAAAACCCCTGTGGAGATTTTGCCAAGAAAACCCCAAGAACAAGTAATAACAACAATAATCAATATCATCATGGCGGGGGGCGGTGGCGGGAGGGCGGTGGCAGCAGCAGGACTGGCCTGGGGCTGGTCCAAAGGCCTCGGGGGCCCCATCCGGCCCCCTGGCCTTAGGTTGCTTACCCCTGCTTTAGTCACTTCTGGCACAACCCGTCACAAAAACAAAGGACACAGTGAGCTGATTTTCTCAACATCATGCACTTAGGGACCAATAATGACACTGACAACATTTCATCAATATACCGTAATAACGTCCAGGAGATAATTATTATTTTACAATATCCCTTCATAGGTTTCCCTAGCCTTTTCCTGGCTGTAGTCCCTCAGGAATTTTCTGGACACTGTTTACCAAGGACTCTCCTAGCCCTTAACCTGGGTATTCAAAACCCCTATCCAACTGCCCCTCTAAAAATGTTGGGGATTCAAGTTTCTTAAGGCTTCAAGCTTTATTAAGGAAACAAAAATATCAAAATATCAAAAATATCAAAGCCAAGCCTGTTAGGGTCTAGCTTTTAAATCTGCCAAGCAGCAGAAATGTGTCCTTGCCTAACTGCTCCTCTAGGAACTGAGGCTGACTCAAAGACAACACAAATAGTTTGTAGTTTAAAAACAAAACTTCACTAATGGCTTCAACCTACATATGCATAGAGGCTACATCCTAACTAGCTAATGAATATCTAGGGGTAGCCGTATTGGCCATATAGCAAACCCAATAACATCCAAACAATGATACCTTTATTGAGCCAACCAAAAATGCACAATTACATGTTGCAAGCCTTCCAAGTCCCAATGGCTTCTTCATCAGGCAAAGAGGAGAAAAAAAATGAAGATGTTAGTCTTGGGCCAGCATTTTCTGTTTCTGATCTCAGTTCAGATGTTAAGGGAGGGCTATCTGCAGGCTGGCTTCTCCTCCTCTGGCCATTCGTTCACTGGAAAATTTTGCAAGCCAAGGAAATTTAATGTCCATTTGCAATCCAAAGAAGATGTTTCCAAAGAAGATGCTGGATTCCCCCATCTTTTGCCCCTGTGATAAACTCCTAACTCACACATGATCATCTCTTCTTATTTATACTTGCTCCTGGGAGTAGCCCCCACCTTGTCTTGGCTAAGATCCCATTGGCTGTTGCCAGGCTCACTCTGATTGGATGCTGCCAATGTTTCAATTTGCCTTTTCTCCTTTGGTCCCTTATGACAAAATAATGGTTTGCTTATAAAATAAAATAGAAGGAAGAAATGTCAACAATCTGAGATATGCTGACGACACCATAGTACTAGCAGAAAACCTCACAGACCTGGAACACCTACTAAGGAAGATCAAAGAAGAAAGTGCAAAGGGAGGCTTAATATTGAACATAAAGGAAACAAAAATAATGACCACCGAGGACCTTCACAACTTCAACCTATCTGCAGGCTGGCTAGACAATGAGGAAATAGAGATAGTAAAGAATTCCCATACCTGGAATCAAACACTGATAGAAATGGTGACTGCAGTCAGAAAATCAGAAGAAGACTAAGAATGGAGGGCGGGGGGTTGGCTATGAAAGAACTAGAAAAGATCCTAAAATGCAAAGATATACAACTCAGCACAGAAGTCAGAACCATACAAGCCATCGTATTCTCTATTACCATGTATGGATGTGAGAGCTGGACAGTCAAGAAAGAAGATAGGAAGAAAATCAACTCCTTTGAAATGTGGTGCTGAAGAAGAGTGCTGAGGATCCCATGGACAGCCAAAAGGACAAACAAATGGGTCCTAGAGCAGATCAAGCCAGAGATATCCCTAGAAGCCAAGATGACAAGACTTAGACTGTCATACTGTGGACACATCATGAGAAGGCATGAATTGTTGGAAAAGACAATGTTAGGAAAGGTGGAGGGAAGTAGAAAGAGAGGAAAGCCACATGCTAGATGGATGGACTTTATTAAAGAGACTACCAATATGAGTTTGCAGGAGCTGGACAGTAGAGGACAGGGAGGCCTGGAGATGTCTCATCCATAGGGTTGCCATGGGTCGAGACTGATGCTAAGATAGTTAATAACAACAATAAAATAAAATAAAATAAAATAAATATGAGAGGATATCGTAAAGTAATAATTATCACCTAGAAGTTATTATGATATACTGATGAAATTTTGTCAGTGTCCTCATCACCAAGTGACCTTTTTCTCTTCCCAAACATGAAAAATCCGTTGCATGGTCACCAATCTGACAACACATCATTCATGATGACATCATTCATGAAGCTGAAAAGTGGTTTAAGGCGCAATCTGCAGACTTCTACAATAACGGTATTCGGAGGGTCAAGAAATGCCAGAGAAAATGTGTGAATCTTGATGGTGACTACATAGAGATAAGTTAACAACTACAAATTGAAACAAACTTTCTGTCAATTTTTTTAAAAAGGTGATAATTAAAACTTTATGATACCCCCTCATATTTTAAAGCTGTGGACACTTGAATCTGTGGATAAAAAAAAATAAAAATAAAATCTGTGGGTATGGAAGGCTGAGTGTACATTGCTTACACAGGGGCAGTGTCATCATCTGTATTCTTAGGTAGCTGCCATGGATCCATCCTCTGGGAGGGAGCTCTAATGGTACTTAATTCTTGAATCCCTTTAGACTTTATTTTAGTCTGAATACTCCAGTCATTGCAAGCTGAATCTAACTGTCCTGTTAGTTTTTCACAATGGCCCACACAAAGCACTGCTGCAAAGCATTGTGGTAAATGTAAATGCGGTCCCAATAGGAGCTGCCATTTTAATTTCCCACAATCTCTCAAGAACCAGCTACACTATTTGTGGGAAATTAAAATGTCAGCTAGATCTAGTGGCCTGTGACTTCAAGCCATCTTGCAGACTATAGATACTTGGCTTCGCTCTTCCTAGTACAAAAAGCATGTGGTCTGCAGTTACTTAATGGAAAAAGAAAGATTGGTCTCTCAGGGCCAGTCCTACCAAGCAGCAGACTGATTCAGATGGCAGAATTTTTGCAATATAGAGGAAAAAAGTCCAGAGAAAGGTCTCTCCTATTTGCTTCTCTGCTTTCAGTGCACTCCTGCTCCAGTTCTATGATCCCATGAGGTTTCAATCAAGTGCTGTGGGTGACGCCAATGGAGTTGTAGGCCTGTATTCTTTGTGATGTTCACCATACAGACAAAATGACTCCTGCTGCAAACTTTCTTCCCTGAGGAACCAAACCTCCTTCCTCAGGTGTAAGAAATAGGCCTTCTGTGGAGTAGTTTGATGAGGCTTAAAGCAAGGCTGGAGAACTGTGGGAGGAGGCACTAGCCCTTCAAGAGAACATGGAGGACCATGCTCCCATTGCACGCCCTCCAAAAAAATGGTTTTTTGGTCCCAGACACCCCCAAGTACTTTGTCAAAAGTGTGGAAAGCATACGACCAAGCTTTTAGGCCCATGTATTTAGAGCATGCTTTTAATAATGGGAAGGCCCCACACACAGACAGCGAAAATGCCTCTCACATCCCCTAGAAGGCATTTGGAAACAAAATATTTTTGATCCCTGGAGACCCAAGGGAGGGGAGCTGCTTGCAGCCCACGAGGCACGCTTTGTCTTAACACCGTTACAACAGTCTTCCAAGCTGTAGCTTTTTGCATCTCTGCCAACAGGAGCTTCTCATTGGATCGCTTCTACAATAAGGACTATAAAGCCTTCCTCTTCAGGTTGGTCTTGCCATTTCCTCTTCTAAGTTGTTGGTACCTTATTAACTGAAGAGGCAGGGATGATGGCTGGTTCTCAGGGCTGACCCAAGATATTTTGCTGCCACACATTCCATATACAGCAGATTGGCAGCTGGATCTTGAAGATTGGTGAAGAAATTGTGTCGTTCATCACATCTGAGCCTTTAAGGTGCTGTGGACAGGTTGCAAGGTACCCTCAACTCTGTCTTCTGAGGGAAACAGCCAGGAGGCTCTCTCTGCTGCCCCTTAACATCTACTGCATGACTCAGGGGCTTTGCAGACGGTGCTTTGCGCCATTTTCAAGCCAAGGAAGGGGACGGACATCTGGACGCTGGATGCCCCATCCTCTTCCTGAGGACGTCATTGGAACGCCGGCCCTTCGACACGATGGGCACTCCGATGACGTCCTTCCGACTCAGCATCCGAACAGCGCTATTTTAGTGCTCCTTTCCCAGGCGGTGAAAGGGAGGATCGGGGCCGAGGCATGGGGCAACCTCGGCCCCAATCCGCCACTTCCCTCAGTTGCCACTATGCCAAATGGTAGGACCAGTCTTGTGGTCCATTCATGCTATGCAAGTATAGTGCTATGACTCCACTTTATCTGCCATGGTTGCATTCTAGGAAATCTTAGGATTTGCAGTTTAGGAAGAAGTGTTTAGAATTATCAGCCAAAAGTTCCTCTAGTGTCCCACCAAACTACAACCTCTGAGATCCCATAGAATGAAAATGTGGTAGTCAGTGGAAGAATAGCACTATAATAGTGTACTGGTGTTTTTGGAGAGGATGGACCTTTGATTATAGCAGAACCTGAACATGTGTGGTTTCCTTACCTGTCTACAGTGGCCCTGCTAACTACTGTTTATAGAACTATGACTAATATTAAGAGGACAATGTATTTCAAGCATTCTTTACTGCATCCTCCACATTTTGAGCAATGAGATTGAAGGCATTTAGGGAGAGGAAGAGTTGAATGTTGCTTGTAGGAAGGGCATGGCTAGGTGAAGAAGGATCTGGGAAAAGTAACTTTTTTGGACACTCAGTACCTGGCTATGCTGGCTGGGGCATTTTTGTTGTCAAAAAAGTAACCTTTCCAAGCTCTGGGCAAGGGAACCTTGAAAGCTAAGTGATACTGGGTTGGGGCCTGAGTGAACAGAAAAGCCCAGATGTATGTACATATCTGAAATTCACATACTCATGTCAGCTATGTAGCCAACATGCTGGTTGGAGGTTTCCATTTTCACAATGTATCTCTCACAAATACCACAATGCTGGATTATTTAGTAAAAGGAAGTTTCACAGTGTTGCTGGGGGTGTGATTCAGATGTCAAAACCGTACATGTTCTAGAAGCAGCACTGGCAAAACTGTGAAAATAAAAGTTGGGAATAGACCTGTAAACTAAGAGCCCCATTTTAAATGACTTTAGTTCCTCCAGGCTTCTTGCACAGACGCATTAACATCAGAGAGAAATCTCCAACTCATCATATAATAGGGCAGGTTTTATTATGTCAGCCAAAGAGTTCTTTAAGCTTAATGTCTGTTCCACTGTCCTGAAAGAACACAGAAAAATTTAAGGGCCTTGGAGATCTACCATACATGTGTAAACACACTGGCCTAAATTTTATTGATAGTCCTGACTAGAGTAAGGGCTTCGGCAGACGACTAATAGAGTCGTCTTCCGGGCAGGGAAGAGGAGGGGCAGCCGCACGAGCGGCGCCCCTTCCTCTCCCTGAGGTCGCCCTCGGAGTCGCCGGCCCTCCGCACGGCCGGCGCTCCGGGGATGACCTCACGCCGCGGTGACCGGACGCGCCGCGGCGGAAAAGACAGCGAAAGTGCGCCCGCCGCTTTTAGGGCGCACTTTCGCTGTCTTGAGGAAGGAGCGCTGATTTAGCGCTCCTTCCAGGGACGCCGCCGGTGCGCCGAGGTGCGGAGGCTGTGGCCCCGCGGCGCGCCGGCCCAGGGCGTCCTGGACGCCCTCGTCTGCTTCCCCCCTAACTATTGAATCAATTGGATTTACATAAGTGTTGATTCACTACTCAATAATTGATTCAATGGGTCTATTCTAATTAGAATTAAACAAACAAGATTCAAGGCATAGTGTGTATGTATGCTCAGAAGGGGCTTATTATTTCTGGTGCATGGATATCTGAGTTGAATCAGGGCCAAACTAGAAATCAAAGACAACAAAAGCTGTTGTCGTATGGGAAAAGCACAAGCCTAGATAATGAAGGTTTCATAGTCTTTTCTGTTTAGGAGAAATCAATAACCAGGATGTTGGACAAAGTGACCTGGGAAACCATAGTTGTGCTTTTGGTTAAGAGTGTATTTCAAGGATGGGCAACTTTTTCAAGCTGAGAACAGCATGGTGTTGTTGGCTTGGGGGTGGTGAACCCACACTCTTCCCCAGAACCCACATGCAGACTTCCCTGCCAGTGTATGTAAGTGGAAGCTTATCACACCCTACACTGAGTCCATGGCAACCTCTGGGCCTGAGCAGACAGGCATACGTCACCGGCCAAGCTTATGTTATCCTGCCCCTGGTTCTGACCCAGGTCACTTCCTGGGACACCATAGCAATGTGTGGGTGTTTACACACCCATCTGCCACCTGACCATGGACCTGCTGCCACCATGAGCCTCTTATCTACCGCCACCATCATGTCTTCTCTGGAGGCCTCCATCATGGGCCCCAAAGGGCAGAAATGGGGCACCTGGATATACCCACATGGCCAGGTGCCCTCTTCCAACAGCAGAGGTCATGGTGGGGGCCTTCAGAGAAGACGTGATGAAGCACGTGGAGACATCGGGTCTGCTACTTGTCACCATGAAGTTTCCTTGAAGCTCTGTGGCAAACAACCAGTCTTTGGGGGGCAGAATAAGCCCCTTTGGGTTGGGATTGGTCCAGGATGTTGGATTGGAGTCTGGACTGGCTGGTCCTGGCCCAGGGCTAATGCCTTGTATCCTCTGGACAGGATGATGCCAGGTCTGGGGAATATGGGCCTTTGGGCTTATGCATACAGGCCTCCTGTTTCTCTACCTCTGCTATGGATAGGGAGACAGGAGTCTAAGAAGCGGAGGACAATGGAGTTGGAAAACCTCTTATCCAACGGCCTTGCCATTTGGGTGTTGGGTGAGATTCTAGAAGTTGTGGTCTGAAACAATAACTTTTCCAAGCTTTGGAAGCAGAGGCAGTTGCTGTGTAAAACTGTGTGAGGTACAGGCATTCTCTTGTATAAACCAGACCATTAAGCTTAAACTGTGGAGTTCTTTGGCATGCTTGGGAGTGAGGTATTAATTTCTTTTCATACCCAAATAAATGCAGTGTTTGCAGCTGGTATAATGTAAGGGGGTGGGAAGGAGAGGGAGAAAGAGAGACAACAAAGATGCAATTTTGGGCTTGGATGGTGGCAAAGGAATGGAATGGGAAAGCAGCCTCCGTCATGGACTCAGAAGCAAAGAGAGTTCAAAGAGCTTGCTTGAGTAGTGATCCCAGTGGGGGGAAAATAAACCAGCAGGCACCAAAGAAGAAAGCCCCTCTGGCATTTGTGTGTATTGCAAGATACATATTTATGGCAAAATATGAGCTTGTTTATTTCTGTTTACTAAAGGCTGGGCAGCCGCCTGAGCTGGAATTCATTGAGATCAAAGAGTGGCTCTTTCACCGCTCTGCTCCAGCCTGGAGAGAATGCAGGCAAGAGGAAGGGAGTGTCAAGTGGGATGAAATTTGTTTTGCTGGCACTTCCTTAAAAAGATATAGTTTTTGAGTCCCAGCTGGCGCCCCGTGATTGACAAGTCCTGGTTCTAAAGCCCAGTTTTGCAGTGTTGTTTTGGAGATGCAAAGTGGGCAAAAATGAAAGCTTTCATGGCCCTGGTGGTATAGGACTGGAGCACAGAGGTTATCCAGTGTCACAGGACTCTTTATCACACGTAAGGAGAAGAGAAACACATTTTGAATGTAGGCTACCTTTCCAGTAGAGAAAGCTGCATAGTTGGTAACACACTCTTTGCAAGTCCAGATGCAGAGCTCTCCATCTCTGTAGAGAGTAGAATCCTATGATCATAGGAGTTTATCACACGGGAGGCAAAGCGCCCAAATTCCATGGATAAACAGGGTTTAAATCCCGAGAACATCCAGAAAAAGCAGGATTGCTTTCAGACATGTTGGGCTAATTGAGCATTAATGTGACATTAAACCATGCAGAAAGTGGGCAAAACCTTGCCGCTTTTTACTTTCGGGAAAATCCTGAAAGTAAAAAGTGGCATGATTTTGTCCACTTTCTGCACAGGTTAATGTCGCGTTATTGCTCAATTAACCTGACATTGTCTCAAAAACTTTTGTGGGATATTCCTGGATTTAAATCCTGTTTATCCACGGGATTTGGGTGCTTTCCTCCTATGTGATAAACTCCATAGAATCATAGTCTTGGAAGGGACCAACTGATGCATGAATCCTGCTTGTTTGTGTGTTGTCTAAGAAAAGGGGGAGGGTTGATCTTAGATTTCAAGGAGGCTGTAATATATGAATAGCACTCAATGTATACAATATAACTTTTATGATTAAGTCCTTCTTGCTAGATATTATTACAATGCACGACCAACCCAAGATATTTTTCTGCCTATTGCACAGGTCAGACAAGATGGTGTTTATCCTTCTCCGGTTTCATGTAAAGAAGTATGGTAAGACTGAGAGTTGAAACTTTCTTCAGCAGTGGTGATGTGACCTGCAGATAGAAAGCTTGTTTAGCGGGCATAAGGCAGACCCAGTGATACACCCTTCACTGCAATTGAGGCCTCATTCCCACTATGTTTTGAACCGATTTGCTGATCGGTTTATATGTGCCTCATTTACATTCGAAGCAGTTTCAGAACTGACTGCATTCGGTCTCAATCATGGTGAAGTGAGGCAAATGCAAAAAAATTGCTCTTTTCGGAGATGGGTCTTTTGGCGGTTCTTTTGAAAATATTTGCTTTTCAAGCGTGTCCAACAAGTGTGAATGACATTCAGATATCAAATCGCATTGCAGTGGAGGGGAGGGTTGGCAAAGGATGTGCCCCATCCCACCCCTGGTTTTTGGGAAATCTGCCATTTTCTCTCTCTCGGCACAGCCTTTGTGTTTTCTTACTGCTGTAGTGGATTTGATTTTTCGTTTTTAAACACTAACTTGGGGCAACCAAGTGGCCCCAAGTGGTCCCTGTGAATCTCACTGGTCGTGATCCAGTGGTTTTGCCTTTCCCCTTTTTCTCCTGGAATACTTTCAAAAGGTAAGACAAGGGGTGCTTTCCTTGGGGAGAGGGGTTAGTGTGAATTTTTTAAAATAAAAAATTATTTGACAGTTTCTATAATCACTCACAGTTCTGTAAGAATAGATCTTTACAGTGAGTAATGATTATCCTGACAGGGATTCCTCACTTCTCTGGTGTGCATCGAACCGTGGGTGCCAGCCGCAGATGTCTGGAGGGCAGGTATGGCATATGGACACATGATTTTTTTTTAAATGACAGTATATGCGCTCCATTGTATTTGCATGGCTTTAATTGTATGAGCCATTGGTTACGTGCCAAGAATTCCTCCTGGCACGGCAGACCTGGTCCACTTTGAGGAAATTTGCCCACATCCGTAGGTTCGGTGGGGAGAGCGATGGGTGGTTCCATAGGTCCCATTTGGTCATCCCTGGCATGAGACATACAGGAAGGGGGGCATTGCCAGCTGCTGGTCAAGGGTTACTGGTGCCCACCTGTGTGCCCCCACCTTTGTGCCCTTTGTTTGTGCCCACCCCTCACCCCCTGGCACGGCACCATTTTTAAAAAGCCTCTCATGTGGATTACATCTTTTTGACCGGCTCCAAAGCCTCACGGACCCCTTTTAAATCTGTTGCCCAGCTTTTTCCCTCTCCACCCTTCAATTAGTCATGCCAGTCTCATCGAAAAAAGGTGGGAGGGGGATTGCTTGGCAATGGTATGAGATGATAGATTTGATAGCTATTTGGGTACAGGAGGCGGTACAGATGCAGCTCAACCATACTCACCGCAATATAGATATTTATGTTAATATCTAGATAAGGGAGAGAGGGCATGATAGAACTGGATCTGAGTGTAGGACAAAGACAAAGGCTATGAAGCAGAAATTCCAGCTTGCGAATCAGCTTGTGAAAAGAAGTGGGAGTGGAGCAGTAAGTATGCCCTTTTTTCAAGAGCTTAAGGAGATTTTTGCTGGAGATGTGAGTGTTGAGGCAAAAAGGGTGACATCAGCAACTGAAGTAGTGAAAGTCTCGGGAGGAACCACTCATCGGGAACCCAGCATGCCACCACTTCAGCATCAATAGCCAGTGGAGGGCTCTGAAGAGTTGTTCTCTCAAGGTAAGTTTTAAAATAATTTTTCTATGATAAAAGGATCAGTTTGTTGGATGAATATTTATCTAATACATTAGTTCAGTTTTATAACATGGATAAAGAAGAGGCCACGACTGCAATGCTGGTTTCTAAAGGTGCCCATGTACGGTGATGGGGTGTTCTTTGCTTACAGCTATTTGGAAATGTGTAGTGCAGGAAATCCATTCACTTTTATTGCAGTAATTAATATTTTAATCTTCTTTCTGCATCCACTCAAAATTAGAGTTGTAAGTCAACATTCTCCAATGAAATGTCAACATGAGGATGATCCCTTTTGGTAGGAATGATAGAATGATAGAATGATAGAATAATAGAATAATAGAATTATAGAATTGAAAGAGACCACAAGGGCCATCCAGTCCAACTCCCAATTAAAGCATCCCTGACAGATGGCCATCCAGCCTCTGTTTAAAGACCTCCAAAGAAGAAGACTCCACCAGACTCCGAGGGAATGTGTTTCACTGTTGAACAGCTCTTACTGTCAGGAAGTTCCTCCTAATGTTGAGGTGGAATCTCTTTTCCTGGAGCTTGCACCCATTGTTCCAGGTCCTAGTCTCTGAAGCAGCAGAAAACAAGCCTGCTCCCTCCTCAATATGACATCCCTTCAAATATTTAAACAAGGCTATCATATCACCTCTTAACCTTCTCTTCTCCAGGCTAAACAAAATGGTTCCTGCCCTACATTTACCACTACTCCTGGCAGATTTCCAAGGGGAACAAGAGGAATCAATTCTGATCACAATTGACCTTGTGGAACAAGATGGCGATGCTACACAGGTGGAAGAGACACAGGAGCAAGTGCCACATCTGGAGGAAAATGCTGCTGCCCCCAGTGATGCGTACCAATTTGCCCCTGAAACATCTCTCTCCACAGAACCAACTGGTTGGTACATATCTCTGGAGGTTCTTGCTGTGGGATTTTTGGAATGGGTGTGACAATCCAGTGACTAACGTTTCTTTCCTAGAGTCCCTGTGGAACATGACCAATAATATCTTATATGTCATGAGTACTGCTGTTCCACTCAAAACTTATCAGTTGTTCGTTCTCTTCCTCAGTGAGCATCATGGCCCAACAAAGGGCTACACTAACCCCAGCTGAGCGACTTGCCATGATCCAAAAAAAGCAAGATCGAAGGACTGCGGAAAAGACTGCTGAAAAACTGATGCAGCATTCCTCTAGACAGCTAAACGTTCTCCTTGACCATATGAAGGATCAAGCTAAGGCAAATGAGACTATGAATGAAAGGGGTCCACAGTTTAGGGAAAGAGAACTCCAGAGTAGAGACAGGGACAGGGAGAGTAGAGGAAAGGAAAGGGGAAAAGACAGTCAGAATAGAGAGATGTTTCTTGCAGAAACAAAAAAGGGAATTTAATGAGCTTCTAAATGTTTTAAAGGATCAGACACATCAGGGACCTCACCACTTTTGTGATGGTAAACAGTGGAACAGGTTGGGGAGGAGCATGGGTGGTGAAGAGAAAAAAACTAAGTGCCCAGCCCTCCCTCAATGATGAAACCACCCTCGGTGGATCTCAAAGGTCAATCTGCAACAATGTGCATTTACAAGTGCCTTCTGTTGTCCCCCCCTTCAGCATCCTTGACTGCTGACTCTATGGCTCTGAACACTACTTCATCTATTGGGGTTGCTACCTCTAGACCTCAAACACAAATGGCAGCTGTCATACTACCGCTGCCCAGCTCTTCTCATGGATCTTCCTTGACCAGACATGTAAGGAAGACCAAAAACCTGTTCTGCTGTCTCCGTGACATGCCCTTAGTTTGTAGTTACTATCTGACCTTTGAGGGGTATGTGTGGGTGGGTTAGAAAAAGGATGCATACATCTGTAAGGTTTCATATTAAAAAAAATGTAATTAACAATATGTGATTTTTTTTCAAATTTAAAAACATATTTACACTGAGGGTAGTATGGAAACAGCAAATAACCATATGCATGAATTTACATTTATAAAAAAAAATGCTGTGGTACTTTATTAAATTTATGAAAAAGGAAAAATCATTTGTCATATTGCTGACCAAAGGATGCCCTCCACTCCTCCAGGCGGACCAAGCGATTCAGCACTTTATTCCCTGCAACACAGAAAACAGGACAAAAACAAAACAAAACATTAAAGGTACCGGCAATGAACATGTTTTATCTGTCCTCCAAAATAAATGTATTTCTGCTATTAGCTATACGTTTACAGAAGCCTGGAGGCGGAGCATCAGCGTTTGGTGGGGGAGGCTGGGGAGCAGATGAGATGGTGCGTTCCAACCTCTCCAGCCTCCCAAGAACTAGGCTCTTTACAGCACAGACAAAAATAATAATAATCAATATTATATTCAGTGTTGGAAAAGATGTTTCCATCCACAGAAAATATCTTATGTCCCCAGCAGTACACTTACATATTCCTGGTGGAGCTTCTGGATTTGATGGAGTCCTTATCATGGGAACCTGTGCTCTGAAAAGTTCTGGTTCATTCAGGTTCCCACCTGGTGTTGTGGGGTGGACCCAAAAAATATTAATGGCCTTCAACGTGAGGGAATGTGTACAGGTACGTATGGATTTATGTACATACAAACATACCTACATATTTATACACACACCCACACACTCTTAATATCTATTTGTGTCTGCTAAACATGCATGGCTTGGCGTAATGTATGAAAACTGAATTCTTAAAGTATTTACAATGCATGGGGAAAACACTGGGAATGAGGGAGATATAGGCAGGTACAAAGCTGTTAACGGAGATGGCGGACCGAGGACATAACCAGCAGTGGTTTCTGCAGAGACTGATTAGTACATTTTCCTTGGGGCCGGCACTGTTTCTAAACTGTGTCAAAGGCATATCTGTGTGCTGAGCCTTGTACTTGTAAGAGTAAATTAAGAGCTTCTGATACATACTGAAATGTGTTGAATATAATCTCAATTTGAGCAGAGAGAGTATTACTCTTTGGAAGAGATATGCATTGGTGAGATAACAGAAAGGCTTTGGGAGTTTAGAAAATAGGGAGGGGGGACGCTTGGCAGCATTGGCCAGGGGCACGATGGGGTTCTGCACATTCACCATACATGTATCTGCATGTGTGTGTGTGTGTTTGTTCAGGTCATAGATTACTCTTAAATATATTCACACACAAGTGCACACAAAGCTGTGTGCTTTGCTAGGCCAGCACTACTAATTCTCCTTTTCTCCTGCTAGTTTTAAAAAATGTTTTTAACTCTTGATGCACTTCATTCTGAAGTGGAAAATGAAATAAGACCCAGTGCCTCTCCAAGCTAATCCAGGTGGCTATCTGGATGGCAGGCCACATTTTCTTTTATAGCAAGGATTTTGTTGTTGTTGTCGTTCTTGTTCTTGTGTGCTTTCAAGTCATTTCTGTTTCATGGCCACCTTAGGTGACCCTTTCATGAGGTTTTCTGGGCAAGAATGGTCCAGAAGAGGTTTGTGATGGCAAATCCATGAGGCTGAGAGAGAGTGATTTGCCCAAGGTCATGTAGTGGTTTATAATGGCTGAGTGGGGTTTTGAACCCTGGTCTCCAGAGTTCAATGTTGAAACCACTACACTATTCAGGAGGTCCTCCTTTTCCAGGACATGGTGGCTGTGTGCCTTCAAGTCATTTCTGACTTATAGCAACCCTAAAGCCAACCTATCATGGGGTTTTCTTGGCAAGGTTTGTTCTGAGGAGGTTTGCCATTGGCTCACACAAGTGCGCGCACACACATGTACACACACAGATATATGAAATCTCTCTTTGTATGTGTGTGTGTGTGTGTGTGTGTGTGTGTACATATAAATACATGCAGAAATATGTTTTTTTTTAATATGCAAAGGATAGCATCTGCGAGTTTCTGGATTGGAAAATGTAGATTATTGCTTAATGCCATAATTGAGACCCACAATGTTTTAGGGAAGGCAAACAGTTTTCTTCTGCATAGGCCAATGAGTGCACCCATCACTTGTTCAGGGGCTGAGATAATATAATCCATTGTGTTGATGCTTAGGACGTTATCACATGGGGGAAATCTGTTGGTTAATCCACACAAATCCCAAACAAAAACTGAATTTGTGCCTCACGATTTCACTCGACGTCGCACAGAAACAGGTCAGAAACTGGACAGAAACTGATATTATCCGAGATCTTTTTAATTTCGGGAGTTTAGAGGAAATGCATTTGCGAAATTACAGTAATTGCACATTTACTGTAATGTGAAAAGCAAATACGCACGGACAATTCTCTTTTAAAACCTGGAGGAGGAGGGGCCTCCAGGGAGGGAGAGTCCTGGGCTCCTTCTCAGTTCCAGGGAAGGGAAGGGAAGGCAGTCCAGGAGAAAAAAGTTTGGGACGGAGGAGAAGTTTGGCATTTGGGATGGAGGGGAAAGGAGGGGTAAGAAGGCTTCCCTCGCAGCAGCTGTGGGGGGATGTGGGTGCAAGTGTGGGGTGTGCTTATGGAGCAACTTGGAGCTCCATCTCACCATGAAGTTCTGCCCTGCAGGTCCTACAAACGGAAAAGGCTTATGGGGGGGGGGGCATGGGAGCTACCTCCAGTTTTCCCCTCTCAATCCCTCCCTTGCCTTGCCTTGCCTTTCCAGCCTCCTCCTCCTCCTCTGCTCTCTTGAGAGGTCCTAACCCCAACAGAAGGGGGTTAGGACCTGTGCAGGAGGACATGACCCCAAATGGAGGACAGTCTGACATTTCCTCCTGGGAAATGCAGGACTCGCCCTGGAAAAGGAGGAGTCTTGTCACAAAACACACCCATTTCTAGTATATGTACGGGTTCTTTTCACTTGTGTATGAAAGTTAAAAACGTCTTTTCTTTTCGCTTTTAACTTAATTCCGTTATTACTGTAATTATGTGTGAAAAGCTTTTGCATAATTAAGCTCTATTTTCACTTTCTTTTCAGGATGCTTCATTTCCACTTTATTATCTCTTTAACAACGAAACTGGCCCACGTGTGATAACGTCCTTAGTCCTGCAGCACTAATGACCATCACAATTCCCTAATCACAAAGAGGTAAGGTTACTTTGTTGATGATAATGTTACAACCATAGCACCATCCACACTCCCAACAATCCGCGGCTACAGACCAAAGTTACCACAGGGGAAAAGTTAGTACAGAACTGCAATTAATGTGCACAATCTCTTTATTATGGTCGGGGAAACTGAAAGGCGTAGTGTGGCACCTAAGGAACTTTGGCTCTTTGCCCTTGCTGGTGACAAAAGAAATCAATGAATGCTTCTCTTGTTGCTTTGCCTTCTTTTGTTTCCGTGTTCTCACTAAGGAAAACTGTGTTGGCAGTAACCACTGAGTAGACTGTCAGCATCTCTCCCTTAGACTCAACTATATTGTGTAACATCACACAGGCTGCAATCACAGAGGTCACATTTTCCTCTGCCACCTCCAGCAGGGCTGTCAGGCATCTCCGCTGTGCCTTAAGGTGACCAAATGCCCTCTCAACCACATTTCTTACTTTATTGAGATGCTTGTTGTACACTGCCTGGTGAGGATGCAGGACACCCTTGAACAGTCTCATGACCCATGGCTTAATGGGATAGGCAGCATCAGCCAACAATAGTGGTCCTACCTGTCAATTGTCACTGTGGGGAATATAGATGCCCACCATCAATGCATTATAAATGGGGGAGTGGTGAAACACAAAGCTGTCATGATTGCTGCTCACCCATCCTGTCACAAGGTCTATGAATCACCCAATATGGTCACACGTCCCCCCAACACCATGGAGTATCTTTTTCCTGTTAATGAACTGTCCATCCTGATGCACTGGAGCAATGATTTTACAGTGGCAGATGTCCACAGCTTTGATCACCTGTGGAAATCCCATCACCTCAAAGCCTGCCATCACCTGGCTTTTGGCTGTAGATAAATTAGAAACGTACAAGTGGCTATCAGTTGTGTGAACAGCAAAGGCAACACTTACAAAGTAATATAACACAGAGATACAAACACAAAGCTACAAATGCAGATGCAAAGTAATTACAGCCACTGACGCATGCCCATTTTTCTATGGTCTCCAAGGTTCGCAATAGCACCAACTTGATGGCAATAACCACTTGGATAAAAGCTTTGCAGGCTGTGGACTTCCTAACACCAAAATGTGTAGCAGCAGTAGAATATGAACCTTGCTGTGCCAGCAACCACATTGCAGTAGCAACCCATTTCTCCACTGGCATGGCCCAGTGAAGATGGGTGTCCTGCCTTATAAGATGTGGCCACTGGCCACAGTTCTTCCACAATCTTATGTAAGACTCTTTGTGACATCCAATACTTCTCATTGGACCATGCAGTAGTGGCAAAAACATTCCAGTTTTCCATTGATTTGGGGTAGATCCACCAGCTCCTGGGCATAGGTTCATAAAAGCACTGAATAGTGCTGCTAAAACTAGTGGGCTCACCCACACAGGGAAATGACATTAGGTGAAGCATCATATCATTGTTGTAGGCACATTGCCTCCTTCACTGCCTGTCAACACTCACATCATCCACATTCTGCACATCCTCATCCACATCCAAGGCAGCTTCCAAAGCATCAAGTCTGCGGAGACAGATATTCCTCATCCACAGGCAGATGAGGAAAGTGGATTGCAAGTATGGACGTTATCACACGGGGAGCTCTGAACAGAAGCCGGCTTTAAAGTGAAAGTGCTACCGCAAAAGCGGAAGCAATTAATTAGCCAGCTTTCCCCGTGTGAAAACCTCCTGCGCATTTAAAAGGAGGTTACTCCGAACGGAAAGTAGGCAGAAACTGCTTCTTTTTATTTTCCGAAGATCCCCGAAAATAAAAAGAAGCAGTTTCTGACTACTTTCTGTTCGGATTAACCTGCTTTTAAATGTGACGTCGTCTGAAAATATACTCGCTTTTGCAGGTTATTTTCAGTTTAAACCCCCGTTTCCTCACAGGATTTCCCCCATGTGATAACGTCCTATGCAAACATTGCTTGAAAAATACCTATGGAGACATTTTGTTTTCCAAAATGGTGGTCGCGACTCGTTTGCGCATGTGCAGTACTCCTGCACATGCGCAAACGCATTGCGGCCGCCCTTTTGGAAATCAAAATGGCAGCCGCGGTGTGCGCGGCTGCACAGATGAGAAAATGTGTGGCGGCGGCAGCGGCAGCAGGGGTCCGCCTGGGCCGGTAAGTCTGGCGACCCGGGCCGGAACCGGCCCGGGGGCCGTAGGTTGCCGGCCCCTGCTTTATGAGATGGTGGGAGTGGGGTGAAGCTCAGTGGAAGAAGAAAGGAGATGCCTCAGAATTTTTTAAAATTAAAATTTCAAATTTTGACATTTTAAATTGTTTTTAAAAAAATTAAATTGATCAAACTCTATATTTTGTTTTAAGTCCTGAGCACATTTAACCATTGGTTCCTTCACCACTTCGTTCTTAAACCTATCGTTTTCATATCATTTATAAATCTTTAGGTTGTGCACATGATACTGTAATTTGAAGATATAATTTTAATTTAATTGTTGTAAACCGCCCAGATTGGTTCGCCATAGGGCGGTATAGAAATAATAATAATAATAATAATAATAATAATAATAATAATAATAATAATAATAATAATAATAATAATAAATTTTGCTAGTTGTTTATATCACAGCTATTAGCAGTACATTCAGTGATATATGAGAATTACAATGTATGAGTAACCTCAGTGCAAAAAAGCATTACTAAGGATTCTGTATGGTGTGAAATGACAGCAGACCAATGGCAGGGGTTGACACCATGAGTTCCCACACTGGGTGACACCAACCCTAGGGATGCCACAATTGTGAAAAAAATCCAGGGAGAAAAAAGACTTATGAGAAGGCAAACCATTTGCAAAAATACAATGTACCCTTGGTATCTGCTTGGATGTGGTACCAGGACCCCTTGTGAATACCAAAATCTGTGGATGCTCAAGTCCCATTATATCTAATAGTTTAGTAAAATGATGTCCCTTATATAAAATGGTAAAATCAAGATTTGCTTTTTGGAATATTTTTTTTAGAGAGGGAGGGATATTTTTAAGCTATGGATAGTTGAATCAATGGATGCAGAATCCGTCAATATGGAGGGCCAACTGTATGTACAAGTATACCTCAGTTAACAGAGTAGATTTATTCTTAGGCATTACATTTTTTCAACAGAAAACTTGGTACAAAAGATAGAAATAATATGGAATTAATACCAAAAGGTTCCTACACTACAAAAAAGAAGAGCAGTGAAACATGACTCAGCACACATTTTACTCAAAACCTACAATATGGACATGCAACCAGATCAAGTAAGCCTTGTATCAGTGAACAAACACATTTTGAATCTTCTAGAGACCACTTGAAATCTTCTCCCAAAATTTGTCCGGTGATGATTTTTTTTCTTTCACCAGTCTTGTCTTTTCTTACTATTTCCATTTTGGTAATCAAACTTAATAGATCTTTGTTTTGTTTTCATGCAGGCTTAGTTATGGACTCTGGAGGTAGCTGCTGTTTACATTACCTGTTGTACATAGATAGATATGTTCATAGGAGAATTGGCAAAGGAGAAGCCCAATCTTTCCCAGCCCAAGCTTTATTGAATTGTCTCCTGCAGGTATGAAAGTCTGGGGGGCATTCACACTTATTTTTCTGTCCTAAGGAGATGCGGATCGCCGCGCTGATGCATATCAGGTTTGTTGTTCCTGTTTTGTTTTGGGTTCACAAATCTCTTAGGATGTTATCACATGGGGAGTCGCGGGGAGAAAGTGGAAATAAACGGGATGAGCGGAAGACTTTAATTTACTGGATTTGTCCCGTTCCGCCTCGTCTGATAACTAAATTCGAATTTAAAAGGGGGTTAATTCGAATGAAAACCTGATCTTTTCATTTTCGGGATTTTTGAGGATTTGAAAAGATCAGGTTTTTGTTCGAATTAACCCCCTTTTAAATTCAAATTTAGTTATCAGACGAGGCAGAACAGGACAAATCCCGTAAATTAAAGTCTTCCGCTCGTCCCGTTTATTTCCACTTTCTCCCTGCAACTCCCCGTGTGATAACGTCCTTAGATTCATTGTAACCCCTTTGTTATTCACACATGCCATTGTTTTGAGATAAAATGGAGCTGCCTCCATTCCCTTGAATGTCACAGATCGATCTGAATTGACTTGGAAGCTTATTGACACTGCCAAAAATGCAGATCGATGTAGATCTTTTAGGAAAACTTGGAAATCCCCCCCCCAATACTGAATATCCTGAGTTAAGTGGGTTTTTTTGCTAGTCTCTCCCCCCCCCCCCCCAGTGCATCGAGTTCATTCAGGACATATGTGAACAACAAGGATTCAACCCGGATTCATCCTAGATTATTTTCGTAGTGTGAATGGGGCCTGGGTTTCTCCAGCCCTTCTGCCAATGCTGCTGCTGCTAAAACATTTCCAGTTAGACAAATGATAAGCAGGAAAATGGGGAGGAGGCAGCGGCTTGAAGAGACTTTGTAAAAAGTAGCTCCTACATCAGAGGTTTGTTAACTAAAGAATATCTGTATTAGATTAAAATATATAGAAAGAATATTAAGAGAAATGTGCAGGAAAACATACTACTTTTGACATCAAGACGGTAAAAGCCAAAACAAGATTACAAACAGATATGGAAGGAGGGGAGTGAAGCAGGATTTCAAAAATGTAGCTGAGACAAACCAAGATGCACAAGATTCATCAAAGGACATCGACTAATGGGCAATAAAGTTCTGCTAAGAATGTGGGTCACACCATGCTGAGTATGGGAATGGGAATGAGGCAAAAGAAAACAAAACGAGATATTTTGATCATAGTGGAGAAAAGAGGGTTGCTATCCAGTTTTGTGGGACAACCACAAGCCACAGTTTGCTAGTTCTGATATAAAAGCAATAGTAAAACATTTGCTGTAAACCAGGAAGGAATGAATTAGACAGAAAACACAAAGAAGCTGAAACGGAGGGGAGGATGGGGCTTGTGGGTTCAAGTCTAATGCATGTAGGGCTGAGCCACAAAAATTGACTGTCTTGTTTGATGAAGTCTTTTGTTTGATCTAAAAGTATCCATTCTCCTACGCCAATTCATATTGGTTCTATAAAAGCTACCATTTTGCGACTATCTTGCCCTTTGGAATTAAAAGAACTATACAATCATCTTTATAGCAATGGCCTGAAGGAACTAAAATCTTTATGGTGTCTCGTGCCAGGCTGCAGAATCTGAACAATTTTTATGTCCATTACTGAAGGGTACATGAATCTGCCAATCTCACTATTACCCAGATAAGCATTAACCCTGAGTCCATCTGCACAGCCAGGGATGTTGTCTGCTTTTGTAATTTCCATCTTCTAATGTAATTTCCATCTTCCCATTAAAAGGAAAAATCCCAACACAACTTGCATTAAAAGGTTAAGTGCTGATGAAGAGGGAAACATTTTCTTTAGTGTGGATACAGAAGCATAGTGGAAAACCACATGAATTGAGCAGCAGTGGGAGCTGAATGAATCTTGTATGGGCAATGGAAATGAACCCCCAAACTTCCATTCATTCCACAATGTTACAAAGAAGTTGCTGTGTATGAATTTAAAAGATCCAAGGCATCATGAAGCTGAGAAATGCAAAAGACTCAACTTCTAAATTCTAAACATGGGCTGATTGTTTATGGCTGAGGTCAAGAAGATGGAAGGTTGAGAAAGAAGACAATAGAAAGGACTGAATAGGGTGGTCACTTACATAAGAGGAAATTTATGAGCAAAACCGGACAAAAGAGGAAAGATACTCTGGCTAAGATGGCTAAAATACTGTGTGTTTTTAGTGTAGTACACGTGTGCATATATGTGTATCTCGGCTTGCTGGATCCTACAGTTGCATAACCAATTGTACAGTAGATAGTATGGCACTGAGTTCGCCTGTTGTGTGAGTAAATTAGCTCCCTGCCCACCAAATCTAGAGTGAGAGAGAAGGCTGTGAATGTGCTTGCAGAATGATTGCTTGCATAAAGGAGTGCATTTATGCAGTCTCTAAGAAAATGCAGCCATTTATGTCCCAAGAAGACTACTATATCTTACCTAAATGGGGAAGACTGTGAGGTACCTTTTCAGTCTTTTGTCAAAGTACTGTTGATAGGCAACCTGAAAGTCCTGCTCTCCCTTTCTATAGTTCTTCACTTTAAATGGACTTGACAGCTGAGCTCTTACTAGACAGCGTTTGGCACAAAGGACATACGCTTAAATTACGAGCCAAAGTCCTATTGAAGGGCGGAAAAGCCTCACAGGATCTCTGCTGCTTGCTCTATGGCACGTGGTGCCCCTTGTTTGGAAGATGTGACTTCTTGCTTGCAGAATGAGATCTTGGATGCCTCTCTGCAAAGTGGCAAATTGTCTGCCCTGCAGTCTTTTGCATGACAAGTTTGACTAATTAGTATCCTGGACAAAGAATTGTGAGCACAAATATTTGCTTTGAGTGCCAGTCTCAGAGGTGGGAGGGAAAGTGGTGCCATTTTAGTGCTGCTATAGTGGGGAAAAGTGCAAAAAAGAAATCTGCGTTGATCTACTGCCAGGGCTGGCCCTACCAGTAGGCAGACTGACACAACTACCACAGGTGGCAGATAAGGGGGTAGCAATAGCAGCTCCCCACCTGTTCTTAAAGCTTCTTGAAGAACAAAGATGCACATTCCACACAGTTTGTCATGCACTTTCTAACTGCCTTGCTGTCCTTTGGTGACCCTGTCCCATTGCCAGTGTTGAAGCAAGTTTCAATTGCCAGCTTCTATACATGGGATAGAAGGGCACTATTTTGTCCGTTGCCCCAGGCAACAAAATGACTTGGATTGACTCTGTTTTCTGCACATGACACTTATTTCTATCAATTAATCCAGATCTACCTTTGCTGAAATAAGAAGATACTTTCAACTGCCCCAATGCTGGATGAAGGGAGTTGGACACCACAGCAGTTTGCAAAATAAGCCCCCATTTGGGCATTTGTGTGTGCTACTCTAAGAGTGGTAGCACAGAATTTAAATAGTGCTATAAAATGCAACATGAAAATCTTCTTTTGTGGACCTATTTTTAGCTTAGCTACTTTGATGAGACAACCATTGATCCCAACCATTTGTGCACAATAATTCGAGTAACGTAAGATGTTGATGACAACAGAAACATCAGAAGATTCGGGAGGTGATTGGGGAAGAAGAGGGCCACCTAGCACATGAAGAGGGCCTGGAGCACCTGCGCCAATTTCACCATTGATAATCCTGTCCTGGATCTCCTCTGTAAAGTAAGATGCCTACTCTTCTTGATACTTTTTACATTTACCCATCCTTGGAAAACAAAGCTGCATGCTCCACATCCTAGGGAGGAAATGCATAATACATACACAGAAATTTGTAAAAGTTGCTGATCACCCCCCCACCTTTTCTGCTGCTGGGGGCTATGCACCCTTTTGCCATTGAAACATGTTAATCATGTTGACTGTGTCAACTGATCAGGTGAGATCACCCATTTGAATGAGACAAGGAGCACTGTATTCACTTTCAATGGACTACCTTTGCTTTCAGTCGATTCTGAAAATGAGTGTAAAGAAGCAGATTCTGTTAGAAAACTGCAAATTGAAGTAGCAGCACAGACTTTCAAGTATAAATATACTCTTTACTAGATTGTCCCCATGACCAAATACTAAGAATTATTATTTTTATTTTATTTTCTTATATCCTGCCTTTCTCCCAATATAGGTATTCAAGGTGGCATAGGGACTCAAGAAGACAAGGCAGAAGGAAAGAAAAATATAAGGTTCAAGGCCTAAGTGTTGCTTGGAGAATCAATACAAAGGCTTTACACATCTGGTTAGATCTATGTAATGTGGTCCACAATGTAATTCTGGGTTCATTGAGATTTCCCAAGTGATAGGTGCATGAAACAGGAGCAGGAAGAAAACAGATGGTACAAGAAACATGGAAAGCAATCACCTGGGCAGTTCCACCAGGATTGCAATAACTTCTAATAATAATAATAATAATAATAATAATAATATAATAAAATTTATTTATATCCTGCCCCTCTGTTGAACAATCGGGGCGGCTTACAACAATTACAAATTCCATACAAAAAACCAAAATAAACATCCCAACCTCCCCCCCCCCTCTTAAAAAAGTATTAAACCACACATCCATTAAAAGTTAATACATAAAACCACACAAGATAAAAGTGAAGTAACTGGAGAGGCCATAGACGAGTCAAAGCAGTGCCGAGAGCCAAAAGTGGAAGAGGTAGAGCCGGGTAAACTCCCGGGGCTAGGAATCTAGTCAGGGAAGGCCTGCTGAAAGAGATTTGTCTTCACAGCCTTTTAAAAGTTGCTTAGTGTTGTAATCTGACAGATCTCGTCTGGCAGGCCGTTCCATAGTCTGGGGGCAATTACCGAAAATGCCCTCTGGGAGGTTGTAGACAGCCTTGTTTTCATTGGCTGCAGCAAATTCATCCCAGAGGACTGGAGTGCGTGGGGAGGATTGTATGGGAGGAGGCGGTTCCGAAGATAGGTTGGACCCAAACCATTTAGGACTTTAAAGGTCATAATCAACACCTTATACTGGGCCCGGAAACTAATAGGCAGCCAGTGAAGAGACTTCAATACCAGTGTTATGTGGTCTCTCCTAGATGTCCCCCGGACCACTCTGGCTGCCATGTTCTGTACCAACTGAAGTTTCTGGACCAAGCACGAGGGTAGTGTCATGCCCTGCCTGGAGGACGATTCAGAGGACTCAGGGGATGAGCTGGAGCCCCTGGGACCTGAACCTGTGAGGGAGGAGCCAGGGCCCCTCGGACTTGAACCTGTAGCGGAAGAGCCAGAGGCTGGCCCTAGTTCTGCTGTAGCAGAGGCTGTGGGCCCTCCAGAGGTTCAACAGTCAGGGCTGCCCAATGCTGTAGTCAGGGAGGAGGATTTGGGCAGTGTGCCTACCTTTAAGGAGCGTCGAGCAGAAAGAGAGGGCTTGCGAAGGTCACGGAGGCTTCAGCAGAAGCGTGTTAGTAATCAGACACAGCTGAAGGCCAGCTCCTTGCCTTCTTAAGAACCTGGAGTATGGGTGGTGCTTTGCCAGTGGATATCTGACTTTTCTGAGGGAAAGACTTTGTCTCTGGCTCCGTGTCTCCCAGATCATCTTGACCACCCGGAAACCTTGACCTTGGACTGCTTATCGACCTGCCTATCTGATACCTCGAACCTCGGACCGTCTGACAATCTTTTGGTAAACCCTTGGGTTAGAGTTGCTGTGTATCTACAAGACTGTGTAGTAACACTGACTTGCTGTGCTGGGGATTTTGTTTATTTGAGAGCCAGCTGTCTTATCAGCCCTTTGGCTGCTTTCCTGGACAGGTAGCCCCATGTAGAGCGCATTACAGAAATCAAGATGAGAGATTACCAGCACGTGCACCACAGTCTCAAGGTCCCTTACTTCCTTGGTCATCAGGAGTGATGAGTCCAGGAGCACCCCGACTGCGAACACAGTCCTTCACAGAGAATGTGACCCCATCCAGGACTGGAGGTTGCAACCCAATTCCTGGTTTCAGGCCTGCTACTGTGAGCATCTCTGTTTTGTCTGGATTCGATCTTAATCTGTTTTACCTCATCCAGCCCATTACTGCCTTAAGACAGTCATTGAGAGGAGAGACGCCATTGGAATTCGAGGCCGGCGATTGAGACATGGAGAAATAGATCTGGGTGTCATCAGTGTACTGATAACACCCAGCCCCATGTCTTTGGATGATCTCACCCAGCGGCTTCATATAGATGTTAAACAGCATCAGGGAAAGAATGGCACCCTGAGGGATGCCACACGTAAGGTATTTTTTTGCAGAAGTTGTCCCTGAGCAGCACCCTCTGGGACCTGCTTGAGAGGAAGGAACAGAACCACTGCAATGCAGTGCCTCCAATTCCTAGCCCACTCAGGTGATCCAAGTGGATGCTATGATCTATAGTGTCAAAAGCCACTGAGAGGTCTAAAAGCACCAACAGGGTCACACTACCCCTGTCAATGCCCAGACGCAGGTTGTCGGTCAAGGCAACCATGGCTGCTCAACTCCAAATCCCATCCTAAAGCCAGTTTGAAATGGGTCTAGATAATCGGTTTCATCCAAGACTGCTTGGAGTTGAAGAGCAACCACCCTCTCAATCACTTTGCTTAAAAAGGGTAACAGACACCGGTCTATAGTTGTTCATATCCAGGGGTCTAGGGAAGGTTTTTTCAGAAGTAGCCTAACTGCCGCTTCCTTTAAACAAGATGGAACAAGACCTTCCCTGAGGGATGCATTGATGATGTCCCGAAGGAACATTGTCAAGGCACCCCCCCCCCCGGACGGCCAGCCATGAAGGGCAAGGATCAAGGGAGCAAGTTGTCTTCCTCACTCTACCAAGGAGCTTGTCCACGTCCTCGTTACTCATAGACTGAAATTGATCTAGTAAATTTACATCAGTGGAGATGCTGGACACCTCATCTATTGATTCTGTTACCATACCAGCATCCAAGTCGGAACTTTTCTGAGAGATTTTATCTGCAAAGAAGTTGTTAAATGTGTCACAGCAAGCTGTTGTTGGGTTAAGTAATCGGTTCTGCACAAGTGGAACCTGCGTCAGTTCCCTCACCACCCTAAACAGCTCTGCTGGATGGGACTCTGCAGATGCAATACATGCAGAAGAGAAAGATTTCTACACTGCACGTATTGCCTCTTGATAGACCAACAAAAGTTCCTATGATGAGTCTTGTCAGATAAGAGTCGAGTTTTCCGTCAGGTGTGCTCTAGTCATTGTCCAACCTGCTTCATTCTCCTAAGCTCTTCTGTGTACCACAGCTTACAGTTTAAAGCAGGTTGGAAAGGACACTTGGGAGCGATCGTGTCGATAGCCTTGGTTTCAGGTATTAACCAAAGCTTTGACAGAATCACCGGTGTTACCAACCATTAAACCCTCTAAGGTTTTCTGAAATCCAGTTGGTTCCATTAACCTTTGAGGGTGGACCATTCTAATGGGTCCACCACCCCCGGTGGGACGGGCAGTGGCTCTTAGTTCAGTCTTGACCAGGAAATGATCCGTCCATTACAATGCAGAGGTTTTTATTACCTCCGCCCACGGATATTCCTGTTCCGTACTAAAGACCGCATCGAGGGTATGACCCGCACAATGTGTGGGCCTGATGACTAATTAGGATAGGCCCATGTTTGTCATGGATTCCATGAACTCCCAAGATGCACCCGTTAGATTAGTCAAACTGGTCTCGAGTGGAATGTTGAAGTCGCCCAGGACTAAAAGTTTGGGTGACTCCAGCAACAACTCTGAGACCAGCTGTGTCAGCTAATTTAGGGAGTCTGCTAGACAATGGGATGGTCAGTATACTAGCAGAATCCCCAAACTATCCTTGGTCCTCAGGCTCAGGTACATACACTCGAAGTGGACAGTGTACCAGACAGGTATCCTGGTCAAGCTCAGGTTATTCTTATAAACCAAAGCCTTTCTGCCCCCCCACCCACTTCCCCTTACCTGCTCACTAACAGAATACCCAGCTGGGAGGGCCTGCCTCCATGTAACGGCGCTGTCCTCTCTCAGCCATGTTTGTGTAAAGCAAGCCAGGTCGGCATCCTAATCTAAAAGAAGCTCGTAAATAATAAGAGTCTTGTTTTTCACCGAGCTGGCATTGCAGAGGAGCAAGGTAAGGTTCTGCGGAATGGTTGGTGTGCTCTCCAATCCATTCCGGGAAACAGAGTAAACTGAAGGAGGGATGGCTTTCAAACAGCGATCCTGCCTTCTTTTGTAACATCTATTTACTCTGTTCCCACCATGCCTCCCATTGCCCCGCACAACTCCGATTTTCACCCCCAGATCATTCCTGGCCTTTACCATACCATCAATCTGAGTGTGGAACAATCCATACAATAAATTAACTTTCTTGATACCACTGTGCAACTGCACAATGGCCTTCTAAGCACCACCAAAAATCCACTGGTCACCACACATACCGTATTTACATGCCTCCTGTTTCCACCCAGAATTCACTACCAAAATTATTGTTTATAGCCAAGCCATCCAGTACAATTGCATCTGCTTACAGCCACGACAGAGACTCAGAACTCTTGGATTTACTACAGACATTTCTCAGACTTCAATAACCAGCTAAAGAGGTGAAGAAACAAATTAACTAGGCAAGAGTAATATCCAGGAACTATTTACTACAAGACAGAGCAAAAACATAAAATAACAGAATATCTCTAGTAGTGGTCATTTACAGTCCCCAGCAGAGACCACTTGAATACAGCATCAATGTGCTACAAACAGTTATGGAGAATAAGCCAGCTTTCTCATAAACTCTGGGAGGCAGGTCTTTATTGGCTTACAGACAGCTCCAAGTCTTAAACAACTACTCACTTACAACAGGATACATAACATGGCAGGAGTAGAATGACAGAAATATAGAATCATAGAATTGAAAGAGACCTCAAGTCCAACCCCCTGCAATACAGGAATTCACAATCAAAGCACCTCTGACAGATGGCCATCAAGCCTCTTTTTAAAAACCTCCAAAGAAGGTGACACCGCCACCACACTCTGAGGCAGATATTCCACTGTTGAATAGCTCTTACTGTCAGGATGTTCTTCCTAATGTTGAGATGGAATCCCTTTTCCTGTAGTTTTAATCTGCTGCCCAAGGTCCTATTCTCTGGAGCTGCAGAAAACAAACTTGCTCCATCTTCAGCATGACATCCTTTCAAATATTTAAATAGGGTCATTTTATCACCTTTTAATCTTCTCCAAGCTAAACATTCTCAGCTTCCTAAGTCACTCCCCACAGCATGGTTTCCAGATCTTTCAACATTTTAGTCAGCCTCCTCTGGACATGCTCCAGCTTGTCAATATCTTTTTTGAACAGTGGTTCCCAGAACTAGATGCAGTATTCCAGGTGAGACTTGACCAATGCAGAATAGAATGGTACTATTACTTCCTTTGATCTAGACACTATACTTCTATTGATGCAGCCTAACACAACCCAGATGCCAACTCTGTTCCCACATCTACCCTGGGAGTAATATTACAGGGGCCAATATCATTACTTTCAATATCAGAAGTTATTTATTTATTTATTTATTTATTACTTGCCTTTCTCTCCAAGGCTCAAGGCTGGGTGCAACATAGATTAAAATGCAATATATAACTAAACATTTAAAAACAGATTAAAACACATAAACATAGGCTTAAGATTACCATTACATGTTAAAATAATCCAGACATAAAATTACAAATATATTAATTTAAAAATCATAGTTCAAAATCAACTGGGCAGGCCTGCTTTGCTTTTATTTGCTCTTCTTGCACTGTGATATATGTCATCCTATACCAGCAATGCTCCTCTACATTCTACATTGCACAAACTGGACAGTCTCTATACAAGAGAATTAATGGACACAAATCTGACGTAAGAAATGGCAATACCCAAAAACTTGTTGCAGGATGCTTCAACCTTCCTAGACACACAATAAGGGATTTACAGATTGCAGTCCTTGAACAATGAAATTACAAAGGAAGACTAGAAAGAGATACTAACTGGACTGAATAATATTCACAAATTCCAATCTGTTAACCGTTATGAACAAGGACAATGGCTTCATGGTACACTACAAAATTAATGCAAGTGTCCTTGCTAATGCACATATAACAAATTCCTATCAGAGAGAGAATCCTCAGAGATTCATCTCGGATAATCCTCTCAGAGTTTTGAATTTTGGGAAACTGACTTTTAGTAAGTACATTATATACCGCTTACCAGTGTACTAAATGGTTTACAAAATGTAAGCTAATTGCCTCCAGCAAGCTGGGTACTCGTTTTAGAAACCTAAGGAAGGATGCCAGGCTGAGTCGACCCAGAGCCCCTGGCTGGTACTGAATTCACAACCTTATGGTTTGTGAGTGAGTGGCTGCAGTACAGGCATTTAACCACTGCACCACCTGAACTTTTGGTAAGCAGCTTGATTGCTTTCACACATCAGCAACAACTGACCACTGTAAAGATCTGGGAGGGCTTTCTGCATGGGGGAAAAGCTCTGTTCTCACCCTGAGGCTGCTGCCACCTATTTGCATGATGCATGGTGACTTCCAATGGAATACTAAGGGCTTTACCCATTAATCCAACCTTGCCCTGGAGTTGATAAAGTCAGAGAAGACCCCAGTGTTTCTGCAAAATGCCAGGGTGAGCAAACAGCTGCATTGGGGCTGGATTGGGATGACCCAGCTGTTTGCATGTCAGGCACCTCTCCCTCCCCACATTAAGGCACACAGGGAAAGGAGATGGCCTATTGCTGGAACTAACACCAGTGTTTCTGTACCTGCCGGAGCTCCATGA
This sequence comes from Phrynosoma blainvillii, assembly GCA_026167975.1. NCBI lineage: Eukaryota > Metazoa > Chordata > Lepidosauria > Squamata > Phrynosomatidae > Phrynosoma > Phrynosoma blainvillii. The sequence goes on from JANUYF010000009.1 coordinate 11,134,145, forward strand.
ACAGGCTACCCAGTGTCCTGTCGCTTCTGGGGGTGAGCTTGCTTATGTAACTGATGAGAAGAGAAGGTAGAGGGACCCTCTGATCACTTGGCTGGGTACACGGGTGAGTCCACTCTCAGCAGAAGCGGTGGGATGTTGGGCAGCCTTTCCACAGAACTCCTGTAGGTACAGTAGTGGAGGTGGTGGCTCCAGGGCAAGCCAGTTGTGCCGATGCTGTGTTTACCTGGCTGGCCCATGTGAACAACACACTGCTGCACTGGGTGTGGCTCAGTACATGGGGCTGCCATCATGGCCAATCTGGGGCCAGTTCTGGAGCATAATGCTCCTGACTGGCTCAGATGCATGGGCCATGGAGACAGGACCAAAGAACTGTATCGTCTCATGCAGCCCTTCAAAAATTTAGGGCTAAAGTCATCATTTGTATCTTTCTGGATCCTATTACATTCTATCCCACTCCCACAGCTGTATAAATATGTGTTATGCCTTAGCCCTTAATACCACTCTGTACTGCATCTGGAGAAGTGAAAGCTCATGTGAAAATAAAATTCAACTAGTCTTAAAGGTGTTGCCACATTTCTTTTCTCTTTTTTCTCTCCTCCTTTCTTCATCCTTTTTATAAAGCATCATTAGTGATGGTAGCTTAGCAAAACAATGGTGTTAAAGAGGTTTGGGGGCAAACTGCCACAAAGTATTTGAGTGTCAAAATACTTCTACTGAATGAAATAGTTATTTTTTAGCTTTAAAATGGCAATGGAACATTATCAGGTGCAGCCCTAACTTGGCCCAAGGAAGTGTTGCTTCATGTTTTGGGGTCCCTTGTTAAAAACGTCCCCATTGAGTTGCCCTCCTGCTCATTGTTCCCCCAGCAGTCCATTCATTTGCACTCTCCCTCTGTGTCCACAATGGATAACTTCCCAAAGGGAGAAGCAATACAAAGGGAGGCTGTGGTGCCATCTCTACATTTGCCATTGCTTTTGTACTTAGAGAGGCCATGTGAATAGGCAGCAACAGGACAGACAAATAGGAGCAGAACCAGAAAGCTCCGGAGTACAGTTGTGGGTCTCCATGAAGGGATCAGATCTTTGCAGATGCTCAACAATGAACCATAGAATGAACATAGAACCATATTCTCAGCTCCTGTACTGGAGAAACAAACCAAAGCATAACCTCTTATTTCACCTGTTTCTTCATTCCACAGTCAATAACTTTGCGACCCATCCATATGACATAATTTAGGAATCAGTCACTTAAGAGTCATTTTCCCATCTTCTCCAGGATGCTTGTTTAACTCGCTTAGCTCTGGAGGCTGCAGTGCCCATGAGGTATACTGGCATCTCCCAGCCAGCATGCAGTCTCAGCCACTTAAAAAATCCATAACAAACAGCCAAGCAGTTTGCTGCTCCAGGCAAACACCTGTTGTTGCGTGGTCGGCAGCCAGGCCTAGAGTAACTTTGCCAGTAAGCGACGCTGGCCTGGACCTGCAGAGGAGGCCTGTCCACCTGGCATCTCCCAGAAATGCAGTATGTACATTTGTCATGGAGCCAAAATAAACCCAAGCAAACAATCAGTCATTGACTTGGAATGGAATACACCTCGGGGTCTACCATGCAAAACTTCTGCCAGCCCCATTTCTATATGGAAGGGCCTAATGTCATACAGATTAACTATGATGACAATTTTTGGTAATGTTTTTCACTTTTCCAACTTGTATAGGGAAATGCGGTAGATTGGCCACTTGCCCTAATCACAGTCCTCTCTTTGAAAGACTGTCTAGTGCAAGGTCAAAATCCAACAGTATACTTTAGTGTCCAACACCAGTGAAACAGGGACTTTCTTCCTTTCCCCCTCCTGTTGCAAACCCCCATGGCACAACCCCCCCTACTTCCAGTGGGGTTCTCAGTATGGAGGGGAATGGCTGCAGAAGCTGGGATGTGTATGTGTGTCTGTTTGCTGCCAATTCAGATTGAAGCTGTGGAAAATGCTTGCTGGATCCTGATCCAAGTTCTGTTTATTAAAACATTTCCGTTTCTGAAAATCTATGTCTATTTATATCTGAACATATAAGGGGAAGGTACAGTCGATTAAAAAAAGCTTCAGAACAATTTTAAACCTTTTAAATTTTAGATTTCTCTGAAGATGCCAGCCATAGATGCTGGCGAAACGTCAGAAAGAAACTCTTCTAGAACATGGCCACACAGCCCGAAAAACCCACAAAAAACTACGGATGCCGGCCATGAAAGCCTACGACTTCACAATTTTAAACCTGTTTAAACCACTTGAAACAATTGAGCACAAAGAACAATGGGACAAAGAAAACAAAAGAAAAAAAATACATAGCTCCATAGGTTAAAAGAGACAATGATCACTGGGCTTCAGAAGCTTGAGTGAACAACCAAGTTTTAACTTGGTAGTAAACTGGGGCCAGTTAGGCTTTCATTTTTATTTAAGAACCATCAGAACAAAGATCAGGGGGCCTTGAAGTTCCCAATCAAGAATATGCACTTGGATAGCAGATTGAGGAGCAGATACACAGCTCATCTGTTCATCATCTTCCTGATTCTGATGAGAGATACCATATTTCTATTTTAATTAGAGTAACAATTTCTGAGCTTTGCATCTATGCATGCACATTTTATGTTAATGTGTGTGTGGTTTTCTTTTTTTCTTTTTGCATGATGCATAAAGCTGTGCTGCTGCGGCTGTTTGGCCCTTTCTCTTGAGTAAGTAATGGGAGCAGCTTTGTCAATCCACAAAATTGCAGTTTGAGCCTGAGTATCATGGTAAAACTGGGAGACTAAGGAGATTATCCCATAGGGATGGGATAGGGGTGGGATCGCTCCCCTGCCTTTATCCTGTCCATGACCGCGATTGTGCGAAAGAAATTCAGACATGTCACGCTGATCCGGTCATGTCCCGTCAGTGAAGTGGAATTGTATTAACATGTTCTCCTGTTAATACAAAATGCTGGCAAATGACGGGATAATTCCACTTCACTCACGGGGACAATGACAGGATCGGCGCACTGTCAACTGAAACTCTTTTGCGCAATTGCGATCACTTGTGCTATGTCTGGATAAGCACAATGTCATTTGAAAGTCCTTCCCGTGATTGTGTGGAAAGGACAGGACAATGAAGAAGAGCCTTCCCTCCAGTTCATTTGCCATCATCTGGCCTCAGAGGGAGAGGCAGGCCAGCTCCATCAGGCCTAGCCAGAGGAAGAAGAGCCCTCCCTTCAGTTCATCCCCCAGGGCCTTAGCCCCAGAGGGAGAGAAAAACCACTGAAGTTGATGCCCTTCCCCACCGCCATTCCCGGCTCCTTTTGTGTCTTGTCTTTTTAGTTTGTAAGCCTGAGGACAGGGAACTGTCTCATTAAAAAAATAAAATAATGTAAGCTGCTCTGAGAGCCTTTGGGCCTAAGCAGACTGCCAGAAATAGTGCACATTAAATTGAGGCACTGCCCTGGCTCAGTGCTAGGGAATCATGGGAACTGTAATTTATTGTGGCACCAGAGCTCTCTCACAGAGAAGGCTCAATGTCCCAGAAAAAAATACAGTTCCCATGACTCCCTAGCACTGAGCCAGGGCAGTGCCTCAATTTAATGTGCACTATTTCTGGCAGTCTGCAAAGGCCTTTTGTGGCTGATGAGAGGTGTATAAATACTCCAAATAAATAAGTAAATAAATAAATAAATAAATGTGACAATCTCCAGAGACTGTCAAGCATCATTTTTGGGTGCTATGATTACAAGTGGGAATGGGAATAAAATTTTGCATTGTGGAGTCCTCTGGCCAACTATGTAGCTGCATCATCAGCCGCCTGCCACCGCCGCTGTGCGTTTTGGTCGCCACGCAGCCGCGTGCACTGCGACCGCCATTTTGTTTTCCAAAATGGTGGCCGCGGCGCATGTGCGCATGCGCAGGAATACTGTGCATGTGCAAACGCGTCGCGGCCGTTATTTTGGAGAACAAAATGGCGGCTGTGACATGCGTGGAGGCGGCTGCGGCAGTGCATGCAGCGGAGGTGGCGGCAGCGCGCATGGGGAGGTCGCCATTTCCCCCCCCCCCGGCCTGCCGGAAGGGATGACTTCGGGGGACCAGCCCTCGGCTCAAAAAGGTTGCCTATCCCTGCTCTCTGGTTTCAAGTTGCCTGTCAACTTTTGGCAACACTATGGATTGCATAGATTTTCTTAGGCAAGGGATATTCAGAGGTGGTTTTGCCAGTTCCCTCCTCTGAAATATAGCCAGGAGCACTTGGTATTCATGGGCAGTCTCCCCTCCAAGTACTAACCAGGGCTGACCTTGCTTAGCTTCCAAAGTCAGACAGCATCTGGTAACTTTAGGGTATTTAGGCCCCTTGCCTCACCAGCTGCTCCCAGCATAATTTAAAAAAACACACACATAGATTTATAAGTTTGGTTACCAAAGTGGAAATCATAACAACAGTGGAGGCTGGTCAAAGAAAACTGGATGCATGTTGGAAAAAGGCCTTCAGGGCATCTCAAGGTTTAAGATGTTTTAGTTTACTTATCCTAGGCATATCTGACCTGATTGTTTCATTTTAGAAATGTATATCATTAGTTTGGGGACAAAAAGTTGCCTGAAACAAATTGAACTGCTTTTCTTTCTTGGTGATGCAGGAACCTCTCCCTATTCATTCCCTGTCATTTCTGCGTCAAATACAGATTTCCAGGAACACCTCTGGTTTGTTAAATGTGGCTGTGAGAAAGTGGCTTTAGATTGGAAGCTGTCGCTTTCCGAGGTGAAGTGCAGCGTGATGACACCACAGGAGGAGAGAAACCCAGGACAGTTGTGTCCTGATGGGAGGGCCTCTTAGCGCACAGGGGAATTTGGAAAACAGAGTATTCAGTTGTGACAGTTGGTCTGGTTTGTGGGTATCTGAGGAGCTGAGACAAAGATGTGTGTTTGGAGGAGGAGAGTCAGAGTGGTTAAAACCTGCCAAGTATTTGATTTTAATGTAACCGTACTGAGCTTGAAGTGAACTCACATTGTTGTTAGCTGCCCTCAAGTTGACCTGAACTCATGGCAACCCTGTGGATGAGACATCGCCAAAAATCCCTCTTCTCCACTGCCTTGCACAGATCTTGCAAGTCCTTCCTCATAACCTCCCTTGATTGAGTCTATCCATCTTGTCTGCAGTCTTCCTCTCTTTCTTCTACCCTCTACCTTTCCTAGCATTACTGTTTTTTCTAGTAACCATGCCTTCTCAAGATGTCAGAAAAGTATGATAGTCTCAACTTGATCATCTTTGCTTCCAAGGAAAGCTCTGGTCTGATCTGTTCAAGGACCCATCTGTTTGTCTTCTTGGCTGTCCACAGTATCCTAAGTACTCTTCTCCAGCACCACATTTCAAATGAGTTGATTTTCTTTCTGTCTGCTTCCTTCACTGTACAGCTCTCACATCCGTACATAGTAATTGGGAATACAATGACCTGAACAATTCTGACTGTAGTGCTCAGTTGTATGTCTTTGCTCCTCAGTATTTTTTTCTAGTTCTTTCATAGCTGCCCTACCCACAGGGCCTTTACAGACTGCCAGAAATAATGCAGCTTGAGTCCACTCTAACTGCCCTGGCTCAGTGCTAGGGAATCATGGAACTGTAGTTTTTTCTGGGACATTGAACCTTCTCTGTCAGAGAGCTCTGGTGCCATGATAAACTATAGTTCCCATGATTCCCTAGCAGCCAGGGCAGTTAAAGTGGACTCAATTTGCACTATTTCTAGCTGTCTGCAAAGGCCCTTAGTCTTCTTCTGATTTCTTGACTGCAGTCTCCATTCTGGTCAATGTTTGATCCTAAATATGGGAATTAACTATTTCAATTTGCTCATTGTCTAGATTGAGTTTCCTCTGTGGTCATTATTTTTGTTTTCTTTATGTTCAGCACCAGACCTGCCTTTGTACTTTCATCTCTGATCTTCCTTATTAACTGTTCCAATTCCTGAATGTCTTCTGCTAATATTATGGTGTCATCCGCATATCTTAGGTTGTTAATGTTGCTTCCTCCTATCTTAACCCTCCTTTTTCAGATTCTAATTCTGTTTTTCTTATGATGTTTTCAGCGTATAAGTTAAACAAGGAGGGTGATAGGATGCATCCTTGCCTGACCCCTTTGCCTATTGGGAACCACTCTGCTTCCCTGAACTCTTTTCTGATGGTGGCCTCTTGTCTTTGGTACAGATTCCTCATCAGGACTATCAAATGTAGAGGATTCTCATGTCTTTGAGTGCATTCCTTAGCTTTTCATGATCTATACAGTCAAATGCTTTACTATACTCTATGAAACATGCTGATTCTTTTTTGAAATTATTTGTTGTGCTCCATTAGCTGCCTTACATAAGATACTTTTATTAACTCACATAAGATACTTTTATTTCTGTACGTCTCTCAATAAAAACCACTATTTGTTTTATAGTGGATGATTCTGGCTGAATTGATTGTTATGAACTGGAAAGAAGAGAGAACACACTACCTAAAATACTGAAACTGATAAATACTTGGAACCCTAGCCCTTATGCACTTAAGGATAGTGTCAAAAGGGTGAAAGTTAGGGCACATATTAGTGGCAGGGTACCTCCTGAGGTTGGAAAGTAGAATTAACCTAAGTCTTAAAGGAGGTGCCAGGTGTTGGGATCAAAAGATCCATTGGCTGTCTTGATGGATCCAGGTGATTATCACACTCTAAATAATGTGACTTATCCCAACAAGATACAGTTGCATTTCAAGTTAACAGCAGGTATTATTGCATGTAAATTGCTGCTGGTGCCACTGGGTGACTGCCACCCAGCTGCAGCATGGATCCCAGCCAAACTCAGCTGTCCACTTTGCAAAAACAACATGCTCCATGCTCCTGAGCATGGCTAGGACCCGGGCTGCAGCTCTGTTGCAGTTTCCCAGTGGCAGCAGTGGCAATTTACATGCAATAATACCCGCTGTTAACCCAAAACACAACTGTATCCCATCGGGGATAATTCACATTATTTAGAGTGCAATAATCTTCCCAGAGTGAGGATCTTGGAAATCCAGTGAGGATTTCCACTGAGTCAGTGCAGGAATTCAGGGATTCAATTAAGTGTTGTGAATGTGGTTCACCTAGAGTAGAGGTCCCCAAACTTTTTCAGACTACCACCCTCTTTTGTCTTGGATGACCCTAGCGCCCCCCCCACCCCACAATGCTAGCTAGCCAAGGCAAGGGGGAAAGGAGGAGAGCTTGTGCATGGCTGCTCCCATTCCCTTTTGCCTTGGCTAGCTGTCTTGTGCTAGCCAAGGCAAGCGGAAATGGAAGAGAGCTTGTGTGCACCTGCCCTCTCCCTTCCCTTTTGCCTTGGAACTAGCCTGTGTCTTTCTTACCCAAAGAGGCTTTCCTCCTTGGGGTCCTTGCAGGGAGAAGCTGAGCAGTTTCTGTGAAAAGGTGGCTGCACAAAGTATTTTGGTGCCCAGAGAAGGGAGGGAGCAAGGAAAGGGGAAGGACAGGTTCCATTTGCTCTACTCCAGGGTGAGGCAAATCTGGAGGAGCCATGCTGGATCTCTTGGCTTGAAGCCTGGATGGATGGATGGATGGATAGATGGACGCAGAATGTCCTGTCTCAGAATGGTGCACAAAAGAAGCCTGAGATGCAGGAAGAAGAAATCTACTTATTGGGCAAAGGGGGATTTCACAAAGGGCCATATTGATGAAGTCAACCTGGTTGGATTCCTTTCCAGAGAAACAAAGATATAAAGTGTGTGCATTATTATTCAACTATAAAAGTGTATTTTGAAACATTCCAGAAAAAGTCCAATGTGCACGGTGTTACATTGAAACTGGGGATGCTCCACTTATTTCAGCTTCACTGTTAAGAGTGATGGGGAAGTATGCTGAGAGTATTGCCAAGGAGATTGCGGAGATGTTAAGGTTGGGAATAATTGCACCATGCGAAAGTCTGTGAGCATCCCCAGTAGTTTTTGTGGAGAAGCCTGATCACACTATTAGATCCTGTGGGGACTACAGAAATTTAAATCAAATAACACAAGCAGATGCCTACCCCATGCCAAGGTTGGATGATTTAATTGAAAATATGGGTTGGTTTAATTATACAGTGGGCCATTGGTATCTGCTGGGGTTTGCTTCCACCCCCCCAGGTGGATACCAATATCAGTGGATGTTCAAGTCCCATTAAATACAATGGATAGTAAAATGGTGTTCCTTATATAAAATGGCAAAAACATTGTTTGCTTTTCAGAATGTATATATTTTTTGAATATTTTAAAATTATGGATGCTTGAATCTGTGGACGACAAATGCTGGAAATTCAGGAAGGTGCAGGAACCTTTTATCACTGATGGTGGATTTGTACTAAAGCAAGGAAATATTGGAGTCATGTTCATAATATAATAACAAAATCTTAGGAATAGTGTTTAAAATAGAACCAGAATTTTACTTGCTGGCTATTTTTGGTGATAAAATTGGAAAAAAGAATTTGGCAAAATTTTGTATTATATGTTAACCTCAAAGAGACTTGTGTATGCCCACAAATGGAAGGAAGACAGTATCCTGAATCAGGAAGGATGTTTATTGAAATTATATGATGCAATGGAAATGGACATGCTGAGGATACTGTGGACAACTAAAAAACAAACAAATGGGTCCTTGAACAGATCAAGCCTGAAATCTCCCTGGAAGCCAAGATGATCAAACTGAGGCTATCATACTTCAGCCACATCATGAAAAGGCATGACTCATTAGAAAAGACAATAATGCTAGGAAAGGTGGAAGGAAGTAAAAAGAGATGAAGACTACATGCTAGATGGATAGACTCAATTAAGGAGGTCGCAACTATGAATTTACAGGACCTAAGCAGAGCAATGGAGGACAAGGGGGTCTTGGGGAGTTCTCATCCCCAGGGTCGCCATGAGTCTGGGTTGACTCGAGGACAGTTAACAACAACGAGAGACAATATGGTACAATGGTTAATTTTGGCTTTGGACTTTTGAACTGAACTTGGGCCAAATTTGGGGTTCATGAAAATGTGTATTTTAAAATCCCCAAAACACTATGCTTATAAAAAGGAGTTTTGAGATGGGATACCTAGAACAGAGACAGAGGTCCAAAACACACTACAGAAATAAACCAGTTTGAGACTGCTTTCACTACCCTGGCTCAGTGCTGGGATTTCTGGGAACTGTAGTTTTGTGAGCCATTTAGCTCACAAGGGCTATTAGTCATTGTAAATTACAATTCCCACTGAGCCAGGGCAGTTAAAGCGGTCTCAAACTGGATTAGTTCTGCAGTCTGTTTTGGACCAGAGTGAGAAGGAATAGACCATTTAGGACCTTTGCAGACTGCCAGAAAGAGTGCAAATTGAGTCCACTTTAACTGCCCTGACTCAATGCTAGGGAATCATGGGAACTGTAGTTTATTGTGGCACCAGAGCTCTCTGACAGAGAAGGCTCAATGTCTCAGAAAAAATACAATTCCCATGATTCCCTAGCACTGAGCCAAGGCAGTTAAAGTGGACTCAATTTGCACTATTTCTGGCAGTCTGCAAAGGCCTTTAGTCTGTCCACACATATTACTTTTGATTGCTCCAGATCTCCTCTACTCCTGGTAGTTGCTTCTCTCTTCCTTCCTTCCCATTATTCCAGACTAATATTTGTGTAGAGTAAAATATACAGTTAGAAGAAGGGATTATTTTTGCTTTCACCCATAGTAGAATTTTTAAAATCTCTAGTTCCTTCCATCTCATGGATTAAGAAGCTTGAAAATTGTGGGAAGGTCTTCTAAAAGAAACAAAAGTGAATGAAATTCTTGCCCCTTACTGACTGGTGGGGACAATGTGGGGCCACAATGGGAGGCGGTAAAAAAAGTAAAATCCCTCCCTGCTGCTTTCTTTGCTGTCTAAATGTCACCCTCTTCTTTGAAAGCTGCGTTTCTGTGATAATTTTAAAAACAAGTAATTTTGCACATTTACAGTAGCCCCCAACTGTGAAATAGTGGTGCCTGCATACATGTTGAAAGATAATGGCCATTCAGCTTCGGCAAGGCTTTTTTTCTGGGCTTTTTTTTTTTGTCACAGAGCTCACAGTGTGTCACAAAGCCTTGGGTAAGACAACCCACCTCAGAGTTTCATCCTCCTCTCCTCGCTCATTTTTCCCTGACTAGCTTATTTAGCTTTCCTGTTTCAAGAAGCTTTATTACAGGAGTTTACGGTTTTACCTTCTGATCATTTTGCTAAAAGCAGTACAAGACGGCTGATGAGTCCAATTTTGAGCTATCAGCCTGCGTATTCTCACCGATCTGCCTCTTAGAACTGATGCAACGTCCTCCCGAATGAAACGTGCATTTGCTCTTCTCATGTTCTGCCACTGTGATGTGTTGTTTTTCTTTTCCTACTTTCAGATAGGTATGTCTCAAGGGCTATTAGTCATTCTGAATGGAGTGAAAATGAGTGCGAAAACCAGAGTAATCCCAATGGGGATGATTTGGACCAACTAACGTGGAGCAGATGAGAACCTTGCCAATTACTTTATTGGTTTTGAAGGAGGTCAATGAGATATTCGCACAAGAAAAACTTGATTCTGGTGGCTTGTACAAATGATGCAACTAGTTGTTTGCTTGTGTGTGTGTGTATATATATACATGTGTATAATTTATTTTGGTCTTCCTAATTGGGAAAAGCAGCAAAGAATTAACAAGGAAGAAAGAGTTACAAAGAACTGACAGAGCCCATCAAAGTGAATCTGGCAGAGCCCATCAAAGTGTCAGAGAGTTCATTCAAAATTGCCTTTACTCCTTGAAGCCTATATTTGCAGGCATAAGAGTTAGAATGTTGATGTTCTCAACAAATAATAATAATAATAATAATAATAATAATAATATTATTTGTACCCCGCCTTTAGCCGAGGCTATCAAGGTGGCTTACATTAAAAATACAATCCCACAAATTGTAACAAACATGTAACTCCCCCCCCCTTAAAATTACAATTAAATCACAACAGCATAAAATCTAATATTTAAAACAATAATAAAACAATAACACAGTAGGATAATAAAGCAATAAAGCAATAAATACAATGCAATAAAGGGACTGTAATTCTAAAAGTAGGACTTCAAAGATAATTTTGCAGCATGGATCACTTCAGTTCAGGGTGTCAGCCAGCCATGCCCTCTTGCAGGACCTTCTCTTCTCCTTCGCCCTGCTCAACAACACACATTCAATGACTATATGACATCCAAGTCATTACGTACTTCTTTGCCTACCTTTAAATCCGAGTTAAAGACCACCCTGTTCAGGGAGGCATTCCCAGCCACTGTCTAATATAAATTTACATTTACTCTTTCTGTTATTTGGGCAGACAGTGGATGTTGTTGTTTAATTGTTGTAATTGTTCCTTGCTTTTAATTAACTTTTATTATTTTTACCTATTGTTTTGTATTTTTAGATTGTATGCTTTTGGCAGGTTTTTATTTCTATTTTATGCTTTGATTGTCTCTTTGTACAGTGCTGTTTACATTGACAGCGCTTTATAAATAAGCTTTAATAAAAATAAAATAATAATGGTATCCACTGGTGTTTTGTTCTGGGATCCCCCGTGGATACCAAAATCCATGGACGCTCAAGTCCCATTAAATGCAATGGAATAGTATAATGGTGTTTGTTATATAAAATGGCAAAATCAAGGTTTCCCTTTTGGAATTTATATATTTTTAAAACAATTTCAAGTCAGGGATGCTTGAATCCATGGACAAAGAATCTGTGGATATGGAGGGCGGACTGCATTTTCAGGCTTCATAGGTGCTTCCCCTCCCTCTTTCTTAATGATTTTGGCCCTGAAGTTTGGTTAGTATTTGCAGTACTGGTACCTCCCTCTTGTTTGTAGATGATGTCAACAGGCCCACCTTCAGAGGATGAAGCATAGAATCTTAGAAGTAGAAGGGACCACAAGGACCATTTAGCACAATCCCCTGCCACAAAAGGGCTCATTCCCACTAGGATATGAATAGATTTCCTGATCAATTTAAATGTGTGTTATTCACACTGGGAACCATTTCAGACCCGACTGCATTCAGTTGTAGTCGCGTTAAAGTGAGACAAATAATAATAATAATAATAATAAACACTTTTTTCAGACACTAGTTTTTTGGCGGTTCTTTTGTAAAAAAAAAAAATCGATTCAGATGTTCAAACAGTGGGAATGAGGGATCTGATTCACATCTTGCCCGAAGTTGAGGGTGGTGAGTTGGGCTCCCTTGGCTGCACAAGCCCTCACCTGGCAGAGCAGGGGACCTGGCTTTGGGGCCGCTGTGGTGGTGGAGGACAGTGGTCTGGAAGTAGTGAGCCGGGTGTGGGACCTCTCTAGCTTGGCAGCAGCCTTGGAGGAGTCAGGGCCACTCAGCTGGCTCGGCCTTGCCTGCTCCTCCGGGGGTCTCTTTGGGTGGGCATTCTCTTCCTGACCCCTCTCCCCCTCCCTCCCTCCCCGCCACCTTCCTCCTTCCTCTTCCTCCTCTTCCTTTCCCAATGTGATCTCTGGGGCCAAAGCAGAACTGGAACAAAGAGGCCCCATGCCAGCTTGTGAGAGAACTGGCAGGGCAAGGAGGAAGAGAGGGAGACAGAGCACTGCCACCACGGCCATGGATGGAGAGATTTCCCTGGAGGATTCCGGAGGACAGCGGCAAGGCGAGGGGTGCACCAGAGGGCAGCCCAACAAGAGGAGATGGAGCTGCTGGGTCCCAAGCCTTCTCGCCATGCCACCATCCCTCCTCTATTGTTATTGTTGTTGTGTGCCTTCAAGTCACTTCCAACTTAAGATGCACCTGTCATGGGGTTTTCTTGGCAAGGTTTCTTCAGAAGCAGTTTGCCTTTTCTTTCCTCCTCCTCCCTTCCCCCTCCCCCTGCCATCACGTCCTTCCTCTTCTTCCTTCCCCTCATCATTATCATCTCTCCATGGCAGCCGTTCTTCCTCTCTCTCCCCCCAGTCAGTGTGAATGACAAAGAGGAGTAAATAGCCACAGAGTGATTCGATCACCAAAATAACCCGGTTTCCAGACCAGGTTATTTTGTAGTGGGAATGAGCCTAAGGATAAACAAAGTACTTCTGAAAAATAACTGTCCAGCCTCTGTTTAAATTCCACTGTTGAACATCTCTCACAGTAAATAAGTTTTCTTAATGTTTAGGTGAACTCTCTTTTCATGTAATATGGATGCACTGGTTCATGTTCTGTCCAGCTCACTAAGTTATTCCTCATAATACTTGGTTCTTGATCATCTTGATCACTCTTCTTTGGACATGTTCCATCTCGCTGATACACTTCTTGAGCTGCTGTACCCAGAAATGGGCACAATATTCCAGGTGAAGTCTGATTGAAGCAGAATAGAGTGGCATCACTACCTCCCTTGTACAGACATTATACTCCTGTTGATGCAGTACAGAATTGCATTGACCTTTTTGGCCATTGCATCACACCTTCGACTCACGTTTAGCTTGTGGTCTAAGAGCCCCAGATCCTTTTTACATATGCTGCTTTCAATCCAGGTGTCACCTGTGCATTTCATTTTTCCTGCCTAGATATAGTCTTACATTTAGCCCTGTTGATATTCATTTTGTCAGTTTTGGGCTAGTTCTCCAATCTGTCAAGTTAATTTTGAATCCTGTTCCTGTCCTCAGGGGTATTTGCGACTTCCTTCCCCAATTTAGTGTCACCTGAAAATTTGATAAGCATACCTTCTCTTCCATCATCTAAGTTATTTATATTAAACAACACCAGGACCAGGACAGAACATGAGGCATCTGACTCTCACCAGAAAAATTAATCAGTCATTCCCTAAAGAGCACCTGGGGGCATTTTTGCCTCTCTAGGGTCATTTCTGGTCCTCCTTTGAGTTATTTTCAGGTTTGAGAAAAGAGCCTCCTTTCTGAAAACAGGTCCCAGAGTTAAAATGAGCAGAAATTGCCATTTAGTCTCCAAAGGCTTCTTGGAGGTGCTATTGGCTAATGTCTTGTTGAAAGCTTTTATGGGGAACACAAGGGTAGCCTTGGAGGTCTGCATGTGGCTGGCAAGCTGCTGTGGTATGAGGATGATATGGAGGCAGGTAGCTGTAGGGGAGACTTGGGTTTTGTATTTATTCCACCCTGAAGCTCACTGGGTAACCTTCTGATAGTATTTTCCCACTAATCTTTCTCATAAAATGGTTGTGAAGACCTAGGAAGGTGGGCGAGCTGTTTGGATGTTCAGCAAAACCATGAAAAGGGATGAGGGCCTTCTTGCTAAGGGTTTCCGCTTGGAGTGTTGCTGTAATGACTGCTAAGTAAGGGCCCACCCAAAGTACCCACTAGCTGGTACTTTGTACCAGCTTTTTACTTTAGCAGATATGTGATACACAGGAACCAGGAGGCTAACCTGAGAGAGGAAGGCAAGCCGAAAGTCAGCTTAATGACTAGTACAGGGATCTGGACTCAGTCCTCCTCAGTCTTAGGTCCACAACTCTAGCCACTACTCTATGCTAATTTGCTGCTTTCTCACTTCATTGCCTTTTTGGAGGATCAATGTTTAATAAGAACTCATGTGTTGACAGTTGCCTGACTTCTCCATTTTAAATATGAATGTTTCAGAACCGAAGACTTTTTTTTTTTTTTGACAGGTAAATGCCCAGCTGGAAAGGAAAGTTATTCATTAAAAATAATACAAATACCCCAGATAGGACATTGGAGTCTAACTGAAGGCTTTCCATTCTTTGATTATTTAGGATGGATATTTCAGTGAGGCACCAAAGACTGACTGGGTACTCTGAGGGTATGGCCAATCCTGTCAGCTGACTGACAACCCAGAAAAGGAGTTGAACGCTCCTGAATCTTACTGTTTTCATTTTGTGGATAATTTAAGGCTAGACACCCCAACTCCAGCCATTATGATTTGCCTTAGCTGTGATCATTTGGGCTTGCAATGCAGAAATTATCTTCATCTGGCAGTAAGTAGTATTTGAATTCTGATCTGGCTGAATTACTCATTTCCTCTAGCTGTATGCTGTTTACATTTGCATTAATTTGTAAGTGTGGAAAAATTGGTCAAGGTTTGCATAGTCTTTCCCTTCACATGTGCATATTTTTTACTGTACCCACTTTTCCTGATGCCTGCACTTTTTTTGCAGTGTTCCCAATATTTGTTTTTCTGTGTTCTTTCTCCAAATTTATGCCTCTTTGTGTGCCCTTTGGCTTAGTAGATGAATTTTTGTGCACATTTCATTAACTGTAAACTGGACTAAACAAAAAACTGGATTTCAGTGCCAGAGTGAATTTGGGTTGCCTCACAACTGGGAAAGGCAAACTGCCATCCTCCAGATGTTGTTGGGCTGCAAGCCCCATCACCCCTAGCCAGCACAGCCACATCTGGAGCATCTCGCTTTATCCAGCCCTGGACAATTCTGAATTTGTCAGGTCATTCTTTTTAAAAAGAATCAGACCATATGATTTTCTCTTTGACCCCTAACCCCAACCCTGATATCATTCTACCATCGGTAGATGAGGCAGCTTAACCACATATCAGTCCCAATATCTTGGCGGCTGACCCAACAGCCTCAGAAGGTTGCTAGGAAACCAGATGCTCCTGCCAGGTTAAAGAATTGAGAAAGAAAGAATCAAGCTTCCTTCAGTTTGCCGTTTCTTCCTGTGGTTAAATTGCAAAGAGCAAAACGGGTATGAGCTGTGCCCCTATCATCAGCTGCTTTACAGAAAGCTACTGATGACTGTCTCATGTCTTGGCTTTAGCAAAGCTAATTATGTGTCAAGGGGAAAGGATGGGGCACTTGGAGATCAAAAACCAATGTGCACTTTTCTTCATTCTTACTTAGACTTCATTTCGCTTGTACGTGTTTGTTTGGAGGCTTTTTTTTTTTTTTTTTTGCCTCATCCTGAGTTTATCTGAAATGGTAATAGGATTATTAATCCATTTTGCTTAGTGTGTTTGCATACATCCAATGAGGCAGGGTGTGTAATGGGGGTGAAGCTTAATTCTGAAGCTGCTAAATCTACTTTGAGTAGCAAAATGGATGTGGTATTAATGGCTCTGGCTCAATCCATCCCTATTGGGGGTGGAAATATCAAATAATAAACTTGCTGGCGATCTTCTTTAACACTGCTGCCTGACTACTTAGCTAGCAGATGAAATGTGCCTATAGACCAGGATTAACTAGTTATCTTGTAGGATTGCTATTGTGCTTTTGCCGGAACACATACAATACTGGGGTGTCTTTCTTCCTCTAGAAAGGGCTGTGTTGCATGCATGTATAAGTGTATGTGCCTTCATATTTCCTCAGAGACAATTCCAGGGCTGCCCTCAGTGGAGGGGCCCTACAGCATAAACACTGAAAAGGCACCAGTTCTCATCTGATCCTGGAAACTAAGCAGGGTCTGCTCCGGTTAGTACTTCAATGAATATCAGGTGTTATAGGCTATATTTCAGAGGAAGGAACTTGCAAAATCACCTCAGAGTATTCCTTACTTGAGAAAATCCTATGAACTTCATGGGGTTGCCACAAGTTGATAGGTGACTTGAAGGCGCATACACACAAACTTGAGTGATGTTCTATAATGAAGTCTTGCCTATGCAAACATGTAACAGCAGTTGATGAAAGCTTATTGGTAGGAGTGTGGCTAGGCACTGCTGCTGAATTTCCGCGTGTTTATTTGCTCTTTCGCACATCAGCTTTACTGGGCCTGTATGATTCCACCAGAGCTTGGAAGATTACATTTTTGAAGTACAACTCCCAGAATGCACTAAAAAAACATAGCCAGTGTCTCTGGCTCTTCACACAAGCAATATCTCTTGTTTGGTAATAAGAGTAGGGCTAGAGCTACAACCAGTTTCAATTTTCCTATGAATGGCCTTGTATGATTATGTGTTATATCTGGATTCATTTTTTAATCACAATTTATACCTTGGGTGTAATATATAACGCTTCCCTCCCTGCCCCAGATTAGTGGTTTTGTGGAATGGCAGCTAAAAATGAGATTCTTTTTCTTCCAGGAGATACCCTGGGGGCTCCAACTGGTTGGCAATATATTTCCAGGCCCAGTTTTTGTTCTGTAATTTGTTTACAACAAATATATGACACTGTTTTCAAACAAAGATTACATCCTGAGCTTTTTCACAATCTACCCTATCTGCTTCCACCATATCACCACATGATGGAATATGTTTTTTGTTTATGGCACTCAATGACATTTTGATATGTTGGAAGTATTGTGTTTCATACATTGGTAACTATTGTACAACAGCAAAGTTTTAAAAGTCAGATTTAAATTGGTCCCCATATATATATATATATATATATATATATATATGACTTTATCACACAAAGCTATAAAAGTGGAATTTTAACCATTCCATTCATTGCTGAAGTGCACTTTTTCATTGACAGGGAAAACTCATCAATAAGCTCTCAGTCTCGCTGCTATTCCATTACTACTTTTGTGTGATAGATCCCTTCCACTGAAGTTCCACTCTCAGGCAGTAATGTGGTGTGACTGGATATGAGTCTGCTCCTCTCCCCCCCTCCTGCTTGGCTACCATAACCTTCCTGAGGCTGGCTGCTTTAGAATCAGAGTTGGAAGAGACCACAAGAGCCATCCACTCCAACTCTCTGCCATGCAAACTCACAATTGAAGCACCCCTGACAGATGGCCATCCAGCCTCTGTTTAAAGACTTTCAAAGAAGGAGACTCCACCATACTCCAAGGGAGTATGTTCCACTGTTGAAAAGCACTTACTGTCAGGAAGTTCCTCCTAATGATGAGGTGGAATCTCTTTTTCTGTAGCTTGCATCCATTGTTCCGGGTCCTATTCCCTATGTGCACATTCACATAGCAGCCTGCTTTGGGAGGGGATTGGGAGCTGTGATTAACTCACCAAATGGGAGTGGAGAGGAACAGGTAGGGTCTTGCTCTTCATAAATGTAACACATAAATCCCAAAGTGTCTCTGTTTAAAACAATAGTTTTATGTGTTCTTTCTCATTAGTTATTTTTGACCGCACTCTGGTTTGGTTAAGCAACATGATTCCCAGTTTTCATCTATGAAATATTGAGTGTATGCAGATAGAGCAATAGAACAGAAAATGGTTGCAGAATGAAAATAAAGAGGTGAGGAGCGGCAGAGAAACAGAGAGAGAAAGGAGGAGGAAGGGAAGGGAAGAAAGGGTTGGTAGATGGTAGAAATGGAGAGAAAAGGA
Organism: Phrynosoma blainvillii; assembly: GCA_026167975.1. NCBI lineage: Eukaryota > Metazoa > Chordata > Lepidosauria > Squamata > Phrynosomatidae > Phrynosoma > Phrynosoma blainvillii. The sequence goes on from JANUYF010000009.1 coordinate 11,152,361, forward strand.
GAGAGAGAATGGTGATGCCCTCACCCACATTTGGTTCTAGCTTACCCCTCCTGTCTTTAGTGCGATGGTCTGCTTACAATCCGTAACAGAGTAGTCCTGAGGGGATTACATTTTATTGCACCCAGGCTATCTAATAAGCAGAATTGAATGGTATGCAATACTTTAAAAAACACACAACAAAATCCAAAATGCACCAATAAAATAACAGCTAGAATCAGCACAAAGTAATTACATGACATAATTACAGTGTGCCCTTGGTATCTGCTGAGTTTTGGTTCCATGACCCCTCATGAATACCAAAATCTGTGGATGCTGGTTGAATCTGTAGATAAAAAAAATCTGAGGCTGTGGAGGGCTGACTGTAGCAGCAAAGTATTAAAACACTGGAGCATATGCAGCCTTCAAAAGGACCCCCCCCCCCAATAACTCTGTGTTGAAGGGCTATAGCTTAGTGAATGATGAACACTGGAGATATGGTTTATTTTTTTCTTCAAATGACAATATCCATTTAAAAAGAATCTCAGTTAGCAAAAAGACCTCAAACAGTCACAGCCAGAGTAGTCTAACTAGACAGACCAATGAGCAGAAACAATTCACAAGGTAAAGGCAATACCAGTCTCTTTCATTGCATCCCTCCCACATTTCTTTTATATCTTTGCTGCTGGTCCTGGACCAGAATCCTCTCTCATATTTCATCTCAGTGTTTCATAGGTTGCCTGAGGGACAGTATCATTTCCTGTATCGCCTCTTCCCAGCAGTTTCCCTGGGCATCCTTTTGGCACATGCTTTGGATCGAACATCCCAGGCATGTTTCAATTATGACTGCTTGATGGCTAGCTGTTGCAGCTGTGTTTGATGCCCAGGTGCTTATGCCTGTCTTCTTCAGAGATATGCCTAAGTAGTTGCCCTTGTTTCTAATCTCTTTTGGCCTGTTTATATTAATTCTCTCTGCTCCCTGATGTTCCAAAATACCTCCCAACTTATTGTCATCTGCCAAATTCATTAATGTGTTGTTTACTCCCTCTTCCAGGTCATTAATGAAGGCATTAAGTAAGAGCCAGGCTAACCCAGATCCCCATAGTACCCCATAAATGCCTCCCCCTGTTTCTAATTACCTTTTGTTTATGGCCCTTCAGATGGTTTTCAATCCGCATGGCGCTCTTCAAGTGATTGGAATTAATTTTTCAAGGAAGCCTTTGTGGAACATGGTAGCGATTAAGTTGCTGATTCCTTATACCTCCTATTAGAGGCTGCCTTTTCTACTATTGACCCCCTCTGTTTTTGTGACTTGCCAGCTGTTTCTTCTTGGAAACCTGATTATAATAGGAGTTGCTTTATACTAGATCAGTGGTTTAAAGATCAAGAATTGAAAAATAGAAGGATGCAATGGACATGTAATAATTAATTGTGGTTGGGGGTCTCCAGGGCAGAATTTTCTGCCAGAGGAAAAGAATGAGTTGAGTTCCTAGGCCATCATTCTAACCATTCAACTACCCTTACATAGAAAATGCAGCATAATGTTGCAATGCACCTTTGGTTCTACCATGTAAGCACAAATAGGGCTAGATCTGCTATAGGTGCAGCCTATGCAATTAGGCAGGCTGCCCAAATTCTATGGTGTAAACATCTGGGATTGAGAGAAAGAGAGAGAGCGAGAGCAGTTATCTTGCAACTCTCCCTGCAAGGTCAGTCTTATCTTTAGGGAGAATTAGTCAGTTGTCTCTTGCTGCAAATGCTGTGTGTGTGTGTGTAGGGGGGGGAATTGTGGCAGCTCCCCAGGTGTTTCTCCTGAGCCCTGTTCTTTGCCTTCCGTTGGAGGACAGAGTGGCCACATGGCCTGTCCTTCACAACCTGAACTGACCTACTGTCACAAGGTGTGGGGAAGGACTACTCCCATATTCAGTGCTGAAAGAAAGTTCAGCTACTAGTCCAGTTGGTTTCTTTTGTTCATGGAATAGACAAAGGTGCAATCTTGATGTTTGTCTCAGCACACCTCCATGTATGCTTATAAATGATGTGGTGAAGCTAACTGGTTAGTGATGATGTCCAGGCCTCTGTATATCATATGTAGTCCAACCAGAAAGAAACCTTAAGCTGACCCCTAAGAAGCATCATCTGCTTCTCATATGCCCTCCCTTATCATCATGCTAGGAGGAAGCATATGGGATTCCCAAGATTCCCTCCTGGAGGTCCCTATTCCTGCATGCATTTGACAACAGCTTGATCAGCGCGCATTAGCTACAATAACCTCCACCTGCTGGTTTATACAAATCAAGTGGCTTCAAAATGTGCAGGAGTAACCCAAGTTATTTTTTCCTGGTTAGCAAAGGTAGTACAAAAGGAGTGTGCACTACAGCAGATCTGCTCTGCTAGCTCTCTCTTATTGTAGCAAGCTAATTCCCATTAGCTAACACAGTGATTCCCAAAGTGGGTGGTAAATACCCCCCCCCCCTGGGAGCGGTGGAAAGATCCAGGGGGGCAGTGAGGGGGAAGGAGGTGGCAGGGGGCCTTCAGCCAAAGTATTGGTGCGTGAGAAAGACAAGAGGAACCAGAGGCTTTTAGGTGGGGATGAAGGTTGCATGGACTTCTTTTTCAGGTTTTCTTAAAACCACCATGCAACTTTGCTGATTGCTTCATGTGGTGGTGTCACATCTTTTGCTAGTATGGCAATGGCATTTGGGAAACTCTTGCAAGGCTTGGGCATAGGGCATTGCTCCTGTGACATGGAGGAGCACCAATTTGGGACAGAGTGACTGCCTGTAGCAAGAAGCTTGAGGCGGTGGGGGAGAAATGGTAGCAAAAAGGAGTTTTCAAATGTGGGATCCTGCTTAAGCGTTGTGAGCTTTGCTGGGACTTGGCTGACAGGTTGAAGTTGCATTGCTGCTCCTGCTTTCTTTTGCTCAGGGGTAGGCAACCTTTCTCCTTTAAGGGCTGAGGGACTTCAGCTCCCAGAATCCCAGGAACTATTGGCCAACAGGGGACTATTGGCCAACATGGTTGAGGTTTCTGGGAGCTGAAGTCCCTTGGCCCTTAAAGGGGAAAGGTTGCCTACCCCTGCTTTTGCTGGACAGGCCAAGAGAAGAGGTGGCAGAAGAAACAATGTTTGTCTGTGGCAGTAGCATCACTGGGGTGTTCAGGGGGTGCGCACTGCACCGGATGACACCCCAGAAGGCGAGTGACACCCAGCTGGTCCCCTGCCCCCTGCGGGGTCTCCCTACAGTTGCGTTTCTGGTTTACAGGGCCCTCTGTGGCCACAGGCCTGCTCCCTGGGGGTGCATGGGGCTTCTCCGGTCCTCCCCACCCTTTCCCTGGGGTGCATGGAGCTTCTATGGCTGCACGCTTGCACTCCCACACACACCAGAAGTGTGCCAGAAGTTATGCACCAGAAGTCCTGCTCCATAAGTCCCGCCCTTCACCCCCTGGTCAGTGACCACTCTGGGTGACACCAACCCTAGGGATGCCACTGATCTGTGAGGAGGAAACACTTGAAGCTGGAACACACATCTCTGGGGGAGGGGTATCCAGGGTTGATTCTTGGAAAGAGCCCTTTGTCTTGGAGTGGCTCCTGTAGTTAAAACCTCACTTTTGCCATCCACTCTAGTCACCACTCCAGAGCATGTGGCCTCAGTAAACCTCCTACACACATAGCAGCTGAGTCTGTCTCTGCCCTTACGAAGGATTGAGAGTCCTTCCTTGCTGGGGAGAAGCTTCTCCCTTTGCACGCAGTCACCCTGGGGGACTTAATCAAGAGACCTCTCCCTGCATTGGCCCTTGCCACAAAGCCAGCATGGACAAGAGACTTCTTGGTCAATGCTCAGCCAGCTGCTTGGTTGCTGCTCCCAAGGGGACCAGGAGCCAAGAGAGCAGCAACTGAGATTGGTTGTTTTGAATCTGTAGTAGAATAGTATACCTAAAATCAAGAAATATATGCTCTGTGTGTGTGTTTGTGTGTGGGGGGCTTTCCTCTTGCCCAAGAGGAAAGCGGATGGTAGCCCCAAAACATTTGGGGACCGTTGAGCTAGCGTATTTTTGATCTGGAAAACCCAAGAGGCACAGAGATGGTTGAGGAGATTTGAGAGGACGAAGAAGCAGGGTAGCAAAGAGGTGAGCAAGTTAGACTGAGACTTGGAAGACCCAGCTTCAGACTGAGCCATGAAACTCACTGTGTGAACACTCTCAACTTGACTACCTCACAGGGCTGTTGTAAGGAGAAAGTGGGGAAGAAATCATATATTCAATTCTGAGCTCATTGAAGGAAAAATAAGATATAAATACATTAAAATTAATAAAAATAGGATGGCTTTGTATGCATTGCAAAAAGAAAGGAAATGAATCACTGAAAAGGAGAAAAGGACAAAAGACAATGCTGACATATATAGATTGTAACAGAGTTAGAGGTCATACAATGGGCCCTCCACATCTGCTGGGTTTAGGGGCACAAGACCCCCATGAAAGTGGAAAAAACACAAATACCCCCCTTTTTTTAAACCAGAGAGAACACCTCTCTAGGAACCTCTAGGTCCTCCAGCGTAACTCTGTGGTCAACATCAGCCAAAATTTGACCATAGAATTGCACTGGAGGAACTACAAATACCCAGAGAAGTGTTTTGTCTCAGAATATCTAGGTCTTTCAGCCTGACTCTATGATTAACTTCCAGCTAAGTCATGCTGGAGGACCTAGAGATTCCGACAGAGAACATATCAATTAAATCAGCAAATCCACAAAAGTCAAAGCTGCAAATGTGGAGGGTTGACTGTAAACCTAAGTGGAAATACTGTACATCTCACCATAGTAGGGAAATATGCCCTGGTGTGCCATCTGCCTGGCCCAGTCTGCTGTCCAGGACCTGCTAAAGGGTTATGAATAATGGGCTTATGATTCTTCATCTTTAAATCTTATATCTTCTAGAGGTTTGGGACTCCATCTCCTATTAGTCCCAGACAATATGGTCAGTAGTTAGGGATGATTGGCCCTATAGTCCAGCAGCATCTAGACTTCTTAGTGTGTATATACCTGGCTAATCCAGGAACAATTGAATTGGTATCCTCTAAATATTACAGGTTGCCAGGCTGCCTATCTTTGTATTAGAGGCTTAGATACATGTTTTAGTTTCTTAGTGGGAAAAGTCTTAAAAACTGAGAGCAGGCAGTCTTAGAAGCTTATCGCTCCCCAAATTAAGCTGGCTTACCTCTTCTGGCTTCAGTCCTGGATCTGGGATACCTCTGGAAGTTATCAGACATAAATCGCCACTGATTTAGCTGCAATGCCACCGGCTGAATCCATCCAGGGTCGAAGCTTCACTCAGCTGGCACTTTTTTGAAGTCGGGGAGCTTCTGACTTCAAAAATTGGCTGGCTCAGCAAGGCTTTGACCTGGGATGGATTCGGCCAGCGGTATCGTGGCTAAATCAGCAGTGATTTATGTCTGATAACATCTGAGGGTATCCTGGATTGAAACTGGAAGAGGTAAATTGGCTTAATTTGGTGAGCAATAATCTCCTTAGAAATATGGAGGAATTTTAATCCGTTGACTTTTTTGCAGTAGTTCCTCATTTCTGGCCACCACAATTCAAAAAGGATGTTGAAAAACTGGAGCATGTCCAGAGGAGGGTGACTAAAATGGTGAAGGGTCTGGAAACCATGCCCTGTGAGGAATGACTTAGAGAACTGGGTATGTTTAGCCTGGAGAAGAGACGGTTAAGAGGGGATATGATAGCCCTGTTTAAATATTTGAAGGGATGTCATATTGAGGAGGCCGCTAGCTTGTTTTCTGCTGATCCAGAGAATGGGACTCGGAACAACGGATGCAAGCTCCAGGAAAAGAGATTCCAGCTCAACATTTGGAGGAACTTCCTGACAGAGAGAGCTGTTCGACAGTGGAATACACTCCCTCGGAGTGTGGTGGAGTCTCCTTCTTTGGAAGTCTTTAAACAGAGGCTGGATGGCCATCTGTCTAAATAATCAAATAGAGGCTCCCAATTTTTTTTGTTTAATTCCCAATCTTGTCCTCTTATCCAGCTTGTAAGTTTACCCAGCTCAATAAAATCTATCAATTTATATAACCATTCTTCCACTGTTGGAAGTACTTCCTGCTTCCATTTGGCCGCAAAAACTATTCTAGCGCAAGTCGTAATATAAAATAAGAATTTTCCATATTTACGCTCCATTATATCATTTTCATAGATATTTAACAAATATAGCTTCGGATCCATATTAAATTGAAGTAGCAACATCTCTTCTACCAATTTATGTATTTTGTGCCAGATTTTTTTTTGTCTTTTTACAGTGCCACCATACATGAATATACGTGCCCACCTCTTTCTTGCACTTCCAACACTTATTAGAATGACTTTTATATATTCTTGCCAATTTATCAGGGGTCAAATGCCACCTGTATAGCATTTTGTAATAATTTTCCTTTAAATTATAACAGGTGGTGTATTTTAGCGTCTTAGTCCAGACCAGGGGTAGGCAACCTTTTTGAGCCCTGGGCTAGTCCCCCGAAGTCCTCCTCTCCGCTGGGCTGAGGGGGGGGGAATGGCACACCCCCCGCTGCAGCGCATGTCACGACCGCCATTTTGTTTTCCAAAATGGTGGCCGCAACTTGTTTGCGCATGCGCAGTACTCCTGCACATGTGCAAACACGTCACGGCTGCCATTTTGGAAATAAAAAAGGCGGCCGTGGCACACGCGGCCACACGGAGGCTAAAACGCGTGGCGTCGGCGGCATGCGGCGGCGGCAGGGGTCCGCCTGGGCCAGTAAGTCCGGCAACCTGGGCCGGAACCGGCCCGGGAGCCGTAGGTTGCTGGCCCCTGGTTCAGACCCTCTCCCAACTTTCTAGTTTTATATTTTGAAACAAAATACTGAAACAAAAAAAAGGATGCTTTGATTATGAGTTCCTGAATAGCAGAAGGGGGTTGGACTGGATGGCCCTTGTGGTCTCTTCCAACTCTATGATTCTATGATTAATCTATGGTGCCAATGAAGGTCATTTGGAGACTAAATCGCTTCATCAATTCGACTCAAAAAATGATTTATTTTGGAATGGGAATGAGGCCTGGGTGATCCACTGAGCTCTGTCCTCCTATCATGCAGGTGGGATGGGAGACTTTAGATGCTGCCACTGCTGTCCTACAGCATTTGCCTCCTGATCTGGCCATCTCACTCTGCCTAATGGTAGGACTGAACCTCCTTCTGGCTGCCATCTATGGAACAAAAACATACCCATTAGTAATTGCATTCTTGCAGTTGACATCCTAGCTTGATCCTCAGTGGCCTAAGGCAAACTGCTTTTCTCTCAGTCCCAATTGTAATATGAGAGTAAAACTATTGTCCTCAGTGCTTTTATAAGGATTGCTGAGATTGTATGTACATGAAATGAATTACTTTGAGCAATCTAAAAAAAAGAAAGCACTATATAAACTGGCTTAGGCAAGATTATATTCTCCGCTATTTCAGAAAGAAAAATAAGGGCAGGTTTATAAATACCCTTTAAGCCACCTTTCTCCCATGCTATTCTTCATTATTTAATGTAACCACACCTTTCTGATGAAGTGTTCATTTATTTTGCAGTCCTCTCTCTGCTATTGGGACTTTTGTTGGACTACAGCTGGCACCATCCCTGGCCATTAGCTGTGCTGGAGAGCTGAGGAGCACTGTACTCCACACATTTCTTGGAGGACCATATGTTCCCACTCCTGGAGCAGAGAGGCTGGGTGAAAAAACCCTCCCGCCACCTCATTATCAATATTATATATTTGTTTCTGTTGTTTGCAAAAAGAGATGTTGCCTATTTCAGGGGACCTTGCTGTTCATCTGCATGTGTTGACTTGAAAGAGGTGATTCCCCCCCCCCCATGTATCCACCATGCTGGCTCAGGGAGTCTGTAGTCTCCAAAAGTAACTTTTTGAAGCTCAGCTTCAAGTTTTACCTTGTTATCCTGGAGAAGAAGATGATATCTGCAACAGATCACACTTTAAAAAGAAAACGTTGTAAAAAAAAAAAAAAAAAAAGAGGGGGGAGCAGTTATGACTAGAAATGAGTTAACAGGAAATTGTGATAGCATGGCTGTGACATTTTCACAGTGCAATCCTAACTCAAATTTGCACTGGCTGTAGGGAGTTACAAATAGGAACTTAAAGGAGAGTATCATTTTTCTTCTTGAAGATGAGTATTCAGAAATATTCCTCTGCCAGCAGCACTCCTTCTGGTTGCAGTCTTCTCACTATGGTGAGAGGTATTGTATTTCTCTTTCAGTTTATAGTCATTATTTCTGAATTTACCTGTAAGTATCAATTAGTATGTGCAAATTTGATAGAAGAACCACATTTTTTTTATCTGCAGTAGTACATTTTCTGTTTTAGTGATGTCTTAAGTGGCTAGTCTGGTTGTTGCACTAAGGTGTCCACTTGTTTTGGATTTAGGCAGCCAGATGTGCTCTCTCTTCAACCTAACCCCCTCCATTTTTGTTGCTGTAAACTGCCCTTGAGTTGATCTTGACCCATGGCGACCCTCTGGATGAGACATCTCCAAGACCCTCTGTCCTCCACTGCTCTGCTTAAATCCTGCAACCCCTTAATACCCAAAGTGACCTCCTTAATAATAGAGTCCATCCATCTGTCTTGTGGCCTTCCTCTCTTCCTACTTCCCTCCACCTTCCCCAGCATTATTGTCTTTTCCAATGAGTCCTCTCTTCTCATGATGTATCCAAAGTACGACAGCCTCAGTTTGGTCATCTTGGCTTCCAGGGAGGTTTCCGGCTTGATCTGCTCTAGGACCCATTTGTTTATCTTTTTGGCTCTCCATGGGATCCTCAGCACTCTTTCCCAGCACCACATTCTCTCAAATGCACTGATTTTCTTCCTATCTTCTTTCTTAACTGTTCAGCTCTCACATCCATACATGGCAATAGGGAATACAATGGCTTGTATGATTCTAACTTTTGTGCCGAGTTATATATCTTTGCATGTTAGGATCTTTTCTAGTTCTTTCATAGCCACCCTCCCATTCTTAGGGGAGTTGCAGACTGCCAGAAATAGTGCAAATTGAGTCCACTAGGGTTAGGGTTAGGGTTAGGGTTAGGGAATCAGGGGAACTGTAGTTTACTGTGGCACCAGAGCTCTCTGACAGAGAAGGCTCAATGTCTCAGAAAAAACAACAACAATTCCCATGACTCCCTAGCACACCCTAACCCTTAAAGTGGACTCAATTTGCATGATTTCTGGCAGTCTGCAACTCCCCTTAGTCTTCTGATTTCCTGGTTGCTGTCCTCATTCCGATCAACGTTTGATCCCAGATATGAGAACTGTTTTACTATTTCTATTTCCTCATTGTCTAGGTTGAACTTGTGAAGGTCCTCGGTGGTCATTATGTTTGTTTTCTTTATGTTCAGCATTAAGCCTGCCTTTGCACTTTCTTCTTTGATCTTCCTTAGTAGGTGTTCCAGGACTGTGAGGTTTTCTGCTAGTATTATGGTGTCATCGGCATATCTCTGTCTAAGTAACCATATGACAATGTATCACCTGATCTGGCATTATGTACATTCTAAGAGGTATAGACTATGGTAGAGAGCCAGTGTGGTGTAGTGATTTGGGTATTGGACTAGGACCCTGGAGACCAGGGTTTGAATCCCCACTTGACCATGAAACCCACTGGGTGACCTTGGGCAGGTGACACACTTTCAGCCTCAGAGGAAGGCAATGGCAATGGAACAAGTCTTGCCAAGAAAACCTCATGATAGGATCACTTTAGGATTGCCATAAGTGGTAAGTGACTTGAAGGCACACAACAACCAGTGGCATATTTACTTCCGACAGATTGGGTTAAAATTTATTTGATCCACTCAAGAAACCCCAGGAAATCTAGTTCTGTTGCATGGACTCAAGACCAGTAGCAAAGGAACTTTATTCCTGAGATTTTGCTGGGGAAAACTTTTGACATTTGAAATGCTGTGAACCCCGTCTAATAGCTTACCTAACCTGATACCTTCCAGAGTGATTAGCCAGCATGATGACTATGGATGATGGGAGTGGTAGTCTCACAATTCTGGAAGACACCAAGATGGGGAAGAAGTTTGTAGTGTAGATATGACCTAAGAATCTTGCTAATGTTAATAGTGGTTCTCAAGGAAGAAGCTGCGTGTTCAGCAGCAAGTAATGCCAACAGCCACTGCTAGATGTCCCTCTTGTGTCTTTAAAGAAGAAGCTGGCAACTGCCCCCCCCCCCTTTCTTTTGCTTCTGCAGAAAGAGAGCTATTGAGGACTTCATTTGTGTTTCAGTGCCTTAAATGCATAATAGGTTTTCTTCACTCATAATAAATTCCAGCTCCAAGGATGTGCTTTCAGTGACCGTTTTGTCGATATAATTATTAAAATGATGATTATAATATAAACAGATGACAGGGCAGGGCTGTAATTACCAAGAGATAATGAAGAAAAAAATCTGACTTAGCTTTGGCAGCTCCATGTGGGGTAGTAATACTGACTTTATATTGGTAGCTGCCTTCTTTGGTTTTACCAGCTTCTTATTTTGTGAATGCATGGATAAATGTTCTCTTCATATGGAGGAGCCAATAACACAGACTGGAATATACTGGATTTATTTTATTTTACTTTATTTTTTAAATAGTTGCTGTAAACTGTATTGTCACATTTCAACTATGCCTCCAATCCAAAGATGCCTCTGGAGCATAAAGGGCAGCTTTAGAAAATTAATATTGGGTTTCCTGATGCTTGGATCACCAACTTTTACCCTGACTCTGCTCCTCTTACATGAGTCTACTTATAGTTGGGAGCTATGACACCAGAAGTGATGGGAGCTCTTGACACCAGATTGTTCTTTAAAAGCAAATGATTGGGGCTAAAGCTAAACATATCATCAACTATAAGTAGACTCATGTATAAGTCAAGGGCAGGTTTGGGGCCAAAATTATGGATTTTGATATGACTCATGGATAAGTCGAGGGTAAAACTCATGTAACAAAGGATCTAAAGGACAAGGCAAAGAAAAACAATGCCAAAGAACTTACAAAATTCCAGGAGGCATAACTGTGTGTACTTACTCTAAAGGTTGGATGGATGAGAAAGTAGAGAGGGGTCAGTGCTTCCAGGAAAGATTATGCTCTTGCCTTTCACCAGCGGATGGTTGCTTTTTTAAAATATGAGTTAAAGTACAATACTTAAATTGACCCATGGATAAATCAACTCAGATTATTTGGGTCCATTTTTTGACTAAAATTTCTATACGTATCCATAAGTATATACAGTAACCTACTGTAGGGTAATTTAAGTTTCCTAAGGCTTCAGCCTTTGATAAGGAAACAAAAATATTAAATATCAAAAATGTCAAAGCCAAGCCTGTTAGGGTCTAGCTTTAAATTAGCAGAGTAGCAGAAATGTGCCTTTGTCTAACTGTGCTTCCCTAAGAACTGAGATTGACTCTAGAAAACAATGAACACGAGTAGCTTGTAGTTCAAATAAAAGTTTACTAATGGCTTTAATTTATATTTACATAGAAGCTATATCCTAAAATAGCTAGTGAATAGTTCAGGGAGAAAAGTACAGTTGCCCCTCCATTTTCACGGACTTGAAGTCAGTGTCCCTCACCCATTTACAGGCGGCAAACGGAGGGGGACAAAATGGGGCGCATACAGCATTGTTTTTAATGGGGCTTGAATATTTGTGAGCTGCGATTTTCACGGGGGGGGGGGGGTCCGGAACAGATCCCCCATGAATTGGGAGGAGCTACTATAATCTTTCTCTCCAAAGAAAGTTGAGAGAGGAGGAAGATGGAAATCATGCAGTTCAGTAGAAAATCTTTGAGAGAATGTCTGTTAATCCCAAAGGGATAGTGACCTAAATCACAGTTAGTTTGAATGAGAATGGGGGGGGGGGGGAGAGTTTGCATACAAGAAATCCCTATCTAAGGAGGGGAAAAGAGAATGCAAAAATCTTCCAACACCTATCACACTAGCTAGGGTGATCAGATGCAAAAAGAAGCTTCTATAGTCCATACTTTCAAGCAATAAGTAGAAAAGGGAATGCCAGTCCATATAATGTATAAGGAAGGGGTAAGAAAAGACAACGTTGTGGAAATTTTCCTCTTTTAAAATGATTGGACCTGTCCTCAATATCTTTTGCATCTGCTTAGTCCATAATCAAGGAAGGGGGGGATGGAAAAGAGATTTTAAATTTCTAGACAAAGCAATCATTTTGAGAAACCATATATATATATATAATAAAATAAATAGAATGACTTTTGGGAGAAAAGGGGGCTTTAAAATGCTTCTAGCCCTCATTGTCTGACTTCAGGATTCCAGTATATAGAGAGCTTTTCGGGATGCATGTATCTTTGAAAAGGCCCCCTGTATCATTAATATAATACCTATACAGTCCTTCTATTTCACATAACCTGTGGGGATTGCTAATAGCTGCAAAGGTCTATTCAGACACACTTTCTCTTGCTCAATCAAATCTTGAAGGCGCCAGTTTACTTTTATTGATGAGTGGATTCCTGACAAGGTTTGCCACAAGAATGCCGCAGCAATATCATTTCCATTTTTTTAAATACACCAAAAGTGTATAAGAGGGACTTTTTATTTCATTTAAAAAACAAACAAAAAACATTCCTTCTAAAAGCTTCCAAGTCAAGGGTTTCTGCAAACATTGGAGGAGCTGGTTGCTAATTGTTCTGTTGAAGCCATCCAAGCAGTCTGTTTAGATTGCTGCCAAGAGCACAAATAAGCAGCCCATGTGCCAGTCATAAAAACTCTCTTAATGCCCTTCCTAGGCCTTTTTAATTAGGCCTAAACACACTTAATTGCTGCACACTCTGATCAAAAGTAAATAAGTCAGAGAAACTTACAAGAGGAATCGGTGTTAGCTTTGGATTTTCTTTTAAAAGTATCGGCTTCTCCCGATTGCATTGTCATTCTCTTTGAGCTCTTGAAACAGAAATTTGAAAAGCATTATGGAACAGGCTGCGTGGAACCGTTTCCAGAATTAGTCTACGGGTGCAAAAGAAACCAGGAGTCTTGCGGAAACTTGTACAAGACCTAACAAATTAATAAAAACAAAAGCCAGGGATCGTGCAAGCTGTGGTCCTCCAGATGTTGGACTCCAACTCCCATCATTATTGTCAGACTAGTCACTGTTGAGGGGTGATGGGATTTGGAATGCAGTCATACTTTATGTTCACTCCTGGCATAAATGTTCATGGGCCATAGCTTACTGACTCAGTTGCACTGAATGATCATCATGAGTTGACACATACACAAGGAGAAGAAAAATGTTAGTTGTATACTAAGGACGTTTTCACATGGGGCTTTAGGCGGACGCTAGCCTACCTCCGTCCGGCCCCAGTCCGGCTCCTTTGTAAATTTTTCAGATGACGTCGCAGCAAGCCCTGCCCCATCCAGTGCCATCCCCGGCGCTAGCCGGCGTCAGTCCGGGGTCTTGCTCCGTGTGTTCACACGACGTTGCAGCAAACCCCGCCCCATCTAGCGCTAACTCCGGCATCAGCGCCGGAGTTGTAATTCCTTTTTTAAATACACCAAATTTTAAAAAGGAATTAAGTTGCCGCTGCCGGAGCCATTCCGGAATGAGCTGAAGGATCCGTTCCGGAATGGCTCCAGGCGGCTTTGGACGTCTGTGTGTGAAAACGCCCTTAGTATGGAGTGGGAGAAATACAATTATGATAATTATGATTAATAATTGTGATAATTATGCTAAAGCAGGGGCCAACAGTGTCCCTTCAGATGTTGGATTGCAGTTCACATGATATCTCTCCACTAGCTGTGCTGGACAGGGCTGATAGGAGTTGCAACTCAGTGACAACATCTGGAGGACTGCCCATGCTCATCCCTCAGTTAAAGCTTGTATATATGTATATATGTTGAAGTTCTTGTGTGGCTTCATTTCTGACTTATGCTGACATTAAGGTGAAACTATCGTAGGATTTTCTTGGCAAGTTTCTTCAGAAGGGATTTGCCATTGCCATCCTTTGAGGCTGAGAGACTGTGACTTGCCCAAGGTCATCCAGTGAGTGTAATGGCTGAACCCTGGTCTCCAGAGTTGTAGTCCAGTGCTCAAACCACTACACCATGCTGCTTCTCCTTAGATGATAGGGCCATTGACAATAATCTTGAGAAACATCCTAGCACTGATACATCAGTCACTACAATATGATATAAAATTATGCTATCCCTGTTATGAAGCAGAGCATGTTCATTGTTGTGCTCTCTCTCCTCCTCTTTCAACATCTCTTTCCTGCTCCTCTCTCTCACTCTTTATCCTGACCTCTCCTTTGCTCTTTCTGAGCTGCAGAATCTCGAACACTTTGAACTGAGGCTGTGGAGTATGTGTACAGAAGTTGATCTGCAATTTTTGTTAGCCCCAGCCATCAAAGCCAATAGTGGATGTTGCAACTCAACAACATGGAAGGCGACACGCTTCCCTACTCCTGCTTTAAGCCTTAAGGCATTTGCTTCTGCAAATGTTGTTGGATTCTACTTGCTTTTTGTTGTTGTTAATTGCCTTCCATCGGTCTCGATCCATGGCGACCCTATGGATGAGACATTTCCAGGCCCCTCTGTCCTCTACTGCTCTGCCCAGCTCCTGCAAACTCATATTCATGTTCTCTTTAATAAAGTCCATCCATCTAGCATGTGTCCTTCCTCTCTTTCTATTTCCCTCTACCTTTCCTACTGCCTTACTGTCTTTTCCAGCAATTAATGCCTTCTTATGATGTGCCCAAAGTACAACAGTCTAAGTCTTGGCTTCTAGGGATATCTCTGGCTTGATCTGATCTAGGACCCATTTGTTTGTCCTTTTCGCACTCTTCTCCAGCACCACATTCTCTCAAATGAATTGGTTTTCTTCCTATCTTCTTTCTTGACTGTCCAGCTCTCACATCCATCCATGGTAATAAAGAATACAATGGCTGCCTATCCCCATTTTTCTGAGACAGTACAAGACTAGTAATCTGGAGGGCCAGAGGTCCTCTTGCACTGCTTTAAGGTCTGGTTTTTAATTTGCCTGATTGCCAGAGGTTGGGAAAAGTTACCATTTGGTCTACAACTCTCAGAATCCCCCAGCCAGCATGGCCATTGGTTGTACAGGCTGCAAGATTCTGGGAACTGTAATCCAAAAAGTAACTTTCCAAGTACTGAATTTGACTGGGGCAGCATTCGTAATTGAAACATCTGGCAGCTGGCAATGCTCATGTCTCAAGGCAGTGAATCTGGCCTGGCTTTAAAATGAAAGAGTTATCAAAGTGTTGATCCCCATCTGCAAAACAGGTTCAGTGTTTTGGATAGTTCTTTTAACATTTGGACAAAAACACAACATAAATTCATCACCAGTTCACAAGGGAGCTACAAACTGGGGCATTGTGACCCTCTCAGAACACAGTGCAATTTATTCTGAAGTCAACATCCAGAGGGCAGGTTCTTCTTAGGGCTTTGCCTGTCATGTTAAGTGATGCTTTTTCAGTTTCTGACTTTGTTGAACTAGTTGCACGGCAGGATGGACTGATAGATCTGCCATGTGTGCCCTTTTCACACACAACAATATATTGCAATGTGCTCTCTGTAGGCAGTGAGAAGTTCTAGGTCAGTACTGTTGGCCAGGTTTTGTTTCCTTTGGATGAGAAACACTCAAGACTTGTTTTACTTACAGATAGACAAACAGAACAAAGGTGGAGGCAAACATAAGCCTTGCCTCCTGTAGGGCAGCTGATTTATGCCTCCTCATCAGACCTCTGGAGAGAGAACTCATGCTCACATGGCGCTTCCCCCCCAGTTTATTTTTACAGCATACACTAAATAATATCCAAATACTCATATGATATTTTCAAATATACATATTTACATGATAAATATGTTCCCATGTTCATCCAGTTTGTACAAAAACTTTTATCATTTAAATCTTACTGTATTCTTCACAACAACTATAGCATTTTTTTCTATTTCCTCTGTAGTCAGTTCATGTCTCCACCCCATTTCTTTCTTTTTGTTTCTTTGGACGTTATCACATGTGGGCCAGTTTCGTTGTTAAAGAGATAATAAAGTGGAAATGAAGCATCCCGAAAAGAAAGTGACAAAAGAGCTTAATTACGCAAAAGCTTTTCACACGTAATTACAGTAATAACGGAATTAAGTTAAAAGCGAAAAAAGACATTTTTAACTTTCATACACATGTGAAAAGAATCGTACATGTACTGGAAATTGGTGTGTTTCATGACCAGACTCCTCCTTTTTCCAGGGCGGGTCCTGCATTTCCCAGGACTGTCCTACATTTGGGGTCATGTCCTCCTGCACAGGTCCTAACCCCCTTCCATTGGGCTTAGGACCTCTCAAGAGAGCAGAGGAGGAGGAGGAGAAGGAGGAGGCTGGAAAGGCAAGGCAAGGCAAGCCAAGGCAAGGGAGGGATTGTTAGGGGAAAACTGGAGGTAGCTCCCATGCCCCCTTCCCCATAAGCCTTTCCCCTTTGTAGGACCTGCAGGGCAGAACTTCATGGTGAGATGGATTTCCAAGTTGCTCCACAAGCACACCCCACACTTGCACCCACATCCACCCACAGATGCTGCGAGGGAAGCCTTCTTTTCCCTCCTTTTCCCTCCATCCCAAATGCCAAACTTCTCCTCCGTCCCAAACTTCCCTCTCCTTGCCTTGCCTTGCCTTGCCTTGCCTTGCCTTGCCTTGCCTTGCCTTCCCTGCATGGCAGGAGCCCAAGACTCTCCCTCCCTGGAGGCCCCTCCTCCTCTTCCTCTTGGCCCTCCTCCAGGTTTTAAAAGAGAATTGTCCGTGCGTATTTGCTTTTCACATTACAGTAAATGCAAAATTACTGTAATTTCTCAAATCCATTTCCTCTAAACTCCCGAAATTAAAAAGATCTCGGATAATACCAGTTTCTGTCCAGTTTCTGACCAGTTTCTGTGCAACGTCGTGTGAAATCGTGAGGCGCAAATTCAGTTTTTGTTTGGGATTTGTGTGGTTTAACCAACAGATTTCCCCCGTGTGATAACGTCCTTTGAAACAGCAAGCTGCTGCTTCACACATAGATTATTAATATTCCCATTGACTTGTTGGGAGGGGGGTGAGCAAGGAGAGTCACTTTTCAAAGAGGTTATCAGCTCTTGCTTAACTACTAGCTCCCATCAGCAATGCCTTCTGGGTTTTGTTGTTGTTAACTGCCCTCTAGTTGGCCCTGACTCATGGCGAACCTGTGGATGAGACATCTCTAAGACCTCCTATGCTCCACTGCTCTGCTTAGAACGGTTTTCTAAATTCAGGCCCATGACCTCCCTGGTTGAGTCCATCCATCTGGCATGTGGTCTTCCTCTCTTTCTACTGCCTTTTACCTTTCCTAGCATTATTGTCTTTTCCAAAGAGCCATGCCTTCTCATGATGTGGCCAAAGTATGACAGCCTCAGTTTTTTCATCTTGGCTTCCAGGGAGAGTTCAGCCTTGACCCATTAGTTTGTCTTTTTGGCCATCCATGGTATCCTCAACACTCTTTTCCAGCACCACATCTCAAAAGAGTTGATTTTCTTCCTGCCCACTTTTTTCACTGTCCATCTCTCACATCCATACATGGTGATGGGGAATACACTGGTTTAGACAATTTTAGTTCTCTTCTGGGTAATGTGCCTCAAAGGAAATTATCTGTCCCCCATGAATCACTTGCTTCCCATGGTCTCAAATGAATGCCATACAACAGCCTGCTGAAATAGGTCAGCACTGTTATCCCCATACTTCAAATGGGATACTCCAAGCAGTCTGCCTAAGGTTTTCCGTTGTTGTATGCTTCAAGTCGTGATGACTCTAAGGCGAACCTATCACAGGGTTTTCTGGGGCTGAGAGTGTGTGACTCCCTCAAGATCACCCAGTGGGTTTCCATGGCTTAGAAACAACTTGAAAGCACACATAGCACAGACACAACAAGAATGCATATCAGGCATGCAGAACCTTTGGCCTTCTTGATGTTTTGGATTCTAACCCCCATCAAGCTTACCCAGTATGATCAAAGGTAAAGGGATTTGAAGTGTACAACATTTCGGTAGTCAAAGATTCCTTTGACTTATCTTTCTTCATCTGATATATTGTAGTTTTCCAGCCACTACATCTGTCCCTCAAGTTGGTGGTGTTCCATGAGAATTGTATTTGCCTTTTGCCATGCTTCCTTGTGGATACTCTGGTCCTAAAGGACTAGGGAGCTGAAAACATGGAGCTGTTCAAACAGGGGTCTCCGGCATCTTCAGGCCTAACTGTGCGCGCATGTGTTCTTTAGCCCAGATTGGAAAATTGACTTTTTCAGACTACAACACGCAAGACTTTATCACACGAGCATTGTTCTCACCACAGACCTGCAAATCAATGAAAATGCAAACAAATCCGTTTTGTGAGCAGCCATTACCACACGTCTTTGCAATCAGATGATTGAAGCTGCTGCCACCACCATCGTACTCTCTTATGTACTCCCCCTAACCTCCCTGTCCTATACCCTACCCAGTAGGCCTTTTGTTTTGTTTTGTTTTACTTTACTTTTCTACAAATAATAATAATAATAATATTTAAAAAAAATGAACCAGGCTGTTTTGGAATAGCAAAGGGGCTGGGGGGATGGGACAGAGAAGGAGACTATGGAGACTATCGCTCTACACTCTTAAAATGGGGCTAGGTAACTTTAACCTCTCTGGCTGCCTCCTGTTGCATTTTGGAACTTGTTGTTTAGGAAGGGGCATTTAGAATTTCAGCCAGAGAGCCTTTAAGCTTCACTGAACTACAAACCCCAAAATGCAACAGGAGGCAGTCAGTTAAAGTGACCTAGCCCTGTTTTAAGAGTGTGGTGTGATACACTTTTAAGACACCATCTGACCCACAATCTTGCAACTGATGTGACAGCGGCATATTGTGCTTGAGGTGTCCTCAGAACTGCCACATAATTGGGAGCTATTGACGGGTTTCCCCATCAATGAAAAAGAATAACCACAGAGCAGCAATGGGTTGGAGGTAAGTATCTTCAAAAGTGCTATCTTAAAACTATAATCTTGGTTTAAAAGCCACATGTAGTAATTTCCTAAGAAATCCCCAACAGTATGGTTATGGTGGCTGAGAATTTTGAGAATGTAATCCCCAAAGTAACCTTTCTAAGCTCTGTTCTGTCATTCTGTGACACTGATGCCCTTACAAACAACTGTTCTGTAGCTATTCTGTTCTGGATTTGGACACTTTTTTGGAAGAAAAAGTTGGCCTATGTACATTAATGCAATGGCAAATTTGACATTCTATAGGCATGCTTCTAGAGTGGGCAAAAATACAAGCAGTTGCTTTGATCCACTTTATTATTAAATAAACCAACCATCTGTAGCAGCAGGTACCTCCTTCAGGAGCAGTTTCTTTTTTTTTGTGGGTCTTTTTTATTTGTAAATCTAATGGATCTTAATTTTCCATTAACCAAGACACTCCCAAATATTTTGTACTACAACAGGGGTAACTCACAGTAACATATTATCTCTGAGTAAACGACCATACACACACACCAACTGCTGTCAGGAATGCAGCTAAACTGGAAAGGAACAAGAAATCCAGAGACGACAGTGGTGTCATTGGTTCCCCTGATTATAAGGTCCTGCCACTTTGACCCTGGGACCCCTTCTTCCCCTACAATGCTGCATGTGATCATGAGGCATGTAACTGGAGATATGAATGATAGCTGGCTTGCTGTTAAGGTGTGGGTCAGCGGCATGCCCTGAACTCAGAAAACTTTGGAATAGATGAAAGTTCTGCTCTGTTACTGATTTCTAGTGAGAGGAAAAGATGATCAAGTAGTCGTACAAACAAATACTGTCTTCTTGGAAATAGCCATAGATAAGTGAACCCCAAGGAACCCAGGTTTGATCCATGGCATCTCCAAGTAAGGTTTGGAAAGACCCCTCAGAAATATGGAGCACTGTTGCCAAACAGGGAAGAAAAGGAGTGGGGAACATGTGCAACTTCATACATGGCTGGAATTGAACTCCCATCAGGGAGTGATGGTGGGAGCTGGAAGTTCAGGAACATCTGAGCTTCCAGAGGTATGGTGGTAAATGTTGAAATGTGAAGCTTGTGGGGTAATTTAAGTTTCCTAGGGCTTCAGCCTTTTTAAGGAAACAAAAATATTTAAATTGCTAATTTCAAGCCAGACTCTTAACAAGCTTGGCTTTCATATTTTGATGAATGATTCTGCCTAACTATGCTTCCTTAAGAACTTAGACGGACTCAAAAACAACAAACACATACCTTGTAGTTCAAAACAATGGCTTTAATCTATATTTACATTAAAAGCTACATCCTAATCTAACTACCTATGATTTAGGTAAAAAGAAAAAAAATCCCACCATCTTTAAGAGATAAAGTAGAGAGAACAGGAAGATGGGAACAGCTCAGTTGAAGTCTTGAGGAAAAGACTGACTGTTAGTCTCAAAGAGGGAGTGACCCAAGTCACAATGTTAGTTTGAATGAGAGATAGAGAGGGAGGAGTTTGTAACCAGGAAATCCCTTTCTATAAGGAGAGGGAAAGAGAATACAAAAATCTTCCAACAAAGCTTCATCATGACAGTGCCTGTAGAAAGGCTATCAGAGTCCAAAAATGCAACCAGCTGTGTTGAACAATCTATCTAGGAAAAACATTCTAGTGTTTTTCATCTTTGCCAAGAGCAAGACTTTTGTAAAGCTAATGAATCTTGCCGACTCAAGATCAAGCCATCCCCCAGTCCTTTGGATTACAAGATGCATAACAGAGCAATACACTATGGTGAAAAAAATCCTTTTCTCTTCCAGCTACTGTGGGGACTGCACTTATACTCAGAAGCAAGAGAGGCATGACAGATGATGCCATCCTCCCTGCCGATCAAAAAGTCCTGGTGCTTTGACTCTGTGAGCCCTGGTTCTACTGCAGCATTGTATTTAGAAGGCCTTGTATTCTTGATCCCTGTTGCAGACAGTACTGAGATACTTCATAGAGTACTATGAACAAATGATCTCTCCTGATGTGAGGCAGCTTCATGTATTCCTGGGAAGGGCCATCATTCTACGATAGAGCAGATGTTTTGCATGCAAAAGGTCCCAGGTTGAATTCCCAGCCTCTCTCCAAGATAGCTGAGGAAAAAACAACAGTTATCTTCTCTGAAACTCTAGAGAGCTTCTGCCAGTTGGTGTGGGCAATATTGAGCTATACGGACCATTACTGAAACTTTTCTGAGGCCATCTTTAGCATGGATGTTATTGTTTTGACCTTTGTGATGTCTACTGTATTTTTTTTTTAATGAGCTGTTGCATTGCAATGCATGTCTACTCAGAAGCGAGTAGGAATTAAATTGGTACTTCCAGGAAAGCGGGTATAGGATTTTAGACTTAGAGATGTTTTCGTGGCATTTCACAGCTTTATTGTTGATCTTACTGTGATCCGCCCGCTCACAGTAACACATTATTGTGAAGGCGATTAATACGTAAAATAAGCTGAACTATAGGCTGTAACCTGATACATAGTTAAGAGCACTAAAATCAATGTAGACTTAATTGTGTGCTGCATTGTGGCTACTGAGGTAAGGAGTTTTCCTCTCCTGAGTCAGCCTTTATCTTTAAAACCACTGCTACTTTCATTCTATTATGAAAGTAGGATAAAGAACCATCCCCTCCTTATGTACCAAGATACTTTCTATATAAGCATATTTTCAAGCTTATAAGGAATCTGGCAGTTTGGCAGGGCCAGCTCTACCATGAGGCAGAGCTGTGGCATCATATTTTAGTTGTCATGAAAGAGCATTAGACTGATGGTTACTTAGCTCATGGCAGCTCATTTTTTTACTGCCAGATATGGGAAGAGGTGGCTGTGTGAGTTTCTGCCTTATCTGCCAAAAGAGCTTGCCTGGCTTTTAATCGTGTTGGAACATGTATCAAACCTTGGAAAAGGCATTAATTTGATAGAAATCAAGCGCATTAATAAATAATATAACTTGATTTGAATAGACAGGAGATGCCACTTGTGCTCTGCCTCCGGCAGCAAAATGCCTTGAGTCAGCATGTGGACTATTATGTCTTTATTAGTATTCCCTCAGGTTGCATCCTTTCCTAACTTTGGATGATAATACAGTATACACATAAGAGCTATCAATCTTTTCATTTCCCACTAATTGCATGGTGCCAGTGCAATTAATTGTATGGCTCCATAGGTATTGTCTCAGAATGTAATTATTAGTTTACTTGGTTATACCAGTGTTGCAATTAAAGACGCACATGGCAGGAAGTTGGGACCTGATAAACTTTGATAGTGTATTTGCTTTATAAATTGTAGACCAGTTGCTCTTTGTCAGAGAAAAATCTTAATCCTAGGAAAGCAGACTGAAACCATCCCAGATCTTCAGGAGCCCCCAGGAGCAATTAAATGGAAATTGTTTGCTTTCGGGTGGAAAAATACCCACACTGTGGGACATATGGCTGGTATTTAACCCTCCCACTTATTCCTTTTTAAGTGCCTGTTTGCTTTCTCTCTCTCTCTCTCTCTCCCCCCTCTCTCTGCGTCTTAAAGAAAAGGACCAGAATTGAAATATACAAGACATAGAAAGCAATATACTGAGCCCAACTAAACTAAAATCAAACAGAAAGAAGCCTAGACAAGGCCCTTGTTCGGTGAAATCAATTCCCAAGGCAGTCAGATTGATTTATAAGCATACTTTTTGGTTTCATTGATTTAAGGATTCAGCTTGTTTGAAAGCAAGTCATGGAAGAGCTTCTACAGCCCTGGCTTTCTATTCATTGGTGACCGTAATTAACAAGCCCAGACAATGGGCTGCGGAGGTGGGGGTATTGTCCTCTTTCCTTCTTTTTATAGCGCAAAATTCATTAAAGAGAACTGACCTCATTCACAGCCAATTCCCATGTTTGAGATTAAGACAGATTTGGGCAACATCTTTTTTGCTTTTAAAAAAGATGTCAATAGCATTCTGCCCATGCCAATAAAGCGATGGTCCCAGAAACAGAAATAATAGTGGTTACTGGGTCCAGCAATTGGACCCATCAGTAGTATGAAAGATCCTCTATGCTTAGATCTCTGGGAAGTTACCTGGAAGAAAAATCTAAAGTTGACGCTTTGCTATGAACTAAAAGAATATTTCTATAAAATCTCATACCCATGGTACTTAAATGTATCTAAATGTATACAGAACAAATGTTGGAAATGTCAAGAGAATCCCAGATCATTCTGTCGTATGTGGTGGCAATGTGTCAAAGCAAAGAGATACTGGTCTAAAATTCATACAATGATATCTCATATACTCAAAACCCAATTTCCAATGGAACCAGAATTTTACTTGCTAAATAGGGACTTTTTCACAAGGGAATGGGCGATTTTATCCCATCCAGAAAGCGCGATTGAACGTGATCGCGCAAAAGGCTTTCTCACTGTATCATGCTGATCCCATGAATGTCCCATGAATGAAGTGGAATTGTATTACCAGGATCTTCTGATAATACAAAATTAGAGGAAATGAGGGGCCAATTCCACTTCATTCATGGGACACTCATGGGATGTTCATGAGATCAGTGTGATTTAGTGAGAAAGCCTTTCATGCGATCACGTCCAGTGGTGCTTTCTGGATGGAACAATGTCCCCATAAGCATGATTTTGTGTGAAAGTCGTTCCCGTGATCGTGAGATGAGCACGGGATAAACATGGGACAAGGATGGGACAGTGATGTGCCGTCCCCATGAGATAATGTCCTATGGCACACACACTTGAAGATAAAGTAGTGAAGAAAGACTGGAGGACCTTGATGTATATGGTAACAGCAGCAAGAATAGTCTATGCTTAGGCACAGACTATTGAGCATAGACTAAATGGGAAGGACAAGAAATACCGACCTCAGAAGATTGGCTAATGAAACTTTAGAACATGATGGAAGTAGATAAAACTAATGATACTGATTGTAAGATCCAGTGCTGTCCCCACTCCTGGTGTCACCTAGTGTGGGTGAGTGGCTGTCAAAAGCGTGTGCTCACTCCTTTTCCTTCACCACACCAGCAGCTTCCTCATGAGAAGACCACTGCTGCTGCAGAACAGCAGGATCAGGCATGCTTGGTCTTCTCTTTTCCATGGCGGCAGTGGCTTCCACATGCCAGATGGTTAGACTCAGTCAAGGAGACCACAGGCCTGCGTCTGCAAGACCTGAGTAGAGAGGTTGAGGACAGGGTGTCTTGGAGACATCTCATCCACAGGGTCACCATGAATTGAGGTTCACTCAGGGGCAGTTAACAACAATAGTCTTCCGAGATAATATGATATAGAACCTGTAGGACTGACACTGGTAATTGTATAAGGCATTTATTATCATTTCTTTTTTTGGATAACTTTGTTCTGTTTTATTTTATTTTTCATCATCATCACCATGCAAGTTTTTACATTACACCGAATCCTCCATCAGTCCATTACCCCCAAAATATTCAGAGGAGAAAAACTCCTACAACGTCAGTTTGGATCTTTGTTTTCTGTGATTGTCTTTGGGAAGCTAAAGAAAACTCCGCTGGACAGAAGAAAGTAATTCTGCATCTGCCCTGAAGAAATAATGCAGTTTGACACCACTTTAATTGGCATGCCTCAATGCTATGGAATCCTGGTATTGGTAGTTTGTTGTGGCACCAGAACTGTCTGAGAGAGGTGGCTAAATACCTCACAAAACTACTAAGCCCCAGAATCCATAGCATTGAGCCATGACAGTTAAAGTGGTGACAAACTACACTATTTCTGCAGTGTAGATGCAGCCACAGTAAGGTTTACTTCCAAATAAAAATGCACAGAATTGTGCTGCATTAGATATTTTTAATTCTGGTAAAATGTCACACCTTATTTCCTTTTCTCTTCCCTCCTATGTCTAAATGAAGACTGTGATCAAAAGCAGGTTTATCATAGATTTGTGTGTCCTTGCAGTTTAGAGGAAGGAAAGTGTTGGAAGATTTTGCCTTAAGTGCCAATTGTCTTTCGATATCTGAACAAGTGCATTTCACCAAGAGGGTTTTTTTATTTGTCTTTTCTCTTTTTCCACCCTTGTTGATGAAAGCTGATGAAGAAAGCTGGAGATCTCGAAAGCTTGCTCCCAGTTTTGGAGTTGACTCACTCAAGGTAAAAGATTGCCTGGAGGTAAAGGTTGAAAACTGGGAATTTCTCCACAATGTTCCACTCTACAAAACAAAACAAAATAAATGACTATGGAGGATCTACATAAATTCAAGCTACTAGATAAGAAGGAAATAGAAATAGATAAAAGATTTCCCATACCTTAGATCAAACATTGATCAAAATGGAGACTGCAGTCAAGAAATATGAAGAAGACCAGGAATGGGAAGAGCAGCTATTAAAGAACTGGACAAGATCCTAAAGAGTAAAAATATACAACTGAGCAGGAAAGTTTGAATGGTCCAAACCATTATATTCACCATCCTCATGTATGGATGTGAGAGCTGGATAGTGAAGAAAGTGGATAGAAAGGAAATCAACTCATTTGAGATTGTGGTGCTGGAGAAGAATGCTAAGGATACTGTGGATAGCCAAAAAGATATGGATCCTAGAACAGATCAAGCCCAAACTCTCCTTGGAAGCCAAGATGATAAACTGAGGCTGTTGGACTTTGGCCACATTGTGAGAAGACAGGACTCAGTAGAACAGACAATGTACTTGGCCCTCCACATTGGTGGATTTGACTTTTGCGGATTTGATTAATATGTTCTCTCTAGGAACCTCGAAGTCCTCCAGTGCAACTCTGCTGGAAATTGACCATAGAGTTGTGCCAAAAAACCTAAAATTTCCCAGAGAAAACACTTCTCTAGGCATTTGTAGGTATTCCAGTATGATTCTATAATCAAACTCAGACGGATGTTGACTATGGTCAGTTGTACCGGAGGACTGGGAGATTCCTAGAGAGGTGTTTTCTTAGTGTTTTTTCATTTGCGGTTTTACCACCTTGTCCTTCACCCCTAACCCCAGCGAATTTGAAGGGACCACTGTAATGCTGGCAGAGGTAGAAGATAGAAGAAGGAGAGAAAGAAGGCAGGTCAGATGGCTGGACTCAATCAGGGAGGCGAAAGGCATGGATTTGCAGGACCTGAGCAGAGCAGTGAAAGACAGGAGATCTTGTCCAGTTCTGGGCACGACAATTCAAAAAAGATATTGAGAAGCTGGAGTGTGTCCAAAGGAGGGCAACCAAAATGGTGAGGGGTCTGGAAACCAAGCCCTATGAGGAATGACTTAGGGAGCTGGGGATGTTTAGCCTGGGGAAGAGAAGGTTGAGAGGTGATATGATAGCCTTGTTTAAATATTTAAAGGGATGTCATATTGAGGAGGGAACAAGCTTGTTTTCTGCTGCTCCAGAGACTAGGACCCAGAACAATGGATGCAAGCTGCAAGAAAAGAGATTCCACCTCAACATTAGGAAGAACTTCCTGACAGTAAGGGCAGTTCAACAATGGAACACACTCCCTCGGAGAGTAGTGGAGTTTCCTTCTTTGGAGGGTTTTAAATAGAGGCTGGATGGCCACCTGTCAGGGATGCTTTGATTTTGAGTTCCTGCATGGCAGAATGGGGTCGGACTGGATGGCCCTTGAGGTCTCTTCCAACTCTATGATTCTATGATTAAGAGTTTATAGTTTAAAATATATTTTAAGTGTATTTAAGTTTAAAATATAGGAGTAGAATGTAATTGTTTGTCCTCTGTATTTAGTGTGATATGTCAAATTTTTATGAGTGTATATTTGTACAGTTGTTTAGATGTTTTGTTAGTAGTATGTAGTGATTATATGTTAGTAGTACAAGAAAATACTTAATAAAAAAAAGTTAACTGCCCTCCTGTCAACCCTTACTCATGGTGGCCCTATGGATGAATCATAGAATCCTAGAGTTTTAATATACTATTTTCTCTTTTAATGTACTATTTTTGTATTTTTTAATTGTATTGTTTTTAAATGTTGTAAGCCACCCTAAGTCCCCGTCCTGGGAGAAGGGCAGGATATAATAATAATAATAATAATAATAATAATAATAATAATAATAATAATAATAATAGATCCTAAGGGACCATCCAGTCCAACCCCCTTCT
Organism: Phrynosoma blainvillii; assembly: GCA_026167975.1. Classification (NCBI taxonomy): domain Eukaryota; kingdom Metazoa; phylum Chordata; class Lepidosauria; order Squamata; family Phrynosomatidae; genus Phrynosoma; species Phrynosoma blainvillii. Next base: position 11,179,481 of record JANUYF010000009.1, read on the forward strand.
GCCATGCAGGTACTCAAAATCAAAGCATGCCCGACAGATGGCCATCCAGCCTCTGTTTAAAGACCTCCAAAGAAGGAGACTCCACCAAAATCTCCATTGAGGGAGTGTGTTTCACTGTCAAATAGCTCTCACTGTCAGGAAGTTCTTCCTAATGTTGAGGTGCAATCTCTTTTCTTCTGTTTCTTAACTGTTAAATGTTTCTTCTCCAGGCTAAACATTCCCAGTTCCCTAAGACATTCCTCATAGGGCATGGTTTCCAGAACCTTCACCAGTTTAGTTGCCCTCCTCTGGACATGCTCCAGTTTTTAAATTAGTTTAATCTTATTTCCTTAGTATCTAAAACCTTAAGGTCAAGGAGGGCAATTAACACCAACACCAACAATTGCACACTAAGAGGAATGGAAGAAGAAGAGAAGAGAAGAGACTAGGGCCTCATTCCCATTTACAAATAAATCAGTTTGCAATCCGAATTGATGGACTGGTTCGACAGTGCAGCGTGGTTCACACTATATTTGCCCCGACTGCATTTTTCTTGTTGTAAAATAACTCACTCGTCGTTCACATTGACTAAGGAATTGATTCAAAATGGACCCTCTTCAGCTGGCCAGCAAATTTATTAAAGGGCACATTTAAATCGATTCCGATCCGCATTCTGTTCACACTTGCGCTGAATTGATTTATTGCAAAAGATGCAGGGGAAATGGGCATCAAAAAGACATGCATTAAATGGGTCTAGCACGGCAGGGACTTCCTCACCAAACTGCTTCAGTGATTTAGCTCAAATGTGAACCAGGGTTATTTAAACTGCTTCAAAGTGTTTAGCGAACTGGTTTATAATATAGTGGATTTACACTAGGATTTAACCTGAATTGCTGATTGGGTTATATGACCATCGTTCCCACTTGAAACCAGTTCTGATCCTACTCTGCTCAGTTTAAATCGCAATGAAGCAAGGCAAACGCAAAAGAACCACTCCTTCCTGACACTAATTTTTGGGCGTTTCTTTTGAAAAGACCTGACTCCGAACCGTGTTCAACAAGTGCGAACCACGGGTTGGATTCGCATCAGGAGGCTGCGCTGGCTCTTGCTGGCTTCTCTCAAAAGCCCCAGTGCTCTGAGGCTGTGCTGGCTCTCAGTGTCAGGAACGCATTAGGTTAATGCTTTCCTGCCAGAATGGAGTTGATAAAATTGTTAAAGGAGATGGGTTGTAAAATATGCTGAAGGGGTTAATGACTGTAAAGCTGAAAAGGTGCTGGTTGAAAAGTTAAAAGCTTTGAGAGCTGGAATGTGCGGGAGTTTCCAGCATTGGCTGCTGCAAAGACTTGGATTCAAACCATCATAGTTAATTGGTTAACTATTTAATTGTATAGTGCTTAAAACATATATGGATTGGTTTGATATTAAATGAATAATGGGTTTAGATCTAATATGTTAAAATGGTGTCTAATAGGGGTTGCAGACTGCCAGAAATAGTGCAAATTGAGTCCACTTTTAGGGTTAGGGGTTGTGCTAGGGAATCATGGGAATTGTTTTTTTTTTCTGAGACATTGAGCCTCCTCTGTCAGAGAGCTCTGGTGCCACAATAAAATACAGTTCCCATGATTCCCTAATCCTAACCCTAACCCTAAAAGTGGACTCAATTTGCACTATTTCTGGCAGTCTGCAACCCCCCTAAGTTAGCCTTATATCTGTGCTGACTTTGATAGCCATGGGTCCCTAGTCCTAGGCTTCATAGTTCATAAACAAAAGCACAATCAAAGAGCAGATGTGGGATTCACAGTTGTTTTGTCTAAGGTCGATGGGAAACTGTAGATTCACACGCACCTGGCCCTTTGCTGGATTTTCCGGACAGTAGGACATTACATCATGTGAAGGGCCAAGGCGCGGGAAACTCGGACCAATCATAGTTTGCCACTTGACTATGGGAAGGGACTTTGTTCTATTCTATAAAACTGTGTTAATGTACTATGCCTTTAGATTCGTCAAAGAAGTCACGACCTATCTGCGCTGTTTTCTTTTCTGCAATAAAGCTGTCCTTTTTGACTTGATGTCTGGGAGCTGTCTTTATGTCTGAAAGAAGACTGGTGGGCATGCTGTACCTGACACTCAGGGCATAGCTGCAGGGCACCATCTTGGGCGGCTCCTCTCCTGCGGCGCTCCCTGGGTTGCTTCTCCTGGGCATCGGAGGGTGGGTCGGGGCAAGGAGGAGGAGAGGGAGATGGAGCACTGCTGCCCCTGCCATGAGCGGAGAGGGTCTCCTGGAGGGTTCCGGTGAGCAGCGGCAAGGTGAGGGGTGCACCGGAGGGCAGACCATCTGGAGGAGGAGACACCGGGGTCCAAGCCTTCCCGCCTTGCCACCACCCCTCCTCTATTTGTTGTCGTGTGCCTTCAAGTCATTCCCAACTTAGCAAGGTTTGTTCAGAAGGAGTTTGCCTTTTCTTTCCTCTCCTCCTCTTCCTTTCTCCATGGCAGCTGTTCTTCCTCTCCCGCCTCTCTAAAGTGTGGATGAAAAAGGGGAGCAAATGGTCCTGCAGAGATTCGATCACAAAATAACTCGGTTTCCAGAGAGATTCGATCACAAAATAACGCAGTTTCTGAAGAGATTCGATCACAAAATAGCACGGTTTCCATAGAGCAGGGGTAGGCAACCTTTCCCCTTTAAGGGCCGAGGGACTTCAGCTCCCAGAAGCCTCAGCCATGTTGGCCTATAGTCCCATGTTGGCCAATAGCTCCTGGGAGTCTGGGAGCTGAAGTCCCTTGGCCCTTAAAGGGGAAAGGTTGCCTAGCCCTGCCATAGAGATTGGATCCCAAAATAATGCGGTTTTTGGAGAGATTCGATCACAATAATAAATAAAATAATAATAATCATAATAAAATTTATTTATATCCCGTCCCTCTGAGAACAACTGGGGCGGCTAACAACAATTTAAAATTACAAACAATATGATGCCACAAAGACCCCCAAACCCACCCACCCCTTAAAAAAGTATTAAACCAAGGCACTATTAAAACATCTAGCTAAAAGGCATAGAATAAAAACTGATTACAATTAACAATATAATAATAAAATAAAATACACGGAGCAGGGGAACATCCAAATTGTGAGCGGGTGGGATAAGAGGCCGGGAAATCTATTCTGGAAAGGCCTGCCGGAAGAGATCCGTCTTAATAGCCTTTTAAAAGCTATTTACTAGCAGGGGTAGGCAACCTTTCCCCTTTAAGGGCCGAGGGACTTCAGCTCCCAGAAGCCTCAGCCATGTTGGCCAATAGTCCCATGTTGGCCAATAGCTCCTGGGATTCTGGGAGCTGAAGTCCCTCGGCCCTTAAAGGGGAAAGGTTGCCTACCCCTGCTGGCAGGCCGTTCCATAATCTGGGGGCGATTACTGAGAATGCCCTCTGGGAGGTTGCAAAGAGCTTAGATTTTAGTGGCTGGAGCAAGTTCCTCCCAGAGGAGCGGAGTGGCAGGGAGGATTATATATGGGAGGAAGTGGTCCTGAAGGTAGGTTGGACCCAAGCCATTTAGCATGGTTTCGAGAGAAATTCAATCACAAAATAACACAGTTTCGGAAGAGATCTGATCACAAAATAACTCATTTTCGGAAGAGATTTGATCACAAAATATCTCAGTTTCTGGAGAGGTTGGATCACAAAATAATGCAGTTTTCGGAGAGATCGGATTACAAAAAAATTTAAAAAAAAAAGCGGTTTCTGGAGAGATTGGATCTTAAAATAACCCGGTTTCTGGAGAGCTTGGATCACTAAATAACCCATTTTCCACACTGGCTTATTTTGTAGCGGGATGAGCCCCGCTCGAGGGCTGCGTCCACATGGCAGAACTAATCCGCTCTGGGGCCCACAACAGCAGACGACCACTGCATTCCCCCCTCCGCCCCCCCCCGCGGGATCCCATAACCCGGAGCGCTGCCGGTCCAAGCGGACTCTTTCCCGGGGGAGGCAGCCCAAGGCAGCCTTAGCGCTTCCCAGGAGGCGAGCGAGGCGCCCTCCTCGCGGCCTCAGTGCCTGCGTGCGTGAGGCGTGCGTGAGGCGTGCGTGCGGCGTGCGTGCGTCGGGGATGCTCCTGCCTGCCTGCCTGCCTGCATCCCTTGGGTACCACTCTGGTCCATCTCATCCCCTGGCCCCGCCCCTTCGGCTTGGAACGCGCTTCCTCGGCCTCCCATTGGCTGAAGCCCTGCCGTAGCTCCGGACCGGAGCCGCGGTCTCTCGCTTGCGGCCGGCACTTTGCAGCAGCAGCAGCAGCGGAGGAGGAGGAGGAGGAGGAGGAGGAGAGGGAACGGGAGCCTGAGGGAGCGGGGCTGCCCCTCGGAGGCGCCGCGGAGGGAAAAGCCGAGGACTCAGCGGCCGGGCAGGCGGGCGGCAGGAGGCGAGGCACTGCGGTCTGCCAGGAGCCGGGGCTCGGCTCCCAGAGAACTTCCCGGCGGCGGCGGCGGCGCGGAGGGAAGCGGCTTCTCAGCGGCTCGGCTGAGGGACCGGACTTGCCTCCTCTTCCTCACTTTGGGAGGCGGGAAGAAGAAGAAGAAGAAGAAGAAGAAGAAAAGGAGGGGGAGAGAAGAGAAGGGAAGAAAAGGGAAGAGAAGAGGAGGAGGTTGGCCGCCAAACTTTGCTCTCCCCTCCTTTGTTCCCTTCCAGGAGGATGCTCTGAAGGCGGAGAGGAGAGCCAGCAGCAGCAGCAGCAGCGGCAACCGCTGCGCCTCGGAGCCCTTCTCTCCCTCTCCTTGTCTCTCCCCTTCCCAATCTCTCTCTCCGGCCTCATAGGGAGAGAAGCCCCCCCCAGACCCCCCCCCCCGGACTCTTCCTTGGCCAGAGGGGCGACCTGGGCCCCGACACCCCTCTCCTCCTCCTCTTTCAGCTCCCTTCCCGAAGTAGAAGCCCTCCCGCCTCTTTCCTCTAAACCCCCCCCCCCCACTTCATGCCCAGCCTTTGCTCCCCCAGGGCTTTCCTCTCCCCTCCCCTCCCTCCTCAGGGCTTTGAAAAGATTCCTTGGTTTGGTTGTTTTTAAACAAATTATCTGGATTTATTGTATTGGCCCACTGAGGCTCCCTCTCCTCCCCCCCTTTTCTTTCTTTCTTTCTTTCTTTCTTTCTTTCTCTCTCTCTCTCTCTCTCCCCCTCTTCCATTCTTCTCCAAGCTCTCCACTTTCAGCCCTTGAGGTCTGTGCAGTGTTTTTTTTTTGGGGGGGGAGGAGGAGGAGGGGGGGGAGAGATGGCTTAGGGCAGGTGGGAGAGGGTTGAGGCCCCTGGGATGGGCCAGTGGTTTGGGGGGTGGGGTGGGGTGGCCTCTGCCTGGGCCAGGCTCTGGTTTTGAAAGGCCTTGGCTGGACCTTAGCACTCTCCTTGACCTGAAGGAGGAGAAGCCCTCCATTCCTCTCTTTTGGGAGGAAGGAGGTGGCTGTGGCTGGTGCCTGAGAGTGCAGCTGCAAGATCTGTGGCGAGGAAACAAGAGGCAATTAGCTCTCCAAGTAACCACATCCAAAGGCCCTCTTTCCTTCTTCACTTCTCTCTCCCCCTCCCACTGACTCCCCCCCTCTGATTTGTTCCTTTCTTCCCATCTCTGGGGGAAACAACCCCAAACTAGGAAGCCCTTCTCCCTCCCTCTTCCCCCTCCTTTCCAGCCGCAAAATCAACAGGCGACAAGAAGAGAAGCGGGAGGAGGCGACCGGGGCACCAAGCCGTGAGCTATGGATATTCTCTGCCCCCTGCTCCAGTGTCTGCTTGCTCTCTTGTGGACTGGGGTGGGAGCCCTGATCAACCTCAAGTACTCGGTGGAGGAGGAACAGAGAGCCGGCACTGTCATTGCCAACATAGCCAAAGATGCCCGGGATGCCGGCTTTGTACTGGATCCCCGGCAGCCGACTGCTTTTCGGGTGGTCTCGAATTCTGCACCCCACCTGGTGGACATCAATCCTGGATCAGGGTTACTAGTTACCAAACAGAAGATTGACCGGGACCTACTTTGCAGGCAGAGCCCCAAATGTGTGATCTCATTGGAGGTCATGTCCAGCTCCATGGAGATCTGTGTGATCAAGCTGGAGATCAAAGATCTCAATGACAATGCACCCAGCTTTCCTACAGACCAGATTGCCCTGGAGATCTCGGAAACAGCCAGCCCGGGCACCAGGGTGCCATTGGAGAGTGCCTATGATCCAGATTCAGGCAGCTTTGGGGTGCAGAGCTATGAGATCACACCCAACGACCTCTTTGGGCTAGAGACTAAGACGCGTGGAGATGGCTCTCGCTTTGCAGAGCTGGTGGTGGAGAAGAGCTTGGACCGTGAGACCCAGTCTCATTACAGTTACATGATCACAGCTTTGGATGGTGGTGACCCACCCAATTTTGGCACAGTGGAGTTGAACATCAGAGTCATTGACTCCAACGACAACAATCCCCTCTTTGAAGAGCCATCCTACACTGTGAGTGTGCCAGAGAATGCTCCTTCTGGAACGCCAGTGATCAGACTCAATGCTACAGACCCTGATGAGGGCTCCAATGGACAAGTGTTGTATTCCATTCACAGCTATGTGTCTGAAAAGGCCAGAGACCTCTTCCAAATTAATTCCCAAACAGGGCTGATCACAGTCAGTGGTGCAATTGACTATGAGGAAGGACATGCATATGAACTGGACGTGCAGGCCAAGGATCTCGGCCCCAATTCTATTCCTGCCCATTGCAAGGTGACAGTCACTGTGCAAGATGCCAATGACAATCCTCCTCTTATTAACTTGCTCTCTGTGAACAGTGAACTGGTGGAGGTCAGTGAAAATGCTCCACCAGGCTATGTGATTGCCCTGGTGAGAGTTTCTGACCGTGATTCTGGTGCTAATGGCCGAGTGCAATGCAAGCTGTTGGGCAGTGTGCCTTTCCGCCTCCAAGAATATGAAAGCTTCTCTACCATTCTGGTGGATGGACGTTTGGACAGGGAGCAAAGGGACCAGTACAATCTCACCATCCAAGCTAAGGACAATGGGATCCCCTCGTTGCAAGCTACCAAGTCATTTACTGTCAAGATCACAGATGAAAATGACAACCACCCTCATTTCTCAAAACCATACTATCAGGTCATTGTGCAAGAGAATAATACCCCTGGGGCCTACCTCCTTTCTGTTTCTGCTCGGGATCCTGATCTAGGCCTCAATGGCAGCGTCTCTTACCAGATTGTGCCCTCCCAAGTTCGAGACATGCCTGTTTTTACCTATGTCTCTATTAATCCCAACTCAGGAGACATCTATGCCTTGAGATCTTTCAACCATGAACAAACCAAGTCTTTTGAGTTCAAGGTCTTGGCCAAAGATGGGGGTAACCCTTCCTTACAAAGCAATGCCACCATCCGGGTCATTGTCTTGGATGTCAATGACAACACCCCTGTGATAACTGCCCCTCCTCTAGTCAATGGGACTGCAGAAGTGTACATTCCCAGAAATGTGGGGGTTGGCTACTTGGTGACAGTGGTCAAGGCAGATGATTATGATGAAGGAGAGAATGGGAGACTTTCTTACGAAATGGCAGAAGGAGATAGAGGATTTTTTGAGATTGACCAAGTTAACGGAGAGATAAGGACCACCAGAGCCTTTGGAGAGAATTCAAAGACTACATATGAGTTGATAGTGGTGGCTCATGACCATGGGAAAACTTCTCTCTCAGCTTCTGCCTTGATTTTGATATACCTTTCTCCAGCTCTGGATGCCCAGGAATCCATAGGATCTGTTAACTTGTCCCTGATTTTTATTATTGCCCTGGGTTCTATTGCTGCCATTCTGTTTGTCACCATGATCTTTGTAGCAGTGAAGTGTAAGCGGGATAACAAAGAAATCAGGACCTACAACTGCAGGTATAGTATTCTTGTTCCTTGGTACCAGTAAATGTTTAATGTCAAGCCTTTGTAATGTTAGGACTTAAAAAAAAAGAAAGAAAGGAGAAAACCAAACTGCGGGTCTGATGGTTCAAGCAAATACCATACCAACAGTAAATTTCTTGTTTACCTATGTATTCTCCCAGTTGGGATTACGTGGATTTCATATGGTAGTTGGCTACAGATTGCCCAAAATCTAATAACATACGATCTGTTTTTAAATTTTCCCTGCTGTTGGTTGGAAATCAGAGAGCCTTATCCCTTAGCCATCCAAAAACAAAGAAATCAGGACCTACAACTGCAAACTCTAAACACCTGTATATATAAAATGTTAATACAAAGAGGGGAAAAAGACAAAAGGAATGTTGTGTCCAGCTTTGGGCATGTAGGTATAAATGCTTACTTCTGTGCAGCTCTGTGTGGGCTTGGATGTGATGATGAATTGCTGTCTTTTTTTGGGTGGGTAGTGGGGAGTGTGGCAGGGGAGAGAGACCTCCAAGGGGAAGCATGAGTGAAGGTGCTGTAGTGATGAATAAACCCATACTCTTGGAATTGCTCTAGAGATGGACATTGTTTTTTCCCCCCAGGGCCTCTGCAACCTTGTAGATATCTCATCCCTACCAGATGAGGTCACTGTGGGTGCTTTTAAACACTATCCTTGTTTTCTCCAGGAGAGTTGGTTGTAAAAAGAACGTGGGAGCTGGCATCAGAAGATGAAAGAAAGCAGGGTTCAGCGTGAAATGTACTAAGGGTAGCGAAAGGAGAGAGGAAAAAGCAAGCTATTAGAAGGCCTGCTTTAATTCTCTTTCTTGAAAAAAGAAATGAAAAATGGAGAGGGGGGAAGGATTCCTTCTTTAAGTTTGAATTTTGTGCTGTGAGCCTTACAGTTGGAAAATAGCAGCTAAGCCACTTCCTCCCTCCAAAACAAAACTTTATAGCCATATCACTAAAGAGACAGAGGTTGCTTATTTCTGTTTTGAAGTGACATTTGAAATGCCATTGTCTTCTTTATTTTAACTCCCTCCCCCAATTAGCTGCAGTTATCTGTGTATTTGGTATTTTTGAAGGTCTGCACATGCTGCTCCTGAGCCTGCTTTTGAAATTTTAAGTCATGGATTTGAGCCCCCTGAATATGTAACAGCCTGGTGATTATTGTCTCTTTCTTGCTATTCTCTGTGTTGCACAAGTTAGTAGACAAATGCTAACCACACATGAATATCAATTGGGCACCATAAAGGAGCAGCTGCAACGGCTCATAAATGGTTTAATCCTGTTATGAGCGAAATAGCCGTGACTTCTCCATTCCTTCAGTGCTAAGTCATTTCTGATGGAAGGGATGAAATTAATTTTGCCCCTTCTTTTGAAATGTACAAATGCCTCTTGCCATTTAGAGAGTCTGGAAGGATCTGCAGTCTTTAAAGTTTTATTTACAATGATATAATGATTATGGAGAGTTTGGGATTTCTCTTTCCCTCATTCACTTCATTTTTACAATGTACATCTCCACTGGGTGAGTGATGTGGGCATGCATATGGGAAATTTTTCTGCAAATGACATTGCATGTGCTGTTCTTAGGAGCTGTTTGGCTTTTAAATGAGAGCTAATATGCCAAGTTTCTTGCCAGCTCGGTCCATTAAACAAGAATAGGCACTGAAGGGGAAAAATCCAGTTGTGTCAATGCCTCAAACAGATTTGCACTTCTGTATAACCAGTTGGTTTAGTGTGATGGCTGGGGGATTAATGAAGTGCGCTTTAATTAAATAATTGGTCAATAGGAGGGAAAAACACACAAATAAGACGGCAGAATGAATGCCTTTAGGGTTCCTTCATTTCTAGCTAGAAAACATTTAGACCACAATGAATACTGTAATCCCTCTGGTATATATTCAGAAGTAAGCTCCATTGAGTCCAGTTCAACCCACCTCCATGAACTGTGTATAGGATTGCTGCCTCAGGCAACTTTTAAGTGTCAGTAGCTCACCAAAGGCTCATAGAGATCTGTTTTCTTTACCCCTTCCCAATCCCTGTGATTTTTTTTAAAAAGGAGGTATTGAAGTGCTCAGAGGGAAAACCATCTCTTGACCAGTATAAATGGGATGAGGCTTGGAGCAACCCAGTGTTACATGCAACCATACCGAGAAAGCATAGGAAGTGGAGAAAATGAAGCATCTTTTGTGCAACATTTGTTTTCTGTGCAATGAGGGAGGGTGTCTCAGTGTTGGCAGGCAGACAGTGTTTCGGTGCTTAGTACCATGCCTGTGTATCAGCCTGCCGTGTCTGACCTTTGGATCACAAAACTACAGTTTTAAGATTTTCTGTCTTTATTTTCTATTACTATTATTTTAAAAAATCATTTACTGATTTTCTGCTTCACTGCTCTTTTCTCTCTCTCTCTTGTTTATTAAGCTTGCCCCTTGCGTAGAGTTCTTTAGTTTAGTGGTAGAGCTGATGCTTTGCCTACCGATGGCCTGGTTCCCTCTCCTGTTTAAATGGACAGATGTTTGCAAAGCCCTCTATGCCTGAGATTCCAGAGTACTGCTGCTAATCAGAGTAGCTCTTACTGGGCATCCTAGATCAGTGATCTGGCCTGGCATGAAAGTAGTTTTCATCTGCTCTTTCCCTTTCTTTTGTCATCTTTTCTGCATTATTGAAATTTAGATTTCTGTAGTTTAGGATGAGGCACTTAGATTGCAGTATATTAGAAGGGGGCACTCCCTTCCTTCCTTCCTTCCTTCCTTCCTTCCTTCCTCCCTTCCTTCCTGGGTTACATTACTATGTAAGAAGTGGATATTGCAAAGATACTATATAAATATTAATTGGCCAGGGATGCTTCATAGAAAATGCTCTTTCATTCAACACATAAGATGAGCGAGAAAGAGACCAGTTTGGCTTGCTGCCCTCCACCTGCACTTAAGCATCATCTTTATTTTTTGTGTGCTAAGATCCTTCCAGATTATTCATCCTGCTGTTTCATCATTAGTGGATAATTTTCAACATTGCAGTTTGACAATCTGAGAGATTTTACTTTTGGAAACTAGATGTTATTTTCAAGCTTTGCTTAAAGTTAAACCTGTTTCCTTGGGAAGACTGCAACGCATGGCATCTTCCGTGTGTATCTACATCTGTGTGGCACTGATAAGAATACACAGTTCCCAATGGTAATACCAAATCACAGTAACTTCGATTTAGACTTACTAAGATAACACTGAATGCGGTCATGTTTTTAATTATATTTTTGCTCCTTGTTTACTGATAACTTCTCTGGCTCCTCCCTTTTTTGTTCCTTGTGTACTAGAGACAAAGCAGGGTACATTTTGTAAACCAGTTGAAGGTCAAAAAGATTTTTCCTTCTTCTAAGACACAACACTATAGTCTGTAAAATAAAAATAAAAAATTGCCCCACAGGAATAGTGTTTAGAGCATAAGACACTGCAGGGGTTTAGGAAAAACATTTGACTTGTTAAAGGTTATGAGAGGAAACACAATTGCAAAGCAAAAGCAGTATGGATACTGTATCAGTCTTTCAAATAAATATATAAAAATAAGTTATCCGCATAAATTCATATTAGTTTGGCAAATGTAAATAGCTACAATCTTGTTATAAAAAGATACCCCTCTTCTCAGTCTCTCCCTTTTATTCACTGTATGTGACTAGAAAAGCAGCTGTTTACAAGTCTATGCTGTAGCTTGAGAAAACACAAGTGGGCAAGCAAGAGAGAAGATTTATCCCAGGTTTACAGTTATGATTCATGGACCAGTTCCTCCATGTGCTGATTTTCCTCTCTTCATTCCACATTTGTATTAATCAATTTAATTAACTTTTAAAATTCTTATTACTAATGGAAATAGAGTCACATACCCTTTTCACTTCACATATTTTTTGCATACTTATTTTTCCCTTTTCTGCAGGCTGAACTATATCTCTGGTAACTAGATACGACAGTTCTAAGCAGCAGACAAAACCAGGGGAACTTCCTCCCCTTATTCCTCACTTTATATCTTTATGTACCCAATCAACAAACTTTTGTGCCTATGAAAGATAAACCCAAGACCCTTCACTACCCAAGTCAAGCCTATGACCCTGCATCTGGTTGGGAACCTCTGGGATTTTCATTTGACTAGAGTACAGTTTGAGGATGAAGTAAGATACTCACTTTGCTTTCTTGTGTCCTGCAGAATTGCAGAGTATTCCTATGGGCACCAAAAGAAATCCAACAAGAAGAAGAAGATCAGCAAGAATGACATTCGCCTAGTGCCACGGGATGTAGAAGAGACTGATAAAATGAATGTTGTGAGTTGTTCATCCCTGACCTCATCCCTCAATTACTTTGACTATCATCAACAGACATTGCCTCTGGGTTGCCGCAGATCAGAAAGCACCTTCCTCAATGTGGAGAATCAAAACAACAGGAACACAGGGTCCAACCACATTTATCACCACACCTTCACTGGCCAGAGTCCCCAGCAGCCGGATCTCATCATCAATGGGATGCCACTACCAGAGGTGAGCATGGAGAAAACACATGGAAAATAGAGTATTCCCTCAGATAGAGGATGGCCATTTGCCATCATGCTCTCCTTGGAAAGATCCAGAAATATTGTGGTTAATTCTTGGGGAAAATAGTGTGATTCTGATGTGGTGATGGTTGCTATGTTAGATGGTTTCTGGAAGAGATTAAACAAATCCATGAAGGAGGAGAGGCCTATCTCTGGCCTTTAACCAGGAGAGCAATACACGATCTAATTTATTTTTGAGTAGCAATGCTTAATTTATGCCTTCTTTAGGACTTCCTTGGGGCCACTGGGTGGCTGCTGTTGAAAACGGACTTGGTGTTTAACTTGCTTCACAAGGGCAGTTGTTTTATTTTCCGTTGTCTGATAGAGCAGGGTCAAAGCACTGATCATTTTTGACTAGGAGGGCTATTGATATAATTTTCCATCTCTCATCTTTGCTGTTCTTTCTGAAAGTACCATCAGTCCTCACACTAGCTGTGATTGTGATTTGGCAATTTGGACCCATTAGTTTTGCAGAAGAACTCATGGTGGAGAGAAAAAGGAGCTGTTTTATGGTTGTGAATTGGGACAGCTGTCTGTATTTTTGGTATCTACTTGTAGCTTTGGAGACTATCATGGTGAACAGAAAAAGTACCAATATAACACTGCTTACTTTACTGTTTATTAAGATTTCTTAACTAAATTGGGGTATAGACTCTCGTTCTAGCTGCTAGACATCCCTATCCTTCCAGGAATGTGTAGAAGGGAAAGCCAAAATATGTCCTAAGAATTTATTTTTACTCTATAGTTGGAGTATTGTCACTGTGTTACTTTTTAAGCAGCATCCTGCAATTTAAACAATAACATTTATAATGGTTTGGAATGCAAATTTAGTGTAAGTAAATGGTGGTGGTCTGTATCTGGTGGTCAGCTATGGCCATATAGATCAGAGGAAGGCCTGGCTTTTCCAGGTGCTTTTGTTTCTTCTTAATTTCATAAAACATGGCCATATTTCATGATGACAGTTTGCCACAGCAAATTTTTGGTACCTGAGTTGCAGGTGCTTAGTTATGGCCTGATCTGCACTGCAGAAATAATCTGGTTTGACACCACTTTAACTCCCATGGCTCAATGCTAGTTTGTTGTGAACTACAGTTTCCAGAATTCCATAGAACTAAGCCATGGTAGTTAAAATAGTGTCGAACCAGATTATTTCGCAGTGCGGATGCAGTCATGGAGAGATGTCTTTCTAAAAGCATAGCTTTGAAAAGTTGTACATTCAGATATGGGGAAAGCAAAACAATGTGTTACTAATTTGGTGGCATTGTTAATGTGAGATAAATACCATCCTAAATTATTTTTGCTGTGCAGTGTTGTCATCGGATGATATTAGACCAACTTCTGGTTTTTCATCATTGAGTCATTTTCTCACCAAGGAATATTCTTAATGGTCAGGCTTTGAATGCTATTGCTTGCCAACATTTTATTTTATTTATTAATAAAAATATTTGTAGGCCACTCTGTATCAGATGATCAAAAGCAGTGCCTCCATATTGTCAGGTTGCAAAAATAGATTTTTTGTTAAGGAGAAAAAAAATTACCATGGCAAGCTTTTAAAAGCCATGGCAAATCACCAGATTCCTTGCCTAAGGAAACACTGAAATTCATGGAGTCACCATAAGTTGACTGGCAACTTCAAGGCACATATAGACTCCCAACCTTCATAATTCAAAGGTGACCCTCCCCCCCCCACATGCATGCTCAGTGGCTACAGGAGACTGGGATATATATGGGCTGGAGTGGAAATGGAATGGGATATTGTAGAAAAGGTTGCGGTTAGCTGTGTAGAATTCTGGAAAAAAATTCTCCACACTACGACTTTGTTTCTGTTCCCAATTATTATTTTTTTGGACAAGGTTAGATTGTGTGGTAGATAGCAGTGTATATGTTGCTGTATGAGAACCTTCTGTGTTTTTCTAGGAAAAAAATTACCGTATCAGTTAATTTTTAAATGAGTACAGCAGATTTTCAATGTTGCATCTGTCTGTTACTGCTGTTCTTGCTCATTTTCATTCTGGAGGGTTGGAATACTATGGATGAATAAAGAAAAAAATATTTAAACAGCCTTTCTATTTAATTGTGGGCAGCAGGTTTTGCTGATTTGCTCTTCTGGTTGATAACTGTTATATTTATAGACTGTTGTTCAGAGCTGTGCCCTCGCAAGGCATACACAAAAGAAATATTAGAAACATCCAATTGGTGTACATTGCTATGACCCAGCCAGCACTGTAGCATTGTAGTTCTAAACGATGGATTCCAATAAATAAAATAAACAGCTCAGAATCACATAATGCTCAACCATACAAACAAGACTCTCAGGAAAAGGCAGTCTGGAAGAGAGAAATTTTAATGGACCCTTAAAAAATAGTACAGTTGATTCCAAGACTGAATCACTTAAAAGGAAGTTCTGTAACTGGGACCATTACAGAGGATACTGCAACTCTAATGGATCTTATTAGTGGGACCCTTTAAGATGTTTTGCATTACAACCCCCATGTGCCCACCTAACATGCTGTGATGAAGGATGATGAGACTTGTAGTCTGAAACATCAAATGGGTCCAAGGCATTAGCTCTCTCAATCAATTGAAGTGTTTATATCTGAGCAATAATTTAAGAATACTTCAGCCCAGAAACATCCATATTTACTCACAAGTAAGTACCGTATTTTTCGCCATATAAGGCGCTCCGGCATATTAGGCGCACCCAATTTTAAAGGAAGAAAATCCAAGAAAAAAGGATTCCTCCCTTTAGCCGGAGGCCGGTTGTTCAATGGGCTGGTGCTGGGATCGGAGAACTTCTCCGATCCCAGCACCAGCCCATTGAACTGAGGTCGCGGGGGGAAGGAGGGCTCCTTCCCCCCGCGACCTCAGTCTTTGAATGGGATGGTGCTGGGATCGAAGCGATCCCAGCACCAGCCCATTGAAAGACTGAGGTTGCGGGGAGAAGGAGCCCTCCTTCCCCCCCGGCCTCAGTCTTGGAATGTTTTGCATTACATTCCATTGAAAGACTGAGGCCGGGGGGAGAAGGAGCCCTCCTTCCCCCCCCCCCCCGGCCTCAGTCTTGGAATGGGCTGGTGCCGGGATCGCTTCGATCCCGGCACCAGCCCATTGAAAGACTGAGGCCGGGGGGAGAAGGAGCCCTCCTTCCCCCCCGGCCTCAGTCTTTCAATGGGCTGGTGCCGGGATCGAAGCGATCCCGGCACCAGCCCATTCCAAGACTGAGGCCGCGGGGAGAAGGAGCCCTCCTTCCCCCCCGGCCTCAGTCTTGGAATGGGCTGGTGCCCGGATCGAAGCGATCCCGGCACCAGCCCATTGAAAGACTGAGGCCGGGGGGAGAAGGAGCCCTCCTTCCCCCCCGGCCTCAGTCTTTCAATGGGCTGGTGCCGGGATCGAAGCTCTCCTTCTCCCCGTGGCCTCAGTCTTTCAATGGGCTGGCACCGGGATCGCTTCGATCCCGGCACCAGCCGATTCCAAGACTGAGGCCGCGGGGAGAAGGAGCCCTCCTTCTCCCCGTGGCCTCAGTCTTTCAATGGGCTGGCGCCAGGATCGCTTCGATCCCAGCACCAGCCCATTCAAAGACTGAGGTCGCGGGGGGAAGGAGGGCTCCTTCTCCCCGCGTCCTCGGCCCTTCGCCCTATAGGGCGCACTCACTTCCCCACGCACATTTAGGGGAAGAAAAAGTGCGTGTTATAGGGCGAAAAATACGGTAGATGATACATTGCAACCATAACTAGTTAATTCTTTGATACCTAGACATTAATATAGGTGACATAGGGCCTTTGCAGACTGCCAGAAATAGTGCACATTAAATTGAGGCACTGCCCTGGCTCAGTGCTAGGGAATCATGGGAACTGTAATTTATTGTGGCACCAGAGCTCTCAGAAAAAATACAATTCCCATGACTCCCTAGCACTGAGCCAGGGCAGTGCCTCAATTTAATGTGCACTATTTCTGGCAGTCTGGAAAGGCCCATAGGCATTCAGTGGGACTCACCTGAGAGTGAGTCCCACTGAATTTAAGAAGGCTGAGTCTGTGGCCTAAATCTCATTGTTAATCCCAACTAGAGTAGACAGACCCATTGAATCAATGGGATTTATAGCAGTCTTGATCACCAGTCAGTAGTTGAAATGAATGGATTTGCCCTAGTTGAGACTATTAATAGGATACACACATATACGCATTTTAAAAAATATTGCTTTGTCAGTACCATTGCTGATTTCCATGAAATGAAGCCAATACCTCAAGGGTGATTTCCTTACATCTATCCTCTTTTACATTTTAATGATGAAATGTTTTCCCTCCCACCCCTTCCCAGCATATGTGTGTGTGTGTATGTGCACACATAGATATGCTGTGAAATGTGCTTTTATCATGAAATAACAAATTTCTTCAGTGTTAGAAGTAGCAAATAAGGATGCACACATACAACCCTTCTTTTGGGCAATCTTGCCTAATGCTGGTTTGTTTCTCTTTGAATTATTGTATGGTATTAAGTAAAATAATCAAAGGTTTTGTCATGTTTTCAGCTTTAAACAGAATAACAAAAAATTGTTGAAATATTTATCACCTGTTCCACAATACTCCTTTTTTTTTGGTACCCAAGTAAATGCAGGGGAATCGAGGTTTACCTCCCTGTAAATGGGAAACTGACTGTGTGCGACTTGGATTGTTTGGGAGTCTTCTAGATGAGGGATAAGCAACTGGTGTTAATCTGGCTCTTAAGTTCATGACATCTCATCCTAGCATAGCTGGCCCTTCTGGTTTTTCTTCCATTTTGCCCCCAATCCATGATAAGGGATGTGGGAATAAGGAGCATATAGCCCCCCTTCCATGTTGCTGGATTACAGCTTGCCTTGGCAGTTGTGAGAGACCATGGAAACTGCTATCCAGTAACCTCTGGACAGTCACCTATTTCCCATTTGTGCTAATAGGCAAAGGACTATTTAACCCTTATATTTCTTTCCTGAACAACAGTAGAGAACATGGACAAAATTTTGTTTCCACTATTTCTTATATGCAAATTGAAACATAAAAGGTCCTGGTGAGGCCTCTGTTGTTGTTTGCATGGGAGTAAAAGGGGTTAATGAACTCTTTACCTCCATTTTACTTTATAGGAATTGGTTTGGATGGTTCAGAGGGCAAAACTGATGTGATGGTTTTTATCCCTGGGTTGGGACTCATGCAGCCCTCCAGATGTTATTGCTATAACTCCCAGACATCCTAGCCATTATTGTTGATGATGAGGAATGCTGTCCACTAACATCTGGAGAGCCACATGTCTCCCACTTCGGCTTTAACTCTTGCTCAGTTCAAGAGATGGTCTCTTGCTAAAAACCTGCTGTCAGTGAGTGCTTTAGAAAGGGCTCCAAGAAGAGCTTTTCATAAGGTGACATAGGATTCTTCCACTGGGGTCTGAAGTGTTGATGATCACACTATCATTTCTTGGGCTTCCATTCTTTTTTAAGGGCTGCTTGTAGCAATTTCTTGGATCTGTACTAGAGCTTCAAAGGTTTTTTTAAAATCAGGCCATGGTTTGCTGAGGTGGTCCTATAGTTTGAAAGGCAAATTTTCTGCTTTCTGAATGTTCATATTTTCTTTAAGAATATTAAAATGTAAAGGGGCCTACTGATGATCTGTAGCATTATAATTCTTTAGACAGTTAAGAGGAGACAAAAAGGATACTTTTTTGTTCCAGTATGGTCTCAGAATTAAAAAGAAACATGAGAGTGGGCCAGGGTGGTGGTGGATGGGATTGTAGTTCATCCTGGGAATTGTGAGAAAATAATTTGGGACAACAAAAAATGTTATTTGAATATCCCACCCCACCCCACCCCCCAAAAAAATTCAAGAAATACAACAACAAGTACCAGAACTTCCAGAATGCTCCTAGCACATTTGCCTTGTCTGGAGGACCCACTCTTCTTTTAATTCAGGAATGAGTAAACTATTGTTAGACAATAACTCCCATCCTAGTCAGCATAGTCAGTGGTTAGGAATGTTGGGAGCTGCAGTACAAAAGCATCTGGAGGACTGCATTTTGGCCAGCCATGGTTTAATTCTTCATGTTCATGTTTGAACATGAATAGAATTCTGTGTTGACTCAGGACCCCTGATAAAGCAGGATGCCTAGCGTCATGTATGTCTTTCAGTTGTTTAAATGTCAATAAAAATCTTCTCCAGAACTCTTTCAGCAGAGGGAGAACGTTGGGAATGATGTGGCATATGGCCCTATTCTTCTTCCATATATGAGGAGGGAATCATGTGTCCATCCATTTGTTGTTGGACTGCAACTTCCAGGAGTCCTATTCTGCGGCAGCATAGCACCATGAGGCTATGCTGGGAATTGCAGTTAAAGAATATTTAATGCCTAACTATGGCTAAGGATACTTAGAATAAAGAAGAAAGTGCAAAGGCAGCCTTACTGTTGAATATAAAGAAAACAAAAATAATGACCACGGAAATCTACAGAAACTCAACATAAACAATGAGGAAATAGAAATAGTAAAAGAGTTCTCATACCTGGGATCAAACATTGATCAGAACAGGGACTGCAGTCAAGAAATCAGAAGAAGACTAAGAATGTGGATGGCAGCTATGAATGAACTAGAAAGGATCCTAGGAAGCAAAGATATACAATTGAGCATGAAAGTTAGAATCGTAGAAGCCATTATATTCCCTATTGCCATGTATGGGTGGGAGAGCTGGACAGTTAAGAAAGCCAATAATCAAAGAATCATAGAAGAAGAAAATTGGTTCATTTGAGATGTGGTACTGGAGAAGATTGCTGTGGATACCATGGACAGCCATAAAGACAAACAAATGGATCTTAGAACAGATCAAGCTGGAAATCTCTCTGGAAGCCAAGATGACTAAACTGAGGCTGTTGTATTTTGGTCGCATCATGAGAATGTATGACTCACTGGGGAAAAAAAATGATAGGAAAGGTGGAGGGAAACAGAAAGAGAGGAAGGCCACATGCTAGATGGATAGACCCTATTAAGGAGGCCATGGGTATGGGTTTACAGGAGCTAAGTAGAGCAGTGGAGGTCAGGGAGTCTCGAAGGTGTCTCATCCACAAAATCTCCATGTGTTGAGATCGGCTTGAGGGAAGTTAACAACAACAACAAATGGCTAACGTATATAAGATGAGTATGGCTTAGGTTAATACCTTCCTACAACATTATGAGTCAAGCTGAAAGTCAACCAATATTGGCATATTGCATTTTGGCCACTTAAAGGTCAGACAAGGAGGTCCACTGTCACCTGAAACCTCCCAAGACCCACATCCCAGGTGGGGTGCAGTGTCAGTCATGGAGCTTCCTAGCCATTCTGCCTCTGGGTACTGAAGAAGATTTTTCCCAGAAGGATGAGGCAGACATGTGTGTAAGGACAACATCAATGAGAAGCAGGAGGTGAGTGGTCTCTGGGGATGAGTCCACTGTGAGTGTCTTGTTCAATACCTGCCCCATCCCTCCTCTCTTTTGTTTAAGCTGCCCTGGTTGTTGACATTGGACTTTAACCAGGGTGAAGGAGATGGCTCCTCAGGCAGAAGACTTTGGATGTCAAGAAAGGACAGCAACTTGTTTGTTATGTTGTTACTATATTTTCACTCTTAGGGGTAGAAAGGAAACACTTGTGGGAGTTCTGCCTCTTTTGTTACAGTGTGATCTGGGATAGCTGATATTTTTGTTCGTTGGCCTGCAGAGTCAGCAGCATGTTGGAGAGAAAAAATGAGGCTCAGATCCCCATTCAGCCATGTACCCCACCAGGTGACTTAGGGGGTTTGCAGACAGGTGGCTCTTGGCTGCCCCAGGAAGTGGTGGATCGGGGCCGCCGCAATCCCACGCTATGGCCCAGATCCTCCCCTTTGCTGCCCCGAAGAGAGCGGCAAAAGGCCGCCCTAAGATCCGGAGTGTGGCTCTTCTTCGCCCTTTTCTGGCACAGCGTGCTTGAACAGCGTGTTTGAGCTGCCCCGTCCCATCTCTGCCTTCAGGCCGGCCCTTTGGGCCAGTCTGCAGAGGACCTTAGGGTCAGTTGTTCCATCTTAATAATGTCTACTTCACAGAGTTGTTGTGATGATTCAGATGCAGAAAACTTTGGACACTACCTTGAATTTCTTGGAGGAGTATTAGGATATCACTCTAATATATAAAACACAATAAATCTGAGGAGAACAATGATAGTTTGATTCCCACTGAAGTGCCTTGGCATTTGGGAGTTAATGTAGAAATGAATTAATTTGAAAAGGCAGATCTGAACATAGCTATTAAAGTAAGCTCTGCTTTGTGGTTGGAGAAGTGGTGTAGTAGAGTAGCAAACAAACAACATGAAGAGCAGTCTAAAACAAGCAGCAGTTTTTAAACCAGCAGATCACTCTCTGAAGAATGTGAGATGAAGAATACATGGCCCTCTGAGGTTGCTGGAGTACGACTCCCATCATCCCTAGTCAGCATAGCCAAAGGTGAGGAATGATGGGAGTTGTTGTCCAACAGTATCCAGAACAGCGACATCCTCCTCATCCCTAGGTTAGGAGAGAATCTGCTTTACAAATTATATATGAGTTTTCTTCCAGTTTGACTGTCATGATTTCCCGAACTTGGGAATTGTAGTTTTGATTACAGTACTGTTATGAGGACCCCTTGTTCCTTCCAAAAACTAAGCCAACAACGATTGGGAATGATGTTAAAGCATGTCAAGCCTGTGACATACATTTGCACCAAGACAGTGAGTTGAGAATTCAGTAGGCTGACAAGACAGTAGGCTGAAATTTCACCTATATCAGTACTTCTCAGCCTATCTGATGTGGGGGATTAGCAATTATTTTTCCCCAGTGGGTCAGGCACCATATTTGTGTCCATTAGGTATAATTTTCATTTTCCTTGGAAACTCATCAGGGACTGGCAGCCAGTGGCTAAGGGTCTGGCATCCATCCAGAGATCACCACTTTGAGTAGCACTGTTCTTCATCACAAAATCGCTAGGTTGCTTTAGTCATTTTTCTTCCCAAGGCTGGCATCTTTTCAAGCAGCAGCTGAGGCCCAGCACTGGGGTCTCCTAGTGCTGATGTTTGGTTTACCACATTCTGCCTTTCAGGCTTCTCTTGTGGCAGAAGTGGGCAGCCACCGTCCATTGTTAATTTCCATGGTGTCCAGGAATGCCTTGATATAGCACTGTTGCATAGCATTTGAAGTATTTAAATCAGGGATCGGCAACCTACGGCTGGGTCCGCCCCCCCTGAGTCCTTGTTTTCCAAAATGGTGGTCTCAACTCGTTTGCGCATGCGCAGTACTTCTTGCGCCACTATTTCCCCGCCCCGCCCCGCTCCGCCCCGCCCCGGCCCACGGAAGACCTGGAGGCCAGCGGACCGGCCCCAGGTAAGAAAAACTTGCCGACCCCTGATTTAAATTGCAAGGTAGATAGACACTATAACAGGGGTAGGCAACCTAAGGCCTGGGGGCCAGATGCGGCTCCCCCAAAGGCCTTTGGACCGGCCCCAGGCTGGTCCTGCCACCGCTGCCGCCTCCCCCGCCCCCCGCCATAATGATATTGATTATTCTTGTTATTACTTGTTATTGGGGTTTTCTTGGCAAAATCTCCACAGGGGTTTTGCCATGGCTTTTCTGGGGCTGAGAGAGTGTGCATGCATTTTTTTTTTTAAAAAAAATGTTTTTAAAATATATTTA
Source organism: Phrynosoma blainvillii (assembly GCA_026167975.1). Taxonomy (NCBI): domain Eukaryota; kingdom Metazoa; phylum Chordata; class Lepidosauria; order Squamata; family Phrynosomatidae; genus Phrynosoma; species Phrynosoma blainvillii. The sequence continues at coordinate 11,201,580 of JANUYF010000009.1, forward strand.
TTTATTTATTTATTTATTTATGGTGCTTCGCCCCCCCCAATTGTCTGAGGGACAGCAACCCGGCCCCCAGCTCAAAAAGGTTGCCTACCCCTGCACTATAAGCTGCCACTGGCACTGGCAGCTGATTCTGTGCCTAGGGGGACTGGCAGCCACAGGAATGACTATGTTTGTGAGGGTGGGTCTCGGGGTGGGGTGGGGAATCACTGTAGGAACTGTCCAACTGCTGGCATTTTGCTGGAAGCTCACTTTGACTTGAATCCAATCCTCATTCCTTACTCCTCAGTATTATGGGCATAACATTACTTATGCGTTACCATTTTTCTTCTCATGTTGATATCTCGCCTTTCCTTGAAGGAGCTCAAGGAGGATATACATGGCCCTACAAAATAAGTTAGGCTTAGTGATAGTCCTTTGATTTAGTGATAGTCCTCAGGCTTTATGGTTGAGTGGAAATAGGAACCTGGATTTCCCCTAGTCCAGTGCTGTAGGCACTATGCCACACTGCCTACCTGCACATTATCAAGGATTGCCAAGATAATGTGTATTAAACATGCTTTCAACACTTGAATATATATATATATATGTGTGTGTGTGTGTGTGTTTCTCCAGCTATCCAAATAAGGATACATAGCTATATATAAACAATATAAGCAACCTGTGTGCTAATGCTGTATAGAATTTGCCTTTCTTTTTATCCCACTGCATTTTCTCATAGATACTCTCATTTGGATTCTGTTGCACCACATTCTGTCCTATCAAAGTCCAAGATTCTTATATGGAAATTTCTGTGTTTGGCCTTTTCAAGGTTCGTACCAAGACAACTTCTGCATCATTGCACAAGTGTCCAGAACTAATAGTGAATGCAACAGCCTGTAGCTGCTGGGAGTAAGGGAGAGTCTAAAATGTAATTAAGAGTATGCAGCAGATGTAATATAGCACCGTTCCAGAGAATTAAAGCTCCATTTCACTGTCGATGTTGATATGAAAACTATAATCAGATTTCTCAACTACACCTGAATGGCACTGACCTGTGAATAATAACTCAGTTTGCTGTAAGCTGGTTGCTAATGTCATCCCTGGGTTCACATCATACTGGATAACTATATTGGGGTGGGGGTGGGGGACCTAGTAAGCTTTCGCGCTGCACAGAATTCTTTGGGAAGAACTAAGAAAGGAAAAGCTGAAACATGTCTAAATAGAAGAGAAGACCTACATACTAACATGTATTGTACCAGCAATGGTTCAATGTGCTACTTCTGCCAAGATTTTGTGGTTGATAAGGCTACAGATTCCAAATCTGAACTGGCAGTATTTACTTGGAAGTGCATTTTATTGATTTTAATAGGATTTGAAGCTGAGGTACATATACAATGGAATTGTGTAGTCAAGTTTGTCTTAGATTTTACTGGAATAGTAAGCACATGGATGAAATCATGTATTAGTGCTTTTTTTCCCCATGAGTTGTCAAGAAGACCTGTTTTACTTGCTGTTTTCTATTACCAGGAGATGATTCCAGTATATGAGTTGTTTACCAATAGTCTGCTGTGGTTCAGTTGAGGTAGAGTGGTATTGTGGAGCCCTGATGGTGCAGTGAACCAAGGGTGGTACATGGTTGACTCAGCCTTCCATCCTTTCTTAGGACAGTAAAATGATCACCCAGCTTGTTGTGGGCAATTGGTTTACAGATTGTAAACTGCTTAGAGAGCCATAGAGAGTGCTGCGTTCACTGATAAGTGCTATAGAAATGTAAATGCTATTGCTATTGCTAAATGCTGTTGTGCAGTTCTGCATGTGTAGTTTGGCTCTTGGTTCAAAGTAATCACTCTTGCTACTGCATCCTGGATTGTTTAAAGATGGGGCAGTAACTGATTAAAAATCTATAATTGATTGTCAGCACTAGAAGATGACAGCTGTACTGCTTTTCTGAACAAAAACAATACTGGAATAACTGGAATATAAGCCTGTTGCAGAAGTATAGGTTTATATGGAAATGGGGTGTATTTGGGAGTAGGAGGCAGAAGCTTATGGACACTGAAAGGTCTTAATGGAAGCTTGACCTACCCAGAGCTTTGAAAAGTAATCTTTTTGGACTACCTCTCCCAGAATGTCCCCATTGATCTATCTTGATAGGACACTGTAGGAGCTGTAGTCTCAAAAATAACATTTGTGACCTCTGATCCTATCCAGATGGGTCTTGTGCCTCCTTTCTTGTGGATCTGATATAGAAGTGAAGTACCTGTCACCAGTATCACAGCACTTAATTTTATTACTATGAATAATAATAATTGCTCATTAGCAGTTATCTGTTTATAAAGCAGATCATTACAAATTACAAAGCCTGCCAGGTGGAATGCTTTTTGTAATTACCAGCACCTCAGCTAGAATCCAGATAATACAATTGGAGGTGTTAAAGATAACAGAGAGAGGAGGGAGCGCCTTGGGTTCATCCACTGAGTCTCTCTACGGTGTATTTTCCAGGGCTCTGTCCGTTCTCATTTTAAACAACTATAGCAGCCAAGCCTTTGCTGCTTCCCTGGGGAGGCTGTTGAACAACAGACTTATAGATTTGAGTGTCAGGAAGATTTTCCTAATACTCCCAGTGAATGTGTGGCTTTTCCCTTATTGCCGTGACGCTCAGGCAAAACATTGCTTGATGCAAGATATGATACAAGGGTAAACATGGTAAGCTTTATATGCCACTTAGCGTGAGATGTTTTGTGCCTGAGTAGCGAGTGGGTGTCTGTTAAAAATAAAGAAAAGGAAAGAAAAATAACAGCACAACAGCTATATGTCTTTTTAGAATAAAGACTTGGGATTGTATTAATACCAGGCTGGTCTTTTTAAATCTCAAGGCTCCTTTTTATTCTAACAGTTAAGAATCTTGAAATAAAAAAGTCTCCAGGGATTAGATGTTTGTAAAGATGACTTGTTCTACAAAACAAACGTTTCCCATTCTTCCTTTGGCTGGAATAGAATTACAGGTGGTAATAATATTTGCACTATATAAGCAGGAGTCCACATTCTTTGTGGTATGAGGGAATCATCCTAATTCTATCACATTGTAACTCCGAATTCTGCATGGAAGAAAAGTGGAATTCAGGGACCTGAAAACATTGTGGCATAATGATTGTGCAAATCAAACAGGTTTGCATTCCCCTCCGCCCCTACTTATTTCATTGCTTCTCCTAGTAATGGTAGCTAAGCAGAGCCTTAGGGTGCTGCCTTCTGTCCAGTGGCAATCTAATTCAATCTTTGCTCTGTCTTCAGAGATTATTCTAGACCCGTGTTGGCGAACCTATGACACACGTGCCAGAGATGACATGCGAAGTCATCTTTCCTGGCATGCAGAGTGGGGAAGAGGAAGAAAAGGTGTGCACCTGTTCCTCCTCCTCCTGGCCATCCCAGGCCTTCAGCTGCCTCTGAGGCAGGGCTTCCAGGGTGGGACTTCTTCCCCCCGCACCTTTCTGGACCTTCAGCTTCCTCTCTGGAGAGGCAGCTGAAGGCCAGGGAGGGTGCTCCTGTTCCTCCTCCTCCCGGACCTTCAGCTGCCTCCAAAGAGGCAGCTGAAGGTCTGGGAAGGTGCAGGGGGAAGATGTCCCACCCCAGAAGTCCTGCCTCCATAGGGCAGAAGTCTCATCCTGGGAGTCCTACCTCTGGCACAGGGTAACACCTGGTACCGGAAGAGAGTTTAGTTTGTGCACTTGGTGCCTAATAGGTTTGCCATCACTGTTTTGAAGACTGTCATTCAAGTATAAGAACTAGAAACTTGATTCTGAAAAATGGGTCCATGGGGGAGGGAGGGATTCGGGATTTTTGGAGTTGTATTTGTATGGAATTTTAACTGCTGTAAGCCACCCCGATTGTTTGACAGAGGGGCGGGATACAAATAAAAATTATTATTATTATTATTATTATTATTATAGCAAACAAAACTAGAATTCTGAGAAGTCCAAATGTGGCAATCAGTCCTGTGCTTTCATTGAACAGTGCTGTACTCGCATCACAATGCCTACACATGCAGTTGCCTTTGGAATAATAATGTTTTCACTTGGCGGTTATTTCCCAAGGTGTGTGTGAGCCCTGGTGGCGCAGTGGTTAAATGCCTGTACTGCAGCCACTCACTCATAGACCACAAGGTTGCGAGTTCAGTACTAGCCAGGGCTCAGGCTAGACTCAGGCCTGCATCCTTCTGAGGTCGCTGAAATGAGTACACAACTGTTGGGGGGCAATGAGCTTACAGTTGTAAACCGCTTAGACATCCCATAGTGTGATATGAAGTGGTATATAAATGAAGCTGCTTTGTATGTGTGTGTGTGTGTGTGTGTGTGTGTAAAACCTTCTTTGCAATCCTGGCAAAATTGGCATTAATGGAAAACATAAGGGACTTACTGTGTATGTGGATTCCTACCATGTTCCTACTGTACTGAGGGATTGTGGAGTGGGATGCCTTGGATCATAGTCTTGTGCTGTCAATAGTTTCAGTGGACAATACCATCCACATAACAATAACACATTTCGAAAGAATTGCTTTTGATTTACTCTGTATAAAGAGTTGTAGATTCCTAAATCCCCCTCCCCAGAAGATTGTCTTTAACTAACATGGGAGGAATCTTCAGAAGATAAGGTAAATTGCTAAACTCCTTTCTCATTGCAGTACTGTAAGGGTGCCATGCTGGCATTCAGCCTACTTGTACATATCCGCCAACATTTCACAGATGAAAACACATGTGGCCAAACAACATCATAGTGTGATCAAGATGGCAAAAGTTATTCATGTGGAAGAATGCACAAGCTAGGAAAGGATCCATCACTTTGCTTTTGTCTGAGCCTACTGGGAAGAGCAAGGTTCTGCCCCATCCTCTCCTACTTGCTTAACTGACTTAGTGCAAACTACTTTTGCACTTTGAACTCAGTTTATAGGAATTGATGTAAGCTCAGGACAAAGGAGAAAAGTGGGAGAAGGAGAAAGAAACTAGAATTAGAAAGAAACTAGCTTAAAAGCAGTTGAAAAAATGGAACAACAGAGGAAAAATTGGGACTGTCCTTGCCAAATGGGGACAGTTGGAGGATATGCTTATGGGAGAGTTCTGCCTTCCTTCATCTGGACTGGCAAGGAACCTTGTCCACCCCAAGGGCAAAATCTTGCTCATTTGCAGTGTAAATTTGCATACAATTGGATACACCTGGAAGCCTCTGCGTGGTCAGAAATTCTGATAAAGAAAATTGGCAAAATCCGAACTTTCATTTCATGTTTTTTTTTTAAATTTTTAATTTTTTAAAATTTTATTGCATATTCAAACATACATCATATTCCATATTTTAACAAACAACATACAGAAACATCTATCAAATACCCAATTTAAAATCTATATCCCCACAAACTTATATTCTTTTATCCCTTTAATCTACCAAATTACTTCTCTTTTTTGTTCCATTCTTTTCAACTCTCTTTCCTTCATCCTCTCTTCCGTACCTTTCTTACACCCTCTCCAATTCCTCCCTCCTATCCCCCTAACCTTTCCTATCCACATCTCTCACTCAACCCTCCTTTCCCTCCCCTATCTTTCCTTCTCTCACACTTCACTTCCCACTCTTCAACTTACTCACCAACTTCTCTACCATTCTTATCTTTCTCTTTTCCTTCTTCTACCTACCTTCATACCCTCTTCTACTTTCATTTACCTTCTCACTCCTCATCCTTACTTTCAACCCTCTTCATACTCTTCCGAATTAGTTCGCTTCCTCCCAGCTGATTTCTTTCCTATATATATCTATTAGTTGAACTTCTTAATACCTAATTCATCAATCATGAATATTTTTTATATATTAAAATCCTTATATCAATCTAATCATTTATTTATTTATCTTCTTTACTACTATACTATACTATATTTCATGTTTTCTTTTTGAATGGGAAAATAATTCCCTGCCCACTCTCCTCACCACAATATTGATCCAATTTGTAAATGTCCATTGTAAACATTTAGATCTAAAAAGCCTCATAAAATGAATCAACAAAAATTGATTGCACCTTTAATTAAAATTTAAATGTGAACTGTGATAATTAAGAATAATAAATTGAAGGGCATTGCACTATTCACATCTGAACTGAGATGAATTCTCTGTTCTCACAGAGTACTGTGATGTTAAAAGAGTTGTGTTGAATAAACATATAAGTGAGATTGCCATCTTTCCTGATTTATTAAATGCTCATATCAATTCTCAGAATAGCTGGATCAGTAGAAGCATCTCCTAGGCTACAGTGTGTTTTGCTTTGAAGGAAAGATCAGTTCACCTTGTCTTGTAATAGGACTGGGTGACTGCACAGGAGCCAGGAGCAGATTTCTATCCCACACTCCTCCCAAGGATTGCACCCAATATGCAAAAATAATTCCTTTTTTATTCAGTACTCGCAAAATGGTAACTGGAAGAGATGTTGTTCAACTCCTGTTGCTGTTTTGAAAGGGACTTCAATGAAAACAGAGATACTTAGGGTGTGGGTAGGGTTTTAAGGGAATGGTGGGGGTGTTTTCATCTGGTTTTTGTACATTTGGGGTCATTTTGCATGGTTTTCAGATGAAAATTACCTGCAATTAAATCATTTTTAAATGGGGTGGGGGCTTGGGAGCTTTCAGAACATATGGCCCAAAGGCTGCACTTTCCTCACCCTGTCTTATCATGTCACACAATCTTTCCACAAAGCTGATTCAAAGCCAGAGGTATGTGACTTTTTTCTCACAAGGCATCTTTTGGCACTAGCAAGATTTCTTGTCTTCAATTTGTTAATGTACTTCAGATGTCTTAACAGGTATGTGTAGTTACACAAACTAATAAAATTTGCATTGCAGTGAATAATCCTCCATCTGAAGGTATTTTAAAAATATCTTCTATTTGAAGGGGTATGAAATACCAAGGGCTCATTCCCACTTACATTTAAACTGTTTTGCAGTTTGCTTTTGCTCTGGGTCAGTGAATCGATTCCAGTCAATGCGTCATTCCCACTATGGAAGTGGGTCTTTTCTTTATTTGCTTCTTTTTTGGCATGATTATTGTTCCCACTAGTTTGTGCTGCTTCAAAATGCCTGTCAATCATCTACACATCATCAGTGACGCAACGGACAACATATTCAAGAAAACACGGGAGGGAGTCATGGGTGCCAGAATTCTCCCCTGGGATGCATGGATCCATGGGTGTCATGGAGGACTCTCCCCTGGGATGCATGCAATTTTTTTTTAAAAATTGACAGTATATGTGCTCCATTGGTTTTGTAATTACTTGTCCCATGGAGCCACAGTCACCGCCTGCAAGTAATAGCAAATATTTGCAAATTCAATGGAGTGCATATACTGTCAATTGAACATATATATATATATATATATATATATATATATATATATATATATATATATGTATATATATACATACACACACACACACACACACATACTAGCTGCCAGGATGGTGGCTGTATCACTGACATGGATACATCTCAATGCCATTAATCCAGAACCCTTCCTCATATTTTGTGATGTTGACCTATAACCTTTATTGACCTTTATATCTGAGAAACATTTGCACTTGTCCTCTTAATCAAGATGGATGCTGCTTTCATTCAGATCATCTTACCTCTTCTGATTGTCTCAATGGGACTGTCAAAGTTAACATTTCTGTAGCTTGTGAAGAATTGTTATGTGGTAGGAAGCAAAAACCCCCAACCTTTGTTCATTTTCTTGTCATTTCCTTACTTGTCAGGTCTTCCTTTCTCCCTCCAGCTTGTCCTCCTGTTCTCTGCTTTCCTTAAAAAAATTGTCAAAGTGTCTGTTATCATCAAATTTTTGTGTATTCCAACTGGAATGAGTACATTTCCTCTAATACACTCAGTTTGTGGAAATAGGTTTGCATCTGTCATGCAGATACTTAAAACCAACAGCAAACTGTGCTATTTAAAAGTATAAGAGGGGCCAAATTAGTTAGAATGCTAGGCAATTATCAAGAGAGAGAATTGGAAGGAGATTGGGTGCAATGATGCAATAATGTTATCTATAAAAGTAAAAACCTACTGCACCTCTCGGTAGCAGACAGTTGTCAGCTTCTTGTGCTGTCGAAACTGATCTTATTTTAAGCTGGAGTTAAAAATTAAAGAAGTGAAAGGCAAGAGTTTTTAGTTTGTCATCCAGGTACAATTTCCTGGCTCTCATTTGTGCCCAGCAAGTCTTATCTAAATGCAAAATACTTTGCCATGGGTCCAGTACAGTACACTTTCCACAGTACCATAGAGCACTTGAAGTCACATTGCTTTGGTCCACTGTTGGGCCATCTAGGTGGCAGGTGGCTTCCTTGCGGTTGCGGGAACAAGTGGACAGAAGACCCCTTGATGTGAATGAAACATCAGAAGACACATTGGTAAAGTGACCCCTTGTTATCTGCAGGGGTTTGGTTCCAGGACCCCCTGTGGATACAAAAAAAATAAAAAATAAAAAATATAAAAAAATAAAAATAAAGCAGATGGTCAAGTCGGTATTTAAAATTTAAAGTTATCTATGATTGACTGCAGACAGGCTGAGAAGCAATCTTAGGGCAGTAACAGAAACTGCGGTGGCAAAGCCTGTGTGCCAGGCACACATTCTTCTTGCTTCAGCTGTGAAAATTCTGTTCTTTCCTTCAAAATGCTGAAACATGGCTAGCGTGCTCCCAGCAGGAAGAATGTATGGCTGGTGCTCAACTGCCCCAACCTTCACTTGGGGCAGTCCATCTTGCCATGAAGCCTCAGCAGAAATTTAAACCCCTTCCTCACCCCCTTTCCCACCTTCTCACCACAAAGTTTCAGCCAGATTTTAAACCCTTTGCCACCAGCCCACCTCCTTGCCCTACTCTTTCTACTGCCCTGTTACCTCTCCATTGTTGTCCTGTAAGGTGGATCTGTGGGAAAGGGATTTAAAATTTGGCAGAGGCTTTGTGGTGGGAAGGTGGGAAAGGGAGCGAGGAAAGGGTTTAAGTTTTGGCCAAAGCTTCATGGTGGGAAGTCATGGCGTCCTGCAAGGTGGATCTGTGGGAAAGGGATTTAAAACCTGGCAGAGGCTTTGTGGTGGGACAGTAGGAAAAGGAATGAGGAAAGGATTTAAATTCTGGTGGAAGCTTTGTGGAGGAGTTGATTTCCATCAACTAGCGGAGGGCATCAAACCCCAAGCACCAGGGACACATTGTTCCTGCTTGGAGCATCTCAGCCACCTCTTCTGCCTTTTGAAAGAAAGAGCAGAATTGCTGCAACCAAAGCAAGAAAATGCATGCCTAGTGCCTGGGCCTTGCTACTGCAGCTTTCCCTAGGACTGCTTCTCGGCATGGCTGCAATCTATCACAGGTAATTTTTTTTTAAAAAAAATGTTTCTTCATTTCAATCCACGGTTGCTCAGATCTGCAGGTACCAAACCCATGGATACTGAGAGCCCACTGTACTTTGTCTAGAGGAAACTATTGTTTTATCTGGGCCAATATCTCTTCATCTTTACCATTCTCCTGTGAGGAGGTATCAGGAAGTAAAATCCAATCCTTTAGAACAGGAGAATGGGGCTGTTTCTCCTCCTCTAGATCCTGTCTCCTCCTGCAGAATTGGTAGGATTGGAGCTGATGGTACATTTTTGCATTAGAATTAGTATTTAGTAATTAAATCATGATAAACAGCCTTATGTGCAGCTTGTTGGAAGAGTTATTTTGTACATGATCCTGCCAAAGCCTGTGTTCTCCTTGGGAGGTCACTGTATCTCATCACTGTTTCTCAAGATTTACAGTGGATGAGACCTGTGTCCATAGGTCACTTCTCTAATTAGCACATCTTTGTTTGCTTCAAGCGGCTTCCTTTTATGCTGCTCACTGCATGAATGCCAGTTTTTATGTGTACGCATTTGTATGTGTTTGCTTTTGAAAGCCTAAAAAAGACAAGTGGTGGGTTTAAAAATAACCAGGAGGTGTGCTCAATTTCTCTCTCTTTCTCTCTTCTCCATGCCCTTTCCTCGGCCCCATGCTTTAGTTATAGAAAAGTGTTTTCTTGCCTGAAATAACACCACTTCCTCCTACATGGAAGTGTAAAAGCTAGTCGGTTTATGGAATGTTCATGAATGGAGAGTTTGGTCTTACATCTTTACTGGTTTATTCTTCAGGAGCTTATTTATGCTGTGATGATTTTGTTGTTGTTGTTCTCAACAAATATGTATTTATTGACATTGTTTGGAATGGTGTGTCTAGTTTTTTATTATTTTCTCCTCACAGCAGCCTTGTGAAGTAGGCTGAATTGAAAGAGAGTGGCTGGCCCAAGGTCACAATGGATGTCAGAGCCAACAAGAAATTTTACGTGAGGGCTTTACAGTCTGTGGTTGGGCATTGATGTTACATATAAACAGATGCACATGAAAGATGTACAGTTTTGGCCACTGATAGCTTATATGCCAGTTGCATTGTCTTTATATCTTGTGGATGTATTTTCTTCTTTGTTTCAAAAACAGAAAAACATGAGCACATGTTGCCTGCACTAGTATCCTGACTTTGTGGTGATGAGGAGAAGAGCTATCTGCCTATCTGATGAAGCACCATCAGATAGCAGAGGCATTAGGGTGCTAATTTAGAATGATAAATATTAATTGATAAAATAATTACATAAACATTAACCTGATTCTTAATAATATAAAATTAGAGAGTTGTAGTTGTGACTGACTTTACTGTTTATGTTATGAGAGACACTTCAGATATTCCAAGGAAGCTATGTGAAAGGAATCGTGAATACAGTCAGCCCTCCAGATTTGCGGCTTTGACTTCTGCGGCTTTGATTATTCAAGGATTTGGTTAATATGTTCTCTCCAGGAATCTATAGGTCCTCCAGTGTAACTCTATGGCCAAAGTCTGCCAGAGATTGCTCATGGAGTAGTGCCGGAAGACGTAGAGATTCCTAGCAATAACACTTATCTATGCCCATCTCTCTCCTCTGAAGGAGCCTTTGTGGTTCTTCATGAAGTGAGAGGAAGTATGAGAGAGGAAGCACAGATTATACCACTTTTTGCCATTTCCTTGGAATTGAAATGTAGCTGTGAATCAAAACTTCGAGGAGGCCTGGATGTAGAAAGAGTAGTTAATATACTTTACCCTCTTCCTTGGGATAATGGAAGACATAAATTTATCTAGTATGTTTGATTTTTGGATGTTTTTGGTCAATTGGAGTCCTTCATTATTTGGGTTGGCAATCTATTCAGCTTTGTTATCAGACACCCAAGAAATAAACCTCTGTGCATTGTTACAAACTTACACATTCACAGACTTAAATGCAAAGTGGTGAGATTCCCCCCCCCCCCCGCCATTTGGTTTAACAGCCTGTGAATTGCATTGTAGATCATTGTATATACACTGACCTTTTCTAGCCAATATTATGGAAATCAGAATCTTTTGTTGATTCCATTTCTAAGGTCAGCCTAACCAAATTAGGGAACTCCAAATGAAATTGCTCTTAGTGCTATAGTTCTTATTCTGAATATTTTACTTCAGGAAGAAAATGTTTGTCTGCTAGTGTAATTCACTGACAGCCATTTTTGCTAAGGCTCAAGGTTTTTCCCTCTTCCTCTAGCTAACCACAACCAATTGCCAGATATTTAGGTTCTTAGGTTATAGGTGTGACATTTAGGCAGTCTGGAGCTTCTTGTTCTCCATTTTTGACACACATCTGTTATGTGAAGGACCCCCAATAATTCAAGATGCAGAGGATGATGCTGATTGGTCTATGTGCAGTCCCAGTATCTTTCAGCGTTGCGAAAGACCAACACAATTGATGGAAAAACCCAAGATGGTTAACAGGGCTAAATCAGTATGGACTTTATCACACGGGAAAAATCAGGGGGGAAATCAGGGTTGAAAGAGCCATTATCCCATTAAAATCGCACGATCGTGATCAAGGTCTTCACACACATCACGATGAAAGTGCCATTATCCTAGGAATAAACAGGCAATAAACAGCAACAAATCATTCACGGGATTTCCCTGTGAATGATTTGTTGCTATTTATTGCCTGTTTATTCCTGGGATAATGGCTCTTTAATGGTGAAGTTGTGTGAAAATCTTTATGGTGATTGCACGATTTTAATGGGATAATGGCTCTTTAAACCCCTGATTTTCCCCGTACAATAAAGTCGTATATCAGTTTTTCTCTATTTTTAAAAACAAGGCTCCAATTTCATTGTCTGCTTTCAATTTTAGAACCCTCCACAATCCTTCATGTCTGTCTCCAGGCAGTCATTGAACACCTGTTAATTGGTCATTTTAGCAAACCTGTGGAATAGTGGTTGGCATTCACAATTTATCTTTAGCCCATCAGATTGACTGATTGATTGCAGTGGCTGGATTTCTGATTCATAGAGATACCTGCTTCCCAGAAATCCATCTCCTGGTGGCACTATTCCATATCTTTCTTTGTCAGCTGAAAATAAACACATTTATTAGGGTGATAATAGCTCCTTACAGTGACACATGGCGAGAGCTGCTTCTGTGTGGTTCTGCAGCTGGCACCCTTCATTAAAGAATTTAGTGAAAGGCAAACAGCAGATTTGGTGCAGGGGGCAGGGAACAGAGTTATGAATTTTTTTATTGTAGTCTTGATCTGAAGCTTCCTCCTGTCTCCCCTCATTCGCTCCTGCTCCATTGCTGCTTTCAGCTGTGAGATAAATTCTAGTTGGAGATGTCAAGATAATTACAAGAGGCAGAAAGAGGTGACCATAGCTAGAGCAAGTGTTTTATATGGAAAAAGGCCCAGTCTCAGTCCCCAGCAACACCAGTTAAAAGGAATATATTACAAGTGATGGGAAAGACCTGTTTTAAAGTTGATGATAGTCAGAGTAGATGATATAAGTTGGACAGTTAAATAGTCTTACTTTGTGTAAGGCAGTGGCCTGATTCAAGTAAACATAGAAAAATGAAACACTGAAAGCAGCCATGCAAGGAGGTTGATATGCTGGCCAGAGTCAGCCCTATAGTTAGATTGGGGGAGCTGGTGGCTTCAGGTGATGAGGAGATGGCAGTGGCAGCCTCCCGCTTGCTCCTCTTGGTTGCAGGACAAATGTGTATGATGTAGGCAATCTGCCTTGAATGCTAAAAACCAGGTGAGGCAAGGCATGCTGCCCTATCACCAGTGATTCAGCTGCCTGCCCAGTTGCTTTCTGTAGTTGGAGTGGAATTATCATCATCACCATCATCATCATATATCCTGCCTTTCTCCCAACATAGGGATTCAAAATGGCAGGGAGCAATCTTTTTCTTTTTCTTGCCTCCATTTGTTTTTGAATAAATCACAGGTGTATGTTGATCATCTGTGGCAAAGGTGGCCTTAAAAATGCAATCAACTTTTCTCAAAACAGCTTTGCACTCTAGTCTCCAGAAGATGAATTTCATTTGTCAGAAGAGATCAAGTTCTGTTTACATACCAGGCATAAGGAACTGTATGAAAGCAAAGTATTCATGTAGTGCAGTTGGTTCTGTTTGATATTTCAGAGGAAAGAAGCTGGTGTGAAAAGACAAGTCCACATGCTTGTAATGGAATAGGAAGATTATATGCAGGCTGAGGCTTGATAAGGTGGTAGCTTGTTGAGGTATTAGAATCAGTGGCCCCAGTGGGTACAGGAAGTCTGCAGTGCTAGTCGGCCTTCTGGGCCAAGACGAAAGTCAAAGTTCTTTGTGGTCTCTGTGACTCACAATTGGGGTATTCTGTGCCTGCACAGTGCATCTTCAGAACTTTCTAGAATAGTTATGCATCCCACCTTCCTTATCCACAGATTCTTTATCTACTGATGCAACCATCCATGGCTTGAAAATATAATATAATATAATGTAATGTGATGTAATACACACACACACACACACACACATTTATATATATATATATATAGAGAGAGAAAGAGATTTAAAAAAGCATTTCAGAAAGCAAACATTGATTTTGGCATTTTATATAAGACAGGGGTAGTCAACCTAAGGCCTGGGGCTCCTTCCGTCACCGCCGCCGCCGCCGCTGCCCGCCATGATGATATTGATTATTGTTGTTATTACTTGTTCTTGGGGTTTTCTTGGCAAAATCTCCACAGGGGGGTTTGCCATGGCTTTTCTGGGGCTGAGAGAGTGTGCATGCATATTTATTTATTTATTTATTTACTATTTTTATTTATTTATTTATTTATTTATTTATTTATTTTTGGTGCTTTAGCCTCCCAATTGTCTGAGGGACAGCAAGCCGGCCCCTGGCTCAAAAAGGTTGCCTACCCCTGATATAAGGGATACGATTTTACTATGTATTTTTAATGAGACTTAAGTATCCAAGGATTTTGATATCCATGTGGGGTCTTGGAACTAAACTGCAGTGGATACCATGGGCCCACTGTATAAGCTTTTTGGCAGTAGCTTTGATATTATCTCGACTTTGTTGGTGTATTTCAAACTCATTTTAAACTGGCTTCAGGACAGGCTTTGGGGTTGAGACTGCCATGGTTGCCTTGACCAACGATCTGCATCTGAGCATCAACAGGGGTAGTGTGACCCTGTTGGTGCTTTTGGACCTCTCAGAGACTTTTGATACGATAGATCACGGCATTCTCTTGGATCACCTGAGGGGGTTAGGAATTGGAGGCACTGCACTGCAGTGGTTCCATTCCTTCCTCTCGGGTAGGTCCCAGAGGGTGCTGCTTGGGGATAGCTACTCTAGTAAAAAGGAGCTCACTTGTGGCATTCCTGAAAGCGCCATTCTATCCCCGATGTTGTTTAACATCTATATGAAGCTGCTGGGTGAGATCATTCGGAGTTATGAGTTGGGTGTTATCAGTACGCTGATGACACCCAAATCTATTTCTCCATATCTCGTTCGTCGGCCTCGAATTCCGATGGCGTCTCCTCCCTCAATGAATGTCTTCGGGCAGTAATGGGCTGGATGAGGAAAAACAGATTGAGAGTGAATCCAGACAAAATGGAGGTGCTCACGGTAGCGGCCCCGAAACCGAGAATTGGGTTGCAACCTCCGGTCCTGGACGGGATCACATTCTCCGTAAAGGACTGCGTTCGCAGTCTGGGGGTGCTCCTTGACTCGTCGTTCCTGATGACGAATCAGGTAAATGCGACAGTCAGGAGTGCCTGTTATCAGCTTCGGCTGATACGCCAGCTGCGCCCTTTTCTGGAAGTAAGGGATCTTGAGACTGTTGTGCACGTGCTGGTAACCTCCCATCTAGATTTCTGTAATGCGCTCTACATGGGGCTACCCTCGTGCTTGGTCCGGAAACTACAGTTAGTACAAAACATGGCAGCCAGAGTGGTTTCTGGAACATCTAGGAGGGACCATATAACTACGGTTTTAAGGTCCCTCCACTGGCTGCCTATTAGTTTCCGGGCCCAGTATAAGGTGTTGGTTATTACCTTTAAAGCCCTAAATGGCTTGGGTCCAAACTACCTTTGGGACCGCCTTCTCCCATATAATCCTCCCCGGGAGCTCCGGTCCTCTGATGGGAACTTGCTTCAGCCATTGAAATCTAGGCTTTCTGCTACCTCCCAGAGGGCATTCTCAGTAGTCTCCCCCAGATTGTGGAACGGCCTGCCAGATGAGATCCGTCTGATTACATCTCTAAGATGGATCTCTTCCGGCAGGCCTTTCCAGAATAGATGTCCTGGCCTCAAGAAATTCCCGCTACTCAGTCCTCTCCCCAATTATGATTCTTGCCGCTTTCCCACTATTTGGTTTGATTTATTCATTTGATTTTGTTTATTTTATGTTTTTAACTACTGTTGTTTTAATCTAATGTGTTTTAATCCTATGTCTGATTTAATACTGTTTTAAGGGAGGGGGGGAGAGTGTTGGGATGTATTATATAATTTGTAATTTTAACTTTTGTTAGCCGCCTCGATTGTGCTCAGAGGGGCAGGGTAAAAATAAAATTTATTATTATTATTATTATTATTATTTGTTGAAAAACAAATTGGAGGCCTTTGCACTGCTCAGGAAATGGGTAATAATAATAATAATAATAATTTTTATTTATATACCGCCCTATGGCGGACCAATCCGGGCGGTGAACATGATAAATAAAATATACAATAATACAATGTAAAACAACAACATTCCCCCTCCCCTTCGTGGAAAGTCAAATTGAAAAGAAGGAGTGCAAAATCCAGTATGTAAGTCCTGAGATAATAACTCCAGAGTGCAGAGGGTGGCTGAGTAGCAAAAGGATTACTGTAGTTCCTTCTCAGCAGAGTGAAGACCCTGAGAGATGGAGTGTGGAGTTGCAGCAAACTGTGAAGTGTTTACTTAAGGATGCCGACATGGATTCTAAATTCTGGGGAGAGGCGATAATGACAGCAAATTATATTGTAAACAATTATGGACTTCAGCGGTAGATAACACTCCTTACTGTTTACTGTTTGGACATCAGCCATCATTCAAGCATATGAGAGTGTTGGCAGTTTTGCCTGGGTTAGGAGGAAAGGAGATGCGATTTTTAGGGTATGCAGGTTGTGGATGCAAACACAAACAGTGTCCATTTCTCGAAGTGCAGATTTCCATGAAACAGCATAACAGCATGGGAAAGAATTCATGGGAACACTAAGGTAGTCCTACAGTGTGATGGTAGTGCTCCATCTGGTGGCGTAAGTGCAGCACAGCAGATAAAGATAGAAGTTGAAAGTCCTGTGAATAAGAAGTCAGTTTCACCCTGTAGTCCACAGAAAGCAGAGCCTAGAAATGGAGAACTGGAGGAGTTTGGAAGTCCAGTAATACCCAGATGTTCAAAAAGGGCAAATAAAGGCATTCCACCCAAGAAGTTTGTGGTACAGAACTTAATATGCAGTGTGCATAAGGAAAATAAATGTTCTGAGAATGTTATCTCTCTGCCAGTGTCTGAGAGAGATAAGTGGGTTGGTGTCATGAGGGAGGAAATAAAAGCCATTAAACAGAAGGATGAAGAATTGGTTAGTGGGACTCCTGAGAGTGAGAGGCAATTGGTTGTAAGTGGGTGTTCCAGACCACAGAGAATGCAAATGGCACAACCGGGTACACAGCAAGGCTAGTGAAGGTGTAAAAGTAAACATGCATAGGTAATGAGAAGACACAATGTAAACAGTTCATATAGATTTAATTTTGGAGGGGTTTGTTGGCCTATGGCAATGTAAAATTAAGATCAAGATAATGGCAGTCATAATGTGTGTGTGGTGTATGTGACTAGGCGAGGATATGTAGATAAATGTCCTTGAGGTGGCCAGACAGCAAGATGTGAATTGTATACTGCACCTGTGACATGTTTGACTCAACACCATGAGTTAATGCATTATGCCATGGAGTGGAGAGTTGCATCAGCCTAAGGTATATATAGCTGTGTCTAATGAAAACCATTTGTGGGTTATCGTAGAGTGGGTGTGTAGAGTTGCTGGAGTTAGTAAGTTGCTGAGAGCTACTGTGAGTACTGAGAAGAACTCTGTTCAGTTCCTTCTAATGTATATAGTATCTCCGTATCACTTGTAAATATCTTCACTGTGAGCAGTCCAGTCCTGCTTCCTGATTTCGTCCTGGCATCTCTAGCTTTGACTGAGATACTGAATCACATTCACATCTCGTTTGCAGCATGACAGGCTGCACCACTGCATCCCTCCCTAGTGATGTCACTGGCTGTAGTACAGAGAGGACTCCAGGATTGTAGGCACATCGACACTATTCTAGCCATAGTTAATATTATTCTCCCTACTCTTCCCAGTTCAGGGAGACTTACTGTGAATCCCTCCATGATAGATATATTGTGGACAGAGACCATGCATATGAGGTTTTGTACTTCCATGTTCTCTCTGAGCATTTACCTGCTAGGTTGTTGGTCCTGCAGTTAGCACAGTTTCCTGTTCGCACCATCATAAGCAGAAGGATCCACCACAGTGACAACAGCTTTCCCCTGTTCAACCTCACAGGGTGGAACAGCCACCTCAGGATCTTTGCTTCCTAGAAAAGAATCAATTAATGAGCAACCACTACTGAATCTGCCGCAGCAATCTCAGCCACTGACACCTTCTGAGGCTGGATCCAACATCACATTGTCCGATGTACCACTTGAATAGTCACCATCCTGGGACCTGGTAGAACACTAGCCTTCATTCCCCACTGCCTAGGTGTGAGTTTTTGGGGCAGATGCTCCAAATGGCGAATACTTTAGAGCTCCAAGTGAAGCACTGGGTGCTGGAACTCATGGATTGGGTGTATCCTCAGATTCAAGCTAAGGTTACTACACCAGCTTCCCTCCCATTTCTACCATCACTTCTGAAGATTTTGGGATGGTGCTATCTTTTGACTATTCTCTCTATGTCGAAAAAGATTCAGAATCAGACTGGCGGCTGAAACTCTCCAGACCAAATTCTGTTGTTGAAGCCTTGCAGTTCAAGACAATCCACAAATCATACTCTACACTAGTGGTCCCCAAACTTTTTCAGGCTACCGCCTCCTTTCCTCTTAGGTGACAACCCCAGCACTTCCCATGCCCATTTCTTGGTACTAGGTCCACTGTTCTTTGGGGGGTGGGGAGAGAAGAAAGAAAGTGACTGCTTTTGGGTAATTTTGCAAATGAAATCCTGCTTGCCATGCAACTCGACTGGGTGACCCTGGGTAAGTCACACTCTCCCAGCCACAGGGGAAGGCAATGGCAAACCCTCTCTGAAGAAATTCTTTCAAGATAACCCCATGATAGGCTCTCCTTAGGGTCACCATGAGTCAAAACAGCTTGAAGGCACACAACAATTGCTACTAGTGAGCCCAAGTTCCAAAGGGAAGCCCAAGTTCCAAAGGGAAACTAGAGGAGCCATGCTAGGTTTCTTGCCTCTCAATCTGGACAGACACAGCTTGTTTCTCATACTGCTCTTCATTTGGCCTCCCTCTGTCTTGTCCCAGAATGATGTACAAAATAAGTTTTTTCCAACTAGGGTTGCCTTAATTCTCTTCCACAAAACCTCAGGTGCAAGTCTACAAAAGCTTATGCTACAACTTTTTTCACACAGCTTCAAATGTGCTACAGGATCCCTTTGCATACTCATGTTCCAGCGTAACATGAGTTATGGTTGAATCTGCACTGCAGAATTAATGCAGTTTGACACCACTTTAACTGCCATGGCTCAATGCTATGGCATTCTGGCGTTTGTAGTTAGTTGTCACATGGTTTTCATGGTTTTTCAGCAGCAATGGCAATCCTATCTGCAACCCTACTTGCAACCCCCATCCCTACAATTCCCTTCCCCCCCATCAGTGCCCCCCTGCTGCTCTTTTTCCCCTGAGTGCCCTCTGGAGCCTTCCAATGCCCCCGGGGGCACGCTACTGCCCACTTTGGGGACCACTACTCTACACCAAGCAATAAAGACATCTGGAAGCTTGACTTGACAGCGAAAACATTCTGCTCCTCTCTCAGCCTTAGAGTTCTTTATTGCATGGCTTGTATGAGAGCTTATCAACAGAATTCATGGGAATTTATTCTACCACTGTTTGATAAGTTCCCAGTGGAGGAAAAACTACTCATCAACACCATTCAGGCTGAAGCCCATTCCTTGGTAGGCCAGCCAATTAATTCTGCTTGCCATGTGGCCGATTGTCCAGTAGAGGTTATAGCTGGGGCCATTGCAGTTTTTGTGATGCGTGGCTTCTCTCCTGTGGACTTTTGATTCAGACTAGGGCTATCAACTAAGACCTCCCCTTTTATGAGTCTGGGTTGTTTCACAAAGCCATCAATGAGTTCATTGCTTGAGTTCATGCAGAAAATGCACTTGACTGCTCAAAAGTACGGCATTCCATCATGTACTAACAGAGCAAGATTCGGTTGGCAGTATTTGACCTTGTATTTGACCTTCTTCACTCTGCCTGTGTTTGGAAATGTCTTCATCATCCTCTTTTAAGAGGTGCACTGGCTGTGGGCAAAGTTTCCTGGTTACAACAGCCACTCTTCTTGTTTTCTATGTCTGGGAGACATCACATTGTCCGATGTACCACTTGAATAGTCACCATCCAATGTGAATACATGTACTCACCATAAGGTGTTTATACCCAAAGCTTGGAAGAACTGAGAATTGCACCTTTTGTATGAGCAGGCCCCGAGCTCTTTTGTATGAGCAGGTCCTGAAATTGCATGACCTACTGATGGCTACAATTTCAACCCCTCCAAAATTATCCTCCAACTCTTCTAAAAGCTGCTCTGTGAAATGACCCCTCAACACCAACACACTGTCCAAGGAAGTGAAATTCAGTCATATTGCTTTGGTTTTGAATGTTGGTACCAAGCCGTTGGGTTTGAGAACTATTCCTGATCACGCTGTGAACCAAGATGTTCTTCTCACCCCAGTATACTCCTTGGCATTTGAGCCATCTTCTCAGAAACCTACTTGTGAAAAAAGAAAATATAATAATAATGAGAGAGACAAATTTTCTGAGGTCATGGAAGAGTGTTTTTCTCATCATGCTGTTGCTGTTGAGGAGCTAACACAGGCAATGCTGGTAGTAACAGGGTTCATGAACGCCATCTCCACCAGAGTTGCTGCACATAGTGCATATTGAAATGGACTTGACCTCTGAAGATGAGATTTTAAATTCCTCATCAACATGAGTAGTACCATCTGCCCCTCTGGCTTTGAAGTCTGCAGTGATCCTTTCTCTTACTCATCTTTCCAGAAACCTGTTCCTAATACCATCACCTCCTAGATGTCAGCTAGAAGATAGTTTCGTTGTCTTCTAGCTCTCCATCTCCACGATCCAGACATGGCTCTAGAGATAGGAGGCAGTATGAAGATCCCAGAGATTGTTGATACTGTAGGGGCCATTCTGAACATGACTGGTATTGCTCACCTTACTGTTTGCCATCAAGGGAAGTTTGCTACAACTTCCTAACTAAGGGCCTTTGCAGACTGCCAGAAATAGTGCAAATTGAGTTCACTTTAAGGGTTAGGGTTAGTGCTAGGGAATCATGGGATTTGTTTTTTTCCCCTGGACATTGAGTCTTCTCTGTCAGAGAGCTCTGGTGCCACAATAAAATACAGTTGCCATGATTCGCCAACCCTAACCCTAATTCTTAAAATGGACTCAATTTGCACTATTTCTAGCAGTCTGCAAAGGCCCTAACTAACAGGGATGACCTAGTTAATGGGGTGCAAGTGGTTGGATCCTTAGGTGGGAGTGATCATGTTCTCCTGGAATTTATTATACAGTGGAAAGGAGAAGCCAGGCATAGTCGGACACGTGTTCTAGACTTTAGGAAAGCTGATTTTTAGTAAACTTAGAGAAATACTGGGGGTGATCCTGTGGTCAGGAATACTAAAAGAGAAGGGAGTTCAAGATGGAAGGGAGTTTCTCAAAACGGAGATACTGAAGGCACAATTTCAAACAGTTCCAATGAGGAAGAAAAATGGGAGGTGCCTCAAGAAACCAGGATGGATGACTAAGGAACTTTCAACTGAACTAAGTTTTAAACAGAACATGTATAAGAAATGGAAAAATGGGGAAATCACCAAAGAGGAATTCAGACAAATAGCTAGCACGTGTAGGGGTAAAGTCAGAAAAGCTAAAGCGCAGAATGAACTCATGCTTGCTAGAGAGGTTAAGAACAATAAAAAAGGGCTTTTTTGGGTATGTCCACAGCAAAAGAAGAAGAAGGAAATGGTAGGGCCACTGTGTGGAGAAGATGGCAAAAAGTTAACAGGGGACAGAGAAAAGGCAGAATTACTGAACACCTTCTTTGCTTCAGTCTTCTCAGAAAAGGCAAAGGGTGCTCAACCTGAGGATAATGGAGCAGAGGACAGAATAGGAAAATTTCAGCACAGAATAAGTAAAGAGATAGTACAGGAATACATGTTTAATCTAAATGAATACGTCTCCAGGACCAGACGAATTACATCCAAGGGTACTAAAAGAACTGGCAAACGTAATATTGGAACCATTAGCAATAATCTTTGAGAACTCCTGGAGAACAGGAGAAGTCCCAGCAGACTGGAGGAGGGCAAACGTTGTCTCCATCTTCAAAAAGGGAAAAAAAGAGGATCCCAACAATTATCGTCCAGTTAGTCTGACATCAATACCAGGAAAGATTCTGGAGCAGATCATCAAACAGAGAGTCTGTGAACACCTGGAAGGTAATTCCATAATCACAAAAAGTCAACATGAGTTTCAGAGAAACAAGTCATGCCAGACAAAGCTGATCTCTTTTTTTGATAAAATTACCAGCTTGGTAGATGAAGACAATGCTGTAGATATAGTATATCTTGATTTCAGTAAGGCCTTTGACAAGGTTCCCCATGACATTCTTGCAAACAAGCTGGTAAAATGTGGGCTAGACAAAGTAACTCTTACATGGATTTGTAATTGGTTGATTGGCCGAACCCAAAGGGTGCTCAACAATGGCTCCTTTTCAACCTGGAAAGAAGTGACCAGTGGGGTGCCACAGGGCTCTGTCCTGGACCCAGTGCTATTCAACATCTTTATCAATGACTTGGATGGCAGTATTGGGGGCATAGTTATAAAATTTGCAGACGACACCAAATTAGGAGGAGTAGCTAATACCCCAGAAGACAGGATCAAAATTCAAAATGACTTGAACAGACTAGTAAGCTGGGCCAAAGCTAACAAAATGAAATTCAACACAGAGAAATGTAAGGTACTGCACTTAGGGCGGAAAAATGGAAAGCACAGATATACGATGGGGGACACCTGGCTGAATGAGCCTACGTGTGAAAGGGATCTAGGAGTCCAGGTAGACCACAAGTTGAACATGAGTCAACAGTGTGATGCAGTAGCTAAAAAGGCCAATGTTTATTTATTTATTTATTTATTTATTTTTATCCCGCCCCTCTGCAGAGCAATCGGGGCGGCTTACAACATTAAAATCTCCATACATATATGTTAATACACTGTAGACAAAAACTAAAAATTCCGAAACCCACCCGCCCCTTAAAAAGTGAGGGTTCCTCTTCTTAGGCTAGGCCCGATGGAGATGGGCCTGCATATCTCCCCCAGATGACGTCAGATGGAGTGGAAGGAGGGCTTTTCTACTTAGGCTAGGCCCGATGGAGATGGGCCTGCATCTCCCCCCGCCAGATGACGTCGGATGTAGTGGAGGAAGGGCTCTTCTTCTCAGGCTAGGCCCGATGGAGATGGGCCTGCATCTCTCCCCCCAGATGACGTCAGATGGAGTGGAAGGAGGGCTCTTCTACTTAGGCTAGGCCCGATGGAGATGGGCCTGCATTCCCCCCCCCCCCCCGAGTTTTAGGCTGCATCAATAGAAGTATAGTGTCTAGATCAAGAGAAGTAATAGTGCCACTCTATTCTGCTTTGGTCAGGCCTCACCTGGAATACTGTGTCCAGTTCTGGGCACAACAATTCAAAAAGGATGTGGAGAAACTGGAGCGTGTCCAAAGGAGGGCAACTAATATGGTGAAGGGTCTGGAAACCAAGCCCTATGAGGAATGACTTAGGGAGCTGGGGATGTTTAGTCTGGAGAAGAGAAGGTTAAGAGGTGATATGATAGCCTTGTTTAAATATTTAAAGGGATGTCATATTGAGGAGGGAACAAGCTTGTTTTCTGCCGCCCCAGAAACTAGGACCCGGAACAATGGGTGCAAGCTGCAGGAAAAGAGATTCCACCTCAACATTAGGAGGAACTTCCTGACAGTAAGGGCGGTTCGAGAGTGGAACACACTCCCTCGGAGTGTGGTGGAGTCTCCTTCCTTGGAGGTCTTTAAGCAGGGGCTGGATGGCCATCTGTCGGGGATGATTTGATTGGGAATTCCTGCATGGCAGGGGGTTGGACTGGATGGCCCTTGTGGGTAATATATGTTGGACAGGGGTAATATATATGAAGTTTTATACCGACATTAACATACTTGTCATTCACCTACCAGGTCTCTTATGGTGCAGTCTGCTTTGGTGTCCTGTTCTTATGGTGCAGTCTGCTTTGGTGTCCTGTTCACATCATCAGAAACATGTGGTTGAATACTAGCAACAACAGGCAAGGGACTGTCACATGGAAGTAGTTGAGTAGCAACCTCAGGACAAAGAGGCTACCTCAGACTGTCCTCTCCCGACACCACCTAGGAAGGCGTCACTAAATGAACAGCTGTTGCCAGAACAGCCTTAATAATTGACACCTTCCAGAATGACTTCTGATACCATGTCCTCTAATGTGTCACTGTTTTGCTCACTGTCTCAACACTTAGTTGAACATGAATCTGCATCACTGACTGATGAATTTTTAGCCTTCTCAGAACAAATGCTCTGAATGACAAATGGTATTCCCAAAACTTCATCTCTGACATAGAACGCACTCTACATTCCTTAGATGTCCATATGCTTTCTATGTTGACTGAATGTTGAACTCAAGAACAAGTGTAAGACTCTTTGTGTGCTATTTTGTCTTGAAACTTAGCCAACTGGTATTGATGCAGCATTTTTTGAAGTGGCTAGTTTCAGCAATTCATCTCACCTATGAATTGGCTAAAAGAGAACCACTCATTCTCATTTAAACTCATTCCAACAGAGTGATAGCTGTTTCCTTTGCATTCCTAAATGATATACCACTTGAAGATGTATGTAGAGCTTCTGTGTGGTTGCAGCCATTCTTTTTCATATCACACTATGGACTGGATGTTCAATCCAGAACTGATGAATCCCTTCAGAGGGCAGTATTGTTTTCTAGTTTGAAATAAGACAGCTAATGATCAATGCTCTCTGGTAAGAATTTACTGCATTGTGTTTTAACAAAATTTTGGTTGAATTGTTACACATTGTGTTTATGGCATGACACTCCTATCTCCTCATGTGAATAACTTTCTAGTCTCTCAACTGTGTGATTCACAGATGCCACAAAGAAAAAGGGCAGGTTGCATACCTGTAACTGTAGTTCTTTGAGTGGTCATTTGTGAAATCACACAACTGTCCCCATCCTCCCCTGAACATATGTCCTGCATCTTTGCTCCTTTGTATGCTTCCATGTGGTGACCTTGGGAACTGAGGCATATGAGTGGGAACAGGGAGGGATAGTGCTGAAGGTGGATGAAGCTACCACCAAAAAGCTTATGTAACCAATCTAGAAGGTTGATTTCACAGATGACCACTCAAAGAACTACAGTTACAGGTATGCAACTTATCCTTGTTAATCCCTGGTCCTGTCACCATTCTTACCAACTCTTCCATCACACTTACTTTTCCCAAAGAATGGCAGATGAGGAGGGAGTGTGGCTGCTTGAAGACTCCTCAAGCAATGTTGGTTTGGCCCTTTGTGGCCAAGGATCTCCAGACCTCTTGGTTGCACAGCTGCCAAACAACACTCTGCATCCTTCCCAATTGGAGGAAGGGCAGTTACAAATATTTCCATGCTAGTGTACCCACTGGTGCAGTTTTAGGATGATATGAAGTCAGCATTAATTATTGAAACTGACTTACATTTTTAGCATTTTCCTATGTTTTAAAACAGCAGCAACTATCACTAAGAAATATCCCTACTAATAAAAATCCAGCACACTAGACAAACGGCTGAGTAACCTATGTTTTCTTTGGTTTGTTGTTTGTCCACTTGCATGAAATTATTTTCAAACATGGTGGAGGAGCAGTGAAAACCAGTATCTCTCAGTTGTAGTCCAAAGTGGCACTGTATTATTTTACTACCTTAGCAGTCACCCAGCTTGTTCAGTTGCATGTATAGTCTTTTCTCTCTTGCACTCTTACACCCAGAATTATGCTTAAACAAAGAAACTACTGAAGTCAGTGGTTCGTTTAAAAATAAATAAAAGGACTGCTGTATAGCCCTGACAGCATTTTAAATAGCCTGAGATTTGGAGTGAACTAATAGCTTATGTCAGCTAGACAAGTGATTATTACTTAGCCTGAAAGTGATTCTCTGTCTAACATGGAATTCTTGAGTCTCCCGCTAAAGTGACTGTGTTTAGGGCAATGATTGTTAATGAGGCAGCAGTTAAAAGTAAAACGGGCCCTCCTTTTCCCCATGCAATGTCATCCTAGCTCACTCAGCTCATTAAAACCTCCTTCCTCCAACAGAGGATGCTTGGTCCACTATAAATATAAAGCTAGCATAGGAGAGAGCATCCTCATTAAAGATGAAGCTCTATGGGAATTGGAGTTCAAGACTGCTTTTCAGACACATGAGAAGGGTATAAGGGAGCTGACAACTGTTTGTCTTGTATTTGCTGTGAGATCTGGACAGCAGTCCTTCATGGAACCATGGAACATGCTGGATTATACTGTCTTTTGTCATGGCAAGTGTATGCCACAGGGCAAGCTTTAGAATGTCAGTGTTGGTAGATTGCATTAACTTACCCTAAATCATATGAAATTCCATTAAACTAAACTTCCTCCTTGTTACCAGGGCTAAAGATCTGCAGGCTAAGAGAATTGGATTGGTGGGTCTATTAGGGAAATGATGGTTTTAAAATAATAACATTTGTCTTTGGCCTGCAGTTTTGCGTGACAAGGGTAGTTTACCTTCTCTCTCTCCCTCTCCCTCCCCTTGCAGATGGTGCTTTGATTTAGGTCAAGAGGGAAGAAAAAGATTGCTTATAACCATAAGTGCTAGATAGAAAGATTGAATTATTCTGCATCTCTTTGTGGATATATAATGTTTTCAGGATACAGCTTTCCCCACCCATGACCAGTCAAAATAAACATGATAATATATAAACATTGGTTACCTTTAGTTCCTTTTCTTGCAAATGCTTAGAATTCTTTGCAATTGATTGTATAAGGATTGGCTATCTCACACATTATGGCATAGGTCTTAGCATCCAGAGGAATTTTATTTGGCATCACCAAATTACCCAACCTTTTCAGAAAGTCACTGAACATGTAAGAGGGAGGAACTGAATTGTTTCTACTTTTGCTGTTCATGACTAATCTACATTCACTGAAGGGTCTGCACACAGAGACAGTATTCATATAAATTATAGGTAGTGGCGTAAATCAAATTGTTAGTTCCAGCTAGAATTATATGCAAGGGTATTAAAAGAAATGGCAGAAATAGTCTCAGAGCCACTGGCAATAATCTTTGAGAACTCCTGGGGAACAGGAGAAGTCCCAGCAGACTGGAGGAGGGCAAATGCTGTCCCCATCTTCAAAATGGGAAAAAGAGGATCCCAACAATTACTGCCCAGTTAGTTTGACATCAGTACCAGAAAAGATTATAGAGCAGATCATTAAACAGTGGGTCTATAAACATTTAGAAGGGAATTACATAATCTCAAAAAATCGACATGAGTTTCTGAGAAACAAGTCATGCCAAACTAAACTGATCTCTCTCTCTCTCTCTCTCTCTCTCTCTTTCTCTTTCTCTTTTTTGATAAAATTACCAGCTTGGTAGGTGAAGGGAATGCAGTAGACATAGCATATCTTAATTTCAGTAAGGCTTTTGACAAGGTCCCCCATGATATTCTCGCAAACAAGATAGTAAAATGTGGGCTAAACAATATAACTGTTAGGTGGATTAGCAATTGGTTGACTGACCGAACCCAAAGGGTGCTCAGCAATGGCTCCTCTTCATCCTGGAGAGAAGTGACCAGTGGGGTGCCACAGGGTTCTGTCTTGGGCCCAGTGCTATTCAACATCTTTATCAATGATTTGGATGAGGGAATAGGGGGGCATGTTTCTCAAATTTGCAGATGACACTAAATTAGGAGGAGTAGCCAGTACCCCAGACGAGAGGATCACAATTCAAAATGACCTGAATAGATTAGAAAGCAGGGCCAATACTAACAAAATGAATTTCAACAGGGAGAAATGTAAGGTACTGCACTTAAGCAGAAAAAATGAAATGCACAGTTATAGGATGAGGGACACCTGGACTGAAAAGTGTACATGTGAAAGGGATCTAGGAGTGAAGTCAAACGCTTTCACAGCTGGTGTCCATCACAAATTCAAAAAGGATGTTGACAAGCTGGCGTATGTCCAGAGGCAGGCAACAAAAACCGTGAAAGATCTGGAAAACATGTCCTATGGGGAGCAACTTAGAGAGCTGGGTATGTTTAGCCTAGGAGAAGAGAAGGTTAAGAGGTGATATCATAGCTCTGTTTAAATATTTGAAGGGTGCCATATTGAGGTCAGACCACACTTTTTTTCTGCTGCTCCACAGAATAGAACCTAGAGCAATGGATTTAAATTACAGGAGAAGAGATTGCACTTCAACATTAGGCAGAACTTCCTGGCAGTAAGAGCTGTTTGAGAGTGGAACACATTGCCTCACAGTGTGGTGGAATCTCCTTTGGAAATTTTTAAACAGAGGCTGGATGGCCATCTGTTGGGGGTGCTTTGATTGTGTGTTCTTGCATGGCAGGAGGTTGACTGAATGGCCCTTGCGGTCTATTCCAACTCTATGATTCTATTATTCTAGAGTTAGACCCATTAAATTAATGGAAAATTGGTAAGTCAGCACTTAAGTAAGTTCTATTGATTTAATGAATCTGTTTCAGTAAGGTCACTGTCTCTCTTAAGTCTGTCCCATAGATGAATTGTAGAATTTAGGAAAGGGGATGGACAGGGTGTAATTGTAACCATCCCACTGTTTTGTGGGCATAGGCTTCATGTCAGGTCTTCTGGCTCTCGGAGCATGGGTTTAGGAGGAGACAAATCAGTCAGTTTCACTTTCTGCCACATTATTTTTTTTAAAAAATGCTTTCCATTCTGTTTATGAACAAATTTGTGGATTTTAGCAAATCTCTTAAAAACAAACAAACCCAAAAGCACTCGAAGCCTGAATAGAATTCTTACCTGTCTTCACTGGCTAACCTAATTGTAGTTGTTGTTTGCCTTTGAGTTGTTTCCAACTCACGGTTACCCTAAAGCGAACCTATCACAGGGTTTCCTTAACAATAATTGTTCAGAGGAGGGTTGCATTTTCCTTTTTGGCTGAGACTGAGGGGGGTTGCAGACTGCCAGAAATAGTGTGAATTCAGTCCACTTTTAGGGTTAGGGTTAGTGCTAGGGAATCATGGGAACTGTTATTTTTCTGAGACATTGAGCCTTCTCTGTCAGACAACTCTGATGCCACAATAAAATACAGTTCCCATGGTTCCCTAACTCTAACCCTAACCCTAAAAGTGGACTGAATTCACACTATTTCTGGCAGTCTGCAACCCCCCTGAGAGAGTGTGACTTGCCCTCGATGACCCAGTCGGTTTCCATAGCCAAGCAGGGATTTGATCCTTGGGTTCCAGAGTTGTAATCCAATGCTGAAATCTCTTTGCCATGCTGGTTCTCTCTAGTTCAAGAGCTGTAGATATTTCTAGCATGAACCATGTTGTGCCTGCCTGTCACATGACAGTTCAAGATGAGATTGTCAGAAAGAAGAGATGTCAACCCTAATTCAGCACCATACTTGACTGAATACACTGGGATTCAAAGTCAGACTTTTGAGAGCTAAAACCTCAAAGTCTTGGGCCTGAATGGATGAATCTCGTTCTGATATAATACAGCATAATGACTGAATGAGGTAGTGCTGAAGTTTCATCAGAAAAAAAGTACTGCTTTGTGTCTAAAAGGTAGGCAAGGAAAATCTCTTAGGATATGTGAAAATGCACTGTACGGTAGTGGAAGACAGAATAGTAAGTAACTGAACTGAAGCATTGCCACCTGTCAAGAACTGCCCCCCTCCACTCCAGTTCAGTGACCCAGCCTTCTGTATTTCAAACAGTAAGAACTTTATTTCAGCAGCTGTAGGTATTAACAAGAAGATGTTTGCAGACCGAACTGCCATCACCCACAAGCATTGGCATAAAATTAACAATGTCCCACCCTATCATTTCATGGGTTTGATTCATTTACAAATTAAAATATACCTTTCCTTCCAACCATGTTTGCCCAGTCCTCCCAGCCCCCATACACATTCAATCTTGGCTCTGCTTTCCTTTCCCCATGAGAAAGCCCTGATGAAGAAAATGTCCCCAGACATCTGCCCATTCTCGTGTCAGGCAACAGTCACCTCTTTGAACCACTACTAAGTGTTTACACCAACACTATGCCTCCTCTCATTCCTCAACAGCAGGGGTAGGCAACCTAAGGCCCGGGGGCCGGATGCGGCCCCACGAGGCCTTTGGACCGGCCCTAGGCTGGTCCTGCCGCCGCTGCCGCCGCCGCCGCCGCCCCCCATTGGTGATATTGATTGTTGTTGTTATTACTTGTTCTTGGGGGTTTTCTTGGCAAAATCTCCACAGGGGTTTTGCCATGGCTTTTCTGGGGCTGAGTGTGCTTTTTTTTAATGGTTAAATTTTTTAAAATATTTATTTATTTATTTATTTTTGGTGCTTCGGCCCCCGAATTGTCTGAGGGACAGCAACCCGGCCCCTGGCTCAAAAAGGTTGCCTACCCCTGCTCAACAGTATAAGTTATGTATTCTAATACTCCTAAAGTACTATATTAACTAATATAACAAAGTAACACAATACCCATACACAACCTGTGAAAGATTTGGTTAGATTTGTGACACTACCACTTAGATCAGGGGTCGGCAACCTACGGCCCACAGGCTGCACCCGGCCCGCCGACCCCGGCTGACTGGCCCCCGCCCCCGCCATGCGCGCTGCTGCCGCGCATGTTGCGGCCGGCATTTTGTTTGCCAAAATGGTGGCCGCGACTCGTTTGCACATGTGCAGTACTTTTGGCAAACAAAATGGTGGCCACGAGGTGCGCGGTGGTGGCACAGTGGCAGCGTGCGTGGCGGCGGCAGCGGGGGCTGTGTGCATGCGCGTGAGCGAGCACACTGCCATTCCCCCCCCAGCCCCAGGTAAGTAAATCTTGCCGACCCCTGACTTAGATGCTGCAACAATTAAAAAAATAACAACACAAAACATTTTTGCTACTGAAGTGTTACAATGACCCATGATGGAATTCTGGCACTTTTAGTGGTAATTAGAAAAGTTACTGTGTTATGTGGGAAGAAACTACCTCAGCTAGACCAGTCTCTGAGTAAATGTGGCTATTGTTTGGCTGACTAAATATTTTGTCATGAAATAGTCTGGCGTCCAGACTGAAAACTGGTTGCATGCCAACATTTCACAGATAAAAACTGGGACGTATGTGGCCAAGCAACATCAAAGGGGCTGAAAGACTGTCCGAAAGGGGCGGTGGCAAGCTGCCCCTTTGCTCACCGGATTGGGGCTGCAGGAACCGCACATCGTGGCCCCGATCTGGTGCTTTGCCGCTCTAAAAAGAGCTGGAAAAATGCCACTCCTTTTTAGAGTGGCAAAAAGCTGCCCTTGCTGCCACTGCGGTGGCTTTTTAGCATTTCTTTGGTGCAGCGCATCTAAACTCTGTGCTAAATACATGCCCTTTTGCCACCTGCCATCTGGTCGGGTGGGTGACATGGGCAGCATCGGTGTAGAGTTGGGGTGGCTGTTGTGCAGTTGTCATGCCCCCACTCCACCCCACCCCCAGGCCAGCCTAAAGCCCCAATGTGTAGTTAAGATGGCAAAAGTTATGAATTACAATAGCAGCTTAGCAGCAGCTTCATTTATATATCACTTCATACCGCACTAGGTAGTCTCTAAGCAGTTTACAACTCTAAGCTAATTGTCCCCAACAAGCTGTGTACTCATTTTAGCAACCTTGGAAGGATGAAAGACTGAGTTGAGCCTGAGCCCTGACTGGCATTGAACTCGCAACCTTGTGGTTTGTAAGTGAGTGGCTGCAGTACAGGCATTTAAGCACTGCACCACCAGGGCTCCTGGTGGACAAGGCACAGACAAGTGAGAAAAGGCTGCAGCACTTTGCTTTTGCCTGAGTCTACTGGGAAGGGCAAATCTTTGCCCTCCTACTCCTTCCACCCATGGAGTTAAGAGTGCAAACTCTTTTTGCACTTTCAACTCAGTTTGCAGCAATAGAAGTAAGCTGAGGATAAAAAGAGAAAGTGGGAGGAAGAGGGAGAATCCAGGACATTTAAAAAGCAGCTGAAACAGGGAGACTACAGGAAAACACTACTCAACCTGGGGAAAATGGAGCAGATGATGTAGTAGGGGAAATCCAGCACAGACTAGGTATAGGAATACCTGGTTCTTCTTCATGGTCTCTGTGAATCACACAAATGGGTTATCCTGTGCCTGCACAGTATATCTTTGGAACCTTCTAGAACTATTATGTAAACTTTCGGCTGTAGCCCTGGCCGCTCTCCGAGTGACTTACCAGCTTGTTTCCCACCTAATCCCTCGATTCCTTTTTGTCTCCTGCAGTAGCAGTGTCTCAGGAATGCTTCATAGTCTATTTCATAGCCAGTTTAAACAAACCTGCAACATTTCTTCCATTTAAGGGCAAGGTACAGGAGCCCTGTTCTTCATTTCATCTGGCAACCCGCTGACAGCCACAGTTATATTCTGCCTTCCAGGATTTTTTTTAAATGAATAATTTAAAAATTAATTTAATGAATTAGAATATTTCTCCATTAAAGATGATGTAAACTGAATTAGGTTTATGATCTCTCTGGAATTTTAATGAATTATGCTTTCTGTTCTAACTTCATAAGCTCTGAGTAGAATCTTCCAGAGCTTGTGCTCTGCCAGCTAGTGTTTGAGAATTTGGAATCACCTCCACAGCATAATGAAGCAGTAGAGTAAGTATTTATGGAGGATCTGCTATAAAATAATCTCAAGCTTTCTTCAGCAATTCCCTTTCTGACCATTGGATGAGCCACTTATGAACTGCTGTGATGTCATGGAATGTTAACACCTATTCTGGTTAACACCTAATACTGCCATCACAAGGACTCTTGAAGCCTTTACTCACTTAGAGACAGCCTCCCATCCTCAAACAGTAACAGTCAGTCCTCTGTATCCACAGATTTTTTTTATGCATGGATTCAAGCATCCATGGCTTGAAAATATTTTAAAAATGTATAAATTCCAAATAGCAAACCTTGATTTTGCCGTTTTATATAAGGAACACCATTTTGCTTTGCCATTGTATTTAATGGTTCCATGGGGGCACTGGAACCGAATCCCCAGCAGATCCCAAGGGCCTACTGTACTTACCTACTGGAGGACACATAACACAGATGTGGACATGGATACAAAACCTTGCCACAAACACAGATGCCAACTCTGACCACATATCTATTCAGGAAATGTAATCACAGGACCTAATGGCATCACTCACAATATTAGAGGGACGTTCAGTTCTCATCCTCCAATGTGATTTATGCCATACAATGTCAGCACTCTTTAGCACTCTACATTGGGCAAACAGGTCAGTCTGCACCAGAAGATAAAATGGTCATAAACCAGACATTAGGAATGGGAATACACAAAAACCAGTGGCAGAACACTTCAATCTTCCTGGGCATTCCATTTCAGACCTCAGAACAGGAGTCCTTGAACAACAATAACACCAAAACTACAAAGGAAAATTGGAAAGAGAAAGAGCAGAAAGGGAATGTATCCACAACAGACCATCAACAGTTGGTTGAACAGAGACAGTGGTTTCCTGGCACACTATACAGTTGTCACACTAGCTAACCCCCCAGACTCATGAGGGTTCTCTTGGCCAGTTCATCACATTTCTTTTCTGGCTCACACACTGCATTCTAATATTCACTGATATAGCTGTCTACTCATATTGGCTTCAGGCAACGTTCTTCCTCTTTGCTTTGCTGATCATCCACCATTGTTAAAACTGAACTTGTCACCTCTTCTCCTCGCCCACAAAGTTTTGCATTTCTATTGACATTTTCACACACAGCCTGCTTATATAGTTCTGTCTCTGGACTTTCCACTCCACCTCATGCATATGAGGAAGTACATTCACGTCTACAAAACCTCATGCTACCAACTTCTCTCTTTCAGTTAGTTTTAAAGGTGCTACAAGAGCCCTTTGCATACTGATTTTCTATGAATCTTTGAACAATTGATCTCAATGTCAGCAAACAGCATCTTGAGAAGCTCAGTTTTCTGGAGGGTTTGTAATATAAGTAGGAAGGGAATGCATGGGAAAGGGAAGTTAGGGAAGTTTGTTGTTGTTGTTAGCTGCCCTCGAGTTGGTTCTGACTCATGGCAACTTTGTGGATGAGACATCTCAGAGAATCCCTATCTTCCACTGCATTGTGCAAATCTTGGAAGTCCTTCCCCATAACCCCCCGATTCAATCTATGCATCTGGTTTGTGGTCTCCCTCTCTTTCTTCTATGTACCTTTCCTAGCATTATTGTTTTTTCTAGTGATCTGTGACTTCTCATGATGTGGCCAAAGTACGATAGTTTCAACTTGATCATCTTTGCTTCCAAGGAGAGCCCTGGTCTGATCTGTTCAAGAACCCATTTGTTGGTCTTCTTGGCTGTCTATGGTATCCTAAATACTCTGCTCTAGCACCACATTTCAAATGAGTTGATTTTCTTTCTGTCCACTTTCTTCCTTCAAGTTTAGGAAGTTAGGGAATTTGAATTAGGGAGAAAGCAGTGATGATGTGGGGTTAAATGATACTTCTGAATGGAACCAAATTGATCATATTTTTGATGGTAAGTCTTTGTAACAAACAGTTCTCATTTTCCTTTGCAGCAAGTTGTTTCCTTTTTCAAAGCTGGTCATGACAGTGTAGTCAAAAGAAAGGAGAGGTGATGCAAAGACAGACGTGTCCTGTTTTCATGTCATTTGCAAGAGATTCTTCGCAAATCTGTATTAGATGCAAAATGTTACTTGCTGTAGAGCCAGCAGAGGGAGCCCAAAAGCATAATAAATGTTATGCAAACCAGCTTCTGACAGCAGCTGCCTACTTTCTTATTTCAGACATGTTTGTAGTGAGGGCACAGGATGACTTTTCATTGAGAGTGAAGGGAGATATCTCAAATTTAAGACATCACTCTTGTCAATGTCCAAATGTCAGGTGCACTGATTAGAACAGTTGTCTCCAATATGTTTCCCTCCTGATGTGCTGTATTATACTATTCTTGTGCTGCTTATGGATGATTGGAGTTGTAATCCCATATTCCCTAGAGAATCCTGGGTTACAGAAGGATGTGTTAAGTTATACAACAGGGTGGGGAATGTGTATGGTCTGCCAGATGGGTGGGACTTCATCTTCCATGATCCTCCTCTTTGTCTGTGTTTTTCAGGGTTAACAGTAATTGCAGTCTCTTGAGAGCCACACATTTGCCACCCTTGGTATAGAATGACTTGATAGATCAAGAGAGAAATTTCTTCACAATTCCTTACGAATTCCACTGATCTGTCATTGCTTTTGGGGTGGCTGTGAAGCAAAGGCCATTGCGGGCATGTGGAAGGAACTTTGGGGGGATACAGTTTTATGGAACTGCTTCTTGATGATCCCAAGAATGTGTTGTTTTATCTTTGCTTTGCTTTGTGGAATTGATGGATTGATATGTACAGGTGACATATATAGTAAAAAGTTGTACTGATTTTACCTGTTTTGGTAAGAATTTCGTAGCAGCTCTGATTTCTCAGGGGCACTTTCTATTTTGAGTAGTGTGTGATGATACACACTGTGGAGATCTCCGGAGGAGTGCCATATGTTTCAACACAGTGATGGCTCAGAAGGGTCAGAAGAGGTGCCAGAGAATCTTGTGCTGCCTCCAACTTCCCAGGGCACTCTGCATGAAGATGAATGCGAAGTGC
Source organism: Phrynosoma blainvillii (assembly GCA_026167975.1). Taxonomy (NCBI): domain Eukaryota; kingdom Metazoa; phylum Chordata; class Lepidosauria; order Squamata; family Phrynosomatidae; genus Phrynosoma; species Phrynosoma blainvillii. The sequence goes on from JANUYF010000009.1 coordinate 11,237,190, forward strand.
TTTGGCGCAGCAGGAACCTTGTTGCCATCCTGGTTTTGGCAAACACCTGACTATGATACCCAAGACTTCTGGCCTTGCCACTACTTGGTGACATCTTGTGTTTTGGCCTAGTTTCAGTGTGATTCAGTTTTGATTTTCTTACCTTTCTGATGTTTTTTTTCCTTTTTGGATTGTTTTCTTGACGGGAACGTGAGAGCTCACCACAGAGATGAGGAAAACGGTGGAAACATGGGTGTTTCAGAGACTATACTTTTCAAGCTACAGGTGTAAAATTTTTGAAAGTTTTGAAGCCATGGTGAATTCCACTACCCCCTCCAAAACCTTGGGGGAAACTGAAATATGTGCAATACTTAGTTTCAGATTAGCTTTAGTTTTTTTACAAACACAATTGAGAATGTATCTTGTACTAAAGAAATAGCTACACACTGCTGAGCCTTCAGCTACCTTAAAACCTATAGCTTTTGCTAGTTGAGAAGCAGAAGAAAAAAATAAAAAGAGAAACTGTGGATATTGAAAGAAATAAAATAAGCAGAAGCCACAGCTTTCATAAAAGTGTTTCGAGAAACCCCCACAATGTTATACAGTCATGGTTAAAGGACTAGGCAAGCTGCATATTTGAATATAAAGTTTAAATCAGCATTGAGTTAAGTACACTGTCATCTTTTGTTCACATGCAGTAAAGCCTCCGCTGCATGTTTTTCTTATGAAGATGGTAGTACCCCTTAGGTGTCAAAAGTGCATCCTTGATTTGAGCATTATGTCTGCAGCATTTTTCATTCTCTGATACTACAAACTGTTTTACAAACAGTTGCTTGCTGTGAAGGTCTTTCACCTCTCTCAATTTGCAAGATGAAACTGGGGATAAACTCTCAGTCTCTAGCAGGTTCTTCTTGTTAGGCCAGGGGTGGTCAATTGTGCACAGAGCAGGGGCCTTTTTCCTCCCTATGCCTTGCTGATGGGCCACAATGTGTGTTCTGGCACGTCTGAAGTGACACAGTGTCACTTGTGGCCACTATTTTGTCATATTTTTGTCTTTCCATTTATGCGTGTGTTTTTGAGATGTTTGGGTAGCTTGGGTGGTTAGAAGAAGCAAACACCTGCATTTTTAGGTGGTTTGGGGATATTTTGTCTGGTTTTGGTGCAACAAATTGCCTGAAAAGCAGTCTGAATTTTTTTTTAGGGATGTGGGGAGAAATTTCTGGGGGTCCCAAGGGCTACACTTGGGCCTGTGTGGGTTGTGGGACACACTTTGCCTACCTCTGCATTAGGCAGAGCAAGACAACTGCTTTAAGCAGAAATTGTTAAGCAGTGGAGAGCAAAGTGATCATGGATAGAGCTGTGCTGGCATCTACTCCCCCCTGCAAATCTTCAGTAGTGTCACAAGGGGGGTGCGGGTGTGTGGACTGCACCAGGTGACACCCTAAGAGGGTAACACCACTGCTTCTGAAACGTCTGTGTTGTGGTAGAAACAAGCTGTGGCATTCATCTTTTCCCCTTTAAGATGCTTTTAGAGATGGTGGAGTAGGGTAAAGCTCAGTGGGAGAAGAAAGGAGAGGGCCTCCAAATTAAAATTTTATTTTTTAAAAAAATTAATTTTTTTGAAATTTTGAAATTTTTTATTCTTTTTAGATTTTCTTTTCTTTCTTTTTTTAAAATCACATTTTAACCAAATCTTCATTATGTATATATAAATACATTTAGGTTGTGCATATGATATTGTAATTTGAAGGTATACTCTAATTTTAATTTTGCAAGTTGCTTATATTACAACTATTAGCATTACATTCAGTGCTATATGGGAATTACAATTTACGGGTAACATTAGTGCAAAAAAAAAAACATTACTAAGGATTCTGTATGGTGTGAAATGGGGGGAGGCCCATGGGAAGGTGACACCACGAGTTACTGCGCTGTGTGACACCAACAAATCTGTAAGCTAGTCTCTTTTTCTGTTCTTTCACCAGCCTTGAAGAAAGATTAATCTATCAGTCCAAATAGCTTTTGTATATGTAATAAGGAGTTTGTTGTTATGTGCCTTGAAGTTGTTTCTGACTTACGGTGACTAAGGTGAACTGATCACAGGGTTTTCCAGGACTGAGAGTATGTGACTCCCCTGAGGTCACCCAGTGGGTTTTTGTGGCTGAGCAGGGAATTGAATCCTAGTCTCCAGAGTTGTAATCCAGCACTGGCTGGAGACACATTATTTTACCCTTTACCTATGGGAGAAAATGTTTTAGGCCAGTCCCAGTGCCTATCGCCCCTCCAGCACACTCTATTCATGTTTACTCAGTGGTAAGTCTCATTGTGCTTAATGGCACTTAGGGGGGTTGCAGACTGCCAGAAATAGTGTGAATTCAGTCCACTTTTAGGGTTAGGGTTAGTGCTAGGGAATCATGGGAACTGTTATTTTTCTGAGACATTGAGCCTTCTCTGTCAGACAACTCTGATGCCACAATAAAATACAGTTCCCATGGTTCCCTAACTCTAACCCTAACCCTAAAAGTGGACTGAATTCACACTATTTCTGGCAGTCTGCAACCCCCCTTAGTCAATGTGCTAATCTCACCTTGTAACAAGGATCAGTCACTGAGTCTTACCCTACTGTTCCTCAGATTCCCATGACTTCTCACTATCTTCCAAAAAGCCAATCTTCTTCTTCATGGCCTCTGTGAATTCACACAGTTGGGTATTCACAGAAACCATGAAGAAGAAGAGGAGGTTGCTTACCTGTAACTGCAGTTCTTTGAGTGGTCATCTGTGAATTCACTCAAATATGCCATCCTCCCCACATGTCATGTCCTGCATGTTATTTTTGTGATGCTGCACAGTGGCATCCTTTGGAACTGACGTAAATGAGCGGGAATGACTAGGGTGAAATAAGAGGTGGGTGAAGCTACTGCCAAAAATCTTCCTAGCTATTCCAGAAGGTTCCGAATATGCTCTGTGCAGGTGCAGGAATACCCAGTTGTGTGAATTCACAGATGACCACTTGAAGAACTACAGTTACAGTCTGTCCTTTTGGCTTGTGAAGTAGGCACCTTACAAAATTGGATGTAAAAAAAAACAACCTGGATGTATATCTATAACAATAGCAATATCAATTATTTTTGCATATTATTTGTTTAATAATTACAGAGCTAACTAAATAGTCATACTAAAATAACTAATAAATGCAACCACAAATTATTATACAGTCTTCCCTCCCCATTCATGGACTTGAAGTCTGTGGTCTTGGTTCTTCGTGGACTGGAAAGTGGGGAGGGATAAGATGGCGTGCACACCCACAGTGTACGTCCATTGAAAACAATGGGGACTTGAATATTAGCAATATTTCCAATTTGCAGGGGGGTCCGAAACGGATCCCCCATGAATTGGAAGGGATGACTTGTATTGTTAGATTTCATATTGCTCAAAAAGTCCATAAATGATTTCCAGTCTTTCAAAAAATAATAATCTTCAGTTGGCCAATCATATGAACCCATGCTAATTTGGCAATTTGAGATAACTAGCAACCTTAACAATCCATTCTTCTGTCATCAGTGCTTCAGTCCATTTCCACACTTGTGTAAACAATAATCTTGCTGCTATTATCAAGCATTGAAGAAGTAGTCTGTATTTCTTATCCAGTTCTTTATCCATAATGCCCAACAGAAACATTTCTGGTAATGTTACAAAATCTACACCTTTAAACTTTTCTGAATTAACATATAAATCAGACTAATAACTTTTCACTTTCTTACAGTTCCACAACAAAGGAGCTCCTTATCTTGACATTCCCAAAATTGGTTTGAAACATTCTTAGACATGTTGGACAAGTTATTTGAGGTTAAATACATCTATGCATTATCTTACACAGATTTCCTTTTAAATTACTGCTCAAAGTAAATATTATATCTTTGGGCACATTTCTCCCCATATATCCATTTGAAAGTGATGTCCCAAATTTTGAGCCCACCTTAACATGTACGTTTTTACAGATTCATCTTCTGTTTCTAATTTCAAAAGCCATTTACAATGCATACTTTTAAAATTACATGTTCATTGTCTTTACACAGCTTTCAATAAAATTCATTTTCTCCAAAGCCTACTGCCTGACTTCTCTCATCTTGATTAAATCTATCCTTAAATTGTATATAAGCACACCAATTAAGATCTTTGCTTTCCTTAGGAAAAATCCCTCTTGATTTAAATGCCTAGCTGTCTTGTTTAAAGTACAAAATATTCTTATAAAACAACCACCTCCGTTCTTTAACCCATTTTTTCCATTTAAAAAGCTTCCTGTGGTGAAGTGCCTAATACTGTCACAGGGAAAAGTCTCTGCTTGTATTCATACCAAACCGCAATGATTTTTAAATTCAACATGTGCCTTAACTTTATCATACCAAAGATAACAATGTCACTCATATCTTAAATCATGGCCTTTAAGTTCCTAGAGTCTCTAATCTCTAAGCCAGGCCGGCACAACTTGGCAGTAGATGGGGGCCAAAATTAAAATATGCTAAACTTCTTTGAACCGCAGATAGTTTTTAATTAAATATTATTTAAACAATAATAGTAATTAATAGTAATTATTAATATTAATTATAATTAATTAATATTAATTCAATCCTCCTCTGCTCAGCCCTCTCAGGAGAAAGCTGAGCAGCAGAGCAGCCTTGCCTGTCCTTCTCCTCTTTCACCTGGACTTTCTCTTGGGAGAAAGCCAAGCAATGGAGGAGCCTTGCAGGGTGGGCATTTGGCCATCCTCTTCCTCTGCTGCCACCTGGCCTTCTTCTCAGGACAAGCAGGGTGGTGGAGGAGCCTTGCAGGGCAAGTGTTCACCTGTCCTCTGCCTGTCCTTCTCCTCAGGAGAAAGCCAGGAGGTAAAGGAGCCTTGCAGGGTGAGCATTCACCCTTCCTCCTCCTTCTCTTCATCCCTCTCTTCAGGAGGAGGCTGAGCAGCAGAGGAGCCTTGAAGTTGTTCCACATCCTTAGAGGCCGCCCAAAATCCTTTGTCGGGCCTCGTACGGCCCCAGGGCCATATGTTGTGCAGGCCTGCTTTAAGCAATATCCATTCCTGTAACCATACAGAACAGTAGGCCTCAAAATACAATTTAATTTTAGGAACTCCCAAGCCACCCTTTCTTTTGCATCATTTGTTGTTGTTGGTGGGTACCTTCAAGTAGTTTCTGACAACCCTAAGGTGAATCTATCATGGGGTTTTCTTGGCGAGATTTGTTCAAAGGAGATTTGCCATTGCCTTCCCCTGAGATTGAGACAGTGTGAGTGGGTTTATATGGCTAAGCGGGGATTTGAACCCTGGTCTCCAGAGTCCTAGTCCGACACTCAGACCACTATATCATGCTTTAGCCTCTTTAGCATCATACATTCTTCTTCATGGTCTTTGTGACTCATAGGTGAGTTATCCTGTGCCTGTTCATTTTCTCTTTTGGAATATTCTAAAGTGTTCTGAAGTGTTTGGGCAGTAGTCCTGCCCACCTCTGGCTGCCCTATATAAGGGTCTTCCCAATGAAACACCCAGTTCCTTTTTGTCCCTGCTGCAACTGCCTCAGTAGGAACAGCATTTCTGTTATTGATTGTCTGAGAGAGATTCCTTGGATTTGTGTTTCATTGGCATTGGCTCTGCCATGCCAGCCCTCTGGGCTATTCAATCTTGCTGGTGTCTTTCAAGAAATCAATTGAATGCAGCACCAAAATCCCAGATCAGGATGGACACTTTAGATACCTCCAGTACCTGGGTGAGTCCTCATGTGCGCTGCTCTGCATTTATGCCGCAGGCAAGACACAACAGGGAGCTCTGTCTTAAATCTTTTGTGTATGAATGAATGGATCTTGACACTGCAAGAGCCAGAGCATTGGCACAAACCCTCAGCTTTGAGGGTATAAGAGCTTGAATCTCAACATCAACTTTCAGCCTGGAAACTGGCATTGATGTTGATGATTATGGAGGCAAAGTCGGCTTCTGTTCCAATGGCTGCTGGATCTTCAAAGCATAAAACCAAACACTCTTTGGTGCAGTCTGTATGCATGCTAACGAAAAAGGCCCATGCCAATACTGATGTTAAAACTATGTGTGCACAGCCTCCCAATTCTGATACTGATACCTCCTGTTCCTATCAATGGTACTGCTGAAATACATTATATTTGCATTCGCACGATGGCAGTGGTCATGGCCATAGGTGTCATGACCAGCACAAATATAGCACTCTCATTCTTCCTATGATTCATATTGTTCTGGCTTAGGGAGCTTGCTGGCCTGTGAAAGCCACTTGTGGCAGTATACTAGCAACTTTAGGAATCAGGCCTATCCAGCTCATTACTCATGTTGCACACAATGCCATGCTGACCATATGGCATACACTAGCGTTTTTGCTTCTGTTCAGCAAGGTGAGTGGGTGGAGGACCAGGCATTCTGTGAGGTTGCAACCTCTCAGGAGCCTACTGTTTTCCCTCACCCAAAAGTGAAGGCGAAGGGCAAGGATAAGACCTGTCTCCTGATCACAACTTCAGCTGTTGCAAACCAGGCCATTCAGGTTTCCTCTGCCTTCATTACATTGGCTTCGGGCTCTGATTTGGATTTGGTGGTTGTTCACACTACAAAGTCACCTCCTATTTTGGGTGCTAGGGACCCTTCTTTGCTCACTGATTATGTCAAGGCATTTGTTGGCCAAATGCTGAAGATGGCTAAATCCATGGACATCCAGGTGCAACAACAGCATACACCCATTGACAACCTGGTATTTCACCTGGTTCAGGCACAGGCCACTACTCCTGCACCTCTACCAGTGCTCTCCTGTTTGATGCAGGTGATTTGGAAATCATGATTGATTCCTTAATTGATACCATCTACCTCCAGTGAGCTGGAAACTAGGTCGATGACTTGGTCATTCCTCCCCTTGGACAGCATCTGAAACCTAATTCAATCATTGTTGATGATTCCCAGTCAAAAGCTTCATGTCACTTGCATTCCACACCTGCAGACAAGGAGGGCAAGAGGCTTAATTAGATGGGGAGGAAATTCTGCTCTTCAGCTGCTCTAATTTAAAGATTTCAAATTACCTTGCTTGCATGTGAGCATTCAGTCAGCTTCTGTGGGAAAAGATGACTCTGTTCCTAAACAAGCTTGGTGATGAAGATCGCAGGGTGGCCTCACTCTTGCAATTTGAAGCCTACAAACTGGCAGGACATTCGATTATGACTTTATGTCATATAGTGAACTATGGAGGTAAGGCAGTGACTGGTGTGGTGCCTTCTGTCATTATGGCTAGCTTTGTTCTTCAGGTTTTTTTTTTATCAAACTCGGGTGGTTATTGAAGACTTACCTTTCGATGGTGCTGGCTTCTTCAATTTGAAGACTGACACCAGGCTAGAACACACACACAAGATGTGTTCAACTGTGGAAAAGTAGGGATTTAATCCCTTAGTACAATCCATCTCAAAGTACAAATTGAACTGATATAAATATGGTCAGCCTTGTAAGACATCTTATAGCCCTCCTAGGGCAAGGTACTGCCGCAGCTACCAACAGGCATCCTCCATTGCACCCTCCACCACTGACCAAAAGTTTAACTCTGGGCAGATGAAAAAATGATCTGGTGACATTTTGAAATGTTGACTTTGACTTCCTAGCAGAGGATACCTCAGTAGCCAAACTTTCTGCTCCTTGACCACTCTTCATCCTGAATATGCTGGAGCCTCTTCCCACTATATCACCAATGGCTAATCCTCTGATCCACAACTGGTTCAAAAACTACCATAAAAAAAAATTGTCATTAAAAAAATGGGGGTCCGAGGCCATTCTAGATTTGAGAGGTGTGAACCACTACATCTGTCTGTGATGTTTCAGGGTGGTGACTGAACTCTATCCTTGCCTTAATGCAGCAGGGAGAATGGTACACCACTCTGGACCTGAAAGATATTTACTTTCATATTTTGATTTGACTTTCCCACAGATGTTTCCTGGCTTCATGATAGGAAAGAAGGCTTACAGATTTCAAGTCCTACATTTTAGCCTTAGTATAGCTCCCTAACCTTTCCAAAGGTTATAACAGTGATGGTTGCCTTTTTTCAGCAGCAAGGGGTTGTCCTGTACCCTCCCTCTGCACATAGATGACTGGCTGGTCATCACCTCCTCCAAAGTACTACTAATAAGAGATACACAGACAGTCCTGGCTTCCTGGAAAACCTGGGACTTTGCCTCAAAAGAGAAAAGTCCCATCTTCAGCCAACACAATGGATATAGTTCATTAACACAATCTTGGACTCTAGAGTTTAAGCCACTCTCCTTCCCTCTGACCAATTTGACAATCTTTGCAGATCCATCCAGAGCTGCCTTCAGTACAGATGTCTCAGGACTTCACAAGTTCAGGTCATGTTTGCTTACTTGGTATCAACCACATCAGTAACCCCAAATGCCTGTCTTTGGATGTGACTTCTTCAGGCCTGGTTCATCTCTGCATGTAACCCACTTCAGGACTTTCCAATAGCTCACTGAACCAGGGTTGTACAAAAGGCTCTTCTTTGGTGTCTAGACCCATCCAAAGTTCTGATCAGCATGTCCTTCTCAATTTCCCAACAACAGGCTCTTGTCTTGATGGATGCATCGATGATGGGCTGGGGAATGCATCTCAACAACTACATAGTACAGGGTCTCTGGTCTTGGAGGAAAGGAGCCTTCACATCAGTGCTCTAGAACTGCCAGCCGTGGAGAAGGCATTTCTCTTCTTTGAAATTCTGCTAATTGGCAAGATGTTGATTGAGTCCCTATATTGGGAGTAAGGTGGGATATAATACTAATACTAATACTAATAGCTTTGAAACTGGTGCATCCAGAGAGGCATCTCAGTTGTTGCTGGAGAAGAGAATGTTCTTGCAGATGCCCTCTATCAAGACCGGGTGAGCTGCATCCTCATCATGCCATGGTGACCCAGGCAGCCCTGGTTTGTTCCTCTTCTCCATTTGTCCTGAGGAGAGTATGTTCAACTTGCACACAGAACAGATTTCCTCACCCTGTATAATGGCCATGTCAGGAACCTTGATCTTGACACACTCTGTCTGTCGACATGGAGAATCCTGCCCTAGCTACCTTACCAGAAACAGTCAAGGAAGCTACTGAAACTGCCCATCACCTGCTGACCAGGTGATCATACTATTAATAGTGGAAAAAGTTTGTCAACTTTCCATATCTACTGTCTGTTGATGTTACTAATGCTTCTATTGGTCACATTTTCAGCTTTCTACTCTTCCTCTCATCTTGTGGTTTGTCTCTGTCCTTGATTTGTTGTTAGCTGGCTGTCATGTTGGCATATTGCTGGGCAAGCTTTCTTGTTTTGTAATCTCTCTTGTTAAAAAGTTTCTACAAGCACTTTCATCTCCCGTGTCAGTCCCAACACCAAGGTGGGGTACTGGACCCAGTGCTTGATCAGCTCTGTGGGAGACCATTTGAGCCGATGTCTCTCACTGTTGTTGTGCAAAACTGCCTTTTTGGTTGCCATTGTGACTGCTAGGTGAATGGTCAACCTGTACTTGTGATTCCATCCAGACAGAGTTGTTTTAAGGCCTGACATCACCTTTTTGCCAAAGGTGGTACCCTACTTGCATTTAATCAGGACATTGTATTGCTTTCCCTGTTTCAGAATCCTACCTGAGACTGTGAGAAGCATTTGCACTGCTTTGATGCATGGAGGGTGTATCTCTCCTAGAATGTTTATTTTTTATTTTTTTATTTTTTGCTACTTGGCATTGAGGAAGGGACTGTCCATTTCTTTGTAATGCTTTTGGAAGTGGGTAGCTTTGACCGTCCCTGGTTTGAAAGAACCCTCTGGCTTGCATTCAAGTCCATCCATGAGGACGGTTGCTGCCTCCTGTGCTTTCCTGGCTGGTGTCTTGATTGGGGACAATTGCCATGCGGCTACTTGGTCCCAGCCTAAGACTTATTTTGCACTACAGAGTGGACTTGAGGTCTTGAGCTGATACTGGTTTTGGGAAAGCTGTACTTTCATGGATGTACTGTTGAATTTTCATAATGTGTTGCTGAATGCCTTTGAATCTAGCCTTATTTCAGTACTGTGTTTACAGTTTCAGGGGTGTCCTCCCTTTGAAACTGTGCTGATACTATCATATTGTTATATAGGTATTTAGACATGGGGCTGTTGTGTTCAGTAGTTTGCTTGGTTGCACCAAAACTCCTGCCTCCTACTTCTTGTAGCTTGCTAGTCTCCCATTAGTGTGAGTCAGAGAGCATGAAGGAGGAGGACAGTTGTATATCTGTGACTGTAGTTCTTTGAGTGGTCATCTGTGAACTCACACAACCCCACCCATCCTCCCATCCTCACGTCTTGTTGGTTTCTTTGGATTTCTGCATTGGCATTCAATGGAACTGGTGATTTCAGCAGGAAGCCCCTTATAGAGGGCACCAAAATGCTTCAGAACACTTTATAATGTTCCAAAAGAGGAACTGCTCAGGCTCAGGATAACCCATGTGGTTCAGAAATGGCCACTTGAAGATCTACTGTTACAGGTATGCAACCTTCCTTTATTTAGCATCATTCATTATTTTACATTTTATTGTGGGAGGTTTGCCTGGAGATTTTTTTCTGCCATTTCTGCCATTTCACAAACTGTATTCCACTTTTTAAAAATAATGATGATCATTTGAAAGAAAAATCAAAACGTTGGCAAAACATTAGCTTTTATTACTATGATTCTTCCCCAAAGGGATAAATATAACTTTCTCAATTTTTCTAAATCTCTTTTAATTTCTTTCCAGAGTTTTTCATAATTATTTTGAAATAGTAAACTATTATTCTTCATGATTGTAAGTCCTAAAGATTTAATCCTCTTTTTTCCACTTTAAAATTGGAAGCCACTGTTAATCTTTATCCTCTTCTGAGGTCATATTTTAGTCAATAATCTTGTTTTATCACAATTCACTTTAAACAACAGCAGTTATAATCAATAATTATAAGTCCACCTTTCTTCAAAGGAAAAACTAGCCAAAACAAAATGAGCAAAGTACAAAATGAGGTAAAATACAATAACAAAACAAAAAGGACAGCCAAAACACAAATTAAAGAAGCTAACCAAGAACAGTAAAGCAGGTAGATTTCAAAGCAGTAGATCACACAGTGACACGAGTGAGGAAAGAATTGGTCAACCAGAAGTTATTGGACTACAGCTCCCATCAGACCCAGACAGTGTAGCTTATGGTGATGGGAGTTGCAGTCCAACAGCATCTAGAGGGCTACATGTTCCCTGTCCCTATACAGTGGCCATGCTTGCATGTAGAAATGAGTCAGGCAGTATGAATCAGTAGCATGTTAAAGCATACAACCTGCTCACTCATGCTTTGCTCCTTCTTATGTGTAAACAGACAAATAGAGACTCATAAAACCATAGTCCTAGAGTTGAAAGAGAGTTGGAAGAGAGCACAAGGGCCATCTAGTCCAACCCTCTGCCACACAGGAATACACAATCAAAGCTCCCCCGACAGATGGCCATCCAGCCTTTGTTTAAAAACCTCCAAATAAGGAGACACCTGCACTTTCTGAGGCAGCATATTCCACTGTTGAACAGCTCTTACTGTCAGAAAGGTCTTCCTAAATGTTGAGGTGAAGTCTCTTTTCCTGTAGTTTGAATCAATTGCTCTGGTTCCTAGTCTCTCAAGCAGCAGAGAACAAGCTTGCTCCATCCTCAATATGATGTCCCTTCAAATATTTAAAAGTGGCTATCCTGTCACCTCTTAACCTTTTCTTCCCCAGTCTAAACATACCCAGCTCTCTAAGCCACTCCTCATAGGTCATGGTTTCCAGACCATTCACCATTTTGGTCCCCTTCCTCTGAACACACTCTAGCTTGTCAATATCCCTCTTGAGTTTTGGTGACCAGAACTGGACACAACGATTCAAGGTGAGGTCTGACCAAAGTAGAATAGAGTGGCACTGTTACTTCCCTCAATCTAGACACTACACTCCTCTGATGCAGCCTAGAACCATATTGGTTTTTATCACACTGTTGAGTCATGTTCAGCTTGTAGTCTACTAAGACTCTTACATCCCTTTCCCACATATTGTTGTCAAACCAGGTGTCACCCATCCTATATCATTGCCTTTCATTTTTTTCTGCATAATTGTAGTAAATTTCATTTCTCCCTTTTGAAATTAATTTTGTTTTATTTCCGGCTGAGCTCCCTATTCTAGTAAGGTCATTTTGAATTTTGACCCTAACCTTTGGATATTAGCTATCCCTCCCAACCTGGTGTCATCTGCAAATTTGATAAGCATGTCCCCTATTCCACCATCCCAAGTTATTGATAAAGATGTTGAATAGTCCAGGACAGAACTCTGTGGCACCCCATGGTCACTTCTCTCCAAGATGGAGAGGAGCACCTTTTGGGTTCAGTCAGTGAACCAACTAAAGATCCACAACAGCAGCATTGTCTAGCCCACATTTTACTAGCTTTTCTTTTCAAAGATATCATGAGGGGGACCTTGTCAAAGGCCTTACTGAAGTCAAGATACAGTACACCCACAGCCTTCCCCTCATCTATCTACCTTGTATCTTTTTTAAAAAAGGGAGATAAAATTAATCTGGCATAATTTGCCTTTGAGAAACTCATATTGACTTTTATGGCATTTATGAAGGTCCTCTACAGTCCCCCTCCACTCCTGCTGAGCTGGATGGAATCCCTTGAGACCACCTTTTATCCAAACAACTTGTTGCCATCACCCAATGATTAATCAGTTATACCTTAGCAATGCATTGGGGCATTGCTGGGACTTCTACCAGTATTTGCCAACCCAATGAGGAACTAGCTGAGGTAAGGCCTGTGAAAAAGGAGTGCAAAGGGGCAGAGTAGTTAAAGAAAAGATTTATTCTAACAAAAGGAGCATTGCAGAAAAAGAATACTACTCCAGGCACAAGCTTAAAGTATAAGTTACAGATTACCATCATGTTAGTCAAACATTAAAATAAACCCAAACGTGATGCTCCTGACTAGTAGTGAGACAGGCCCACAGGCCAGTGGTGGCAAACCTATGGCATGGGTGCCAGAGGGGGCACTCAGAGCCTTCTCTGTGGGCACGCGCACCGTTGCCCCAGCACAGAATTTGCCCGAGTTCATTACTAAAAAGCCAGAGGGATGCAGCACTTTGTGTTTTGGGTCGCTGTTCGAGCACTCAGTCTCTAAAAGGTTTGCCAGCACTGCCATAGGTGTTCTCTCTCAGGCCTTCTTCCTCACATCACCTCAGCACCATCCAGAAGGTTTCCTCTCAGTGGGCATCTGATTGGACAGTTGCCTGCTCACCACCAGTGATGCCAACTCTCCTCACAAAGTAACAGTACCCCCTCCCAAAAGTTAACCCTTTGTCATCCGAGGAGAAGACCCTCATAAATGGAGGGAAGGTTACCAGGAAAGATTCTAGAGCAGATGATTAAACAAAAAGTCTGTAAGTACTTAGAAAGGAATGCTATGATAAATGGGAATTTATCATAGCATTCCTTTCTAAGTACTTACAGACTTTTTGTTTAATCATCTGCTCTAGAATCTTTCCTGGTATTTATGTCAGACTGACCAGGTGGTAATGGACTCTTTCTCCCTATTTTGAAGATACAACATTTGCCCTCCACCAGTCTGCTGGGACTTCTTCTGTTCTCCAGGAGAGCTCCAGGATTATTGCCTGGTTCTGAGATTACTTATGCCTGCTCTTTCCATTATTGCATGAAGGTCATCTGTCCCTGGAGACTTGAATACATTTAGAGTACAGTGATGTCCAAATTTGGGATTATGCTTTATTGTACCCAAGCAAGTCAGGATTGAAAGCCACTGAGAAGATCAGTGTGCTGTTATGTGTGAACATGGCCAATGAGAGATTGGGAACAGTTGGTTGGCATACCTTTTTATTTTTCTTGGAGAAATCTTTCCTGCTACTCTTAGTCAACATTTGAAATCAGGATTTGAGGCATGCCTCCTGAGTTGACAAAAGGAAGAATGGATGCTTAATAAGGGCTCAGTTTCTTATTGGAACTAGTGATGGCTGAAGCAATGTAATAGCATTTATCATGCAATATGGCAATGGTAGAAAAGAAGGTAGTGCATTGTGTATGTACTAACAGTTACAGAAAATGATTTGTCTGTCTGTCTATGTATGTGTCCATCTCTCCTTTCTTCCTAGAATTGGAACTGAAGGTGATTTACACAATTAGAACAGATAAGGATAAAAATTATACATAGATAAAAGTATACAAAAGGTGATTGCCCAGGCAGATCCATATGGGACCATGCAGTCCTTCAGATACCCTGGACCTAAGCCATATAGAGCTTTGTAGAGCATTAAGCAGTACTTTGAACTGTGTCTGGAAACAGGCCAGTAGCCCGTGGAGCTGTTGTAACAAGGGAGTTGTGTGCTCCCTTTAACCGTGGCCTCTGTACAATCTGGCAGCAACCGTTCAGGCTAGGTGAAGGTTCAGAGCACTTTTCAAAGGCATTAAAGTTATTCAGAAGAGAAGTAACCAAGGCACTTGGAGAGGGGAAACTTTGAGCCTATGCCATCAGGCTTAGCTCATAAGCACCAGACTGAGGAAACTCATGGGTCCCCTAGTCAGTCTTCCTCATCATGTGCTGCTATTTAAATTATAGAAATGATTTCTTAGTTTACAGCTGTGTCTATCACTTGGCACATGTAAACACCGTACAAGTCTGCCTCTTGGTTTTTACAGTTCCTCTTGGGGGAGAAATTGGTAAGTGGCCACTTTATAGGCAGGATGGGAATGTAAGCCAGTACCCATGACACAGTCATGCTTCTGCACAGCTGGCAATGGATGGTGTCATGCATGGCACCCATATTGCAGATTAACCTCCCACATGGCCTATAGTTAATGAGTTTTCTAGGTACAGAATTGGTAAATGAGATTTTATTTTCATTTGATGTTAAATCCGGTTCCTGTATTTAAAATAAAATAGTCTCTCGCCCTAAAAATGATGCAAAGTACTATTTCATAAGAGGCATACTTTAGAAAATGAGTTAGCTATTAAAGTTGCTTCTTTTTGTTAAAACTACACCACAAAATGGAAGATTTGGATGGGATGGATGTTTTAGATTTTTCAAAAGACTCAGTAGGAACAATCTGGCATATTTTTTATTTACTATCTCTGCTATTAAAGTGAAAGGGCTGTGCTATCACATTTTAAGCTGGATATTATAAATCGGAAGTAATTGACATGCCTCCTACTTGTGAAATTCATTCAGCAGCCTCTACGCATACTCCTGCTCTAAGCACTATTCCAGTGTTCTTGAGTAGCCTATGGTTCCTTCTGGCTTAGCCTAATCGAATTCCATGCTCAAAGGGGATTTTCTGGCAGAGAAAAATGAAGAGGAAGAAATATCTCCATAACACACATTTCCCAGGCTTTTGTGTGTGTGTGTGTGTGTGTGGGGGGGGGAGGCGGCTGTATTTTGGTGACCCTGTCAGTGCCACTGTGACAAAGCTGATACATAGGTGTTCATGTTGCCTCCTCATGTTCTTTGAAGGCCTGGTCAGTGACCAGTTTCAACAATTACTTTGAGAAGTAATTGGAAATGGGAAACCATTACATCTCCTCTCCACTCCCAAAGCATCTAATCTTTGTAGGTGGCATGTGAGATATTTTTGATGGATTGTAATTTTTTGTGAATAGAGCCTATGAATCCTGGCACAAAGAATGATTGATCCAATGAAGTGAATCCCGGAGCTTTGAAATAGATAATTGTCATTAATTCTATCTCTCAGTTACAAAGTTATAACAAAGTTAGGTTATGATTGTAACTTTAGCTTACTTTTGCAGTGTAACTTTAACTTTTTAGATACTTTAAATAGTGATGGAGTATGGTCTCATTAAATGGTAGAGGCGGAATATCACATGGTTCAAATGCTAGCTTACCCTGTACATCATGTTGCTACCACCTGGTGGTAATAAAAAAGTAGTTAAATTACTTTTGAGAAAGAAAAGTGAATGATTACTTTTAGAAATTCAGCTGTAAGTGCCTTTTGGGAGCTTTGGAAATGCAACAATAAGAAATTACTTTTAAAAAGTGAATTCACTAAGAAAAGAGCCATTGATTAAAAGGTTTGGAAATTCAAGGTCATACATACAAGTTAAGAGCCTTCCCATATTACCCTGTAATATTCTTAGATGACCCTAACTATGGCATAAAAAGACTAGTAGAAACATTAGAACTTAGTGAGCCAGCAGGATTCAAAATTAATAAAGAAACAACAATATATTAACAATGAATGTTGCTCGAGCTGAAGAATTAGAGTTATCAGACAAATCAGGATTTAAACTAGAAAAGAAAGTGAAATATTTAGGCCTGGTATTTACATAAAAATTCAGAGTTATATGACAACAATCACAATAAAATCTGTAATCAGATTAAAGAGGACTTGAATAAATGGGCAAGGTTGAAACTCTCCTGATGAGGGAAAATATCAGCAGTCCAGATGAACATTGTGCCCAAGATGTTCCAGAATTTGCCCATGGTCATAAACAGTGGGATAAAGAACTCTAAATTCGTATGGTCAGTGAAGAAGCTGAGAATTAAATGGAAAATCCTGCAAGATAGGAAGGGAAAAGGAAGTCTTGAACCCCCGGACCTGAAAGCATACTACCACCAAGTTAGCCTGACATCAATACCAGGAAAGATTCTAGAGCAGCTCATTAAACAGAAAGTCTGTAAGCATTTAGAAAGGAATGCCATAATTGCAAAAAAATTAGGAGAAGCAGAGGACAGGAGGAAAATTCAAAATGACCTTAATAGATTAGAAAGCTGGGCCAAAACTAACAAAATGAATTTCAACACAGAGAAATGTAAGGTGAAATGCATAGATGTAGGATAGGGGACACCTTGGACTCCGTGACTAGGACCCAGAGCAATGGGTTCAAACTAGAGGAAAAGAGATCCCACCTCAATATTAGGAAGAACTTCCTGACAGTAAGAGCTGTTTGAATGTGGAACACACTCCCTCGGAGAGTGGTGGAGTCCCCTTCTTTCGAGGTTTTTAAACAGAAGCTGGATGGCCATCTGTCAAGGTGTTTTGATTCTGTGTTCCTGCATGGGAATGGGAATGGATTAGATGGCCCTTGAGGTCTCTTCCAACACTATGATCCTATGACAGTAAAGCGTAAGAAATGAGCATTCATTTACCAAGGGCAGTAACAGAGTTTAGAAAAATAGCCGCAATACGTGGGGATTCTGTGTTCTGTAGTCTGAAACAGTAACTTTTCCAAACTCTGGCAGTAATAACTCTTTGCTTAATAATTCCACTCTCTGAAAAATTCTCTCTCTAACTGACTTACTTTGGCTATGAGCACTAGAAACCCATTGCTCAACCTTAACATAGAAATTAGGCATTTAGAGATATGTAAGATTCCACAGCAGAATCAAATCGATACAGTAAACCAATTTCTCCTTCATGTCAAATTCATTTTCCTGTCCCAGCCATCTCTTTGTTATCTTGCATCTCTCTCTTTCTCAAAGCAAAAAAGATATTTGCCCTGCATTTATTCTAAATCTGCCCAGTTTCTACGACTTAAGCCTGTGGTTTATCCTATGCTTTGTGGGCATTAACAGTAATGTCATAAGGTTTTTCTCTCTCCACAAAATCAAGAATCCTCACTTACCCAACTAGACTAATGCCCCAAAGAAATTTTAAAAATCCAATTCAGATCCACCACACATGCTGCTTATTCATTTCTAATGCCTTCCAAATGGGAAATAACAGATTAAATTCTTCTGCCTGGGGCCCTCAAATCATAGCAGTATGTTTCTGCTAGGAGGAAGCTCTTGTTTTTCCTACTAGTAATCAGTAAATAGCAATTTTAATTTGCCAAATGATTTGCAAGCTTTGTTCTTACATGCAACAACCTTTCTACTCAAGGTAGGGAAGAGATTTCATAACAAATATATGGCTAGGGTAGAACACGAATGATTGTTTCCCCAATCCAGATTCTATTCCCTGATGAAAAGCAAATAGTGACCTTTTAAATTAGATTTGCCACATTGTGAATTCACATTTTATTTCTATTTTTCCCTTGAACAATATTTTTATTATTATATACACATAATTTAAAACTGCAAAAGAACCCAAATATTCAAAACACAACATCCAATGCAAACAAAAAAAAGCACAACATACATACATAGAATATAAACTAATGACTCCTTTCTCCTACCAAAAATGAGTTCTTTGCTTTATCTTTCTTGATTCTTCTATACAGTATACCAACATAATGTTTTTTGTACTACCCAAAATTCAATATCTCTACCCCATTTCATTATGTTATGATTAGTGATCTGGTTATCTACATCTTAAAATCTTTGTTAATATTTCCTACTCTATCTAGTCTTATTCATGATTATTTCCTATATCTACAGTTCAATCTATTCTTTGAATCTTATTGTTACTATTTCCCCTCATTTCTCTTTTGAAAGAGATATAACAGAATTCCAATCCTCTCTATGTTGTTTCTTTGTCTTATCACTGAGCAAAGTCATTAGTTTGTCCATTTCTGACATGCAAAATAATTTTAAAAGCCATTCCTCTATTGTTGATATTTCATTATTTTTCCTTTTCCTGGCATAAATTATTCTGGCTGCTGTTGCCATTTACTGTATATTTTCTCATACTTTTTTTCTGTTTATTTTGACCATCCAACATATTTAATAAGTACAATTTTGATACTAATGGAAATTTAATCTTTAATGTCTCTGTTATTTTGATATGTATATCTCTTCAAAGCTTATTCACTTTGCCGTGTTGCCACCACATGTGAAAGAAAGTAGCATTATATTCTCCACATTTCCAACTGTTATCTTTAGTATTTTTTATAAATCTTAGCTAGTTTCACCGGTGTCAGGTGACATCTATAAAACATTTTATAATAGTTCACCTTTAGATCGTTGCTTTTTGTCAACTTTAAATTCTGATTCCAAGTTTTGGACCATTGTTCCACTTGTCCTGAATGGTCAATATTTTGGGCCTATCTCATATTATTCTTCATAGTCTCCTGTTTCATTTCATGATCTAAAATCTTACAAAGTTTTGGGATTACAGTTGCACCTCCATTTTCGCAGACTTGGGAGTCCGTGTCCCTCACCTATTTGCAGGTGGCAAATGGAGGGGGACAAAATGAGGCATGTGCCTGCGGACTCCTGTGGGCATGCACTACCATTCAAGACAATGGGGCTTGAATATTGGCAATTTCCCACTTTTGCAGGAGGTGGTGGTGGTTCCGAACAGGTTCCTACTTTAACATATTTCTTAAAGTTTTCCATTAATTGGTGATACAAAAATCAATGGCATGTAGTATCTTGATTCAATTTCTCTTTTGTTTTCTTTTGGTAATCATCTCCAGGGGGTAGTTCTCTGTACATAAGCCAGTTATCTTTATGCAGAGTTTTTTTTCTCATGGTGAGAGTATCCTATGGGTATTTTTGGGCAAAGCCACTTTTTGTGTAATAACTATACACTCAGTAGTAGTCTCCTCACGTAATGCTTGTTGAACTCCTTATTTGATTAGAACTTGTTACAACATAAACAGGCATGCTGACCAAAATATATATTGAAGCCTTCTAACTTTAAGCATCTTTTATCTTCAAGTGTTATCCAGTCTTCCATCCAAATGACGCAACACATAGAATCATAGAGTTGGAAGAGACCTCAAGAGCCATCCAGTCCAACCCCTGCCATGCAGGAACTCATAATCAAAGCACCCAGAACAGATGGCCATCCAGCCTCTGTTTAAAAACCTCCAAAGAAGGAGACTCCACCACTTTCTGAGGGAGTGTGTTCCACTGTCAGCTCTTACCATCAGGAAGTTCTTCCTAATTTTTAGATGGAATCTCTTTTCCTCTAGTTTGCATCCAGTGCTCCATGTCCTGGGTGGTTATCATACTAGCTGTCTTTTCCCAATCTAGGTACAAGCTAACACCAAGCTGCGACCATGTGTTATCGCAGAGCTCTGTGCCCATATTGGACACACCCTGTGCCAGTTCGGGACTTCTCCAGTACTTAGCTGAGAATGGGTCTTTTCCATTCTTAGCAAGGTAATGAGAGACATTCTGATTGGGAACAGGATGCCTCTGATATGGGTGTGGAGCTGTGCGATAACACACAGTTCCAGCCCAGTCTCAGCCCCTGCCCAGAACAGGGGAAAAGCAGTGTGATAATCTCCCTTGTCTCTGGAGCAACAGAAAACAAGCTTGCAGAATCCTCAATATTTGAACACCCCTTCAAATATTTAAACAGGGCTATCATATCACCTCACAACCATCTCTTCTCCTGGCTGAACATACCTGACTTCCTAAGTTTCTCCTCATACGGCATGGCTTTCAGACATTTCACCATTTTTTCCTCCTTTGGACACATTCCAGCTTGTCAGCATCCTTTTTGAACCCAGAACTGGACGCAGTATTCCAGGTGAGGCCTGACTAAAGCAGAATAGGGTAGTGCTATTACTTCCCTTGATTGAAACAGTATACAGTGGTACCTCTACTTACGAAAGGCTCTAGTTACTATATTTTCGAGTTACGAAACGCTTTTTCTAAAAAATATTGTCTCTACATATGAATATGTCTCTACATATGAATGGCTGTAGAGACATATGTGTATGTAGAGACAATATTTTTAGAAGCATTTTGTAACTAGAAAATTTCCAGCTGCAGCCTCGGCTATTCCTTGGGCCGATCCTGGAAGCAGAGGATTCCTCCACTTCCAGGATCAGGCCAAGGAATAGCCGAGGCTGCGGCTGGAAGGAGGCCTCCTTCCAGTCGGAGCCACAGCTGTTCCTTGGGCTGATCCTGACCCTTTTCCTTCCACCAGTGTCACGGTGAGAGCAATGCTTTATCTCCTAAAGCTGACTACAATTTTTTGATCTGAGATTGTACCAGTTTGCTTTCACTCCAAATACATAGACTAATGGGAACATACTAGGGAATTAATCAAAATCCCTTCCAAGCATTTGCCTCCTTTCCTGTCATCTACATGATCCTGCATTGTCCTCTTTCTCTCTGTTATTCATTTGGCTGTCTTCAGAAGGAACACCTTTGCTGACCTGGGCAGGGACCCTTATGATGCTTAGACACAAAAAGCAGTGATCAACAGATATAAATCCAAATTTTAGTTGGCCTGGGCTTTCCCTCTTAATTTTTTTTTTTTTTTTACAGGAAATTCCCCTCCCCTAAGTCCACACTCTCCCAGCCCCACTGCACAGATGAGAAGACTAAAAAAGTGTCTGGAAGGGAGTGGGTCTCAGAGCTTATTCCACAGCATGTTGTACATGTGTAAACTTCATATCTGATGGTATCTCTGTGAGTCTCATCCAGGGGCCGTGTGCCATTCAGAAATGGTGCTTCAGGTGCTTACAATCTCAGTTTCAGCAGGAGGCAGGGAGTTGTAAGGAGGGGAGAAAGATAGTTAGGAGATTATCACAGTGCTAATAAAATTGGTTTACCTGAGCTGGCTTAACATTTTAAACAGGCAGCATCCTGATGTTATCAGAAGGATTTAGCTGCCGAAATTGTCAGCCGAGTCCATCCCCACTCACAGGGGTGCTTGGTGTGCCTCTTTTCAAGACAGGAGTTTTCCGGATTAAGGAAATGGCTGCCAGAGTGGCCCTGGGAGTGGGGATGGACCTGGGATGAACTCGGGTGGCGATTTCAGCAGCTAAATCCTTGTGATAAAATCAGGATGCCACCTGTTTAAATTTTAAGCCAGCTCAGGTAACCGGTTTTATTAGCACTGTGATAATCTCCTTACATTGATAGATCTTTTCAGTGGGTTGGTGTCACCTGATGTGGTAACTCAGGGTGTCACCCTCCCATTGATCTTCTCCCATACCACAACATACAGAATCTTCAATAATGGTTTTTATCCCATTGTTACTCATAAATCGTAATTCCTGTATATCACTGAATGGAATGCTAATAGTGACATAAACAACCAACAAAAATTAAAATTATACCTTTAAATTACAATATCATATGCATGGACTAAATGTATTTACATGTATATAGTTTCATGTAGTTAAAGTGAAAATTTGGTAATTTTGTGATGCTTTTAAAGCAAATTTAAAAAAGAATTTTAAAAAATTAAATTATTTTTTAAATATATATATTTTTTAAAAAACATGGCCTCTCCTTTTTCCTCCCACTGAGACTTGTCCCCCTCACACCATCTCTTTGGCATTTTAAAGGGATGCAGGCAAACGGCACAGCTCATTTCTGCCCAAAGCCCCCTTTAGTGTCACCTGCCACACCTCCCTCGTGATGCCTCTGGGTCTTCTGAGCTTGTTGTTGTTGTTAGCTGCCTTTCAGTCGACCTGGACCCATGGCAATCATGTGAATGAGACATCTCCAAGACCCCCTATCCTTAGCCCCTCTGCCCAGATTCTGCAGGTTCAGGCCCATGGCTTCCCTGATTCTTCCTCTCTTTGTACTGCCCTCTACCTTTCCTAGCATTATTATCTTTTCTAATGAGTCATGCCTTCTCATGATGTTGCCAAGGTACAGCAGCCTCAGTTTCATCATCTTGGCTTCCAGGGAGAGTTCAGGCAAGATCTATTCTTGGACCCATTTGTTTGTCTTTTTGTCTGTTTATGGTATCCTCAGCACTCTTCTCCAGCATCACATCTAAAATGAGTTGATTCTCTTTCTGCCCATTTTCTCCACTGTCTTCTGAGCTTAAAAAAAACAAAACAGGTTTAGTTTAGCTTTGAGTTCATGAATAAAAAGACAATGTAATGAAGAAGCTTCCCTCTTTTGCAGTGTTGAAGACTCATTTTTTTACCTTAGCATATGAAAAGAAGAGATGTTGACTGATTCATTTTATTTGTGGCACAATGTTCATTACAAAACACTATGTTAATACAACATACCTGCTAAAACAGATCAAAGACAGGAAGAAGAGATGTGACAAGTGCCTGAAATTCAAAAAGGGTGGGTGGGGATGGTTTCAAAATGGGAACATGTGTTTGTAAACTTGAAAGCAATGACATGCCCCTACAGTACTTCATATACATGCTTTTTGCTAAGATACATTCAAAGGCCAACAAAGGCACTTGCCACTGAAAGCAACAATACAAGGACAGTCTTGGCCCTTCTTCCTTCCCTGGACAAGTGTGAGAATTCTCCCTGAAGTCAAGGAGGAGAGGTTATTCAATAATGTATTACCCTCAGTGTGTGTGTGTGCGCGTGTATGGGGGTGGATTAGGATGTTGTACCACTCAGTCCTATCCACTGGTTATGACTCCCTTCACAAATAGCCACAACCGACTTCGTGAGACACTTGCTGAAGCAAAAGCCAGATAGAACAGACTGGAGGAGCACATTGATTTTCAAAGTCTTTCAGTGGCTCTTATGCAGAAGTAACTCATATCATGATTTTTGCACATGCTAGGAAGTCTCTTCCTTTTCTTTGAAACCACACCACTAGGCACAGTATAGTACCTCTTTCTTCTTTATGTAGATCTAATGACAACTCTGTGCTAAACTTAAGTTTACAAGATGGTGGAATGTGAAGATCATGGAGAATCACTCTGAACGCGTGTAGAATTTTGAGAGGTGATCATAGCCGATAGGAAATTTTCAGATGGGCGAAAGTGACGGGAGCTTTCCTGTGAATGAAAAGCAGTTGGAAAACTCCTCTTTATTCACAGGATAATGACGGGATTATCATGATGTCACGCAACGTAATGTGATAATCTTTGCCAAATCACGCAACACAGATGGGAACATCCAACTATGCTTCCATCGTCTTCGTTTGTCTGAAAATCTCCATAGTGAGAATTCATTGCCTTGTGCACAGAAAGGCCCAGACAATATTTGACAGGATTGTCCAATACTCTGATGTGCTATAAGGCAGCCAGCTTCATCTTAGTTCTATTTACCATACTAGAGAAAAATAGCTCCTTTGAAGTTAGGGAATGAGACTTCCTGATGAAACTACCTCTTCCAGAATTAGATTTTAAAAGTGAGCTAACAATATGTCTGATAAATAGTGAATAAAATGGGATTTCTTTTTTTTTTTTGCCATTGTCCAAATATGTGCTCTTTAATCAATATGAATCCATTTCCCAACTTCTAGAATTGTGTTTTCACTCCAAAACAAAGTCAGGAGCAACAAAAAAGCCAATTAACAGATTTTAATTTGTAAAAAAAGAAAAAGAAAAAGAAAAATAAGAATTTGACTTTTATTAATGGCAAAAGTCATTGTTCACTCAAATGAAAAGACCTATGAAGAGTGAGTGACTTGTATTTATGATGGTGTAAGCAGAAGATTAACCCCAAATTCTAAAAAGTGAGGTGGAAACTGCAATAAGAGAAATAGCAAAAAACAAATCACCAGGAACAGATGATATTCCAATTGAGCTGCTGAAATCCACACTGACAGAGTCAACTCTAGTGCTAACCAACATATGTCAACAGATATGGAAAACAAAACAATGGCCAACAGATTGGAAGCGATCAATATACATCCCCATCCACAAAAAGGGGGTAGACACAAGAGACTGCAGCAACTATAGAACCATAGCACTAATCTCTCATGCAAGCAAAATCATGCACAAAATTCTGCAACATAGACTGTTGGAATATATTCTTGATACCGGTTAAGATTATCAAGAAAGAAGAAAAGATTGTTTAATCTCTTCAGCAGAGCAACCCACTGCAGAAGATGGCGAGCAGGAACACACACTAGGTCCACCTAAATTCTCCACACCCACGTGTCTATAAAAACAAGTCAGACATTTTTGAGTAGAATAATAAAATAAACTTTACTTACAAAAGGTCATGTATAAAAAATATACAGGTTCATCTTCAGTTGCAAAAACAAGAGAGAGAATAAGTAGCTCTGCATGCTTGCTGGTCAGCCATGTTAGAAGAAAAAAAAGAGCGGGAACAGCAGAGTAAAGAAGGATTTTAAACTTAGGCCAGTAGGGGAAGTGAGCTCAGTTAACAGACAGGAAAAGAGGAGGGGCTATGAGTGGGTGACAAAACAACCACAGACATGCATAAAACACATTCCTAGAGAGACCAGCATGCGAGGTTGCTATATCCCAACACCCCTTCTCAACCGAGCATGCACCCCAGGCCCAACTTGACTCGTAGTCTCTGGAAACCATCTCTCAGCAACGGTTTAATCAAGATATCAGCTGTCATGTCAGCGGTTGGACAATAGGTCATCTTGATCAGGCCTTTCTTCATCTTGTTTTAGTTTGAACACCCATCTGGATCCTATAGCTTTCTTTCCTGGTGGGAGTTCTGTAGGTGTCCATGTTCTATTTTTGTGTAGTGCCTCTATTTCTTCTTCAGCAGCTTTTCTCCATTTAACTGCTTCATCAGCAGGCATTCTTTCAATTTCTTCTATGTTTGATGGTTCTCTAGGCAATTCTAACTTTGTAAGATAAGAAAGTCGGGTAGGTGGTTTACCTCTGTTGGGTCGCAGTAAGTATCTGGAATCTTGCTCTGGAACCTCGCTTGTCTCTGTAGCATTCTCCGGTCCAGGCATCTCATCTGCTTCATCTGCATCCCCTTCTGAAGATGTAGAGTCAGCTTGTGCATCTTTTCTGATAGGGACAACAATCGGCTGAGGGTTGAACCTTGATGTTGCATCTTTCTCGTTTGAGAAGTCCAATGCACCATCTTGGTCATCTAAGGATTCAAGAATAGTTCCTTTCTTGTTTATTCTGCTTCGTTCATCAAAGTAAACCACATGCCTGATGAACACTTCTCCAGTCTTTAAATTCATCACTTTGTATCCTTTTGATGCAGACGCATATCCAATGAAAATAGTTTGTTCTGATCTGGCGTCCAACTTGTCTCTCTTTTGTGAGGGTATGTAGGAGTAGGCAAGACTTCCAAAAGTCTTGATATGCTTCATGTTTGGCACTTTGCCATGCCACAGCTGGAAAGGTGTCTGTGTAGTGCCCTTGGTTGGCAATCTATTCTGAAGGTATGTGGCTGTCATGATGGCATCTCCCCAGAACTGGTTAGGAAGACCTGCATCTGCCAACATGCACTTTGTCATCTCCAAGAGAGATCTTAGCTTTCTTTCAGCTGAACCATTCTGAGCCGGTGTGTATGGGACACTTCTTCTGTGTTGAATTCCACGTTCTTCCAAGAAGGATTGAGTATATTTTGACAGATACTCGCTCCCACAGTCTGTTTGGATGGCTTTGGGTCTTTTTTTAAATTTTGTTGTCACCATTTCAACATATTTCTTTAGCATCTCTTGAGCTTCACTCTTTTGCTTTAGAAGGTAGGTGACACAGTATTTCGAAAAATCATCCATGAATATTAGTATATATCTGTTTCCACCCATTGAGGGAAGAGAAAATGGACCACAGATATCTGAATGGATCAAATCCAGTACTTGATAGCTTCTTTGTTCAGTACTTGCTCTAAAGGAAGGACTCACTGCCTTTTGTTCAATGCAAACTCTGCACCTTTCAGAGTTTTCA
Source organism: Phrynosoma blainvillii (assembly GCA_026167975.1). Taxonomy (NCBI): domain Eukaryota; kingdom Metazoa; phylum Chordata; class Lepidosauria; order Squamata; family Phrynosomatidae; genus Phrynosoma; species Phrynosoma blainvillii. The sequence continues at coordinate 11,263,681 of JANUYF010000009.1, forward strand.
TAGCCTTGGGACTTTATCTTGATCCCAGTAGCTAAATTTTGTTTTTGTAATTGAAGAACTGCTTTGGTATCACGATGGGCAAAGCGTCTGTGCCATAGTTCAAGGCTGTCCTCATCCATGTGTCCTTGAAGTGCATTCACTTGTGGAGCTGAAAGGTTCACTTCATATAAACCATCATATTCAAATGCTTGTGCATATATGACATTGTCTTTAGAAACTGTACATTGTCCATCTTTGAAGTTGATTTCAAATCCCTTCTTGTCTAAAACTGACACACTGAGCATATTTCCTCTCAAATTTGGAACATACAATGCATTTGTGATAGTATTTTCAATGACTCTATTACCAGGCACCTTGAAAGGCAGTTTAAAATCTCCTTTTCCTTCAACAATCAAATGCTGATCTCCTGCAGTCTCAATGTGTCCATTAACATTTTTATCAATTTTATCAAAATAAGACTCACAGTGTGTAGAATGTTGTGTACAGCACTGAATCGATAATCCAGAAATTTGAATTATCTCTGTTAATGCCAGTGGACAAAGCTTGTGCCTTTGTGCAAAAGGTCTTTCCTCTCTCTTCCTTCCTTGAGGAATTGTCCTGTCTTTGTCTCCTAAAATCAGCTTGAAGATGGTCATCCTGTCTCTGTGTCCTAGAATCAGCTTGAGAATAGGTTGAAGAATTCTTAGGAAGCAAGCAATTTCTTGAGATATACCCCTTTTTATTACATCTATAGCAGGTAACCTCTGATTGGCCAGTAGGAATGGTTCTTCTTCTCCCTGGATTTGCAAAATAGTGAAGTGAAGCAGAAGCTTCTTGGCTTTCATAGTGGTAACTTCCTGTTTCTGTGATGCATTCCTCTCTCAATTTACTTAAAACTTGGTTGTATCCCATTTCTGGCAAAGCATTAATGACTGTACAAAAGGCATCAAATTCTTTTCCCAATGTTCCCAGTAAATAGGCAATTTTAAGGTTATCACAAGGTGTAAAATCACAAAGAGTCATTTTTTCAAACAGTTCTGTTACATGGGAGATATGTCTTTCACAGTGTTGTTTAGAATTCAGCCTAAGATTCATAAGATCTTTCATGATAAAAGAGAGTGATTTAGTGGTCTTCTTTCCAAAATTTTCCTCAAGTTTTAAAAGCATCTTTCTGACAGTCTTGCAATTATGTACTAAGCAAATTAAGTCTCTAGACAGAGATTCTTGCACAATGTGTCTTGCAATTGCATCTTCTTTCAACCAAACTAATCTTTCTTTTTCTGTAATTGGGATCTGAGAGTCCACACAGTGAAATACCCCATGGGCTTGAAGAAAAACTTCTAACCTTGTTTTCCACTCAGAGTAATTATCTGGGGTGAGTTTTAATCTTGAAGATTGTAGGGACATCTTTGCAAAAATAGTCACCCAAAAATCAAAGCTCAAAACACAGTATCAATAAAAAGCATCGACTGCTCAAAAGCAAAAAATTAAAACTCTCTCTGGTAGACACGGGTTATTAAGGGAGAGTGGACAAAACCGCAACAATCAATTACTCAGCTAAGTAAACCAGCAGCATCCAAAAACAGCAAAAGGCAAAATACCCGAACAATCTAGTTTTAAATTGTTCCCTTCTGCTCAGCGCACCTGGGCCCATAACCTGTTGGAATATATTCTTGATACCGGTTAAGATTATCAAGAAAGAAGAAAAGATTGTTTAATCTCTTCAGCAGAGCAACCCACTGCAGAAGATGGCGAGCAGGAACACACACTAGGTCCACCTAAATTCTCCACACCCACGTGTCTATAAAAACAAGTCAGACATTTTTGAGTAGAATAATAAAATAAACTTTACTTACAAAAGGTCATGTATATAAAAAATATACAGGTTCATCTTCAGTTGCAAAAACAAGAGAGAGAATAAGTAGCTCTGCATGCTTGCTGGTCAGCCATGTTAGAAGAAAAAAAAAGAGCGGGAACAGCAGAGTAAAGAAGGATTTTAAACTTAGGCCAGTAGGGGAAGTGAGCTCAGTTAACAGACAGGAAAAGAGGAGGGGCTATGAGTGGGTGACAAAACAACCACAGACATGCATAAAACACATTCCTAGAGAGACCAGCATGCGAGGTTGCTATATCCCAACATAGACTCAAATCATGCATGGAGAGAGAAATCTGTGAGGTCCAAGCGGGGTTCAGGAAAGGAAGAGGCACAAGGGACCACACTGCAAACATACGATGGCTAATGGAGCATATCAGGGAAATGCAAAAGAAAATTAGCATGTGCATAGATTGCATAGATCAGGGGTAGGCAACCTAAGGCCCGGGGGCCGGATGCGCCCCCCCGAGGCCTTCAGACTGGCCCCAGGCTGGTCCTGCTGCCGCCACTGCCGCTGCCCACCATGATGATATTGATTATTGTTGTTATTACTTGTTCTTGGGGTTTCCTTGGCAAAATCTCCACAGGGGTTTTGCCATGGTTTTTCTGGGGCTGAGAGAGTGTGCATGGATTTTTTTTAATTTTTTAATTTCTTTAAAAAAATATATATTTATTTATTTATTTATTTATTTATTTTTGGTGCTTCGGTCCCCCAATTGTCTGAGGGACAGCAACCCGGCCCCCAGCTCAAAAAGGTTGCCTACCCCTGGCATAGATCATGAAAGGCTATTGAATGCCCTTAAAGACATGGAAGTGCCAATATATCTGATAGTCCTGATGAGGAATCTGTACTCTGGACAAGAGGCTACTGTCAGAATAGAACATGGAGAAACAGAATGGTTCCCAGTTGGCAAAGGAGTCAGACGAGGCTGCATCCTTTCACCCTATCTGTTCAACTTGTATGCAGAACATATTATAACAAAAGTAGGCTTGGACACAGAAGAACGAGGAGTGAAAATAGGAGGAAGGAATATCAACAATCTGAGATATGCAGATGACACCATAGTACTAGCAGAGAACCTCACAGACCTGGAAGATTAGAGAAGGAAGTGCAAAGGCAGGCTTAATGTTGAACATAAAAAAACCAAAAACAATGACCACCAAGGACCTTCACAAGTTCCACCTAGACAAAGAAGAAATAGAAATAGTAAAAGAATTCCCATACATGGGATCAAACATTGATAGAAATGGGGACTGCAGTCAAGGAATAAGAAGAAGACTAAGAATGGGGAGGGTGGCTATGAAAGAATGAGAAAAGATTCTAAAATGAAAAGATATACAATTCAGAACAAAAGTTAGAATCATACAAGCCATTGTATTCCCTATTACCATGTATGGATGTGAGAGCTGGACAGTTAAGAAAGAAGATAGGAAGAAAATCAATGCATTTGAGATAATGTGGTGCTGGAGAAGAGTGCTGAGGATCCCATGGACAGCCAAAAGGACAAACAAAGGAGTCCTAGAGCAGATCAAGCCAGAAACCTCCCTAGAAGCCAAGATGACCAAACTGAGGCTGTTGTACTTTGGACACATCATGAGAAGAGAGGACTCTTTGGAAAAACAGTAATCCTGGGGAAGGTGGAGGGAAGTAGGAAGAGAGGAAGGCCACATGCTAGATGGATGGACTCTATTAAGGAGGTCACGGGTATTAAGGAGTTGCAGGAATTAAGCAGAGCAGTGGAGGACAGAGGGTCTTGGAGATGTCTCATCCATCGGGCCGCCATGAGTCGAGATCGACTTGAGGGCAGTTAACAACAAAACAACAAAGCAAACTTATGCCATTGTAACTCACATTTTAGTTGTTATGGAGGATGAAATTTTCTGCTGACCACCCAATGACAAAAATTCACTCCCCAGACCCTAAATGAGCAGCCTCATTGCCTGGTCAGCAGAGAACAGTGAGCAGCAGACAAGCATCCAGTTATTTTTCCATAGTTTCCCAACTCCTGGAGGTCCCCATGGATCAGTGGGAGTCCAACCTGTAAGAAGATAGCTGAATGCTTGTCTACTGTGACCTATGCTTTCAACACTTATTAGCTAGAACTGGCTAGACTCAGGGATTGCAGCTGAGAAGAGATGGAGTGGGGGCGGGGTAGGACAGGAATCTATGAAAGCTATATCTCCTGGTGCAGATTCACCGCCAGGAATTTAAAACAGGATGTAGGAGAGAAGGAAATGTGAAAGAACCAGGTCATGAGAGAATTGACTTTGGTTCTTAGATATCATCTTGGTCAACTTAGCTGTTAGGTAGAATGAGGCAAATGTCTCAGATGAGAGATGCTGGGGGAGTGCAGTGGTGGCAACACTCCAACTATACTTTCTGGACTCCACAGCTGTTTCCTTCCTGGACTCCAAAAGGCAAAGTCGGCAAAGTGAAGCCCTGGGGTTATATGTGCTTTCTCCCAGTCTGTTTTTGTAGCCCTCAACTGTTCTAGACTTTCCACATTCTTTCCTTCTGCCCCACAAAGATGGATTGTCTCTCCTGGGAGCTTCAAGGAGCAGCAATTCAAAGTTAAAATAGGTTATTGCCTCCCTGAACTATTAGTACAAGCTTCCACCTCTTTTTGACACCTCAGTTTTTGACACTTGCAAATTACAGACAAGTTCAACTCATTCACTCTTTTGTCAGTTCTTGCCTACGAGACTTGCTTAGGACTGCTCAGATACTCTTTTTTAGATATATAGTGTGTTAATTTAGCTATTGCTTGCATTGATATGTGATATATAATGTGTCATTTAGGTTTTCATTGGCCAAAATGCATTTGCAAACCAAAAAGACACTTTGAGCCATGTTACCCAGAGGAAAGTGGGGGTGGGGGGAACTGAGAGGTCTCCACTAACTGTGTCAGCTTCACTTTAAAAGGTTGGGGGATTTGTTTAGCTCAAGGAAACTTATGAGAGGCTGGATAATGTGAGGATTTTTTTCCACCTGTGTATACCAGTATTAACTGAGGAGGACTTCACCCAAGTCTGGGTGAATTAAGAAGGTTTTATTTAGAAATATGCAAGAATGCAACCAAAGACATTATAGCAATTCAGACAGACAGAACATTCAGAGTTAACCAAAACAGAGGTATGGAAATTGGATAGGAGAATTTTAGGGGAACAGAGGGGTGATAATTATCTGTCCTGGAGAGATGACCACAGAAAGCGGGATGTGCTATCTTGTAAGATAACAAAGACCTAATGGTCTTCCCAGAAATCAACAATGGGATTCCAAGCCTGTTGATAGCTTTATCTTTAGAGTTACAAACACAGTGATTGGATTTAGGACAACCTCAGGGTAGATGGATAGGGAGGTTAGCTGGGGGCATGGCAGGGGATAGGTAGGAAGTGCTGGCTTATTGCCTTCAGTGCAATGAGACCTCCTTTGTTTCTTGGTGCAAGAGGATATGCAGAGAGCTGGGGGAGGTGAGAGTAAGGAATTATCAGTACAACCCTTCAGCTTTTATTGAAGCACTACCTGAGTCTTACACATACCTTTGGGTTGACACTCCTTTCCCATTGAAAACTTTCCTGTGTTCCAAATGTCATTGTGACATCTCAAAACATACCTGGCTCCAGATATGAAAATATGAAGATATGGTGACTCTAAATATAACATGGGATATGCAGGGTATACTAACAGCCACCAGTTCCCCACCCTGGTTTAAAATGTTGTTCAGGTATTGTTGAAGCACTCCTGTACCTTCATATGACTTCCTTATAATCATTTTAGGCATTTTTACATTATATCAAATCTGTGACACACAGCATGTCTTGTGAAACAAATGTAGCATCAGACTCCCAGCATGGGTTGTGAATGGCAATGAGGTTTATTTGACCCTGGAGACAGGACCCTTTAAGGAGCAGAGAATTCGATCTTTAAAAATCTTACCTTTCAGCAATTTCATTCATATATAGAGGAAGAAATAGAACAGCTAATCTCTAGGATGGTTTTGAAGGGGTCTTTGGGTCATCCCTGTTAATCTCTTAAGATTGTTGACGAAATATGGGTTGTTTAGGGAGTTACAGCATTGTGGGATGTAGGAGAGATGCATACAGAACTGAGTTGTAAGTAACCCATGAGTCAGATCAAGGCTTGGAACCGGGGGGGGGGGGGCACAGGGGACCAAGAAATAGGAGATTAGGAGATTGGGCCAGATAACAAGCCAAGAATTGGGGAAAAAAATAATATCTGGAAAGACTGTCATTGTTCACAGTGAATTTTAACTTGAGTCCTGTCACACTGCATAGTTATAGCACTATGAAGTCACAGTGCAGGAAGAGGGACTTAGAATTCTCAAGCAGAGAGCGTCACCAGACAACAAACCCCAAGATCCCATAGAATGTTCTCATAGCAATTAAGGTGAAAACACAGAATTAATTAAAGTGGAATTATGGAACTATAATTTTGTTGTATGAAAGGACCCTGAAGGGGGAATCATTTTAGCTTTTCATATTAAAGAGATCCAATGACAAACTTGAATGAGTAGAGTTGTTCCAATTTCTGGATTCACTTTATTGCCTACATATATGATTACAGATATTAAGGTCCCCTTAAGGGAGGAGAGAAGTCTTTGGTCAGTATAGAGCAGGAGTATAGAGTGGGAGTGGGCAACTACTGGAAGTTTGGAGGATGGAATGGCTTCTTATGGAACCTTGGAGGATTACATCTTCCACTATGCCACTTTTACATTTTTAGGGATTTCCTACATCCCTTTGGGATTTTGTGGAACATTTTGCTATGCTTTTCAACTAGACAGTAAACCAAAATGATATTTTTTATTTTAATTTTTTTTGCTGAAAAAAGGCCTCTCCTGGGCTTAAAGCAGCTGAAGTGTGGAATGGGGCAAAAAAGTGGCAAAATTGGTTGTGTGCTAGGAAGCTTAGGAGACTTCAAAACAGACTTGGTGGGCAATATGCAGCCTGCAGGCCTCACTTTTCCCACCTCTAGTCTAGAGGTAGGGATAACCAATGTAAAAGTGGCCAAACCATATTCCAGACTCATTCACAATCTGCTGTTTGTTAGAGCAAGACGTATTTGGCTTCTAGTCCTAACATCACCTGAAGCCCTCTTTGAAAATGTCACTCCTTTGGTAAAAAAAATAGAAAAGAACCCTTGGAAACATTTCAAGACATGACAGTTCAGTTCATTTTGCTTAAAATGTAGAAGGGGAAAATAGCAATGAAGATGCTGAAAACTGTTAAAATATTGATTTTAACAGGTTGCCAAACCTGAGCATTAAAAATACAGATATTTCCTTGGTGTGGTTATCTAAAATAAAATTAAAAAAATTCTGGAACTGCATGATTTGACTGCCTTTGTGTCTAATATGACTGGCATTTTTTATGTTATGTGATGATGTCTTTTAGGCATAAAGATTTTTTCTACAGAGAAATGTAGCTGCATCTTGCCCCAAAAACCCTGCAGAAAATTTTCCATCATACATTAAAGCTGTCTTGATCATGTTGTATGGGACATGTTTGAATGAATTAAGAGACAGAGAGAAGAAATGGAAAAAACAACAACAGAGGGATATGTAACTCAAAGTTTTTTTTAAAGTTACAATTCAGAGGACCCTAGGATAACTCAGTGGGCCCCACTTTCCCCTCATTTGTCCCTCCATTGATGGGCTGATGATGCTGTGTCTTCTGTATATCAATTTCTATAGATGTATGTATTTGGGGGTAAAAAGGTAAAGGTGAAGGTTTCTCCTTGACATGAATGTCTAGTCGTGTCCAACTGAAGCGGGCAGTGCTCATCTCTGTTACCATGCCAGGGAGCCAACATTGTCAAATACATCTCCATAGTCATGTGGCCACTGCACATAATGTTGTTATCTTCCCACTGAAGTGGTACCTATTTATCTACTTGCACTTTTACATGCTTTTGAAGAAAGCAGATGCCAGATTCCTTCTGCATATGACTGGGGATTCTGGTAGATGGAGTTCAAAAAGTAACTTTTCCAGGCTCTGAGCTAGACCAAAAAGTTGCCCTCTAAAGCCTAAGTTGAACTAGTGTTAGCTGTTTTTACATTAGACTTCATGATTACACAGAGTCTCATGCACATATACCTTAATGCATGTAGGACAGACTGATATAATCTAGATAGAGGTGTGAATCCTCTGGGGTAAACGTTGGAGTGTCACACTCCATTTGGTGCCTCCCCTTTTCTTCTCCTCCCTTCTCCTTTTGGCTACCCTGGTCACTTCCTAGTGGCCCAGGTTGGCATTTGTAGCTCCTTCTTTTAGCTCAGGGCTAGTCAAAGCTTTATGACCAAGTGGAGACTTGGCTGTCCTTTTCCTGAGTCCACTGCTCTAACACTTTACATCGTGCTGGCCTTTGTAGATCATGCAATCTGATGGCTATAGATGCATAGCCATTGCAGATACGATGGCCAACATTTGGATGCTGGGTGTGCACTAGAAGCAAGGCCAGCCAGCACAACCACAGTCCCCCAACACATTCAGCAAGACTTTAGAGCAGGGGTAGGCAACCTTTCCCCTTTAAGGGCCGAGGGACTTCAGCTCCCAGAAGCCTCAGCCATGTTGGCCAATAGTCCCATGTTGGCCAATAGCTCCTGGGATTCTGGGAGCTGAAGTCCCTCAGCCCTTAAAGGGGAAAGGTTGCCTACCCCTGCTTTAGAGGTAGAACTATAATTTTTCATTTTGGGCACACTTGCACTTTCCCTTGTGCTGTTACTGATTTCTGATACTTCAGCTCAACAAGTATTAGCCACTTTTGTGGATCATAATTAAGTCTTTACTATGACCTGCAGCTTTGAGGATCTAGGTTTCTAATCCAAGCTCCTTCTGGAGGGGGGGGGGGAGAATTGCAGCTGTTTCTTTCCTTGGCTTTTCTTATCTGTCTTCAGATAAAAATGAGCAAATATATACGTAAATAAAAATAAAACGAAAGGAAGGAAGGAAGGAAGGAAGGAAAAATGAAACATCTAGCACCAAACCCAGTATTTATTTAGGAAGGAGACAGCAATTCAGAATGGATTAGTAAATATGCTTGTGCTGTAATATATAATCTGTTGTGATACTTTTTCTCATTATGGAACAGCGAGCAATGGAAAGGGATCAACTTATCCCTTGCTTCAGTTAGTGCTTTCTCTCTCTTTCTCCCCCCACACTTTCTGCAGTGCTTTTTTATTTTATTGGTGGAAAATGGAAGCTCAACAGTTCTTTCACTCTCTTTAATAATGTCCATCAGAATCTGATGCCCTTTCTGTAAACTGCAACAATAATTAGAAGGTTGATGCAGTTAAGCAGGCAGAGGCTGCATTTGAGAAACATTCATTGTGGCTCATTAAATTTGGAATTAGGACTTAAAAGGTCAGAAATAAGTATTCTGTTTATATTTCTGGACAGTAAGTCTAAAGGGACTGTGCATTTACATACTCCTCTGCCACATTTGTCATTCCACTCCACTTGAGCTGAGCATTTGAATAGCCATCATGATGTCTGATGAAAACAAAAATGGGTACAGCTGTATTGATCAAAGGCAAAGAGATGATCTCTTGCATTCCATGTAATTGATATAAAAAGCTACATGCTCTTACTATTTGAAAGAGAGGATTTCTTGATTGCCATTGTTCAGTTTGCAATCTTGGGTATTGTTGGGGGTTGCAGTAAATACGTAGATAGGAAAATGGCTTCCAGGGGGTGATGGGGGAGATCAGAACTGTTAACCATTATTGAAACTGTTTGGTGATTGGCACTTTAAATGGTATTTAATAATAGATGGTTCATCAAACTGCTTCTATTCTGTCTTTATGTCTCATTTTTGGACATTGAACTAGTGTAAGTATGTCTGTCTAGAGCTTGGAACATTACTTTTGAAAAACAATTAGTTTTCGAATGAGCATTGGAGTGGGGATCTACTCTGAAGTTGGATTCCGCTGCAAAAGCCGTGTGATAAAACACATCTGCAGCGTGAATTAGAGTTAAATTTGGGAGAAGTAAGGAGTATTATTTAAGTCATGCAACAATCTCCTTATTGCATTGGAGAAGAAGATCTGGCTGTGTTCCTGAATCACCTGAACAACATCCACCCTAACATCCAATTCACTATGGAAAAAGAAAAGGAAGGAACACTGCCATTCCTGGATGTCCTAGTCATCCGCAAACCAAACCAACGTCTGGGTCACACAGTATACAGAAAACCTACACATACAGACAGATACCTGCACAAGAACTCCAACCATCACCCAGGACAAAAAAGAAGCACAATAAAAACACTAGTAGACCGGGCAAAACGCATCTGTGAACCCCACTTCTTGGAAGAGGAATTGAAGCACCTAGACCAGGCTCTACAGGCAAATGGTTACTCCAGCTCAGACATCAGAAGGGCTGCCAGACCCAGGAAAACCCAGAGGAGTGAAGATGAGCAGCCACCATATATCAAAGGTGTCACAGACAGAATAGGGAAAGTGGTGAGGAAACACAACCTCCAAATGGTTTACAAACCAACCAAGAAAATCCAACAAATGCTGCACTCAGCGAAGGACAGGAGAGACCCTCTCATAGCCGTAGGAGTTTACCGCATACCATGCAGCTGCGGACAAGTCTACATAGGGACCACCAAACGCAGTGTCCAAACATGAGTCAAGGAACATGAGAGATACTGCAGACTGGGCCAGCGAGAAAAATCAGCAGTAGCGGAACACATTATAAACCATCCTGGGCATAAAATGCTGTTTGAAAACACTGAAATTCTGGACCATGCCAACAACTATCAGGTCAGAATGCACAGGGAAGCCATCGAAATCCACAAACACTTGGAGAACTTCAACAGGAAAGAAGAAACCCTTAAAGTAAACAAGGTGTGGCTACCAGTCCTACAAAATAAGAAATTCAGCACTCTGCAAATGCAAATGGGAAACCAACCAGGGTCAGGGGCTTTCCCAGCAGACAATAGCAGACAATATCCTTGATTGCATATCCTCCCACCCTGAAGCCATGCCATTAACAACAGAACAATACCTATTCAACACAGAACAATACACAGTTTACATGGGAATAGCAGACAATATCCTTGTTGCATATCCTCCCATCCTGAGGCCATGCCATTAACAACAGAACAATACCTATTCAACACAGGACAATACACAGTTTACATGGGAATCAGTCCTCCCTACCCAGGGTCTCACAGTATATATAGACCCACCCTCTTCCATTCCAGTATTCTCTGAAGATGCCAGCCACAGATACTGGTGAAACGTCAGAAAGAAACTCTTCTAGAGCATGGCCACACAGCCCGACCCCCCCCCCCCATAAAAACCAATCTCCTTATTCTCTACCATTTTATGAGGCCACAGACCTGTCTAGGGGTATAACTAAGGGGGGGGGAGGGCAAAATGTCCCACAAATAATAATTCTGCTCCCAGTGCAATTTTCATTAATTCCTCACATTTCTTCAGTTGCAGAAAGTAAGATTTCTGACTAAATACAGAGTTAACTGGCTGCTCACCTCACCTTTTGTCCTTGGCATAGGCCGATCGTGATACTGAGCCGAGGTCTACTGTACAAGCAGAACCTATCTGAGGCTTTTCAGGCAGCTGGGAAATAGTGCAACCTGATGGAGCATTGGCTCTTCTTTCCTGCCTGCCTTGATCCTCTTCGGTTCTGACCCCATGCAGACTGATTGGCCCTCAGGCGGTCTTACATGGCACTTAATCCTATACCTGTTGGTCACTAGGGCATGATTTCAAGCAATTTGTGCTTGGAGACCTAAGCAGAGAAAACAACAGACCTCATCATCACATTAAAGGGGGCAAGGGCAGGAGAAGTGCAAGTGGACCAGATGTGGAGATGGAAAAGAGAAGATGTATGTGAGGCATTATATATAGACATGCACATTGCTAGTGCAAGCTCTGTGGCATCATTACTTAAAATAAAAAGTGATGTGTGTCAGAAACATAAGAGGCTGCTATATACCAAGTTAGATTCTTGGCCTATCTAGCTCATTATTGCCTACACTGACTAATAGTAGCAGCTTTGCCCAACTTCAGATAGGAATCTTTCCCATGTCCTGTGTAATGATGCCAGGAATTAACCCTGCAACTTCCTGGTTATCAAACATGTGCTCTGTCACTGAATTGTCCTTCTTTAGGTAGTTGGACTTTTGTAGACCTTGAAGAACCCTTGCCAGAGTAGACAAACACTGGACTAGATGAAGAAGCTTTGGAATGAAGGAAGCTTTATACGTTCAGAGAGAGATTTAAGATTAGTGAAATGGATGCAGTGAGATACATTTTAAAAAATAATGATAAGAGTTTCCAAATATTACTTTTTTGGGTTGAAATTCCCATGCTCTTCCCCACTCCAAAGTCAATATGGTATTAACTTGTACCCAGAGTGTTGAATCCTAGCTTGTCAGCATTTGCCTCTTTTTCCATGGTTTGGGATGCTAAGCCTGTTGAATGGGAGCCACCCACCTCTCAGCTGCATCTGTTGCATAGGGCTGGAGCATAGGTCATGACACCTTGCCCTGCTTCTTATGTAGATTCTGAAGTGCTCTGCAGGAAAATGTTAGTGATAAGTTCATAGGCTGCAGACTCTACTGCCTCCAACAGCAGCATGCAGTCATCTGCTGGTACCTCTGCTACAGCATCAGATGTGTAATGGGGTAGAGGTCCCTGGTGAGTTCCAGGTGGTGGTGAATCACAACCATGATTGGCACTAATTGGCTTCCTTGTTGTCAGTCTGGACAGAAAAGCAGGGTCCAACATGGTCACAGCAGGTGGAATATCCTTACCATTGCTCTGGTCAAGGTTGGGGCTTGTTGGGAGAGCATACAGCATTTCTGTCTGCTCTGGGGATAATTAGAAACCTCTCTTTGTTCAGGACTGACAATCTGATGTGAAAAATGTTCTGGAAAAGAGTCTGAGGGAGTTTGATATATTCTGTGTTTGGTTGCTGAAAAGCAAGACTCAGCTCTGCTTCAATTACTGGGAAAGAATAGCGCTTTGAAAAAGAGTAAAAAAGAAAAGTTGATTCAGCTCAAGAGAAGAGACAGGAGTTTCTTTGTTGTCCCCTTATCTTTAGCATCTTGGGTTTTAATTTTTTTATTTATTTGTTACATTCATATCCGACCTTTTTCTTCTTCAGTACTTTACCCTCACAGCAATCCTGCAAGGTAGGTCAGGTTGAGAGAATGACACCCAGGCTTACTCAGTTTCAAGGTTCAGCAAAGATTGAACAGAACAAAAAACTGGAAAGCACATATTCACAGTACATGTGTAATGGGGTAGAGGTCCCTGGTGAGTTCCAGGTGGTGGTGAAGACAAACAGTCATCAAGCAGACAAGGAATTCTGCTGAAGGAGAAAGGGAGGGGGAAAAAAAACCACCCTACCCATGTATTGCAGTACTAAGGACACAAGCTTGCAGTAAGATGGATGGCTGCCTGTAGAATAATATAAGGATCTACCATAATTTGCATTGATCCACATAACCAAGTACACACTACTTTCATTGGGAACAGCTCTTTCTGGTCCAAAAACCTTTCTTTCTTAAAAAGCCTGACACATTTTGGCCTTGTCACCAATTCATTTTCTTCAGGGGCTATTATAAAACAAATGAAAGTAGATTTATTATAGTTGTGATATTGAGACAACACGTAAACCACCTTTAAAACATAATTTCTGAAAAATAAAATAGTATCTATTGTCTGTATTATTATATACATGCCTATTGCCTGTACTGCAGCCACTCACTCATAAACCACGAGGTTGCGAGTTCAATACTACCCAGGGCTCAGGCTAAACTCAGGCCTGCATCCTTCCGAGGTTGCTAGAATGAGTACCCAACTGTTGGGGGGCAATGAGCTTACAGTTGTACACCGCTTAGACATCCCATAGTGTGATATGAAGCAGTATATAAATGAAGCTGCTTTGCTTTGCTTTGCTATTACCAAAAATTTCTGGAGTTGTAGTCTGCATTCTCAATAAAAGTGGACTCTGAATATTGGAAGGAAGGGATTAGGACTACCAGTGGGTTCATATTTATGGATTTTTTGAAATGGCCTCACCAGAGAGAACCAATGAGAAGATATCTGTCTCCAGAGTTACTCAGCTCTATTCTATCTAGGTGATGCAATAACTTGAATTTTTTTTAGCCATTTATTCTAAATTTTTTTGTATTAAACATTGTATTTCCAAATCTTCATTCAAACCCACTGGTGCTAAAGTTTTAAGTTTCAAAATCCATTCTACCTCTTTCTTCTTTAAACTTCTCATTTTTATTATTTATCATCTCTAGTACCCAAAAGCATATGTTGGTTGCTGAATGTTTCATTTGTTCAAAATGACTAACCATAGGTGCCCCTGTTCTTTTATTTCTCAAATTGGACAGATGTTCCGATATTCTTTGTTTGATAAATCTTTATGTTCTCCCCACATATATTTTCTTGCATTTACATTGGATTGCATAAATTTCAAAAGTACAGGTACTGATATGGGACAGATTATACCATTTTCGATCTACAAAATTTTGAACCCTTTCATTTGATTGTGTATTTACAATATTCACAGTGACCACATGGGTAAAGTTCTGTGGGCATATTTGCCCTCAACACAGTGTTGTTGGATTTTCTATTGGGGATCCTAAGATCTCCCTCTTTAATGTCTTTAATTTTTCTTGATATTTTATGCAAAACCATTGGGTTTTCTTTACATCCTGAAATATTTTCTATTATATATCACTGTTTCTTTATAAATTGTTGTATATTGTTTGTGACATGGTTAAATGGCAATGAACAATGAATATGATTACTGTGGGACCTATCTTGGTTTTTTTTAAAGTTCTGAGCGAGATCTACACACTGCTTTATGATAACCCATTATCTGTTACATGTTGAGGATAACCTCTGTGCCTTAACTATTTACTTAATAAATCTGATTCCATCGTAAATTGTTCCTCCCTGGAACAGTTCTGTCTCCCCCTAAGAAACTGTCCATATGGGAGGTTATGTTTTATAGGCTTGGGATGACAGCTATCAAACTTGAAGTAAGTATTTACATCTGTAGGTTTCCTGTATATTGTTGTGATAAGATGATCACTTTCTTTTTTAATTCTTAAATCTAGAAAGTAGACCTCTGAGTTACTATATTCTAAATCAGACTTATATATTGGTATCAGTGGCATTCACCAACTTACAGAATTAAAAAAATAATAATCTTCATTGCCTCTCCATATAAAAAACACATCATCTAGGTTCCTGACCCACATTTTAAGCTTATCCTTATGTTCTGCACTTGAGCAAATAATATCTTTCGCAGATTTTTCCATGTACACATTTGCTACTTCAGGAGTTAGGGGGCACCCCATAGCCACCCCCATAATTTGCCAATAATATTTATTCTCAAATTGAAAATCGTTTTTTTTTTTTTTTTGTCTTAGCTATTTCTGCAAATGAGAGTAAAAAACATGAAGGAGGATGTTTAACCTCCCTCTTCTTTAAAGTGGAATATATAATAGTTAAAGTTTCTTCTTGGGTTGTATTAGTTATAATGATTTTACATCCATTGTACCTAATAAATCCTCTCTCTCCAATTGTAAGGGGGTATTTTGTTTATGAAATCTGTGGTGTCTCATATGTATGATGGAATAGAGGAAATGACGGGTTTCAAGCAAAGATCTACATGTTATTGCATGGCTGAGGAACTGTAACCCCTAGCCTTGTTAACATTTGCGTTATTAGTCTTTCAAAAACTATGATAGAAAGGACAGGAGGAGGAGTGGGAATACGTTTAGATGGAATCTTAGGATAGAACTGGTTATTACTTGTTGATTGTAACTTATCTCCAAATATCTCCACTCTTGTTTGTACTGGATCATCTCTAGGGGTAGGGACAAATTTCAAACCTTTATTCAACACTTGTTTTTCATTCTCTCTTAATGACCTTTTAGACAGATTAACTACTATCTTTTCCTCTGAGATTGTCTCAAGGGAGGTATGTATTTCATATGTTGTTTCACATGTCAGACTGAGAATGACTTGCCCAGGATTACTCAGTTTCATGGCTTAGCAAAGATGTGAACCTGGATTTACAAATCCTAGATCAATGTTGATCACTACATCACACTGGCTCTCTACACATGTTTTATACTACTGCTCTCAGAACTGGATAGATTTAGTAGGAATGATGTATGAAACTCAACTTCATTCAGTCCATGACATTATCTAACTTAGGTCTGTCAGAATGTGGCTACTACACACATTCACAAGACCCAGTTTTTACCAAAGCAAAACAAAGTTCTGTTTCAGAAGAATTTCTTCAAGTGTGTATGGAGGTGGATGGAGGACATGTCTCACGAAGTGAATTTCTCATGCATATAATCTTCATCTCAGACAGATTGTAGTGAACGTGGAACAGCAGCAAGAAGGGATTTAGTTGCTCAGATCCTTTTGATCCCAGAAGAGCTGAAAAATGAATTGGACTCTCCTGTAGTGATACAGGGTGAAAGAACAAAGATTAATCAACTTCTCTCTAACCTCTTCCTTCATCTCTCTGTCTCCTAAGAGACTGGCCTTTTGCGTTCTTCTGCTTCACGATGAAACTGGAGCCTTAGTTGTTTCTTAGCTACTGATCCGCATGTATTAGACAAACAGTCATCAAGCAGACAAGGAATTCTGCTGAAGGAGAAAGGGAGGAAAAAAACCCTACCCATGTATTGCAGTACTAAGGACACAAGCTTTGCATTAAGATAGATGGTTGCCTGTAGAATAATATAAGGATCTACCATAATTTGCATTGATCCACATAACCAAGTACACACTACTTTCATTGGGAACAGCTCTCTGAAGTCATCGGTACAGACCTGCTGCTAGTCTGTCTACACACATATGTATATGGTTTAAAACTCTTCTTTTAAATCAGAATTGACTAGTGGGGTGCCACAAGGTTCTGTCATGGGCCCAGTGTACAGTGGGTCCTTTTTATCTGCTGGAGTTTGATTCCAGGACCCTCTATGGATAACAAATCTGTGGATGCTCAAGTCCCATTAAATATAATGGCACAGCAAAATGGTGTCCCTGATATAAAATAGAAAATCAAGGTTTGCTATTTGGAATCTATACTTTTTTGAAATATTTTCAAGCCGTGGTTGCTTGAATCCATGGATAAAAAAAATCCATGGATAAGGAGGGCTGACTGTATTCAGCATCTTTATCAATGATTTTGATGATGGAATAGGGAACAAGCTTACCAAATTTGCAGATGGCACCAAGTTAGGATGGGTAGAACCAGAGGACAGGGTCAGAATTCAAAATGACCAAAACAGATTAGAGAGCTAGGCTAGAACTAACAAAATGATTTTCAGGAGGGAGAAATGTAAGGTACTACATTTAGGTAGGGAAAAAATGAAATGTACAAATATAGGATTGGTGACACCTGGCCTGACAACAATATATGTGAGAGGGATCTAGGAGTCTTAGTAGATCACCAGCTGAACATGAATCAGGAGTGTGATGTGGTAGCTAAAAAAGCCAATGCAACTCCGGGCTATATCCGTAGGAGTTATAGTGTCTAGGCTACTGGAAGTAATAGTGCCACTTTATCATGCTTTGGTCAGACCTCACCTTGAATAGTGTGTCCAGTACTGGGCACCCCAATTTAAGAAGGATTTGGATAAGCTGGAACATGTCTGGAGGAGGGTGACCAAAATGATGAAAAGTCTGGAAACCATGTGGTTTAGGGAGTTGGGTATGTTCAGCCTGGAGAAGAGAAGGTTAAGGAGTGACATGATAGCCTGTTTAAATATTTGAAATGATGTTGTATGGAAGAAGTTGCAAACTGGTTTTCTGCTGCTCCAGAGATTAGCACACAGAGCAATGGATTCAAACCACAGGAAAAGGGATTCCACCCAAATATTAGGAAGGACTTCCTGATGATGAGAGCTGTTTGGCAGTGGAATATTCTGCCTCAGAGGGTGGTAGTATCTCCTTCTTTGGAGGTGTTTAAGCAAATGCTGGATGGCCATATGTTGGGATTGCTTTGATGTGAATTTCTGCATGGTAGAGAATGGGGTTGGACTGGATGGCCCATGTGATCTCTTCCATCTCTGATTCTGTGATTCCATGTTTTTCATGATCTAGACTTTGCTATAATCTAGGAAGCACAGGCTGATTGTCTTTTGAAATTCTTTGGTGTTCTCCATTATCCAATGTATGTTTACAATACGATCCCTAGTGCCTCTTCCTTTCCTGAACTCAGCTTAGACATTTGGCATTTCCTGTTCCAAATATAGTAAAAATCTGCATTGTAGAATTTTGATTATCAGTTTGCTTGCATGGGAGATTAATGCAAATACTCCTGTGATTACTGCAATACCTGTTCCTTTTCTTTGGGACTGGAACGTATACTGAACATTTCCAATCCAATGTGTACCACTGTTTTGTTTTCCATATTTGTGGACAGACTTGTACTAAGTTATGACTTGTACTAAGGACAAGAGGCCACTTTTAGAACAGAATATGGAGAAACGGAGTAGTTTCCAATGGCAAGTTGATCAGGCAAGGTTGTGTTTTCTCATCTTGTTTAACTTCTATCTGAACATACTGTATGTAAAACAGAATTAGACTTGGAAGGAGGTGTGAAAATTGGAGGGAGGAACATCAGCAATTTAAGACATGCTGATGATATCATACTACTGGCGCAGGGGTTTTCAACCTTGGGTTCTCCAAATGTTTTAGTCTTCAACTTCCAGAATTCCTCATCACAGGCCGTACTGAAGTCCAAAGGAGCTGAAGGACCAAAGGTTGAAAAACAATATATTAGCAGAAAATATCAAAGGCTTGGAAATGTTACTTCAGAAGGACAAGAAAGTAACTGCAAAGGCAGATTTACAGTTGAATCTTAAGAACAAAATCATGACCACAGATAATTTGTATAACTTTAAAGTATACAATGAAGACATTGAAATAGTTCAAGATTTTCCATACCTTGGCTCAATCATTAATCAAAATGGAGACTACAGTAAAGAAATCAGAAGACTAGGACTTAGAAGAATCATAGAATCATCCACTGTTTGAACAGCTCTTTTGTTAAGTTTTTTCTTAGTTTAGTTAGTTAGTTTAGTTAGTTTTGGCAAAGTTTTTTTTTAAAAATTGCAAAGGTCATTTTGAATTCTGATCCTGTCCTTTGGGCTATTAGCTACCCCTCCTAATTGAGTGTCATCTGAAAATTTGATAAGAATGCCTTCTGTTTCATCATGTCAAGTCACTGATAAAGGTGTAGAATAGCACTAGGCCCAGGACAGAAACCTTTGGCACCCCGCTAGTCACTTCTATTGAAGATGAGCCATTGTTGAATACCCTTTGGGTTTGGTTCATCAACCAATTACAATTCCACATAACAGCTGTATTGTCTAATCCAGGGGTAGGCAACCTTTCCCCTTTAAGGGCCGAGGGACTTCAGCTCCCAGAATCCCAGGAACTATTGGTCAACATGGGATTATTGGCCAACATGGCTGAGGCTTCTGGAAGCTGAAGTCCCTCGGCCCTTAAAGGAGAAAGGTTGCCTACCCCTGGTCTAATCCACATTTTACTAGCTTTTATTCAAGCTAATAAAATGAGGGCTAGACAATGTGACTGTTAACTGGATTGGTAATTGGTTGACTGAGAGAATCCAAAGGTTATTCAGTGGCTCCTCCTCTTCCTGGAGAGAAGTGACC
The DNA here is from genome assembly GCA_026167975.1 of Phrynosoma blainvillii. Taxonomy (NCBI): domain Eukaryota; kingdom Metazoa; phylum Chordata; class Lepidosauria; order Squamata; family Phrynosomatidae; genus Phrynosoma; species Phrynosoma blainvillii. Next base: position 11,283,258 of record JANUYF010000009.1, read on the forward strand.
TGTGGGGTTCCACAGGTTTATATCCTGGGTCCAATGCTATTCAGTGTCTTTAGCAATGATTTGGATAATGGAATAGAGGACATGCTTATCAAATTCTTTATCGAAGTTGACTTGGAAGGGCAGGGAATAGATGTATCATTGCATAGTAATGTTAGGATTGTCCATGCCATCATATTTCCAATTCCTATGTATGATTATGAAAGCAGGACAGTGAAGAAAGCTGATAGGAAGAAAATCAGCTCATTTTAAATATGGTGCTGGAGAATAGCTCTACGGATACCCTGGACTATTAAAAACAAATAATGGGGCCCTAGAGCAAATCAAGGCTGAACCCTCCCTACAAGCCAAGATCGGAAGCCAAACTGAGACTGTCATACTTTGGCCATATCCTGAGAAAACATGACTTACTAGAAAAGACAATGATTCTTGATAACGTAGAAGACATGCCAGTAGGGAAAGATAAAGACCACATTACAGACTGATAAACTCAATCAAGGAAGCCAGAGTCCTTAGAGTGCAATTCCTAAGCAGGGCTGTTGATGATAGGGGGACTCTGGGGTCTCATTCATGGGGTCACCATAAGTCAAAGTTGACTTGATGGCGATGAACAACAGTTCACCCGGTAGTGCTCCAAAGTCATTGTGTGGCACTGTTGACCATTTTGCTCCATTAGCTTTTTAAAGGCTTGGGCATTTTTCTCAAACAGGAAGTGACTATCTTTGAGAGGGTGCCCAAGCATCTCCAGTGCAACAGAATGGCTGTGTGTCCTGGGGCTTGGGAAGTACTGTTAGTCATTTTGTGGGGGAGAATTTGATCCCAATTTTGGACTGTGTATGTGGGGCTGTACAACTCTCCACAATCTCTCAGATCTGATGTAACACCCCTACCCATGGCAGTTGCACATCACTCCCATGCAATCACCAAAGCTATTTTCATTTTATTTTTAAAAGATAGGAAAATCAGGATTGTTGTGAGTGCCATGGGAAATGCCTGTATGCACGCTAACACTGAAAAACATGTTAGGAGTCTTGATATTAAGGAAGAAGTGTCCTGCATATGTTACGCCTAAAAAATCTGGTCATTGTTAGAACAGAATGTGAGATTAACTGGTTCCTTTTATCTTGGTAAGTAGTTGGAAGTGTCATGCTTGAAACACAATGTGCAGTTCCTCTTCTAGTGTCAGGTACATTTTTGCCTAGGGCAACCTGGTAAACCTGGGTGAACAATGGTTGGGAAGTGAGGCCACAGTTGGCTTGAATTGCATTTGGAAATTACCATGTTTTCCACATAAGGCCAGCTGTTTTGATTTAGTGCATGTATTCAGTTAAAGGTTGGCATGAATATAATGATACTGTATTTGGTTGGAATATACATGCATGGGCCTTCGCAGTTTTGTGAGTGATTGGCCCGCAGAAAAGCAGGCAGACATTCAAGGGGAAGGGGGTGATTGACGTGATATTACATGCTTGGATTTTTCCTGCTGGGAAAGCCCTGTGTGCTGTTGCTGAAAGATTTGACTTTTTTGTGTGCTGTCTCTGAGTATGCCTGCAGGCCTGACGTAAACTCAAAACACCTGTTTCATGATGAATACATGCATCTTGATACAGGCAGGGCCAAGATGAAATTGTGTTTGTGCATGCATGTGCCTGGTTAGTTTTCTGTGGGATTTGCACTAATACAAGTGAGACAGATCAGGGATTTGGCATTGGATAAAGGTCTGTGTTGTTTGTTTGATAATAAAGGAGGGCATTCTAGCTTTCTTCTTCAAGCGTGCAGAGAAAAGGTTGTGATGAGGGAGAGTAAGGCAAGGTCTGTAATTTTTATGCAGTCTTTCTTAGCAGCTATTTATAGGAAGGCAGCTCCACATGTTACACAACAAGCAAAACTGTTACTTGTACATTTGTACTCCCTAATGTACAAAGAGTAGTGGTGCATTTAAGCAATTTATATATATATGTCTGCCAGCATTGGTGCCTGCCTTGGCTGTGCTGGTTGTCTGTGAGCATTTTTAATTTCCTGCAGTGGCCTAGCCTTCTACATCCTAGCCTAGTTCCATGGCATAGTACAAAATGTAAACCCAGCAACTCTGGGGTGTCAGTTTAATTTCTTACAATGCTTCATCACCAGGTAAGTGCACAGCCAGGGGCTGCTGCTGCACAGGGGAGTGAAATACACTTTCCCCAAAGACATCCTCAGATCTAGAGCTGGCACTGACTACTTATGTTTTCAGACACACAGAGATATATACAGCTGAGAATCTTTCTCCATGGAGGGTTGCAGGTGCATAGACATGGACACTTAAAAATGAAGAATGGAGGGCCAGATTTAGGAATCTTAATTGATTTCTCAGGGGTAGTTTTTTAAAATAGTTTATCTGCTTGGTGATCCATTCAGATGGTACAAGCAGTTAAGTTGGCAGCACTGAGCTGTGTGGACAGCATCACATTGTTCTTTTGTTTAATTCTCAGGAAAATGCTCAATATTTTATGTGACAAGAATAAATCATACATATGAATTGTGCACTGAAGTCGCAAAATAGGCTACAAATGCAAAAAAACAAAAAACAGAACCCACAAAAAAACCCCCAGAAGGTGAAAATATGATGGGAAGGGAATATGTGCTGAAATCAAGCTATGTGGGTATGTCAGCTGTACTTTTAACGTGTCTACATGGTACTGCACCCTTAAAAAGTGTTTTAGAAGCTAAACAGGGTCAGACTGTACTGTTGACTGTACTGGATCTGGTGGACAAATGGTCTGACTCTGCATAGAACAGTTTCCTGTATTCCACCATTGACACACTTTTGTACATACAGGGATTTGTTATTCCCTTCATATAATATATCCTACTCCAAGAAAATAAATAATCTATCTTTTTTTCTTTGTCTGCTTTTCTAGATAGCTTTATAATATTGTATTCCATTATATATATATTATCTCACCCCTCCTTGTACAATCTTGAAAGGTAGGTCACTATTGTTACCTTTGGGTTGCAGGGTGCATCTTCAAATTGAAGATATTGCCTTGTCCAAGGCCATCTACTAATGGTTGATATTTAAACACCCATATTTAACCACTGGTGGCAGAGTGATTAAATGCAGATCCTGCAGCCACAACATTGTAAGTTTTATCCTGGACAGCTCCAAGGTCCACTCAGTCTTCCATCTTTTCATAGGTTGGTAAATTGAGTATCCAGCTTGTTGGGGGCAATTGGCTTACATATTGTAAACCACATAGCGAGTGCTAGTTCACTGATAGGCAGTATAGAAATGGACTTGCTATTGCTGTTGATATGTGCAGGAAAATTTGCAGTTTCTACATTGTTTCTGTGTAATTCAGATGGAACAGGCTATTTACTTGTTCAGGGAAGAGTGGTTACTACCCAGAATTCTCTAGTTGGGCTTCTGCAGAACATTTTTCCTGTTGAGAACAACATTCTCTCTGCAATAATCAATTGCAGGCTGCAGCCAGTAGTGAGCAGTGTTAGCACCAAATGTAGATGGGGTCATCCCTTCTTTATCTGTTCCTGGGCTTTACCATATGAGCCCTGTTCACACAGCAGTTGCATCATTAAAAATAAATAAAAGGAACATATTGCATTCAGAACAGCCAATATCTCACATCTTCAGAATCGCAGCTGGGCTGGCTGCTGCTATCATACTCTTTTCCTGATTCTCCTAAACCTCATCTACCTGTGTTATGCTCTACTTGGCATGCTTTTCATTATTATTGTTTATTATTATTATTATTAGAAAAGAAAATGAAAATAGAGAATCAGGCTGCTTGGAGAGGGGACAATGGGAGAGGACGGACACTGATAGCAGGTGCAACTTCCAGGCAGTGATGTTTGGCACTTGCACATTTGGGAGGTTGTTGACAGGTCTCACCCATCAGTGAAAAGTGACAGATTGGGGACAGAGCAACTGCGGGTTGGAGGTGTTGTTGTGCGATAAAGTATCACCAAAGCTGCTTTTTCCCTGATGTTGTCATGATATCCCCTGTCTCTCTCCTCTCTGCTTTACTCTTTATAGGTTTGGCCATAGCTCTGGTTTGGTCACTGAAACTATACCTTCTAACCACCACAAATCTTCTGCCCTAACTTCTCAGACTTCACCAGTCACTGATTGTAGACATTCAAGATAGTTCTCCACCAAGATTTTTGAGATCTAGAAATTTGCTTTATCAAAAGACAGATTCCCATTTTACCCAGCTCCAGTAGCATTGTTTGGCAGCTACAAGGGTCTCAGCAGCCCCAAAGGGCTCACCAGGACTTTACTCCTTCTCTTGCGTCTGTAGGGGCGCCATGTAAGAGATGGCCCATGTAGCACACTTCAGATCTGGAGCCAAACCTGCTTGTGGCCAGCATATGGTGTTTGGTTATTTATTTTTAAGATTATTTTGCACAGACATAGATCTATATTATCCAGGATCCCAGAAGAAAAGATGAACAGTTGGTGTGGCTTTTTAAATACTGTATATACTCATGTATAAGTCTAGAAATTTTAGTCAAAAAAATGACCCCAAAACCTTGAGTTGTCTTATCTATGGGTCAATATATGTACTATACTTTAACTCTTATTTAACAAGGAGACGTCCCCTGGTGAAAGTCAAGTGTGCAGTCTGTCCTGGAAACAATGATTCTTCTCAATTTTCTCATCCATCCAGCATTTAGGGTGCACACAAGCAGTTATACCTGCTGGATTTTTGTAAGTTCTTTGGCATTGTTTTCCCCTGCTTCATCCTTAATCCTTCATCCTTTGGTACATGCCCCTAAGTTTTACCCTTGACTTATCCATGGGTTATATAAAAATTTTGGCCCCCAAACTTGCCCTCAATTTGTACATGAGGTCATAGTCGAGTATATATGGTAGACATTTCTTATTCTATGAATAGAAAATTCTTACAATATGTTATCATTGTAAAAAGCCCTCTACTAAAACATTTTTCCAGTATAAGAGAGGAACTCTTAAGTACCTTTTTACTGGTTTGGCCAGGGTGCAACAACACCCAACTGCAGAAGAGTTTCTGGATGGCTAATGAGGCTTTTGTTTCTAATTAACATCATTGTTCTCTCCCTCAGAAAAGAGGACTGGGTTAAAAATAAATAAATAAATGGATTAATATGTCTAAAATTGTCCCTGCTTGATGGTTGTTGCAGAAGGTTTTTGTTGATATATTTGTATTTTGTGTTGCTAAGACAACAGCTAAGAGCACTTTGAGAAATTATATATTAGTAAGCTGCAGGGGGGGGGGTTGAAGCTTTTTCTTTGATGGAACTGCTGTTAAAATACTTGTCTTTACAAATCAAACTTCCAAAGTTTCCTTCTACATGTATGTGTGTGTGTGTGTGTGAGAGAGAGTTTTTGTGAGCGTGTACATTTCCTTGTAAGAGGAATTTGCTTTTTAAGTTCCGTTTCAAATAGAGATTTACAGAGATGGGCTCAGGACGTCACATTGATTTTATCCTGTTTTTTTCCTGAAATTATTTTACTTTCTTTTACAATTTAACTTTTTATTACCTGGTCCTGGTACTTGCAACATTCAACCATGTTTCATGGTGGTATATCCTATCAGGGATGTATGTCTCCTCTGATCGTGGACTGCAACTTCCCATTGATTATTAGGGGCAGGTAGGAGTTGCAGTTCACCAGTACCTTCATGTTCCCCAGCCCTATCCTTTGCAAATATAGTTGTGCACATATAATGCATTTTCATATGTTCTGCCATAACCTGTGGACATGACGTGGCAGTAACAGTGGCCATGATATGCAGGTCAGGGATTGGAGCTACTGGCTATGATCCTCTTCTCCTTTACACATTGAATTTAACACATGGAGGGGTGTGAGAGAAGAGGCCTAAAAGACATACAGTCCACCCTCTGTATCTGTGGGCTTGCCATCCACCAATTCAACCTTCTTCAGATGGCAAGCCCACATTGTCCTCAATGGCAGCATGTGCGATTAGGGACGGCCCTCATTGTCCCCAGTGGTGGCACGTACATGTAGCTGTGCTGCCATTAGAGACGAGTCCCATTGTCCTTAACAGAAATGTGGCCGTGTGCATGCTCCACCACTGGGGACAATGGGGGTTGTCCCTAATGGCGGCCCGACCATGTGCACACACCACCATTGATGTTACATTGCCCCAATGGTGGTGGAGCTGCATGGCTGCACTGCCATTGGGGACAACTTGGACTCGAGCAGTCGCAGACTTTGGTATCCAGTGTGTGTGTGGGGGATCCAGAATGGAATCCCTGCAGATACCGAGGGCCAACTGTACTGTACATTTTATAGAATTAATAAGACAGCCATCCTATTCAGGCATTCATAATGAATGTGTGAGTAGGAGGAACGCACTAGCCCTACCTGCTTTCCTCATATGGAGAGCTGCAGTCTGAAGAGGAGAGGCTTTACTATATGTGAAGGTTGCTCACTCAATCCAGGACTCTAAAAACATAACAAAAAACAACAACAGAGTTCCTGGAAAGCTTCCTTGTATAGAAAAGGTTTTCTCTTCAGACTGTTGCTCTCCACACAAGGAGAGCAATGACAGAGAGGTCCATGACTAGTGCACTTCCCTTTCTCATGGCCTTAATCCAGTTGTTAGTCCCAACTAGACCTACTGTATCAAAGCCAACCCTTAAGTAGTTTTTCTTGATTCAGTGGAGAATACTCTTCATGGGACTAGCAATTTTGAGCACCCAGGTAATACTTCAGTGTTGTTGAAAGAAGGCAAGGATCTGTTTGTCTCTATGCTTGTGAACCAGGACGGTGGGTTTGTACAAGCTGCTGCTCTGCACTTTGCTTGTATTGATGATAACAATATTGCTATTTTATACTGCTCCCTACATTGGAAAGAAAAAAACACCACCTTGCTATTATCTTATTCACTTACCATGAGAATCCCTGATACTTGAGTGGTCTGTGAGACATTTTGAATTTTGGAAGTAATTCTGTGAGTGCCACCCACCTATTGCCATTATTTCCAGTCTGTCCCTAGCTCCCCTGGCAGAGAAATACTCTAGGAGTACTAAAAGAGAAAGGAGTTCAAGACAGATGGGAGTTTATCAAAAGGGAGATATTGAAGGCACAATTTCAAACTGTTCCAATGAGGAGGAAAAATGGGTGATGTCTCAATAAATCAGGATGGATGACTAAAGAACTTTCAACAGAGCTAAGTTTTAAAGGGAGATGTATAAGAAATGGAAAAGGGGAGAAATCACCACAGAGGAATTCAAACAAATATCTAGCATGCGTACAGGGTAAAGTGAGGAAAGCTAAAATGAAGAATGAGCTCAGGCTTGCTAGAGAGGTTAAGAACAATAAAATGGGCAAAAAGAAGAAGGAGGAAATGGTAGAGCCATAGGGTGGAAAAGACAGCGAAATGCTAACAGGGGACAGAGAAAATCCAGAACTACTCAACACCTACTTTGCCTCAGTCGTCTTACAAAAGGAAAATGGTGCTCCACCTGAAGAAAATGGAACAGAGGATGCAATACAGGACATGCAGCACAGGTTAAGTAAAGAGGTAGTACAGGAATACCTCGTTAATCTAAATGAATTCAAGTTTCCAGGGCCAGATGAACTACATCCAAAGATTACTGGGAGAAGTAACTTCAGGACCATTGGCAATAATCATTGAGAATTCCTGGAGAACAGGAGAAGTCCCAGTGGACTGGAGGAAGGCAAATGTTACCTCCATCTTCAAAAGGGAAAAAAAAAGATCCAAACAATTACTGCTCAGTTAGCTGACATCAATACCAGGAAAGATTCTAGAGCACTTCATTAAACAGAAGGTCTGTGAATATTTAGAAAGGAATGCCATAATCACAAAAAGTCAACATGGGTTTCTCAAAAACAAGTCACGCCAGACTAATCTTATTGCTTTTTTTTTTTTTTTTTGATAAAATTACCAGCTTGGAGGATAAATGCTATGAATGTGATATATCTTCATTTCAGTAAGGTCCCCTACAATATTCTGGCAAACAAACTAGTAAAATGTGGGTTAGACAATGCACTAATCCAATGTTAGGTGGATTAGTAATTGATTGACTGGCCGAAACCAAAAAGTTGCTCAGCAATGGATTGTCTTCATCATGGACAGAAGTGACCAGTGGAGTGCTACAGGGTTCTTTCCTAGGCCCAGTGCTATTCAACATCTTTATCAATGACTTGGATGAAAGAATAGAGGCCATGCTTATCAGATTTGCAGATGATACCAAATTAGGAGGAGTAGCTGATACTACAGAGAACAGGATCAAAATTCAGAATGATCTTAATAAATTAGAAAGCTGGGCCAAAACTAAGAAAATAAATTTCAACACAGAGAAATGTGAGGTACTACACTTAGGGAGAAAAAATGAAATGCACATTTATAGGATGGGGGACACCTGGCTTGACAACTGTACATGTGAAAAGAATCTAGGAATTCTAGTAGACTACAAGTCATGGGTCAGCAGTGTGATGCAGCAGGTATAAAAGCTAATGCAATTCTAGGCTGCATCAATAGAAGTATACACTCATCCCTCCCCATTTGTGGACTTGGAGTCCACGGTCTCGGTCCTTTGTGGACAGCAAGCAGGGACGGACAAAATGGCGTGCATGGGTGCATGCTGCCATTGAAGTCAATGGGGCTTGGATATTTGCTATTTTCCTGATTAGTGGGGGGGGGGGAGGGGGCTGGAACGGATCCCCTGCAAATCAGGAGGGACGACTGTAGTGTCTAGATCAAGGGAAGTAATAGTGTCACTGTATCCTGCTTTGGTCAGACCTCACCTGGGATACTGTGTCCAGTTCTGACATCACAATTCAAAAAGGATGTTGACAAGTTGGAGCGTGTCCAGAGGAGGATGACCAAAATGGTGAAGGGTCTGGAAACCATGCCTTATGAGGAGCAACCTACAGAGCTGGATATGTTTAGCCTGGAGAAGAGAAGGTTGAGAGGTAATATGATAGCTCTGTTTAAATACTTGAAGGGATGTCATAGTGAAGATGGATCAAGCTTGTCTTATGCTGCTCCAGAGACTAAGGGACGATGCAGACTGGCACAAAGGTTTGGCCTGGGGGTGGAGTTGGGGTGGGGCAGCCTCATGCCGGCTGCCCCAACTCCACCTTGACGTCATCTTGATGCTGTGTGCCCGTCCACACAGTGCGTGGCGTCAGGATGTGTGTACACGCTTCACCAAAAGGGTGCAAAAGAGCCGCTGCTCTGGCTCTAAGGGTGGCCTTTTGCTGTTCCCAAAAGGAGCGGCATTTTGCCGCTCTTTTGGGGGCAGCAAAAAGGAGGATCGGGGCTGCGGCGTGTGGTTGTCACGGCCCTGATCCACTGCTCCCAGGATCTGTGCCACCCCTTTTGGGCCATCTGCATTGGCCATAAGACATGGAACAATGGATGCAAACTAGAGGAAAAGAGATTCCACCTCAACATTAGGAGGAACTTCCTGACAGTAAGAGCTGTTCAATAGTGGAACACACTCCCTCGGAGAGTGGTGGAGTCTCCTTCTTTGGAGGTTTTTAAACAGAGGCTGGATGGCCATCTGTTGGGGATGCTTTGACTGTGTGTTCCTGCATGACAGTATATTGGACTGAGAAAACTTCTTCATGTGGCTACATAAGTACTTTTCCATTAGAAACATTGGTAATGTTTGTTTTGCAATTTTGTAAGTAAATTTTGAAGATTTCAGCATTTTTCTTATTTTTATGTTGTAATGAACTGCACGAATAGTGAGAAATCAGTGTCCTTATACGAGCTCAGCAATACAGTATATAAAGTCATGGCCCTCCAGGTATTGCAGGACTGCAGCGCCAACCTTCCATGTTGATTATGTAGGCAAAGTCTGATGGGAATGGAAGCCAACAACACCTGGAGGGCCACAAATTGCCCATCTTTGACCTTGTCCTTAGCGAAGTACAGAATGCCATTTGTTTTCTGTCATGTAAATGTTGCCTTGCGTCATGCTTTTCTGCAAATGCCACCCCCCAAGCCCCCAAGACGTGTGGCCTTTATTTATAGTCCTTGCTAGGCATGGCACATTTTCCTCCAGTCTAAGAGGAAGACTCCCATCTGCTCATCTTTTAACTCCAAGCACACACAGAGAACAGCTCTGGAACTCTTCCCTGTCCTTTCCATTCCCTGCCCCCTCCATGGGGAAGACAGGCTTATGCATGTATGTGTATACACACAGAGATGCCCTCTGGCATGCAGGATTGGCACTCAAAGAGATTTTGCACAGGTGGGAGCTGAATGAGTTGGGCATTAGCAGCTGGCATGAGGAGGTGGAGATGAGGCCAGTTTGCTTGGAGCCATCTGACAGCGCAAGATCACTCCACAGGCTCCCATAAGAGAAGCCAGGACATTAAAGCCTTCTTCCTCATCTCCATGGCACATCCCCTTTCACACTTTGTTTATGAATGATGGCTGATCCTTTTTTTTAAAATGCATTTTAAAAAAAGGCTATTTGCTTTTCAGATCTCTCCCAAGGGGTGATTTGGGGAAGAAAAGCACCATGCAAGGGTCTTCAGAATTGTTATCCTGGGGAAGGAATGACTAGGCAGGCTGAAGGAATGGTGGCACATGGAGTCTATAAATCAAACTGTCAACCTGTTAAAATGTAGTTTTTCTCCAGAACCTGGAAATAACTTGTTATACATAATGTGTTACTCATAATGAAATTTATTGTGATAGCTAAAGTCCAAGTTACATTGTATCTATAATGTAATTATCCTGGATATTGCAGTTTGGTATGAATAATAACCATTTTCAAAAGAATAACTGCTTATTTTGAAAAAACAGTTTTAAAAAAATATTAGTACACATATCTAGAGAGAGACCCAAAACACATGGCAGAAATAATCTAGTTTGACACTGCTTTAACTGCCCTGGCTCAATGCTAGGGAATTCTGGAAACTAGCTTTGTGAGACATTTTGCCTTCTCTGTCAGAGAGCTTTGGTGCCACAGTAAACTACAATTTCTAAAATTCCCTAGCATTGAGCCAGGGCAATTAAAGCAGTCTCAAACTGGATTATTTCTACAGTGTTTTGGACCATTGTTTACCTTTTGGATTGTTGGGTTGTTGGGGCAGCATTAGGCATGGCAGAAACAATCTTAGGGACTGCATGTTGTCCCTGGTTTAGTTCATCTTTAGTGCTTAAAGGATGTTCATTCTGGTGGCTGTCACCACCTGTTGCAGTGGTAAATTTCATAAATTAATGTTTAATGGTGTCTAATTGTTCCCACCCCCACCCCTTTTCTCCTTCAACATCTTCTTTGTCCTCTTTCCCCCACCTGACTGGCAATATCTTGAAACATGCAGTTGTAGAAGGGGTGATGCAAATGAAAAACAGCAGGCCAGAGGAGGGCTAAGCATTCCTCCCACCTCCCCCTTGAAATCCCCCGCCCCACCATGACTTTGCATATTGGCATCAGGCCACAGTATTCTGTAGTTGCCACCAAAGATGCCATTCCTCTTTGTGCTTTCTGTCACTACCTCTTAAGCAACAGCATCATCCTAGCAGAGTTGGCAACACTCTCAAAATCAGTGTCAGATATTGGAGGCCGTGTAATTTTACAAAAAGCATGCATCTGTTTTCCTGCTGAGACTCGGGCACTTTGATATTCAAAATCATCTTGCAAGAATGAAGAGGACAGAATTGCAGGGACTGTTCTGTACGCTAAATCTCTAGCTAGACTGTACAGCAATAATTACAAAGTGAAAGCAATAATAGAACTGTGCTGTCGGTGAGGCTGACTCCCCCTAGCTTTCTGCAGATAATGTGTTTCTCCCCGGGAGGTTCCTGTTTTTCTTAAATTAGATATTGTGTTTGTATTTTTGAAAAAGGTCACAGCTAGCCCGCGCAGCTTTAAGCTTTATTATCTTGGAACTGAAGCATAGTCTCAACCAGCACACCCTCCGCAGTTCCAATCTTGCACGTCTTGCCACTGTGATTATGCCAGCAGGAGATGCAGCCTTCTTCCTTATGCATTGTGCCACTGAAGATGCATTTTTAATTAATTATTTTACTTTGTTTATTATTGCAATAGACACAGAGCAAAAGGTTGTTCTTGCATGAAGAAGAGCTCTGAAGATTCAGTTGACTTCTGTGCAGCCCAGTGTTTTGTTAACCATGGGATGTGTCAGAGCCATGGGAGGATGTGGTCATGCAGGATGTGATATAGACACTCCTGTGATTCATGACCAGAGGCCCTGGCTTAAATTCCATTGAATCCAACATTCAGTACAGAATTCCATGAGATTACAGTTGGCCTCCACGTTTGCGGCTTTGACTTTTGTGGGTTTGATTATTCATGGTTTGATTAATATGTTCTCTTTAGGAATCTCTCAGTCCTCCAGTGCAACTCTGCAAGAAGTTGACCATAGAGTTGTTCTGGAGTACCTAGAAGCTCCTACAGAAAATACTTCTCTAGCTATTTGTAGGTTCTCCAGCATGATTCTATGGTCAACTTCTGGCAGATGTTGACCGTAGAGTTGCACTGAAGGACCTGGAGATTCCTAGAGAGGTGTTCTCTTTTTTTAAAAAAAGGTTTTTAGACCTTAAGGTTGCAAGGATAGGCTTGTATATATTCGGGCAATGCCTTGTCTAGTTGCTGAACTTGTGTGTGTGTCGGGGGGAGGAGGGGGTGGATAGCTGTAATCTATAAAATAAACAGTGGTCATGAGATATGACTTAGGTATTACAGACTTACTCTTTCTGGTGTCTGAGACAGTTGGGTATTCTGCACTTGCATAGTGCATCTTTGGAAACTTCTAGAATAGTTCTATATGCTTTTTGGCAGTTGTTCCTCCTTCCCTCAGCTCTATCTCTCACTATTCTTGCTCATTTACCACAATTCCCAAGGTCCAGAGATGCAGGACATTTAAAGAGGGGTGGATGGGCAGGGTTGTGTGAATTCACAGATGATCACTCGAAGAACTACAGGTATGCAGCCTGTCCTCCTTCTTCATGGTCTCTGTGACACACAGTTGGAAGACAAGCAAGCTACTCTGACAGGGAGGCAGGAGTGTCATACCAACAACATAACCAGTTTAGCAGTTCAACCATGAAATTTTATTAAACATGAAAACAATAGTGCCCTCAGCCAGGGAGCAAACAAGATACAAACTTTACTTCAGACTTGAAAATAAAGACTGCCCTCCCAAAGGCTGCACCAGTCCTGGGATAAGCAACCAGTCTGTAATGTGATATAAAGGTCAATGGTTGTGGACACACAGCAGCCCTGCAAACATCTTCTAGTAGTATACCAACCAGGAAGGCAGTAGGCATGGATTTGAACAGGTGGTTCTTTTTGAGCCAGTTCGTAAGCAAGGTGTATGGCTGAAACTGCTCACTTCGAGAAGTGTTGAGTCGATACCGGTTGACCTAGTTTCAAATCTGAATCGTGTGAGTTCACAGATGACTACTCAAAGAACTACAGATGCAGGTATGCAACATGTCCATCACCCCACCCCACATTAATAAGTTCTCAGCTTGCAGTCCTCCTCCTTGATCCTTGATCCTCCTACTGGACTCTTCCTTGGTCTTGACAGGGGCAACAACCTCACTTATCTCTAAACTCTGTAGTTTCCCCCCCAGATCTATTTCCTACTTAACTCCTTGAACTATATTCTCCTTCTTTGCCTCACTTTTTGTCACACATGTGCTGCTTTTCTGTCCCTACCATCTTCAGGCAGTTTGTGAAATTCTTTCTCCTATTCAAACCTTTCCCTTCTGTAAATTGAATTATTTATCCATGTTATGTTGCTGATAGTTTCACCATGAGCAGTTTAAATGTTTGTGAAGACTTTGTAACTTCATAGCAGCACAACCAGTTGAGGAAGGAAATGTTCCTACAGTGGTTATATATTTGGTGGGGAATAAAGGGATGCGGCTGTCTTTGTATCAGAATTTGAGAACTGGGATTTAGTGGACTTTCTTTCTTTCTTTGGAAGAGATCTTATTACTAATAGAACTGCAGTTTCTGAGTCAGGACAGCTGTCGAATCTCCTTAGCACACCCTGTTCCTTGTTTGATATTCCTTAGTGCTTTGTCCAGTTCTATTTGGAACAAGCCAGGCAAAGCAGAATGCCTGTTGGTTCCCCTTGGGAACCATTTCCACAGCCTAATAGACTGTGACACTAAAGCTGTCCTCTTTCCTTTTTTCTGCATTTCATACCTGTTCTTAGAAGAAGCAGAAACGATGAGATTTTGAAAGGAGTAAAGATGGTGTAATGGTTTGGATGTTGGACTACAACTGGACACCAAGATTCAAATCCCATCTTGGCCATGTAAACCACTGGGTGACCTTGGGCAAGCCACACCCTCTCAGCCTTAGAGGTAGCAGTGGCAACCCCCTCCCCCCGAAGAAACTTGCCTAGAAAACCCCATAATAGCTTCGCCTTAGTGTTGCCATAAGTCAGAAACAACTTGAAGGCACACAACAACAAAGATATACAATATTCAACCATAAAGTGTGAACATGGAACACCTGTGACTGTGGTGACTTCTGAAGGATGAGAGTGGCTCAAGCAAAAAGAAATGAGGTCCTACCTCCCTCCTGCAGGAGAGGAGAGGAAGATTGCACTAGTACTCCAGTAGAAGGCATCTTGAAATTTAAAATCTTGTTTTTATATTCAGGTTTGTCAGGTTTCCACCATTGTGAAGGCTCCATTTGTTGCATGGAGTATAATGTCTTTCTTTGGTCCATCATGAAAACAAGGGTATAGTTGAACCAGGGCTTGGAGCTGGAGCACCAAGACTCTTGGATTTGCAGGGACAATGATGTAATCTGCCAGTAGCCCAGGCTTCTCTGTTCCCTCTGAGCATAGATAGAATGCTGACACTGATGAAGTGGAAAGGAAGCATGGATTTTTCCAGCAATAATGTTGTGGGAGCTATCTCTGTTGAGATGTGAACATTTTCAGGGTGATTTGATCTTTAATGAGCAACTGAGACCCATTAGCTTTACAACTGCTAGAATTGATTTGCTGGCATAGATTGGCATAGCTGACTTGGTTTTTGAACTTTCCTTGGAGATATGACTATGGTAACTGTTATGATGAGGACCTGTACTTCACTGTTTACCTCTGCATCAGTGATTCACAAACTCTGACTTTCCAGGTGTTTTGGACTACAGTTCCCAGAATCCCAGACTACTAGCCAAGCTGGTTGAGGCTTCTGGGAACTGTCCAAAACAGTTGGAGGACCAGAATTTGGGAATCACTGCTCTACGCTATTGCATGCCATTATGAGAAAGCTGGGAGGGGGAGGGGAGAAGCAAAATATAGAACATTTTCAAATGGATTTTCAATGTTTTTCCACTGGGAAGTTTAAGAAAACATTGAAAGAAAGGGACTCTTATCTCCCCAAACTGGGGAATGGTCATTAAAATGACAAATGTGCAGTATCAACAAGTATAAAGTGATGCACATTGGGATAAAAGAGTTCTAACTGCACGTACATGTAAATAGGGTCTGAGCTTTAGCGTGACAAACCAATAAACGGATTTTGGTGGATAGCTTGAGGAAAATGTCAACCCAGTGTGCTACTGCTGTGAAAAAAAAAGCCAAATTCTATGTAGAGGATAGTTAGAAAGAGATTAAAAATAAAACTGCAAATATTATGCAGTTATGCAAATTTATATGGCCACACTTAGTGTACTGTGTACAGTTATAGTAATTACTTCTCAAAAAGGATATTGTAGTTTTTTAAAGATTGCAAATGGCTTCCAGAATGGACTGGAACAACTCTGGTGTTAGGGAACTGTACAATAATTGGGGCTTTCGGGCTTAAAATAAAGCAAAAGGGACATGATAGTGATGTAGGCAAATAAACATATTGTGCGAAAGTGGATAGGGCAGGGCAAGCCTTCCTATAAAGCAGGGTGGATCCCTCATCCTGTGTAGGGCATGTCTCTCTTCTCCACTTTAATTTTTACAATAACCCTGCAAAGTAAATTAGCCTCAAGGTCACCCAGTAAATGTCATGACCCAGTGGGAAGTTGAACCTGGATCTCTAGAATTGAGTCAAACATTTTAACTACTGTGTCACAGAACTCCCGTGCCTACAGAGCTTCCTTGGTTACTTGTCTCTTTCTTGGCAGAATTCAAAGTGTTGGTTATGAGCTATAACGCTCTGTAAACCCTGCATACTTTGTATATGGGTAGAATGGTGATTCTGGAAAGCTTCTGAGATTGTCATTCTGCTCATAAAGAAGGCATTTAGGATATATCTTGTCTTAAAGGAAAAGTGGCATATTTTTCATCTCTGTTGCAGCAGATTTGGTGCTGGGTTAGTGGTGATGGGCTAAAAACTGGTGGAGGGGGGACAAATACAGTCTGTGAGCTGTATGTTGCTCAGCCCTGTTTTAAAAGATCAGAAAGTTCTGCCTTTGACAGCTGCAGGTCAAGCTGGGCAAGGGATATAGAGTTTTTCTCCATCCCTATGTAAATGCCAGGAAACGTGTCTCTCATTGATTCCAGCCTCTTACAAAGCCATTAGAAGTGCACAGCTCTGACCATAAAAAGAGGAAACGTGGAGATAGCAGCCCAGTTTAAATTTGTCATACCTGCTGGAAACCCTCGGTGTCTCATGAGTGCTGATCTCTCCTTTTCTAACCATCCTGTAGCCTTTAAGTTTCATGCATGAATTTTCTAGTTTGCCATTGAGTTAGGAAGAAAACCCAGATGACCTCTGTGTGCACAAGGGTTTACTAATTAATAAAAGGTTTCTATTTTGGGGGGGAGGGGGTAACCTCTGCGTTATCCAGCTGCTGTATTTATTTATTTATTTATTTCTCCCCTCTCCTACATCTTGGGATTTACCTTGGTTGTCATTTACAGATCTATGTGGTAAATATTTCAGCATGCTAATTATACGCTAATAAGAAAACACCTATTGAACTTTCAGTCAAATTGGCACATTCAAACCAGGTCCGTCAGGGAATTGAAAAGCAATTAGTTTTTGCAACAGAGTGTGGTCACATTGTATTTTCGGTGCAAACTGTTCTGTGGTCGCCAGCCAGTCATTTCTGCCAAATGTTTATAGAATGATCAGCAGGGCCAGGAGATTTTGAGTGTTTTTTAACAGAGACACACACACACACAAACGCATCACCAGCAGATTTAGAAGTTTACAAAATTTGAAGAAAACATACAAACATACTTTCTTGGAAAGCAGAGGCTGAAGCTCAGGAGATTGAAGACATGTCATTTTGCAGTGTCCGAAGTAAAATGTGGTACTTTGAAGTTGAGAGCCAGTATAGTACTCTGTGCAGCACCTCACCATTTTTGCAAATTTCCTGTTGTACCTATGGCAAAACAGAATAGTTCATCTTTAAAATAAATTGGACAGGGAGAGCAAACCTTTTCAAAAAGGAGAATTGGTTTTATTGCTGCTGAAATATGGCAACTCAGTGGTGTGGGTAGGGTAGGGTAGGGTAGGGTAGGGTAGGGTACGGTACGTAATGTGTCCAGCTCTGCAGCATTGCACCAGGCAAGCCAGTGTTCTCCAGATATTTTAGACCAATGGTTCTCAAACTCTGGTCCTCCAAATGATTGGGAGTTACTGAGCATTGGCCATATTAGTTGAGACATTTAGGAGTTAACGTTCAACACAATTGGAGGATCAGAGTTTCAGAACCACTATTTTAGGTTACAGTTCCCAAACATTGACCACACTCTCTGGGTTTAATGACTATTGTAGAAAAAGTATTGGAAGGATTCCAGATTTGCCTACCCTGGTATATAGTGATTAGAGTGTCAGACTTGGAGTGGCTCAAGTTAAAATCCCAATTTTGCACTGAAAATGACTGGATGATGTTGGGGAAGTTATTCTTTCTCATCCTGGTCTGCCTCACAAAGCTATTGTGTCTGAATAAAACATGTATGAGGTGGGAAACACCATACACCAGGCTGAGCTCTTTTTGAGGGAGGGATGGGATATTAATTCATATATATATAGAATCATAGCACTGGAAGAGACCACAAGGGCCATCTAGTCCAACTCTTTGCCATGCAAGAAAACATAGCACTCCCAACTGATGGCCTTCCAGCCTCTAAAAACCTCCAAAACAGAAGACTCCAAGGCAGCATATTTCACTGTCAAACAGGTCTTACTGTCAGGAAGTTCTTCCTAATGTGGAGGTAGAATCTCTTTTCCTATTCTTTGAATCGATTGCTCCATGTCCCAGCCACTGGATCTGCAGAAAACAAACTTGCTCCATCTTCAGTATGACATCCTTTCAAGTATTTAAACATGGCTATTATGTCACCTCTTAATATTCTCTCCTGCAGGCTAAACATACCCAGATCCCTAAACCACTCATAGGGAGTGGTTTACAGACCTTTCACTATTTTGGTTGCCCTCCTCTGGACACTCTCTAGCTTGTCAACATGTTTCTTGAATTGTGGTGTTTTTCAAGTGAGTTCTGACCAAAGAAGAATAGACTGGTACTAATATTTCACTTGATCTAGACTATTCCTGTTGATGCATCCTACAATCATACTGGCTTTTTTAGCTGCTTCATCATAATGTTTGCTCATGTTCTGTTTGTAGTCTACTATGGGCCTTTACAGTCTGCCCAGAAATAATGCAGTTTGAGTCTACTTTAACTGCCCTGGCTCAGTGCTAGGGAATCATGGGAACTGTATTTTTTTCTGAGACGTTGAGCCTTCTATGTCAAAGAGCTCTGGTGCCACAATAAACTACAGTTCTCATGATTCCCTAGCACTGAGCCAGGGCAGTTAAAGTGGACTCAAGCTGCATTATTTCTGGCAGTCTGTAAAGGCCCAAAGTCTCCTAAATACCTTTCATATGCACTGTTGTCAAGCCAGGTGACCGACCATCCTATATCTGTACGTTTCATTTTTTTTTCCTGCCTAAAGGTAGTACCTTACATTTCTCCCTGCAGAAATTCATTTTTTAGCTTTAGTTCAGCTTTTTAATCTAAGGACATTTTGAATTCTGATCCTGTCATCTGGGGTATTGGCTGCACCTCCTAATTCGGTGTCATCTGCAAATTTGATAAGCAGGTCTTCTATTCTGTTATTCAAGTCATTGATAAAGATGTTGAATAGCACTGAGCCTAGGACAGAACTGCGTGGTGCCTTTCCAGTGACTTCTCTCAGGGATGAAGAGGAGCCATTGGTGAGCACCTTCGGGTTTGGTTGGATAACTAACTACAAATCCACCAGACAGTTGCATTGTCAAGCCCACATTTTTATTCCCCTCCTCTATCAAGCTTGTAATTCTATCAAAAAAGATAGAATTTGTCTGTCATGACTTGTTTTTGAGAAACTCATGTTGACTTTCAGTGATCATAGCATGCCTTTCAAAATGCCTACAGACTTTCTATTTCATTATCTCCTCTATAATCTTTCCTGGTATTGATATAGTGCTGACTAAATGGTAATAGTTTGAGTCCTCTCCCCCACCCCTTTTTGAAGATGGGGATAACATTTGCCCTCCTCCAGTCTGCTGAGACTTCTCCTGTTCTCTCAAAAATTCTTAAAAATTATTGACGTGATTATGAGATTACTTCTGCAGGTTCTTTTAATACCCTTGGATGTAGTACAACTGGCATTGGAGACTTGAATTCATTTAAGTATTTCTGTACACTCTCTTTACCTATGCTCTGCTACATTTCCTCAGTGGCATCATCTGGTCAATTTTCCCCAGCTTGAGCACTATTCTCCTTTTGGGAAAAGACCAAGATAAAGAAGGTGTTGAATAGTTCTGCTTTCTCTCTGTCCCATTAGCATTTCATTGTCTTCACCACACAGTGGCCCTACCATTTTCTTGTTCTTCCTCTTGCTACGGACATAAAAAAGCCCTTTTTATTGTTTTTAACCTCTCTAGCAAATCTGAACTTGTTCTCCTTTTTAGCTTTTCTGACTCTCACTGCACGTGCTGGCTATTTGTTTGAATTTCTCATTGGTGATTTCCCCCTTTTTCCATTTCTTGTGCATGCCCCTTTCAAATCTTAGCGTAGTTGAATGTTCTTTAGACATCCATACTGGTTCCTTTAGACACCTCCCATTTTTTTTCTCATAGGAACTGTGCTTGGCTTCCCCTTTCCACTGTATAACAAACTGCAGGAGAACATGATCACTCTCACTTAAGGATTCTGCCACTTCCACCTCATTAACAAGGTCATCACTGTTGGTTAGGATCACATATTAGAAAAAGAACATGCCAATATAAAATGTGTTTAAGAAACACACATTCGAAATCAAGATATGAAATTCTTGAGAAATCCAAAGTTAGGACAGAGTTTTATTTCAGTTGGATCTAACAACAAAAAAGTGGAATAGCTCTTTATATTTCAAATTAGATTCCAGCTAAAGAAGTCTTAAATGACAAAGAGGGAAGATTTATTGCAGTAGAAATCAATCATGAAAATAATAAAATTCTTTTAATTGGAATATATGGACCATTGACTAATAAAGCACAATTCTACAAGAAATTAATGAAACTGACTTTGAATTAGAATATGAGCAGTTTATCATAATGGGAGATTGGAATGGGATGATCAACCCCCAAATTGACAGAAACGCCCCTACTAAAAGAATAAAAGAAAACCAAGGAAAATTACCCCAGACTTTTTTCAATATGGTAGATCCTTGGAGAGAGAAAAATGGGGACACCAAGCAATTCACTTTTTACTCAAAACTGAATAATTCCCACTCCAGAATTGTCATGTTTTGGTATCAAAAGAAATTTGCAAAGATATAAAAATGTTGGCATACTACTAAGAAGATCTCGGACCATAATCTGATAATGTTAGAATTTAAGAAAGCATGGAAGGATATTTCGTGGAGATTAAATGAACATTTACTAAAAGATGAACAGATAATAAAAGAGGCCAAGGAATAACTTAAACTCTATTTTCAAGAGACTATGAACAGAGAAACCAACATGAGAACAGTCTAGGATGACAGTAAGGTGGTAAAGCGAGGTCCCCCCCCAGAAGAATAATGAATGGAAGAAAAAGAAAACCTTAAAAATCCAAGAAGTGACATCACAGATCAAAAACAAAGAAAAATAACTTCTGGAGAAACCTGAAAAGAAAAAAATTAATAATGAGATAAAATTACTGTAGAAACAATTATCAGAAACAGAAGAGATTGAAAAGAAGCTAAAATATATGAAACAAAACATTTTGAATTTAGAAATAAAATGGATAAGATGCTAGCCTATAAATTAAGAAAACAGAAAGAGAAAAGAATGATTTCAAAAGTGAAAGAAGGGACAAGGACAATAAAAAACCAAAAAGATATTCTCAAAGCATTTGAAAAATATTTCAACTCTATCTTTAAAAAGAAAACTGAAGATAAAGAAGTTAATGTCAAATTAAAAGACTATATTCAGAAACAAAAATTACCTGTCATAAAGAAAGAACATAAAGATATATTAAATCAAGAAATTACAATTATGGAGATAGTGGAAGGAATAAAAAAAAGAAAAAAAGGAAAAATCTCCTGGACCAGATGGTTTTTCTGCCCTGTATTATAAGACATTCGAAGATGAATTTTATCACCATTTCAAATGACCTTGAAGGAAATCAGGAGTGAAGGACTACTGGAAACATGGTTCCAAGCTAATATTGCCCTAATACCAAAAGAGGATAAAGATGTTGCACACCCACAATAGACCAATCTCCATTCTCAACATAGATTATACAATATTTGCTGCATTATTAGCTAAAAGAATAAGAAAAGCCCTACAAGAAATAATTCATGAAGACCAATGTGGCTTCCTTCCGCGTAGCCAAATAAAACAGAATATAAAAAGAGTTGTTGTCATAATTGAATATTGCTATAAGAACCCAGGAGAAAAACTTGCAATGTTATGTATGGATGTGGAAAAGGCTTTTGATATGGTTAATTGGGAATATGTGATAGAACTAATGGGAATAGGTATGGGAGAGAATTTTATTGGACAGATTCAACAAATTTATTAAAAACAGAATGCTCAAATAATAGTAAATGGTGAGAAAATGGGAAGATGTGAAATAACTAAAGGAACAAGACAGGGATGTCCTTTATCCCCTTTATCATTTATCCTCTGTCTGGAAACATTATGTGAAAAAATTATAATGGAAAAAAGAGCTTGAAGGAATAGCCATAAAAGGAACAGAATTAATGATAAGAGCCAATGCCAATGATGTCCTGATCTTCTTTTTTTAAAAAAAAAACCCAACAGAAAAAGTAGCCAGACTAATAGAGATAATGAAAGAATACAGACAGTTTGCAGGATTCACAATAAATGAGAAAAAATCAGCAATAATGATTCTCAACATGACTAAAAAAGAAGAAAAAGAACTTCAAGAGAGATCAGGTTTTCAAATTCAGAAGAAGATAACCTATCTTGGAATTAATCTAACAAAAAATAATTTTGGAACTTTATGACAATAATTACAAGATTTTATGGAAAGAAATAAAGAAGGAATTGGAAAAATGGTTTGATTTAAATCTCTAATTGTTAGGTAGAATGGCTGCAATAAAAATGAACACCATCCCAAAATTTATGTTCTTATTTCAGAATTTACCAATTATATTAAATGATACATCTTTGGAACAGTGGAATAAAGAAATTCTGAAGTTTATCTGGGCTGGAAAAAAGCTGAGAATTAAATGGAAAGTATTGAAAGATGGAAAAGAATGAGGTGGATTTAGTGTGCCAGACTTAGAAATTTACTATCATGCTTGCTGCCTTGATTGGTTGAGTGAGTGGATCCAATTAAAATACAAGAAACTATTGAACCTCGAGGGCTTAATGCTAGATATGGATGGCATGCCTATTTATGTTATAATAAAGATGAACAGAGACTTTAATGACCACATAATCAGACACTCCCTGTTGAGAGTATGGTTAGAATACAAAAATAACTTTTACAAAAAGATACTGGACTGGACTTCCCCACATGAGGCAAGGAGACAAGTGGATGAGATACCAAGATTTACTAATCTGGCTAATTGAATCCCAGAATTAAAAACTAAAATTGAATTGGAACTGGAGGGGAAAAATGTCAGTGGTTTCTGTAAATACAACTTAAGAGAAAGAGTGAGAATAGACATAAAAACAGAGGGTATTTCCAAAACAAGAACCAAACTTGATGAGATCCTCCTATCAAAAAGAGAAAAAGAGAAAGGTGCCATCTCCAAAATATATAAACTACTATTGAAATTAGACACAGAAATAGAAGTGGTGAAAGAAACGATGACATAGTAGGTGCAGAACATTGGGCACATGATCCAATTGGATAGCTGGCACAGAGCATGGGGAAAGGATTTGAAATTCAAACTAAGCATGGAGGTAAAAGAGAACTATTACAAGATGCTGCATAGGTGGTACTTAACTCCTAATAGACTAGCAGAAATCTATAAGAATAATAGAGGAAACTGATGGAAATGTGAATAGGTAGAAGGAACTTTCTACCACATTTGGTTAACATGCCCCAAAACAAAGCAATTCTGGACAGAAATCTAGAAAATGACTCAACAAATATTTAAATTACAGGTTAAAATAGAACCCAGACTATTCTTACTAAATATAATGGGAGACAAAGAAATAAGGAAACATTTAAAGTACATATTGTATATAGTAACAGCGTCCAGAATCTCCTTTGTGAAAAAACTGAGAAATATGGAAACTCCTACAATAGATGATTGTTTAATCAAAAGTCTAGACATGCTAGAAATGGATAACTACTTTGTTAAGGGACAAAATAATAAATGAGAAGAATGAAGACTGGGGCTTAGTAATGAATTACTGTAAAGAAAGATGTTCTAAAGATTAAAGATGTTAATAACTGTGTATACATAGAGTGGGAATAAAAAGCAACTTCACTCTCTAAAAGAAAGTCAACAGTTAGTACTAGAAGAAAATAAATTAGAATAAATTACTAAGAAAAGCTTTGATATTATTATAACTGTGTTAAATTATCACACCATAGAATTAGATGACATATGATATAAGATAGTTAAGAGTGTGTACTCTTAAGGTGAATGGAAAAATAACTATAAATAAAATATGTTGTATTATTTTAGCGACATAATTATGGAAGAAGAATCTGAACAAAAATATCTTTCAAAAATGGATGTGTAAATTGAATGCTGAAGAAGCGACAGGAAGGGGAGAAAGAAGATGATATTATGATGTAAACAAACATATTATAAAGATTTGTGTTACAATATTTTAGAGCAAAAACTCAATAAAAAAAGAAAAAAGAGATCAGATCTAAAACATTTGATCCCCTTGTTGCCCCTTCCACCTTCTGGACAATGAAATTGTCTACAAGGCAAGTGAGAAATTTATAGGACCTGATCAGCATCTGCTTTATAGATTATAGCAATGCCTTCAACTGCATAGATCATGAAACACTCTTAAAGAAATGGGAGTGCCACTACACTTGATAGTCCTGATGAGAAATCTGTACTTAGGACTGTCAGAACAGAATTTGGAGAAACAGAATGGTTCCCAATTGGCAAAGGGGTAAGACAAGGCTGCATTCTATCACTATTTGTTCAACTTGTATGCAGAAAATATCACATGAAGAGCAGGCTTAGACTCAGAAGAAGCAGGATTGAAGATAGGAGGAAGGAATATCAACAATTTAAGACACCATGTTACTAGCAGAAAGCATAATAGATTTAGAGAAACTAGTGTGGAAAGTCAAGGAAGAAAGTGCAAAGGCAGGCTTACTGCCGAACATGAAGAAAACAAAAATAATGACAACAGAGGATCTACATACCTTCAACCTAGATAATGAAGAAACTGAAGTACCCGTATTTTCCGGCGTATAAGACGACTGGGCATATAAGATGACCCCCAACTTTTCCAGTTAAAATATAGAGTTTGGGATATACTCGCCGTATAAGATGACCCCTCTTCCAATGGGAGAAAATGAGAAAGTGTTGGGGGGAAGGACTGCCAATATACTAGGTGATGCATTCTGGGGTATGTACAATTTGTGGCCAAGTAAGTGACCCTGGGCATGTCACACACTCTCATCCTCAGAGGATGGTAATGGCAACCCCCATTTGAAGAAACAGGCCAAGAAAACCCCATGATAAGATTGCCTTAGGGTTGCCATAAGTCGGAAAGGACTTGAAGACACACAAGAACAAGAAAAAAGTCTGCAATTGTTTCATAGGTAGTACATGGGAATAGGAGCCAGCATGGTGTAGTGGTTTGAGTGTTGGACTACCACTCTGGAGACCTGGGTTTGATTCCCCACTCTGCCATGAAACCCACTGGATGAACTTGGACAAGTCACACACTCTCAGCCTCAGAGGAAGGCAATGGCAAACCTCCTCTGAACCAGTCTTGCCAGGAAAACCCTAGGATAGGGGTTCACCTCTTACCCGCTGCTGCTTCCTCCTCGTGCCTCACGCCACCCCTTCCTCCCCCCTCCTCCTCCTCTAACCTGACTTCCTCTCTTCTTCCTCCTCCCACCTTGTGCCGCGCCACCCCTTCTTCCTCCTCCTCCTCCACCTGCCGTATAAGACGACCCCCAACTTTGGAGAAGATTTTCCTGGGTTAAAAAGTAGTCTTATATGCCAGAAAATACTGTAGTTAGAGGAGTTCCCATACCTTGAATCAAACCTTGATCAGAATGGAGACTGCAATCAAGAAATCAGAAGGCTAGGAATGGAAAGGGCAGCTATGATATACAACTGAGCACTAAAACTAGAATCATCCAAACTATTGTATTCCCCATCACCATGATCAAAGATGATCAAATTGGCCACACCGTGAGAAGGCATGACTCACTAGAAAGGACAATAATGCTAGGGAAAATAGAGGGTAGCAGAAAGAGAGGTAGACTGCACACCAGATGGATGGACTTAATCAGGGAAGCCATGGCCTTAGGTTGCAGGACCTAAGCAGAGAAGTGGAGGACGGGGTCTTTGAGCTATCTCATACACAAGGTCACCATGAGTTGGGGCAATGTGAGGGCAGTTAATAACAACAACATTCTTGGCAGAGTTTGACTTCCAACAAATGTCAGGATAGTTGAAATTTCCCTTTACTACTACATCTATCCATTCTGAATGTTTGTCATGTGTTCAAGGAAGTCCTCAAGCAAGTCCTCAGTCTGGTTTGGAGGTCTGTAGTAGGCCCTCACAATGACATTCCTGTTGTTTCTCTCCCCCTTAATATTTACCCAGATGCTCTCAACCTAGTTTCCAGGATTTAAGTCATGGATCTCTTCACAGGTGTAAATATTATTGACAAACTCCTCCCCCTTCCCTTTTGGGTTTTTTACCTCTCTGAAATAGGTTATACCCTAGTAACACTACATTTCAGACATGAGAGTAATCCCACCCAGTTTCTGTTATGCCTGTTATAATAAGCATTCAAGTTCATCTTGTTTGTTTCTCATGCTCCATTCATTAGTTCAGAGACATCTAAGACCACTGGCCATTTCCTCCTAGCTGCCCATTCAAGGTTTTTGTCTTCCCACTGCTGGGTTTTTGTACTGTTTGCCCTGTTCTTTGTATAAAAGTAATGTTATTATCTACATCACTTGATGAACTCCTGCCCTGAAGAATACTTTCTCCCTTCCCCATAGATGTCCTCCTGATCAGATTTTTCAGGTTCTTAGTAAAAATGTTCCTGCCAGCTGCTGTGAGGTACAACCCAGTCCTTTCCAAAGGTTCATCTTCCAGAAACTGCAGACCATGGTACAAGAAGCCACGTCATTCCTGACAGCACAAATCTATGGAGCCGATCGTTAGAACACCCATTCTTCTGTTTGCAAAAGAATAAAATAAAATTTCTATATTTAACACCATGATAAATATCCATCTCAAATAAATTAGTGTTCTATACCTCATAAATGATTCCCCTCAAGAATGGAAATGAGAGCGAATTGCCTGTGCCAAAGTGCAGTTTGGGAAAACATGAATCAACAGTGTGATGCAGCAGCTAAAAAGGCCAATGTAATTTTAGGCTTCATTAATAGAAGTATAGTATAGTGGAAGTATAGTATCTAGATCAAGGGAAGTAATAGTGTCACTGTATTCTGCTTTGGTCAGGCCCCACATGGAAGACTGTGTCCAGTTCTGGGCACCACAATTCAAAAAGGATGTTGAGAAACTGGAGTGTGTCCAGAGGAGGGTGACCAAAATGGTGAAGGGTCTGGAAACCATGCCCTATGAGGAACAACTTAGAGAACTGGGTATGTTTTTCCTGGAGAAGAGACGGTTAAGAGGAGATATGATAGCCCTATTTAAATATTTGAAGGGATGTCATATTAAGGAGGGCACTAGCTTGTTTTCTGCTGCTCCAGAGAATAGGACTTGGAACAACGGATGCAAACTACAGGAAAAGAGATTCCAGCTCAACATTAGGAGGAACTCTGACAGTGAGAGCTGTTTGACAGTGGAACACATTTCCTCGGAGTCTGGTGGAGTCTCCTTCTTTGGAGGTCTTTAAACAGAGGCTGGATGGCCATCTGTCGGGGATGCTTTGATTTTGAGTTCCTGCATGGCAGGGGGTTGGACTGGATGGCCCTTGGGGTCTCTTCCAACTCTATGATTCAATGAGTCTATGAAAAGCTCCCCGATAACGTGACTATATCATTATTAGCTTCCACACATTTGCAATAGCATGAATGAAGTGCTATTGGCAGCCCATTCATGGGGTATATCCATTAACAAGAAGTTATGGGACAATTCCACGTTATTCATAGGAGAAGTACTGGATGAGCACGATGTCGTGTGAAAATCTTTGTGCAGTCATGCTATAATGACAAGAACATTCCATTTCTCTCTCTTTTATAACCCCATGTGATAATCCCCTGAGCTCCAAAGACTGTGGCAACGGCTATATAGTGCTCTTGTCTCTGCCTTCAAGCAATATAGGGGGGTTGCAGACTGCCAGAAATAGTGCAAATTGAGTCCACTTTTAGGGTTAGGATTAGTGCTAGGGAATCATGGGAATTGTGTTTTTTTTTTCCTGAGACATTGAGCCTTCTCTGTCAGAGAGCTCTGGTGCCACAATAAAATACAGTTCCCATGATTCCCTAACCCTAACCCTAAAAGTGGACTCAATTTGCACTATTTCTGGCAGTCTGCAGCCCCCCAGAGTTACTCAGCAGAAACCCCACATATTTAGATATGCCCATCTGAAAGGATCTGGAATAGTATAATTTTGCACTGCACAAGTTATGAGGGGAATGGAAATTAAGTCTGTAATGATATCCCTGACTCCCTTTAACAAGATCACAATGCCTCTATCCCCTCACAGCCTTCTAAAACAGCAGCTAAAGACAGGATATAAATCTGGTTATTTGCATTCTTCTTTTGGCAAATAAGGAATTTCAAACATTTCCCTCCCCTGGATGAGAGAGATCATGAGAATTTTCATGGATTTTTACATGACTTCAAATGTTATGGCTTAAATTTTTTTTAATGCAAATACTTGAACTCTATGTAGAAAAACAAAAGAAGTCAAAAGTGTGCTGTTCTTTCTGTTCTTCTACAGGGGCAGAAAACCTTTCAGTGGTTGACAATTTTTACAATAGGATGTTTCAACATGCCATGGTGTTATGATTTTACATCCCGAGGTGAAATAGTATTATTGTACTTTCTGAGATGATGAACAGATAAAAACAAATAAAACAGTTCAGAGATCTAAAAACGCTATTTTAAAAACATCAAAAAACCAGTTTTCACTGAATGAGGGAAGAATGGCCTGGTATTATCTGACAGTCGCCCTGGAAGTGCCCAGTTTTGGGAGGTTGAACACCATGGGCAGTTACAGCTACTGCACCTACTTTTGCTCATGATAGGAAAAGTACAGCTTAGTCACAGCCTAGTTAGTTTCCTTATAGTGAGGCTTGGGGGGTATTCACACTCATTTTTTTGTCCCGAGGAGATGTGGATCACTATGCTGGTGCATATCAGGATCGTTGTTCTCACTGTGTTTTGGCTTTGCAAAGCTCTCTGAGTCTGTTTAACCCTTGTGTTATTCACACATACCATTGTTTCGGGATGAAATGGAGCTCCCTCCATTCCCTTGAGCAATACAGAGCAGTCCAAACTGATTTGGAAGTGTATTCACACTGTTGAAGATGCGGATTGTCGTGGATCTTTCAGGAAAACTCAGAAAAAACTCCGGTATTGACTATCCTGGATTAAGTGTTTGTTTTTTGGTAGGCCCCCCCCCCCCAAAGTGCACCGAGTGCATTCAGGGTAAGTGTGAACACCAAGGAAATAACCTGGATTCATCCTGGATTATTTTCCTAGTGTGAATGGGGCTTTGGATCCAGAGGAAAAGCTATATGGTTGGTTCCCCTTCCAATTTGTGTCCTTCGTACTCTAGGGGCAAATCATCCCCACAGAATAAATAAGAAAATGTGGGAAGTTATACAGTCATCCTCCCCATTTGCGGACAGTCCTTGTCCTTCGCAGACTGGCAAGCAAGGAGGGCTAAAATGGAGTGATTGGGGCTTGAATATTTGCGGTTTTTCATTTTCACGGGGCAGGGGGTCCGGAACGGATCCCTCGCAAAAACGGAGGGGCAATTGTAGTCCAAAAATTGGGAGGGCACCAATTTGGTAAGGCTAGTTTTAAGGGTATTGTGGGTAGGGGGTGGAAATGGGGAAAGGTTAGGGTCAGCAAATGCATAGTTTATTCCCTCTTTTTGGAGCTTGTAAAAGAAGCTGCCAAGGGCTTCCTTCCTTCCTTTCAGTTGCATTAAAATTCAGAAAACATATGAATAGTAGTTATCGCACCTCATAGGTAATAATTTTATGATTTTTATTTTGCTATTAATACATGTATTTGTTATATGTCATGTTTAGCATATGGTAAAGAATACATATATTTTTTATGTCTTGCCGATTTATCTAATTCTGTGTACAGCCCAGGAATCTTTTGTTTTCAAGATGAACAAATACAATGATAACTGCTGCTTTTCATGGCTTATAACACTCTTCCTGCTCACCATTGTTTTGGGGAATTTGGCATAGGTCACCTCACAGATCTAGGGTTTCTTGCATGCTTTGTGGTTTTCCTCAGATGGCAGGTGCCATCTCTTGCCATTTCTCTCCTTTTTGTGGCACCTATTATTTCTCTTTACTGTCTTAACCATTTTGTTCAATAGAAGAAGTTCTATCATTGCCAGTGTGCTGGTTGCTTGGTGGGGTGCCATAAAGAAATGAGGAGTCCTTCCCAGAGCACCTTACATACTAACTTTAATCTATGGACATAAAAATATAAGAAATTTCATGCTGCATTAGATCAAAAGTCCACTGTGTCTATCATCTCACTTCCTACAGTGACCAGTCAGATGCCTCCAGGTTGTCTATAAATAGAATATCATGTGTTCTTGCTTCCTCAACAAGTGATACTCAAAAGGCACATTGCTTTTGAACCTGGAATGTATGTGTAGTTGTGACCTGGGTCCAAAATACACTTCAGAAATAATCCAGTTTGAGACCGCTTTAACTGCCTTGGCTCAGTGCTAGGGAATCCTGGGAATTGTAGTTTATAGTGGCACCAGAGCTCTCTGATGGAAAAGGGTAAATGTCTCACAAAGCTACAGTTCCCAGAATTTCCTGGGATTGTGCCAGGGCACTTAAAGTGGTCTCAAACTGGATTATTTCTGCAGTGTGATTTGGACCTTGTAACAAAAGATGCTGGAGAATTTTATTTGATGATCTAATTTTTGCTTCCCAAACTAATATGTGGATTGGAACACAAGTGTTCATCACATTTTGCAGTGCAGTTATCTGGTACAAGATGGTGTGTAGATTGTGTCTGAGAGAGAGAGAGAAAGGGAGATGGATAGAGCACTAACAAAGAGCATATATTATGGAACGATGCATACAAAATGTTGTATTTTCTAAATATGCTTACAAAAATGCAAACAAAATCTGTAAATTGGGCACAGTTGCATGCAAAAATAAGTGTGTTTTTGCATATGTATTTAATAGAATTTGCAGAACTGTACGGAAACGGTACGGTATAGATTTAT
Source organism: Phrynosoma blainvillii (assembly GCA_026167975.1). Lineage (NCBI taxonomy): Eukaryota > Metazoa > Chordata > Lepidosauria > Squamata > Phrynosomatidae > Phrynosoma > Phrynosoma blainvillii. The sequence goes on from JANUYF010000009.1 coordinate 11,314,241, forward strand.
GACTGGATGCATGTTAAATTGTCATGGATCAGATATAGAAACTGACCCGAATCTGATTTGTACATCCCTACTAGTAGCCGTGGATGTCTTTCTTTTCACTTAATCTCTTTTAGCTACCTAAATGAAGCTGCTAATGCCATAAATTATGTATGTTTTATAATGAATAGATGGGCTTTGTTCTCATGAGCAAAGCTTTGCAGACTGACTTACAGCAAACCACTACACCTCTTGAACATCTTGAATCCATGGTATTATTTTTTAAAAAGGTGTTCTGGGTGTGCTATTGTTCTGACATGGGTGGACAGAAGTTTCCGAGAGGTCAAGGTGTGCTGACCTACAAGAAAGCCACTAATATTTTTTAGCTTGTACGGTTATTCTGAATTTTTTATGAATCATGCACGTAACCTCACTATTTTCTCCCATTCTTTTCAGACTGAAAACTACTCATTTGATTCCAACTATGTCAATAGCAGAGCCCATTTAATAAAAAGGTACGTAAGGTGTTTTTTTTAAGCGGGGGGACAGGGAGGAGAAGTGCTCAACTTTTAACCAAATTTATATTATTTAACTCTCCCACCTAACTATTACGTTCTGCTTGGTTATTGTATGCAAAATTTCTTCATTTGATTTGGGGGAAAAACAGTATTTGCATCCTATTAACATCCCACTGCTTTGGGCTTTTAGGGGATTTTAACATCCCCCCATGAGTCATGCTTCATTCATATTAGGAGGAGGCATAGAGTTAGGCAGACCCCGGTTACCCTGACAACTTAAAAATTCATAGAGTTTATTCTGTTTCAGTGCATGAGAATAAAATGATTTATGTGGGGGGAAAAATCTCTCTGCTATGTAAGGAGAAAAAAAGAACTCATAAGGTGGTAGGTAACTGCTGCTTTCTGTTTTCTTCTGCCCCCTTTTTTTCTCAAAAAAGTTTGAATGGCAAAGAAAAATAACATTTGGGTTGCAATTCATTCCCATCTACCGTTCTCTTCTCCTGCCCCTGTTATTAAAATAAATCTGTCTGTGGCCTGCTTTCATCCAAGCATAAACGAGGAAATGAATTTGGTCCCCAGAGAATGTGTTGATAATAATTACAAACATTTCTGTTGCACTTTGCAGTGGACAAAAACATGTTCTAATTCTTTTATCCTCGCTACAGTGCTGTGGCAAATCCCACCTAGGAAAGGAAAGGGAATTGAACCATTAAGGATTAAAGTTTGGTTCACTTCAGTGGCCAGTGAAGACTGGATCTGAATGGTTTAGTAACTGACAGCAACTGGTTCTGCAAGAACAAAGAGTCTCAAAAACCTCAAACCGTGGTAGGTATCCGTGGCCTTCCAGACGTTATTAGACTCTCACTCTCATCTGCTGCATACAGCATAGGCAGTAGCCAGGGGCTGATGGAGACTGCAGTCCAGCAACGCCTGGAAGGTGCGAAATGTATGTTACCAAGTGCGAAAGAAGCCGACAGCATTTGGAAAAAACCCCACTTCTGCTTCAGCAGAGCAATTTTCTATTTCTAAGGCCTGAAAAAATCTCATTTTCTAGCTGCCTGATGGGGTAAGCAAAGGACTGTTTTATGCAACCATGCAAGTTAATGATCCATGTGGCCAAAGAATATCAGGTTAGTCCAGAAAGCTGGTAGAGTTTTTAGGGGCTTGTCTGCCTTTGACTTTTGAACATCACATAAATTCTGATTTGCTTGAATACATTAATTTTTACCCTTTAAATAAAGGCCAGTTCCTGGGGCTTATTAACACTCAGTTAATCTATGTCGCCTTTGTTGACGCTACCAAATAATTATAAAATCGTAGAGTTTTTTTCATGAGTGATTTTGAGGCGTAGTCCTGCTGTCAGCTTAATTCTGGAATGGAGGCAGCTACGGTATCTGTCTTTCGGTCTATCTATCTATGGGCCACCCACACATCCATACACGGAGCCACTTTCAGGAAAATAAAGTGACTAGACCTGAGAAGTTGTAGGTAACAAACTCATATGTTATTGCAAAGAGATGGAAAACAAACTCATGCTTATGCTCCCAGAATATCTTTATAACATTTTGATGTATTTATTTTTGACCCACTTTGGGGTCCTTTGGTTCTCCAGATTTCTGGACAATAGTTTCACAGTCCATTAGTGATGCTGCCTGGACATATTGGGAACTGTAAGAAGAATATCCGGAAGGAGAATGTTTTCTATCTCTTTGCAATAACCTGCGAAGTATGCTACCCTAGAAGTGGGGTGGGGAGGTGACATGGTAAACTTCAAGACTGTCCCTAAGATTGCCCCTAAGTTGCTCTCTCCCAAAGAAAATCAATCTGGCTTTGTTCCTTTTGAATTTTAGGTGTGACTAAAATTACAGTCAGCTCTCCATATCCATGGATTCTTTATCCATGGATTCAAGCATGGCTTAAAAATATTCAAAAATATATATAAATTCTGAAAAGCAAACCTGGATTTTGCCATTTTATATAAGGGAAACCATTGTATATTTTTGCTGCTGTTGTTAATGGAACCTCATCCTGAGCTAATTACTTGTTAATGTTAGTTGTGGAATATTGTAATGGTCTTTCAAATTGTGGTTCAGTTCTGTCCTGTTCTGCATTGATCTGCAGATTTTTAAAAAACATGTGAACATTTCCTCTCCTCATAATACACCTTTTGGGATGCAACATGTGTCCTAATTATCTATGCATTTTTGTAGACATTTAATACTAATGCACATGCTTTGTGTGCATTTCAACTTAACATAAACATTTTATGTATTGTTGGTTAGTTTCTTTTAGCTAAGAACTATATGAAAAAAAAATTGGAGAAGCATCAAAAGTGAAAGATTAATGTGTTCAAGTCTGTATATTAGTCCAGAAAGTGTGAATAAGAGTGGTTGATTTAAAAATGTAGCCAAATGAATCCTTTGAATAGTGGTAATTTAGACTTGATATGACCACTTTCATATATATACATATACAATTTTTCCAAAATAATAACAAGAAAAACAATAAACATATATATATATATATATCCATAAAACATAGACATAAACAACCATCATATAACACAAACAGAAAAACTAAACTCCCTATAAAAACTCAAACAACTACAATTACACATACATAATACTAGAATATTACTTCCTACTACTTCCCCTGAATTTCTGAGATTTGAAATTTTCCTCAGTTTCTGGATAAGCATAGATTCCATCATGTCATTACAGTGAATTATAATACCTGTTACCAGCAATACTTTAAAAAGAACAATATCATTTTTGTTTTCTAAACTATTATGCTTTCAAAACTTTATCACAATATTGTAACACTAAGGGGTATGACCACTTTCATAAGAGAGTACCTTAATATTCCTTAACTAATCAGAGACATCTACCAATTCCTGCTCTCACATTCTTGCTGCCTAGTGTAGATTACAGTCAATTAAAGCACATATTAATTTCCTATAAACTGATTATATATGGCTATCTGAAACAAAGGAGTGTGCAAATGCAAGACTCACATAATCTTTTTGTAATAGCTTGTAATTCTAAGATCTAGGGGAGAAAACAATTTAAAATACGCAGATGACACCATACTACTTGCAGAAAATGGCAAAGAATGGGAACAATTACTGAAGACAATAAAGAAAGAAGGTGCACGTTAAGAAACGTTAAGAAACGTTAAGTTGAACATTAAGAAAACAAAAATCATGACCACTGGTGATTTACATAACTTTAAAGTATACAATGAAGGCATTGAAATACCATTTTAACAATGTTTTTTAATCATTGTAAGCTGCTTTGAGTCCCAATCTGTGGGAAAGCGGGATACAAATAAGTAGTAGTAGTAGCAGCAGTAGTAGTTGTTGTTGTTCAAGATTTTCCATACCTCAGCTCAGTTATTAATCAGAATTGAGACTGCAGTCAAGAAATTGGAAGTTGGAAGGGCATCTGTAAAAGATCTAGACAAGATTCTGAAGTGTAAAAGTATATCATTTAATACTAAAGTTAGGATTGTCTATCCCATTGTATTTTCAGTTTCTATGTATGGTTGTGAAAGCTGAACAGTGAAGAAAGTTGATATGAAAATCAACTCATTTGAACTATGGTGCTGGGGAAGATAGTGTGGACTGTTAAAAAGACCAATAAATGGACCCTAAAGCAAATCAAGGCTTAACTCTCTCTAGAAGCCAAGATGGCTTCTGAGACTGTTGTACGTTGGACATATCATGAGAAGACACGACTCACTAGAAAAGACGGTAAGGTAGAAGGCAGTAGGAAAAGAGAAAGATTGCATTACAGATTGATAGAGTCAATCAAGGAAGCCACAGCCCTGAATCTGAAGGTACTGCACTTAGGGTGGAAAAATGAAATGCATAACAAGATTAGGGATCTAGGAGTCTTAGTAGACCAGAAGTTGAACATGAGTCAACAGTGCGATGCAGCAGCTAAAAAGGCCAATGCAATTTTAGGCTGCATTAATAGAAGTATAGTATCTAGAATAAGTAAGATGTTTCCATCCTGCTGTTTCTATTGGAAACTCTCAGGATACAATTTATAAAACAAGTTTAAAAGAAATTCCAAACAATCTGAACAGTTCAAAATAAAAATAAAACATGCACTTTCTTAGACAGACAGCCAAGGCATGTTTAACTTTGTGTTAAAATGAAGTGTTCAAGGGGAGGACGTTCCATACACACACACTGGTAAAAATGAGAAGGGCCATTTTCCTCATTCCCACTTTGTATTCCACTCCTGATGGTACGGAACAGAAGAGTTTGAAAGGATGCTTGTATGTGTCAAAACAGACATAATTTAAAAAGAGCCGATCCCCTTACATAGAAAGGAATGCCTCTTTGAAGATGGTGCTAGCCATTTGCTTTTCTTCTGAGGATATACTCCAGGATTATGTGTGTGTGTGTGTGTGTGTGTATGTGTATGTGTGTATAATCCTAAAAGCAAACTTTGATTTTTCTATTTTATGTAAAGGGCACCATTTTACTATGCCATTATATATATATATATATATATATATATATATATATATATATATGGGACTTGAGCATCCACAGATTTTGGTATCCATGAATATCCTGGAGCCAAAGCGCAGCAGATACCAAGGGCCCACTATATACTTTGGCGAGATCATTCTGTTAATTTTAAAATGGTACTTAGACTTGGCTGTTTGACTTTGCTGAGAATAATGGCTAGAGATTATTTTAATGGGGGACTCAGGTCAGGTATCAATGATAGGGCAGACTAGGCCCTTGCTGCTCCTACCTGAGAGTGTTGGGACTTTGTCTCTATTTTTATTTCTAAATACATTTTTGTTTCAGAATAATACAACAACATCATCAACAATATCTGCTACCTGGTTAAGTGGAGATACCTTTTTCTAAGTCAATCAGAATATTGTAAAATTGAAGTTGTTATAATTGATTAACTACACTTTCCAGTGTGAATTAAAATTCCCATTTCATGCACAGAATTGGTGGCGAGGAGGAATCCATGTTTTGGTCTCCTTCCTAGCTCTGTGATTCCATTGACTTGCTTGAGTCTGTGTGCCTCTGAACTGAATGCCTAATAGGTACTGTGGATTTTGTTCTAGTCTTTCAGAAGATCTGATTATCTCCTTGCCTAAAATTTCTCTTTCATTTGCATTATAAAAAAAATTACACAAGCAATGAGAATAGGAGGCGTATGATGTGAGTAGCTTCCATTCAGACAGGGAAAAGGAGGTGTTTATCAGCCTCATTCCTGATGTTTAACTGCAATCATATAATCGCTGGTAAAGAAAATTGCTGCTTGCATTGTATTTTTTGTTGCAATCCGATATGGAATTTGACCTCCCCAGAAGAAATCTGTTCATGTCATCTGACCCACACCTGCTGTTAAACTAAGCTGACAAAAGATTCTGGCTTGGTGGTAGCAACTTCCGTAATTTTAGAGAAATCTGGCCAGACTTTGGAACAATGACAGGAAGGAGTATATTCTTGTGAACAGATCTTTCGCATTGTGGGCTGCCTTGCTGCTAGGAAGATAAATGTGAATAAAAAGCCATATTATCCAGCTGTTTGCTTTATGGAACTCGTACAGGCATACTTCAGTTAATAAAGCCTCTGACAAAGAAACTCCTTTTACAAAATCTTTTTATGCCCACATGGTCCCCCATTTTCTGCTTGTCATCTGTTTAGCTGGACTTTTTTTTAGCAGCGTTGGAACTAGGAAGATGGTAGCAGAGGGCTGGAGAAACACCAACTTTTGGTGTCAGGTTGCAGCAACATGACTGCAGTAAACAATGCATTTTTTTTAAAAAAAACCCTACAGCTGGGAAAGAGCAGGATTCTACTCTAGCCTATATTACCATAGCTATACATGCCAGCCTTCAACAGTCAAGATAAACAACAGCTGTCTCCAGAACTGATTACTGAGCAACAGAGAGACAAGGGGAAAACAGATAAGCCTGCCTCACCAACTGCCCTCAGCATCTTAAAGAAGCATAGATCTATAGGTCTGACCACAAAAATCATAGGACACCTGGGTGCATTTTAGAAGAAACCTTCACGTGATCTCTAGAAAGTTCAACATGTTCGTATTTACTTGTTCACTGCTTACCTGGCAAGATTGTTTCCTCTTATTTGTGCATATTGTTACTGTTGGGTTAAAAAAATTGTTAAAGCATCTTGGATTGCTCTTGCTTTTTGTGGTGCAGGAATCTGTTCCTATTCCAGCTCAACATTAGGAAGAATGTCTTGACAGTAAGAGCTGTTCGACAGTGGAACAAAGTCCCTCTGAGAGTGGTGGAATCTCCTTCTTTGGAGGTCTTTAAACAGAGGCTGGATGTCAGGGGTGCTTTGATTCTGTGTTCCTGCCTGGCAGAATGGGATTGGACTGAAATGCCGTTTTGGTCTCTTCCAACTCTATGATTCTATGATTCTTTCCTTACTATTTCTACCCTTTGTACTAAATTTTCTGTTAAAGAAGTCATGCCCAGGAACACATCCCTTTAAGTGGGATGTACCTGTATATGACATTTTTGTCACTTCCACTTCATACCGAAGCAGGTAAATTTAGAAAGGGAATGCTGTTACTAATTTTAGAGTGCAGGAGCCTAGAACAAGAAATACAAACAAGGCATCAGGACCATGGACAGAAAATAGGGAAGGCAGATGTTGAACAGAACATGCATCCTTAGGTGTTGCACCAGCATTGGTCAATAGGCAGCTTTGCTGTATTGCTTTATTGGGTCTCTGTGTTATCACTTCCTGGGGAACAGTTACCTTACCTTCAGAGCGACTGTTGTTCTTGCCCTGAACTGTACAGTCTATATTGCTGGTAAGACTTTTGATAATTTTGTTGCCATCAATGTGTCACAATGCAGAAGGTGAAATACTGGAGTCTGTGGAAATCTTTGAAGATGAGTCACTGGCACCTGAGGATGCTAGAAGGAAAACTATCATAGGGGTGGGGTCAGCAATGGTTATCATAAAATATTGGAGGAGCATTCTCTCTTCACTTCTGTGGAAGAATCCGTGGCAAAGAGTTTCCCAGGTGCTAGGAATAACAGTAAAGATGAAGTACAATAACATCCAAAGTCCACTTTCTAGTAAAGATGTTGTTGGAATGTTCAGGAGATTCTCATCTTTCCAAAGTGGGGTTTACTAAGTTATATCTTGTTACTGAGTTATAGTTACTATGTTATATCTTGATACTGAACTGCTACACAGTCTCATGCTCTACACTAGCTGTTAGGTAATCCCACGCTTTACTTCCCATCAGCAAAGTTATTGTTGTTTGAGTGGAGGCTAAACTGTTGGACTGGGCAGATAAATTGAACATTAAGACAGTATTGTGGAAAATAACAATGTGCAGGTATGCCTCAGTTAACAAAGCTATTTGGTATTACTTCTTTAGCGAAAAGGAATTGGTTCCAGAGACATAAATAACATGGGAAGAATAAGGATGGATTTCTGCACCACAAAAAAGAAGAGTAGTGCCACATTTCACGAAACTTTTTATCCAGAACTAACAAAATGCACAAGTGAAATGAAACATCTAGGTTAAACTCCGAATAAGTAAACAAAAGCATTTTGAACTTTCCAAAGACCAGGAATATTTTTTTTCTTTTACCAATTTCTGTTTTTCTTATGTTTTTTTTTTTATTCTGGTGGCCAGACTGTCGTGTGTGTGTGTGTGTGTGTGTGTGTGTGTGAAATAGATGGTGAGATAGTTTATCTGTTTTCCCCATTTGCTTTGCTGTTAAGAGATTCTGGAGGCAGCTCCTGTTTACTTTGCCTGTTGTAGGGAGGTGCACACACCTGCAATAGAATGGGATAAAATAGAATCTCATTCTTTCCTAGCTCAAGCTTTATTTCAGAGTTTACTGCAGACAAGTTGCTGCAACTCAACAGTGAAATACTATGTTTCTCCAGCTGTCCGTCACTGTCTTTCCAATTCCCATGCTGCTAAAAATCTTCCAGGCAGGAGAGAAGGAAGAAAAGGGGAACTGAGTAGGTGTTAAAAGACTTTGTAGAAAGAAGCTTCTTTATTAGAGGCTTTGTTAACTGAGAATTTCCTGGGTGGTTCTAGGAGTTGTAGTCCCTCAGAGTAAGTTCCAAGCTCTGAGCCACTGGTAAAACTCAGAATAAGACTGTTCTCCATAGAGGCATCACATTTCATCATCAATATCTCCAGTTACAGAGATTTCAGATAGCAAGGTCAGGATGTACCCTGTCTGCCCCAGAGAACCACTGTCAGCTATGCCAAAGCTTGGCTAGGAGTGCCAGTGATCTGATGGTATAAGATACTTCCATGTGTTCAGTCTGTGAAGAGCTTACTAGAGATGTCAGGGGATGATGCTGAGGAAAAAGAGGTGATAAGAACTGCAGCTAAGGGGTGTTGCTGCAGTCTCACCCTAATGAATGTCATGAACATAAGGTAATCATCTGAGAACTGAAATGTCAACTCTTAATCCTTTAGTGTGTTTTTAATCCAGCAAAACGTCGCTTCTTGAAGAAGTGTGATTGCTGTCTTAACTTTGTGGTGTGCATCTTAAAATCCTTACTCTTTAATTAATCTGTTTGGTCTTTCCGAATTGATTTCTCCCTAGCCTTCTGTTGTATATGCATGCTGGTTATATCTTAGGTTTAAAGGGCTTCTGCAGGGATGTCTTTACTTTAAAAGGGTATGTTTGAAGATGTTCCAATTTTAGCACGTGTTTCTGCACCAGTTTTTCCTCTGTCTTTCCCTTACATACAGTTCTTGGTTCAGCAACACATCCTGTGGTAGTTGGTCAACTTCATTTCTACAGAGTCTGGAAATGGCCTTTGCAAAGGGGTACATGTGCCCACATGAGCTCAGTGCTAAAACCCAGCTAAATCACCACTGGTCATTACAGCTGGTTAACACAGCTGTTCAGAAGTCCCAAAGACATGGGTAAATAGCCAGTAAACTAGTGTCAAGCTGAAATAACCCAGGGTTGATGCCAGCGGGGTATTCAGCAGGAGGAGAGGTATACAAAGGTGTGCACAAGGGAGACAGAGACATGTCTTTGAATACTGGAGTCTCCAACTGCTTGAGGCTACTACTCTCTGAATTTGGGAAAAAACAGTCTCAGTTTAAACATGTGCTTCCTTGCAATTGAGTGTGGAGCTAGACAAAAGACAGTATGAGAGAGACAAGGTGATCTCATATAGTTTCTTACATTGGCCCAGAACAGGTCTAACAAAAAGCTTTTATTTCCAGGCTAGGAAACCTTTGGCCCTCTAGATGTTTTGGACTAAAACTCCCGCAATCTTTTACCATTGGCTGAACTGGCTGGGGCTTATGGAAACTGAAAGTTTTATCACCTGACCTGTTCAGGCATGATTGTTCTGGGCTGCAATGGCTGGGTACCTTTGACTAGAGCTGGCTATGAGCATTTATCTCTGTCCTTTCTGGCCACAAGTTCAAAACCCAAAGTGGGCTCAAGAGCTGCCACATTACCCATGAGTGTCTGCTATGGAATATACAAGGATGTGTGCTTTTAAATATTGCATCAGAGCTGTGGGTTCCTTTCTCAGCTGCCGTAGCCTGTTATGTGTTTCCTGTCCATTTAGTAACTTAGCTGGGGAGTTTCTGCACTTAAAACAAACCCAGCAATGTTCAGCTACACATCACCCACAATCATGAGAGACTTTTATTTCTTTGCCATTACAGGAGCACAGCACTGTACATGTTATACCAAGCTGAATAGTTTGGATTGCTGTTGTACTTTGTCTCTTCCGATTACTTTTCTCTTGTGGAGAAGGTGCTCCTGTGCCTCCCCTCCCTGTGGATCTTGCCTCTGGTATAGCTTTGGCTGTGATCTGATCAAGTTCTCTCCTTTGTCCTCACTTTGTTTCACAAGCAACATTATTACTTACGCTTGTAGGAGGATATGAACAAGGAGGTTCATGTAATTTCCTGCACACCTGAGGGCTGCCTCAAGTTCTTGCTGCTTTATTGTATGCTGAGTGTTCAGAGCAAAGGATGGTGTGGCTGCTCTGTGGTATGAAAAATATCCTCCTGCAGCACCCCTTCCTCCCCGTGGGAGGATAGCCATGTTTTGGATCCTGCCTGAGGCTTGCGAAAATATCTGTGCTGAGAGTGTCCTTTACTTCTGAGATGTAGTTCTGTGGAATATTTCACTCTTCTTTCTTCCACCCAGCAGTTCAACGTTCAAAGATTTGGAGGGGAACAGCCTGAAGGACAGTGGGCATGAAGAGAGTGACCAGACGGACAGTGAACATGATGCCCAGCGTGGCCTGTACTGTGACACGGCCGTTAATGATGTTTTGAATACCAGTGTCACCTCCATGGGGTCTCAGGTGCCTGAACAAGGTAGGTTGTGTTGATTTTTACAGAGGTTTGTAGAGTGCACAAGCTCAAAGTAGTTGTCAATTGCTTTTGTGACCTGTTGTGCTTCCCCCATCGTCATGAGCCCATGGATGGTGATGTGTGAACATTCTGACTGTTCAGGAAGAAGGCAACTTGCTGAACACAGACAAAAGACAGTGTCATTCTTGAGAAGAAAGTGAAAGGCCTATGTAATTGTTCATGCCTATGGTAATGGAGGGTTTGTCAGCAATTGTATCAAAGGGGAGAGTGTGAGCTTAAAAAGATTTGGTAGCTATTCTAGAAGCGAAGGGATTGAATAAGGCAAAATCAAAAAGAGGAAACTTGTGGGAAGGCTCAACTGTTGAATATCATATCAATTCTTTTAATTAACCAATTCCACATTTAGCTGCATTTCTGCCCTAGATTCTTTATCTTCAAAACTAAATCATGCAATAAAATTTTTGGATTAACTTTTGTCCTGTGAATCTTGCTGTTCCTGGATTAAACTCTGTCCCGAGAATATTGCTGTTGCTTATGACCATTTTTATGTGGTATAACTACTGTGTTTTAAAAAGCCCTCTGTTGTGCAGCAAACGTAGCAGTGGTGGCAACCAAGTGGGGCCTTTGGGGGAAGCAGAGCTGCCACATATCCTGGATTTCCAAAAGATGGGGCTGTCTATGCTGAAGCCTTTTCCACCTCATCCCAAATATATAGGAATTAATGAGGGAAATGTACTCTGGACTGTTTCCTCTTCATTCTGTCTTTAACCATCATAGGTATGAATTGACATTGAACCATATTTTGGCAACAGTCCCTGCTTGCCTGTGTTTTATTTGTACTCTGGGGATCTCCATCCTTCCTCTTAGGAGCCACGATTTGCCTCAGGGCACTGGTGGCTAGGATCCAGTTCTCTCTACTTGTTTCTATAAGAGGAACAGCACCATTGTAGGTTCCAAATGCACATCCATTCATAAAAAGAGACACTTTAGAAGTGCAACACATCTGTTTTTCATCCAGGCGTGATGTTTTGAAAGTCATGTTTGTGCCGCTTGATAAATGATGTTGGCTTGACCCTGCTGCAAAATGTTTTTCTTGTAACTGAATTCCCAAGTGATCAATTTGCTGCCTGCTGCAGAGCCATTCCCTAACACAGTGCAGGACCTTTTGGAAACTTGTTTCCTCCCTTGACTGTTGCAATGTTAGATCTCACTTGTTGAGGTTCAGGAAAGATAGGAAATTATTTATTTTACATGTTTAAGGGTATTATGTAAAACACTTGGAGCACTGGTAGCAATTTAAATATCTGAATGTGTGTGTGTGTTTATTTTTGAATGAAAATTTATACCAGTAAACTTGCCTCTCATTCTTCAAGTATGTCTTCATTATATGTGGCCACAACAACTCCCACCTTTCCTCCTATCAAATTATAGTTGAGGTTTGTGAAAGGGGAGCTTCTGAACTCTGATCTGTTTCATATGTGATCTGCCATGGTTTTTTGGTGTGTCTAAATATAACATTTTTATACTGCCCAATAGCCAGAGTTCACCAGGGCATGTATGAATCTATGATTCTCTGATCACATAAAATGCACATCCATTCATAGCAGCAGCAAAATAGTGCTCAGGTCAGCAGTGAGGAGGGAGCCACCACAGTCTCACAACCAGGGGCAAAGAAAGCAGCCCTGGCCTTTGCACCTGATCAGTGATGAGGAGGAAGGTGCCACAGCTGCCTAGCCAGGCACAAGAAGAGCAGCCTGGATCTCTATCACTGGAGCAGCATTGAGGAGGGGGCCACCGTAGATAAAATCTCTCAGATAAGAGCCGACTTAGATGCCACTGTTGTCACAGAGTCTATAGGTGAGGCGTCCAGTGACTCCGTCGATGAACTTATTCTGGATCAGTTCCAATCTGTGAGTACCAAGGACGTGGACAAGCTGCTTGGTAAGGTGAGGAAAACAACTTGCCCTCTCAACCATTGCCCATCATGGCTGGCCGGGGGGGAATGCATTGAGGAGACTCCTTACAGATATCATCGGTGCATCCTTCAGGGAAGGACACGTTCCATCTTGTTTGAAGGAAGCGGCTGTCAAGCTGCTTCTGAAAAAACCTTCCCTGGACCCCCTGGATATGAGTAATTACAGGCCTGTTTCATTGCTGCCATTTTTGAGCAAGGTAATCGAGAGGGCGGTTGCTCTTCAACTCCAAGCTATCTTGGATGAAACCAAGATCTAGACCCATTTCAAACCGGCTTCAGGACAGGCTTTGGGGTTGAGACTGCCATGGTTGCCTTGGCAGTTGCCTTGACCGACGATCTGCGTCTGAGCATCGACAGGGCATGACTCTGTTGGTGCTCCTAGACCTCTCAGCGGCTTTTGACACAATAGACCACGGCATCCTCTTGGACCGCTTGAGGGGGTTAGGTATCGGGGGCACTGCTCTGCAGTGGTTCTGGTCCTTCCTCTTGGGAAGGTCCCAGAGGGTGCTGCTCGGGGACAGTAGTTTCAGTAAGAGGGAGCTCACTTGTGGGGTCCCTCAGGGAGCTATTTTGTCCCCGATGTTATTTAACATCTATATGAAGCCACTGGGTGAGATTATACTGAGTTATGGTGCTGGGTGTTACCAGTATGCTGATGACACCCAAATCTATTTCTCCGTGTCTCGTTCGTTGGCCTTGAATTCTAATGGCATCTCTTCTCTCAATGAATGTCTTCGAGCGGTAATGGGCTGGATGAGGAAAAACAGATTGAAACTGAATCCAGACAAGACGGAGGTGCTCACGGTAGCGACCCCGAAACCAAGAATTGGGTTGCAACCTCCAGTCCTGGATGGGGTCACACTCTCCTCCAGTGACTGTGTTCGCAGTCTGGGGGTGCTCCTTGACTCATCGCTCCCGATGACAAATCAGGTAAATGTGACGGTCAGGAGCGCCTGTTATCAGCTTCGGCTTATACACCAGCTGCGCCCTTTTCTGGAAGTAAGGGATCTCAAGACTCTTGTGCACGCGCTGGTAACCTCATGCCGTGACTTCTGCAATGCGCTCTACATGGGGCTACCCTTGTGCTTGACTCAGAAATTACAGCTGGTAAAAAATATGGCAGCCAGGCTTGTGTCGGGAACATCTAGGAGGGACCACATTCCTCCGGTTTTGAGGTCCCTCCACTGGCTACCTATCAGCTTCCGGGCCAGTACAAGGTGTTGGTTATCACCTTTAAAGCCCTAAATGGCTTGGGTCTAAGCTATCTCAGGGACTGCCTCCTCCCATACAGTCCTCCCTGCGCTGGCCGGTCCTCTGGGAGGAATCTGCTGCAGCCCCAAAAATCGAGGCTTGCGGCTACCTCCCAGAGGGCTTTTTCAGTTGTCGCCCCCAAACTCTGGAATGGCTTGCCGGACGAGATCCATCAGTTAACATTGTTAGATAGCTTCAAAAAGGCTGTTAAGATGGATCTCTTCTGGAAGACCTTTCCAGATTAATCATCCTGGCCTAGCGTATTCTGACTCGCAATTGTTCCTCACGTGGCCCCATCTTTGGATGGACGAGGAACACTGTTAGAGGCTAATATCGGGGTGTCGTATGATGTTTTTAAATTTTTAAATTGTTTATATTGTAGTTTTAATTATTGTGGGATTTAATACTGTTTTAAGGGGGGGAGGGGTTGCTTTTTTGGATATTTGTCATTTTATTTCTATAAGCCGCCTTGATCGGACCCCCAAATAGGCGGTGGTTGCTTTTTGGTTTTGTTTTGTTTTTTAATTCAAGCTATGGATAGTTAGTTAAATGTTTATTGACTAGTCAATTGACCATATCAAACAGTTAACAGCAAACATGGTAAAATGCGAGAAAATACACTCAATAAAATACAATGCATAAAGATAGTTGAATCCGTGCATGCAGAACCCTCGGATATAGAGGGCTGGTTGTATTACAGTCAGACCTTCATATCTGTGCGGGATCTGTTCTGGACCCCACAGATACAAAAATAAATAAATAAATAAATAAAAATGGGACCTCATGGCCTGTTGTCCCTAATGGTGGTGTGATGTGTGTGTGTGTGTGTGTGTGTGTGTGTGAGGCCACTAGTACAGCCGCATGCACGCACCACCCTTTGGGACAATGGGGCTTGCTATTCGTTGGTGATCAAATCCACAGATGGCAAGCCTGCGGATGGCGAGATCCCACTGTTTTATTATTATTTGGGTTTTAAATCTTGAGTTAAGTCTTTAGGGTCCAGGCAACAAAAGATATTTAAAAGAGGTCCCTGGTAAATAAAATGTTAAGAACCATTAGATTAGTATATATTGGTAAGTGTGTGCTGCCTGTTTCGGTGGAGTATTTCCTTATTTTCGGTAGTATATACCATGATATATCATATGATTCATGATTGGCCATCCTACTCACTTGCTGTTCATTTCTTTCAAGCCCCCACCCAGAAAATATAGCAGTTTTATCTAATCTTAAGAAAAGAAGGCTATGAAATGGCAACATGATTTTACATCTAAACTAGGGAGTGAGGAAGAAGGAAAGAAACTCTTTGAAAGTTCACTTCTTGGCTTATTCAGTGAAATGACTTTAGTTAACCCAGCAAAACCTTCTAAATGGGACTGGATGGTGGCTATTTTCCAATTCCCCACCATGAGCCATGTTTAATGGGAGAGTGGTGAGATTCTTCGCAATAATGTATTTTCTAGACAACCTTCTTATGGGCAGAGATGAAAAAATTAAACATTTATAGATCTGTGCTGTAGAAGTTTAAATTCTTCCCAGACCCAGACTGTGTCTGAAATAGCATAGCATTTCTTATTCTCCTTTGAGAAGGAAGATGACTTTGGAAAAGAAAGAAAAATGTTTCAGATGAGGAGGTGAGGGCAGCGGTGGGGAGGACAGAGCTGGGCCAGGCAGTCCCAAGACAATTTGCTGGCTGAGGCAAAGGACAAGACAACCTTCTTCATTCCATGCACAGAAGTCCCCTGGACAATCCAATCCTGGCAATGGGATAGGGTCTCTCTTGTACCTGAGGGCACCAGTGTAGTTGATGGGTGGAGAATAGGCTATGTAGTGTACCTAACACAACATAGGAACTCAACAGGGACAAATGGTAGTGTCACTGCTGTCCTCCAACATCGGAGGTGGTTGCCTTACTGCCCAGGGCTATACCTGGGAGAAGGAGATTCTTTGAGATGGCATTGTTGCCATTGGTCCTTGGAATCTATACTAGTTCCATATTTGGGGGGATCTTTGTGTGGGGTGTCACTTTGAGGGGACCCTATCATCTTCTTGTTGTTCTCACTGCTGTCTCTTGGGTGTCTCTGTCTGTATCCAGTCTGCAGAATATCTGATCAAACAGACAGAGCTGGTGAGAGCAGTCTCCAGCTTCCAAGTCTGTCATGAATAATTTCCAGAACACCCTGCTCCTCAATGGAAAGCTAATTCCCCTTTGTTCTGCTGTGTGTGTGTGTGTGTGTGTGTGTGTGTGTGTGTGAGAGAGAGAGAGAGAGAGAACAAACATTTCATCATGGAGTGGAAGCACCTGTAAATTAAAGACTGGTGCAGAATCTCAGGAGCTTTCAATTATGAGCTGCAACCTCTAGTCTCTCAGCTAATATTGCACAGAGGAAGTGCAAAATGACTTAATATATTCCATGCAAATATTATGTAAATTATGCTTAGGTGCAAATAAGATATGCAAATATGGTGGTTTGGCAGGCCCTGGCAGCTTTCTAATAAGTACCTAGGGTGGTGATCCCTGACACTTTAGCCACCTTCTCTCTCTGGTGACTGTGAATCCAGCAGATTTATATCAAAATACTATTCATTGCAACAAGTATACTCTCAATGAATTCCATGGACAATATTTGGAGGCTACTAAATTCAATGGCAAGGAGATGACTTTCAAAGTGGAGGGAGCCTAGTCATCACAAGATGACTATGGGTCATAGTGGTTAAGATATTAGACAGCGACTAGAAAGAACTGGGTTCAAATTACCTTTCAGCCAGGAAGTTGAGTGCTGTTATTAGAATAATAATGGGGGAGGAGGACTATGTAGTCTGCCTTGACCTCCTTGGATGAAAGGTAGAATATAATTTTTTTTGTCTTGATCATTGTATTATAGCAATTTGAAAGCTTTATTGTATTTCATACAGTGGAACAACATTAGCAATGCATGGGTGGTACACACATCATTTGCACTCTGCCTTTTTTCTACAGAGCTCAAGGGAGTGTGCATTTCATTTCTTTTATCCATTCACTGTCTGGGCACAGATGTGCCTGCATCAAATACGTTTCTCTTGTCATTAGTTACTACTTCCCACCCATCACACAACTTAAAGCATGCTTGGAGTGGCCACCTTTATTTTGAGGGGAAAGAAGCTGAATGACCAGGATCTACAGTATGCTCCTAGTCTGGATCAAGCCCCTTGTGAGTTTATTGCTGAAAACTGCTAGTTGTTCTGCTAGCTGTACAGTAGCCACGTGAGAGTAATTATTAAATGAAGTCCTCAGCAAAAAACTGGTCTAGTGACCCAGTCCAAGAGTCCCATGGCTGCTTTTTATGTGAAATAAAAGTGGCCAGTGTGAAAAGTTTTTAAAAGAAAAGTAAATAAAGTGACATTGGACCTTTCACTGCTGGTAAGAGCCACTGGCTGCAGCAAAGTCTGTAGCTGCTGCTGCTGCAGAGCGTTCAAGGAGGACTGGAGATTCACAATTATAACTTTAGCAGTCAGAAGGTGATAGTAAAGAGAGGGATGCTTTAGTCAACAAATGCACAGTTGATGACTGGTGATGCCGACCAGAGTGACAAGCAAGTCAACTGTGAATTTGTGTGGTGGTAGCCAGGATATCTCTAGTCTCCACAACTATTTCTTGACAACAGCCAAGAGAAGTGAAAATTACTTATCTCCCTTTGATCCTTGTGAGTAGTTTTTCTTGTTAATGGTTCTTATTATAATCATAGTTCTTCAGGGGCTACTAGGGCCTGACCTCCCATTATGGAGAGTGAAGCAGTTGTTTCAGGTGGTGGTGGTGGTGGACTGCATCACCCCATGGTGCTCCAACAACAACAACAACAACAACAACAAAAACTCCTTAGAGCTGAGTAGATCCCAAACACCTGACTCTGAAAAGTTCTCAGAACCCATTGTGGGTGATATCCTTACATATTTCTCTCTGGACCATGACCAGAGAGGGGCTCTCCCTGGGCATCCCTTCCACAATGCCAGGTAGGGGTGGATGATTTCTGAGAGTTAGCCATATGGACTTGGTTGGCCATTTGGAGAGAAGCACTGGCTGCTTCATGCAGCTGACTTTGCTCTCCACAGTTTCCTTTGCCTCTGTCTAGCTCTCAAGTGATGGGAAAGCAGGTGCCACTGCTGGTGACCACTTCAAAGTCTTTGGGCTTTAAGGCTGTGGTGATAGACAGTTTTGGCCACCAGGAGAAACTGCCCAAAGTGTCCAGAACACTCCAAGGGACACAAAATAGTTACTCTATACTTAGTTTAACCAGGGCTCACAGTCTCCCACAGCTTGGCATTACAGCATATAAGGGCATGATGCTCACCTGCTTTCTTGGGAGAATATGAGAGTTCATCTTCAGCCTAGTTGAAAGGTTAGTACTGGAATGATTTTTATGTTGGTTAATTTCATTGCTACCACAACTTACAGAAAATAGGGCTGGAGTTTGTGAATCAAGGTTTTGTTTGTACCTTTGAGACTAACTGAAAGAAAGAAGTTGTCAGCATGAGCTTTTGTAGACCTCAGTCTGCTTCCTCAAATACATTTAAAGCAAAGCAGCTTCACATCTAAATGCATCTGAAATAGACTGAGCCTCTGCAGACTGCTAGAAATAGTGCAAATTGAGTCCACTTTAACTGTCCTGGCTCAGTGCTAGGGAATCATGGGAATTGTATTTTTTTCTGAGACATTGAGCCTTCTCTGGCAGAGAGCTCTGGTGCCACAATAAACTACAGTCCCAATAATTCCTTAGCACTGAGCCAGGACAGTTAAAGTGGACTCAATTTGCACTATTTCTGGCAGTCTGCAAAGGCCCTGAAGTCTACGAAAGCTAACTGAACTTCTTTCTTTCTATTATTCTCAAAGGCGCTACAAGATCTTTCTACATACTGATTGTACAGACTAACACGGCTATATCTTTGAAGGCTTTGTTTCTGTTCCTCTTGCCTACTTAAGTCTTGAGACACTTCGATCTCATCAAGGTGATAAACGTATGGTATTTGAACCTGTATAAACTTACTGAAAATGATAGGCTTTGTGAGGAATCTAGTCTGTCACCAGCTACACTGGGAGCCTAGCTCCCTTTTGGTTGAAGTGTCTTTGAAACTTTATCTCTGCTGTAAAGAACTGCTGCATCCGGTAATAAGAGAAACATCTTATTTTGCACCAAAGATTTGTGCCAGTCTCTTTATCAGATGAATGTCTTTAAAGCCTGGTATTGGGTCCTATTCCAGCACAGAATAGAGATGTATTGACCTGTCTTATAAAAATTATATATTAGAAGATAGACAGTCCCATCATGATTCAGCTGTTAAAAAGAAAAGACAAATCACTGCAAACTGGAATCTGGTGATTATTCTTTGCTTTCAGATTTCAGTTGTTTCTATTCATACCGGTTTAAATTTTAAATTGTTTACATAGTTTAAACTCATTTTATTGTATATCATCCAAAGATTCTTATATAGGGCATGATATAAATAATATAATATAATAATATAATATTATAAATGGGTGGATGTTAATAGAACTCTTGTAGCCTATAGCTTGCCAAGTAATAGGCTTTGAGCCAGAAGCATCTTTTGAACAACAGAGAGAGAGAGAGAGAGAGAGAGATCCCAACCCTCTAATACAAGAGCTTCTTTCAGGTTTTGTATCTAATATATTAATACATTTATTTGGATGAAACACTATTATGTGTTTGGGTGCACATGCTTCATAACTGTGAAGTCCTTGTGATTAGAATCATAGAATCATAGAGTTGGAAGAGACTACAAGGGCCATCCAGTCCAACCCCCTGCCATGCAGGAACTTAAAATCAAATCATCCCCAACAGATGGCCATCCAGCCTCTGTTTAAAGACCTCCAAAAAAAGGAGACTCTACCATACCCCGAGGGAGTATATTCCACTGTCGAACAGCTCTCATTGTCAGGAAGTTCCTCCTAATATTGAGGTGGAATCTCTTTTCCTGTAGCTTGCATCTGTTGTTCTGGGTCCTATTCTCTGGAGCAGCAGAAAACAAGCGGGCTCCCTCCTCAGTATGACATCCCTTCAAATATTTAAACAGGGCTATCATATCACCACTTAACCATCTCTTTTCCAGGCTAAACATACCCAGTTCCCTAAGTCATTCATCATAGGGAATGGTTTCCAGACCCTTCACCATTTTAGTCGCCCGTCTCTGGACACTTTCTTCACATCCTTTTTGAATTGTGGTGCCCGGAATTGGACACAGTATTCCAGGTGGGGCCTGAGCAAAGCAGAATACAGTGGCACTATAACTTCGCTTGATCTAGTGCTATACTTCTATTGATGCAGTTTAAAATCGCATTGGCCTTTTTAAAAGAGATCAGATTAGTCTGGCATAACTTGTTTTTGAGAAACCCATGTTGACCTTTTGTGATTATGGCGTTCCCTTCTAAATATTCACAGACTCTCTGTTTAATGAACTATTCTAGAATCTTTCCTGGTATTGATGTCAGACTAACCTGATGATAGTTGTTGGGATCCTCTTTTTCCCTGTTTTTGAAGATGGGGACAATGTTTGCCCCCCTCCCATCTGCTGGGACTTCTCCTTTTCTCCATGAGTTCTCAAAGATTATCGCCAGTGGCTCTGAGATTACATTTGCCAGTTCTTTTAATATCCTTGGATGTAGTTCATCTGGTCCTGGAAATTTAAATTCATTTAGGTTTACCAGGTATTCCTGTACTACCTCTTTACTTATTCTGTGCTGCATTTCCCCTATTGTGTCCTTTGCTCCATTTTCCTCAGGTTGAACACCCTTTTCCTTTTGTGAGAAGACTGAGGCAAGGAAGTTGTTGAGTAGTTCTGCCTTTTCTCTGTCCCCTGTTAGAATTTCTCCATCTTCTCTGCGCAGTGGCCCTACTATTTCCTTCTTTCTTTTGCTACGAACATACCCCCCAAAGCCCTTTTTGTTGTTCTTAACCCCTCTAGCAAGCCTGAGCTCATTCTGTGCTTTGGCTTTCCTGACTTTACCCCTACATGTGCTACCTATTTGTTTGAATTCCTCTTTAGTGATTTTCCCCTTTTCCATTTCTTATATATCTCCCATTTAAACCTTAGTTCAGTTGAAAGTTCTTTTGTCATCCAACCCGGTTTCTTGAGACACCTCCAATTTTTCCTTCTCATTGCAACAGTTTGAGATTGTGCCTTCACTATCTCCCTTTTGAGAAATTCCTATCCATCCTGAACTCCCTTCTACTTTAGTATTCTTGATCATGGGATCACTCCCAGTGTTTCCCTAAGTTTATTGAAATCAGCTCTTTTAAAGTCTAGAATGAGTGTCTGACTATGCCTAGCCTTTTCACTGTAGTTCCAAAGAAACTCCAGGATATCATGATCACTCCCACCTAAGGATTGCACCACTTGCACCCCATTTAGCAGGCCATCCCTGTTGGTTAGGATCAGATCTAAAATAGTTGATCTCCTTGTTGCCTCTTCCACCTTTTGGACAAGGAAACTATCTTCGAGGCAAGTCAGGAATTTGCTAGACCTTGAAGTTTTGGCTGAGTTTCACTTCCAGCAAATATCCGGATAGTTGAAATCACTCATCACTACTACATCTCTCCTTTCTGAGTTTGTGGTCATCTGTTCTAGAAAGGCATCATCCAATTCCTCAGTCTGACTTGGGGGTCTGTAGTAGACTCCCACAATGACATCCCTGTTGTTTCCTGCCCCTTTACTTTTTTTATCCAGATGCTCTCCACCTGATTTCCAGGATTTAAATCCTGGATCTCTTCACAGGTGTAAACATCTCTGACATATAATGCTATTCCTCCTCCTTTCCTGTTTGGCCTATTTCTCTTAAAAAGGTTATACCCCTCTATTCCTACATTCCAATCATGAGACTCATCCCACCAGGTTTCAGTGATGCCTATTATTTTGTACTTGCTTTGTTGTGGTAGGAGTTCAGGTTCATCTTGTTTATTTCCCATGCTCTGTGCATTAGTGTGGAGACATCTAAGACCATGGGTCCTCCCCACTTGCTGCATGTGTGAGGCTTTTTGTTTCCCACTGTCAGGCCCTTGCATCATTTGCCTTGTTCCCTCTATAACACTTTGACTATTATCTCCATCCCATGATGTACTCTTGCCTTCCAAGATACCTTCCAAGATACTCAGTTTAAAGCCCTCCTGATCAGATGTTTGAGATGAAAATGTTTCTGCCAACTGGTGTGAGATGCAGCCCATCTCTTGCCAGAAGTCCACCTTGCCAGAATTGCAGCCCAGGATCCAAGAATCCAAAATGTTCTTGGCGGCACCATCTATGGAGCCAGTTATTCACATCTTCTGTTTTCCTCTCCCTTCCTGGACCATGTCCTTCAGCTGGGAGAAGAGATGAGATAACCTGTGCATCCAGCTCTTTCAACTTTCTAGTCAAAGCCTCATAATCCCTTCTGATATTCTGAAGGCTATGTCTTGCAGTATCATTGGTTCCCACATGGACCAAGTGGAAGGGGTAATGGTCAGTAGGCTTGACAAGTCTTGTCAGCCTAACTGTCACTTCACGGATTTTTGCCCCAGGGAGACAACACACCTCCTGGGACATCTTGTCAGTCCCACAAACCACTGCTTCTGTACTCCTCAACAAGGAGTTCCCCACCACCACATGCCTCCTCTGAGGTTTAGCAACGGCTGTTCCCTGCGGTGGTACTCTCAGGATCCCCTGAACTGTCCCTGTGGACTGTCCCTGCTGCTGTTCCTCTTCATCCTTGATAAGGGAGAGAGCTTTAAATTGATTCTGTAGCTGCAAGCTCCCATAACAATCCCTGGTTTCCCTGCTTCTATGTGTGACATTTCTCCAGCTGTCTACCTCCTGTGCATGTGAAGTTTCTCCAGCTGTCTACCTCCAACAACTTCCTCTGTGTGGTCCCTGTCCAAGATCAGCTGCTGGACTTTCTCTTCCAGGAGGGCTACCAACTTGCACTTGGTGTAGATGAAGTTCCCCACATCTCTACGCAAGAAGACAAACATCCCACAAGTGTTGCAGGTGATCAGATGTTGTCAATTTTTTTGTGGAACTTATTATTCAAAGCTCTTGGACCACTGTCTTCTAGAGAATAAACGCACCATGAAAGCTGGCTCTTTCTATCCTAGTCGAGTACATCAATGGCCCTGAAGATGCTGGGGTCAGGATCATGTCTGGGGCAAGCGAACACCTTTAAGGTTTCATTGATTTTGTTGTGTCTTCAGTATTGTAGTAAACTGCTGTAGATACAGCCTTGCTTCTGAATGCCATTTAGTTAGGTTTTGAATTAAATGTGAGATTTTGCCTGTAGGGGATCCTTACTAGAATTTGTTTTACTACAGTCCAGTTTGATGTTTTGTTATATGTATGGTCAGCCTTCCATATCCACTGATTTTAACTTATTTTAAATTGACTTATTTTAAGTATGTTTTAAATTCTTTTATTGTTTAATTCTATTTAATTTTAAGGGGTGGGTGGGTTTGTGGGATTTGTATTGCATATGTATTGTACTTTTAATGTTGTAAGCCACCCTGGTTGCATCTGCAGAGGGGTGGGATAATAATAATAATAATAATAATAATAATAATAATAAATGTTATCCACGAATTCAAGCATCCACAATTTGAAAATATTTAAAAAGAATACATATTTCAGATATTAAACCTTTGGTTTTGCCATTTTATATAAGGGACACTATCTTACTTTGCCATTGTATTTAATGGGACTTGAGCATCTATGGATTTTGGTATCCATGGGGGGTCCTGGAACCAAACCCTAGCAGATACCAAGGGCCCACTATATACAGTTTTCAGATTGCTAAAGATATTTCCATACATAAACACTTTGCTCTCACTTTTACTGCAGTGATGATAGGTAGTGTTAGGTAGACTTAAGACTACAAAATCTATGATGCAGTGTAACTGAATGCAATCATTCATCTAAAATTATAAAAATAATTACTCATGCACAAAACATAGAATGTCTCCAATATTATTAATGGTAGGGAGTCTGGATGTGAAAATATACTGATGCAAGATCTGAAAAGACATGCAGTTTCCCCCCCCCCCCCCCCCCCATGTGGCAATTCTCAGTTTGAAAAATGATTTCCTCTTGGGAATTTTGCGCAGTCCTATTTTAGACCTAATATCAAAGCACATTATGATCACAATATTCAGGAAATCTGTCTGCCCACAGCTGATGTGTATACTAGGCTCTTGGACAGTTTATTTGGCAATCCTGTCATTTAGGATTTCTCCACTAGACAAAACTAATGAAAACTGAAGGGGAGTGAATGGGAAATCAGGAGATCTGGTTTTAAAGTGGAGAGGTAGGGTTACAGGGAGATCATTTCTTGCTGTTCCCAAATCTGGAGTATCCCAATCACAATGACAAACTTGACAATGTCTGGCTGAGCATTTTTCTATTACGGTGAAGCTTGTGACTGGAATCAACTTGCCATCTTCTGTGCTTTAATGGAGCGACTCTCAGCCTTGACCCCTGAGCACTCTCATCAGTCTTTACAGGAAGTCCATGGCTGTTTCCTTTCCCTCTGTTGAATTATTGAGGCTTCCCCTCCTCTGTAGAGTCTCTGCTGAAGCAGAGTCTGTCTGCATAGCATTATAAAAAAAAAAAAAACTGTGATGGTGAAGGTGAAAGGAGGGATGCCTCCCACCTCAGGGAAGCATCTTCTGGACTCCTGCCATGCATCTTATTTTAGCACTCGGAATGGTGCCCAGTCCTTCTTAACTTTCTGATGGTTTGCATGATTGATTAGAATAATTTCATCAGATGAAAAGATTGCTTTTAATTGTTCTAATATGCATCCACTTTGGAGTTCATTACCACACTGAATTGTTTTCCTTCCCCTGTTAATTGATACCAAATGGAACATACCGGAAGCCACACTCATGCTCTGTTCCTATGACTATGCAAGCAGAAAAATACTACCTATGAGTTACTAACTTGTTTGCTATTGACGAGACAGAACTGTCATCCTAAATGTACTCAATCTTTTTGTTTGTTGGCTTTTTTTATTGTTCTGAACTTTCACGTACCTGGTATGTTTGTAGGAATACAATGCTCCTGGGAAACCTGTGCCTTCCTAAATCCCACAGTCTTTTAGAAATTGGCTGTAAAAATGTTCAGTGTTGAATGGTTAGTTCTTTAGAATCAAATGGATGTTTAGAACACCTGAACTGCACCCCACATTCCTGTAGTATGGTTTACCTAAATTCTTTGCTAGCAAAAGCATGGTATATTTAAGCCACTCATTGCTATATCTTTTCCTTCATGCAATTTAACCATATGGGAGAGTTCATGAGGGTGCCCATAATGCATAGAGTGATTGGGTATGTTAATAAAGATGGTGTGAGGAACCAGCTGCCTTCCAGATGGTGTTGTACTGTGACTCTCATCACCTCTAGAGAGAATGGTCAGTTGTCAGGGATGATGATAGTTGTGGTCCAGCCTCATCTTGGGGAGTTACAGTCTTACTTTTGCTTAAGTAGATTTACTTAAATGAGACATAGGGATAGTCGATTTTCCAGAGAAAGCTCTGGGCCAAGGGGAAGGACAACTGTGAGAGTTTCAGTTCCTTTCCTCTTCTGCTGAGGCACAGTTAAACATGTAACCCTCCAAGTGGAAGTTTCACTAGGTGGGTTTACAAGTGCAAGGCACACCAGTAGTAAACTATAGCACTTTTCCTTGAAAGCTAGAAAACCCTCCCCACTTCTCTGTACCATAAGATCTCATCACACATTCCTCAAATACTTTGAAATCTGGAAACATGCTTTAAAAACAAACAAACAAAAAACAAACACCCAACAACAACAACAACAACCCAAAAACAAGGAATCAAAGAATTGTGTTACTGGCCCTTAAGGGTCATTTAGTCCAGTCCCCTGCCAATGCAGGAGCTACAGTTAAAACATCTAAATAGCTGTCCAACCTCCAATGAAGAAGATTTAAAAACTAATGGAGAGCCCACCACCTTCTGAGGTAGTCTGTTCCATTGCCAAACAATTGGTATCCTCAGATAGTTCTTCCTAACAGAGGTATTGTGCAGTTGGAAGGGATCTTAACAAAGAAGAAGCAGCTGAATTATGCATCATATTTACAGTAACTGTATAAACAGATTTGCAATATGATATTCTGCCAGCTAGTTATTTTCTCCCCAAGCCCAGTTTTGTGTGTATTTTGGGGGGGGGGGGGGAGTGTTGTGGTAACAGTTAGCCAGGCTGCCAAATACTCTGGGCTATTTGTGTACCACTATTACTATTGTAAGTGCTGTTACTAAATGCTATTATGACATTACTACCAAATTTTTATCTTACCTTTCCTTCAGGGACCTCAAATGCCCCTCCCAACCTTGTTGTTGTTGTTAACTGCCCTTGGATTGATCTCTACTCATGGCAACCCTATGGATGAGACATCTCCAAGACCCTCTGTCCTCCACTGCTCTGCTTAATTCTTGCAACCCCTTAACACCCATGACCTCCTTCATAGAGTCCATCCATCTGGCATTTGGCCTTCCTCTCTTCCTACATCCTCCCAGCTTTCCCAACATAATTGTTTTTTCCCCAAAGAGTCCCCTCTTCTCATGATGTGTCCAAAGTACAACAGCCTCAGTTTGATCATCTTGGCTTCCAGGGAGGTCTCCAGTGTGATCTGCTCTAGGACCCATTTGTTTGTCCTTTTAGTTGTCCATGGGATCCTCTGCACTCTTCTCCAGCACCACATCTCAGATGAATTGATTTTTTCCCTATCATCTTTCTTCATTGTCCAGCTCTCACATCCATACATGGTAATAGGGAATATAATGGCTTGTATGAGTCTAGCTTTTGTTATGAGTTGTATATCTTTGCATTTAAAATCTTTTATAGTTCTTTCATAGCCACCCTCCCCATTTTTAGTTGTCTTCTGATTTCTTGACTGTAGTCTTCATTTCTATCAATGTTTGATCCCATGTATGGGAATTCTTTTACTATTTCTATTTCTTTATTGTCTAGGTTGAACTTGTGAAGGTCCTTGGTGGCCATTATTTTTGTTTACTTTATGTTCAACATTAAGCCTGCCTTTGCACTTTCTTCTTTGATCTTCCTTAGTATATGTTCCAAGTCTGTGAGGTTTTCTGCTAGTACTATGGTGTCATCTGCATATCTCAGATTGTTGATATTCCTTCCTCCTATTTTCAGTCCTCCTTCTTCTGTGTCCATGCCTGCTTTTCTTTTCTTATAATATGTTCTGCATATAAATTGAACAGATAGAGTGAAAAGATGCAGCCTTGTCTGACCCCTTTGCCAATTGGGAACCAATCAGTTTCTCTGTGTCTGTTCTGACAGTAGCCTCTTGTTCTCCTGACCTACAACCTTGTAATGTAGATCCAAAGCTTGGAAAACTTGCTTTCCAGGAAGCATGCTGGTTGGGACATTCTGGAAACAATTATCCAAAAGCATCCATTTTCCAAGCTTTGTGTAGGGACCATAGCAATACATTATCTGTGTTGGTTCTGATTCTGATTAGTTTAGATAGATCACCAATTGGCTGTTGATCTAAAATCTGGAGTTCTAAAACCCAGAGAAGGCCTTGGATGTGAGGATAGGCTGTTTGGCCACTGTGGTTGGTTTCAATTTAGCTAATGGTGGGTGCAACTATTGCATTCATTTCACTCTTCCTCTTTTTTTATTCCACTGAGGTGCTAACTTTTATCACGAGAGGCTTCCTGATGGTGGTATCTGCTCAGAAGGGGAGAGAGGCAGAGGGATAGCCAGGCCCACACAGCATTTGATCAGTCAATCTGAACTCAGTTCTTCAGTTGAGGCTGGCATCACTCCTCATCTCTCAAGGTCCACAACCTATCAGGGTGCCCATGGCTAAACTCTGGAATCTGCTGCTCTGCCTCATTGCAGTTGCAGCCTATTTTTCAGCCTTCTCCAAGCATGTAAACATTAGCAGGAACATGGAGAAGCAATAGCAGCCTTCACTTGCCTTTCCCTTTCTTTCTGGGCAGTGGTGTTTATTGGGGTAGACAGGGCAAGTGGATGGGCAACAGCGACAATGAGCCAGTAGAATGATTCGAGGGGGTTCCCCAAAGCACATTGTGCCTGAAGGCCCCTTAAAATGGGAAGCCAGTATGTCCAGAATTTGACCAGTCTCCTTGTTTTACTGCCTGCCTGGGATTGTACAAACTGCAGAATTTCCAGGCTTTTTGACTATCTGATACTTTGCTCATTCATTTTAAACATTTACAGTCTGGCCTTTAACCAAAATGGCTCCCAGAGCAACAACAAAGATAAATAGCATGACAGTTGTAGCTTACAGGCTTAGAATCTGAATGTTAGACATGCTACAGAAGGAGTAAGGGATCAGGTGAGAGAAGAAAAAAAATAATTTTCTCTTTACAGTTGCTATAATGACCAGCTGGATGGAATTGTTCAGATAGGTTGCTGCAATGCCTGCTGCCGGGTGATAGTTCTAGGGAGACTGCTGGGCTTAGCAGAAGCAGTGGAATAGCCTTGCATCTCTTCCCTTCCTTTGCAGCTTGCCTGTTAGGATGTGGTATAAAGCATTGGCCTGGTTGAATCATGGGCCTTGCTGTAGGCTTTTTGCCTCCTCTTTCATTACTGATGCCACTGATGATACAAATGTCATCACTGCAGAATAGATAGCAAGAATTAAATCAGTTGTATGTTCATTGCAAGCCTGATTTACATTTGCACAGCAGACCAGTTTTAAGTACAAATGGGTTTAAAGCCTCATGTGAAAATGCACCAAATTCAGTTTGCCCTGAATAGGTCTCCTTCCCAGGCACTCAGCAGAAGGGGAAGCTGCCTGTGCGGGAATAGCTTCTGACACTGCAAAGCTGCGTGGCACTGTGCTCCATAAACGATGGCACAGACCAGATGCTCATAGCATAATTGAAAATTCCATTTTATCAGAATAGCATTTGCTGTCAAGAAGTTTTATCTTTACTTCAACAAAGAGGTTGATTAGATCCCCCAGGGCCCGAATTAGCATCTTTGAGGCTGGATACCCTCTTTTGCAATTCATAGAGTTATTCCTCCTTTGGTTTTTTGCCCACACTGAGTGCTTTAAAAAAAATAGATAGAAGCAGTGCATGCTTTTGCCCTTGTGCAAACCTTCCTGTTCTCAAAAATTGGCTATTTTTTGTTGCTCACTGAAGAAAATGTGTTAATTTGTTCAGTCACATTTTTCTTCTGGAAAGGAGGGTGACCAAAATGGTGAAGGGTCTGGAAACCATTCCCTATGATGAATAACTTAGGGAACTGGGTATGTTTAGCCTGGAGAAGAAATGATTAAGTGGTGATATGATAGCTCTGTTTAAATATTTGAAGGGATGTCATACTGAGGAGAGAGCAGGCTTGTTTTCTGATGCTCCAGAGAATAGGACTCGGAACAACGGATGCAAGCTACAGGAAAAGAGATTCCACCTCAACATTAGGAGGAACTTCCTGACAGCGAAAGCTGTTTGACAGTGGAACACACTCCCTCGGAGTGTGGTGGAGTCTCCTTCTTTGGAGGTCTTTAAACAGAGGCTGGATGGCCATATGTCAGGGATGCTTTGATAGTGTGTTCCTACATGGCAGGGGGTTGGACTGCATGGCCCTTGTGGTCCCTTCCAACTCTGTGATTCTATGATTCTATTGCACCTTGAGCTTAGTAACTCAAGCTGGTTATAAAATACTTATTTTAGTGCAGGCATGCATCAGTCAGCTTTTAAAATGTTGAGTATTTGAATTCTTTCTTATGAGTAGATAGGTTTCCCCTTTGATGGGATTGTCTAGTCATGTCCAACTGTAGGGGGCAGTGCTCATCTCTATTACTAAGCCAAAGAGCCAGCGTTGTCGAAGATGACTCTGTGGTCATGTGGCCAACATGACTGTCCAGAATGCTGTTACCTTCCCACCAAAGTGGTACCTATTTTTCTACTTGCACTTTTACATGCTTTCAAACTGCTAGGTTGGCAGAAGCTGGGACTAGTGACAGGAGCTCACTCCGTCAATGTGGTGCTTGGGCCTCAAACTGCTGACCTGTTGATCTTGCAGTCATAGGAGTCAGTGTTTTAACTGCTGAGCTATCATGTCCAGAGATAGGACACCTTGAATGGTCAAGTTAGTGGATCGCAAGAGGGTTTGGGGAGGGTGTTCAGTCATATGGGAGGTTAGTAGAGAATTCTGACCTCCACAATAATTACAAAAACATAGACTTACAGAGATGTAGATGGTATTGATGTCCAACAGATGGCCATCCAACCTCTGTTTAAAGACCTTCAAAGAAGGAGACTCCATCACTCTCCAAGAGAGAGTGTTCCACTGTCAAACAGCTCTCACTGTCAGAAAGTGCCTCCTAATGTTGAGGTGGAATCTCTTTTCCTGTAGCTTGCATCTGTTGTTCTGAGTCCTGTTCTCTGGAGCAGCAGAAAACGAGCTAGCTCCCTCCTCAATATGACATCCCTTCAAATGTTTAAAGAGGGCTATCATATCCCCTTTTAACCATCTCTTCTCCTGGCTAAACATCCAGTTCCCTAAGTCATTCCTCACAGGGCATGGTTTCCAGACCCTTCACTATTTTAGTCGCTCTCCTTTGAAGAGCCTCCAGTTTTGCAACATCCTTTGTGAATTGTGGTGTCAAGAATTGGACACAGTATTCCAATTGGGGCCTGACCAAACCAGAATACAGTGGCACTATTATTTCCCTTGATCTAGGCACTATACTTCTATTGATGCAGCCTAAAATTGCATTGGCCTTTTTGGCTACTACACCACACTGTTGACTCATGTTCAACTTGTGGTCTACTAGAACTTCTAGATCCCTTTCACACATAGTCACGTTAAGCCTGGTGTCCCCCATTCTATATCTGTGCCTTTCATTTTTTTTGCCCTAAGCTGCGAACACAGTCCTTAGAGGAGAGTGTGACTCCATACAGTCTCCAGTCCTAGATGGAGTCACACTCTCCTCTAAGGACTGTGTTCGCAGCTTGGGGGTACTCCTTGATTCGTCGCTTCACATGACTAGTCAGGTGAATGCGAGGGTCAGGAGTGCCTGTTATCAGCTTCGGCTGATACACCAACTGCACCCTTATCTGGACATGAGGGACCTGGAAACTGTGGTACATGCTCTGGTAATGTCACATCTGGATTACTGCAATGCACTCTACATGGGGCTATCCTTGTTTCTAACCCAGAAACTGCAACTGGTACAGAACATGGCAGCCAGATTAATTACGGGAACATCAAGGAGCGAGCATATAACACCAGTGCTTAAATCCCTCCACTGGCTGCCAATTAGTTTCCGGGCACAGTACAAGGTGTTGGTGTTAACCTTTAAAGCCCTACATGGCTTGGGTCCATCTTATCTTAGGGACCGCCTCTCCCAGTATGATCCCCCCGCGCCCTCCGGTCCTCTGGGAGGAATCTGTTACAGCCAATAAAAACTAGGCTGTCTCAGACCTCTCAGAGGGCCTTCTCTGCGACCGCTCCCAGACTGTGGAATGGCCTGCCGGACGAGATCCGTCTTATTACTACTCTTACTGCTTTTAAAAAAGCAGTAAAGACGGATCTCTTCCAGCAGGCCTTCTCCATGATCCAGCAGCCAGTTTCAGGAGAGTATTGGGGTTAGCAGTCACAATTGCTACAAGTGGGAGAGGAGCAGAATAACAACCACTCACACCACATGACTGTCTGAGAAGGAGAACTGAAGCAGAAGGGACTTTGTGCACAAAGGCAGTAATGAAATAGCAGCAAGATTGAAAGTCTATTGATGGGCTTTCCCTGTCATTGAAATGATGCATTACAATAACAAATGGAATGCAAAGCAGCAGCAGGACAAATATGATGTTGTATGATAAGTACCATCCAAAGATGCTTTTATCCTGTTAAAACTCCACCTTTATAGCCTTGTGTGATAAGGTCCTTACACTCTCACCCACAAATGAAGCTCCTGGTGTGCATCTCAGCATGCAGTGCACTCTGGATCAAAGCCATTCTTTCTTAGATTCATACTTTTGTAAGAATGCCAATGTTCCTTGCCTAAGAAATCTCTATGAAATTCATGGGGGTCACCACATGTTGACAGGCAACTGGAAGGCACATACACATATTTTGGCTTAAAACACAAAACAAAAATTCAACTGCTGTCAGGCAAAGAGGAAGAAGAGAAAAAGAGATGTTTAAAATTGTGCCAGTGAATATCATTTATAACCAGCTGAGTTGAAGGGCACACCAGTAATTTCCTTTGTTTTGCACAGTGAAGTTCATTAAATGTATCAGGCATTTGGAAGACTTTCTCTAATTCTCCCCCTCCCTCCACACCACCTTGTTACATAAAATAATATAATGTTGGAATGTATCTTTCATTGGCGTTAATGAATCCAAGGTCACAGGAGTTAGAGATTGCAGCTGTAACTGTGTCTCTGTGCCGGCAACTGCAGGAAATGGCATCCCAGATGGGAACGTACTGATGATTTCCCCTCTGTCTAAAGGCCACCTGGAAAGGAAGATGAAAGTCGAGCATGTGGCCTTTCTGTCTGAGACCTGAAAAGTATTTTCCATTTTAATATATGTTTTTCTGCTTGTGTGCTCTGCTCCCATCCCAACCAAATGAAAAATGCCATGATGCCCACCCTGTGTGCTTTTCAGCAGTCTGGGCAAATTAGAAAATGAGTCAGGCTTTTTGAAAGCACAGGTACTTAGGAAACCACTGGTTAATTAACAAAGTTGAAACAGGTTTTGTTTAAAACCTCAACCTTTTCTTTTTGTTAACACCTACATGCTGCCTCCATCTTCCAGACGATGAGAAAGCTTACACAGTTTGAATAGATTTGTGTATTGAAGCAACTGGACCTACATGGGGCAGGGATATTAAGCTGTTATGAGACAGAAGAATGGGAGACAACAAAAGGTTTACACATCCCGCTCCCCTCCTGCTGCTAATCTGCTGAGAACTGAAGCTTTCTAAAGAAGTTTATCATTGATTTTTAAAAAGTTAAGGCTTTAATATGGCATGTGTGTGTAAAGTATGAGAAGCAATGTGGTATAGAGAACTGGACTGGGACTCAGAAAATCAACTTCTAGTCTTCACTCACTCTCATTCAGCCTGACCAACCTTACAGGGTTATTATGAGTATAAAGTGGGAAGGTAGGAAAGGCGGGATATACATATAACTAATAAATGAAGGTGTGTAACATGTAGTTTGCCTTTACCTCCTGCTTCACTTTCTTACTGATATGTAAAAAGCTCTCCGACATTTAGTAGGGGAAAAGACAGCACAGAATATTTTCCTTTGTTAAGGAAACAAAGAATTTACATTATAATAGTGAGCAAGTTAAAATTCTCAACTGAATGGTTTTTTGTGGGTTTTTTGGGCTATGTGGCCATGTTCTAGAAGATTTTATTCCTGACATTTCGCACGCATGTGGCTGGCATCTTCAGAGAATGTTGGCATGGAAGTGAATGGGGATATACACACACACACACACACACTTTGTGACCCTTGGTTGAGAAAAGATGATTTTCATTTGCACGTGCTGGGTCTTGATTTTGGTGTTTTTCAAACTGGTAGCCAGACTTTGCTTACTTTAAAGGTTTCTTCTTTCCTGTTGAAATTGTCTAGGTGTTTGTGGATTTCAGCCACCCAGGGTCAGGGGTTTTCCCCAGCAGACAATGAATCACTAATTAAATAAACACAATGCCTCCTTGCATATCCTTCCACTCTGAGGCCTTGACATTCAACAACAGAACAACACACAGATTAACATGCAAATCATCTTCTCTCAACCAAGGGTCACACATATATATACATACACCCCACTCACTTCCATGCCAGCATTCATTGGAGATGCAGCCACAGATGCTGGCAAAACGTCAGGAATAAAATCTTCTAGAACATGGCCACATTACGCAAAATAACCACAAAAAACCATGGATGCGAGCTGTGAAAGCCTTCGACTTCCCATCTCAACTGAATCCTTGAGGTTTGCTGGGATACTCTGTGAAAGATGGTTTCATCTCTAAACTATGCATTTTCTTACACACATGCATTTCTGGTGTTTAGATGACACTGAAACATAGAGCATTTCAATATATAGTGCAAGTATGCAAGAGTAAAAGCTACTTCCTAAATGTTTTTTTTTTTTTGGAATTGTGCAATTATTTAAATGAACAATAAGCGCTCATAGCATGGTTTATTTCAATTTTTGCAAGAAGAAAAAGAAAGTTAATTAAGGGTCACCCATTTCTGAGAACTGCACCAGTGTGAGAGGAAATGGACAAAATATCTTAAGGAAAGATCTGCAGGGACCACTTGACACTTTCAGCTTTCTAACTGTCCCTCATCAGTTCAGTCTCTGGTGACAGGATGCTTGCAGACCAGAGCTTGGAGAAGTTAGTTTTGGGAAGACAACTTCCAGAATCTCCCGGACAGACATCAAACAAGTAACATTTCTGGGCTCTGTTCCTGACCACATTGATTCAAAGCTCTGTCATATTGTGCAATTAGTCTATATTTTTCACCTTAAGGTTTGTGTGTGTGTGTGTGTGTAAAGAAACAAGATGGATAACATACTGGGAAAAATCAGGAGGTTTACCAGATGAAGATAATTTCATCTGGACCCATTAAATAGTACTGTATTTTTCGCCCTATAACACGCACTTTTTCTTCCCCAAAACTTGCGTGGGGAAGTCAGTGCGCCTTATAGGGTGAAGGGCCGAGGCTGCGGGGAGAAGGAGGGCTCCTTCCCCCCGCGACCTCAGTCTTTGAATGGGCTGGCGCTGGGATCGAAGCGATCCCAGCGCCAGCCCATTGAAAGACTGAGGCCGCGGGGAGAAGGAGGGCTCCTTCCCCCCGCGACCTCAGTCTTTGAATGGGCTGGCGCTGGAATCGAAGCGATCCCAGCGCCAGCCCATTCAAAGACTGAGGTCGCGGGGGGAAGGAGCCCTCCTTCCCCCCGCGACCTCAGTTCAATGGACTGGTGCTGGGATCGGAGAAGTTCTCCGATCCCAGCACCAGCCCATTGAACAACCGGCCTCCGGCTAAAGGGAAGAATCCTTTTTTCCTGGATTTTCTTCCTTTAAAATTGGGTGCGTCTTATATGCCGGAGCGCCTTATATGGCGAAAAATACAGTAATGAACAGGGCATGGTGATTGCATGATAAAAGCCGTATCCGGAAGTACCTTAAGCTGTCTTTTCAAAATTTCCTGAATTTTGTTAGGAAGAACAGCTCTTTGTCTTCTTTCATACTTCTGTCTCTCTATTCAGTTGAAAGACTAGATGGTACAAAACCATCTTGTTAATACATGTAGTTAACCCAAAGAAAGCAGTCTTGATACATTTGAGATTTAAGACATCTGCCTACAACTAGTTGAGGCCATTTGGGTCAAGTTCTCTCTTTTTAACAAGAATTATGCCCAATCATGGCCCCTCTCTGTTTTTGTTTGAGGAAAGATTGTACTTCCTTCCCTCTTTCTTCATGAGTTTGGGTCTTGCAAGCAGTTAATGTCATCTGTTTCATATTTAGCAGTAGGGTAGGTGTATGAATAAAAAGGAACCTTCTGCTAACACAGCAAGCAAGCAGTTCCTGATCTGAAACTATAATCAGTCTACATAGCTAATGAGTCTGAAAACAGACTGAACCGCCAGAGTTGGCACTAGAAAGCATGCGTTACAAACTAACAGTATCTTGTTAACCTTTTGGTGTTTCCTTCATGACACTAATTAGAGCTGAAATAAAACTACCATGTGTGACTTAC
Source organism: Phrynosoma blainvillii (assembly GCA_026167975.1). Taxonomy (NCBI): domain Eukaryota; kingdom Metazoa; phylum Chordata; class Lepidosauria; order Squamata; family Phrynosomatidae; genus Phrynosoma; species Phrynosoma blainvillii. The sequence continues at coordinate 11,350,061 of JANUYF010000009.1, forward strand.
CAAGCTAAAATAGCAATAGATAGATAGACAAGGAGACAGACAGATCACATTTCTTAGACCACCTTTGCAATGGTTCATTTGCTTTTTCATTGTGATTATGTATGTATATTTTGTTCCATGGTGGAGGTACAGCTGAGCACAGAGCATCTATGCTTAAAATGGCAAAAAAGAGACCTAATCTGAAGGTAGTTTGTAGGCTCCTCTCTCCACTTTGGGGAAAAGGCATTTATATGGCTTTAGGTGTTGCGTTTGCAGACCTGTAAAATAATGATAAATTGTTCCAACTAAGATGGTTAGGATAACTTAATAATAAGGTTACTTGCATAATTGAAGCAAGACATTTCAGGATGAGAAATGTGCTTGCACTGAAATCAGTGAATTGTTCAAGACTATTGATTATGCTACAATATAGGAAATGTGTATTTGTCATAGCAACCTGCATCAATCTTGCTGCTGCTCTGAAACCCAGGCAATCATTATAAACACTGAATTGTATTCAGATTTAACTGTGTTTTGGGGGAAAGGAGGGGAGAGGGAAGGAGCAAGGGTGGATATATATATATATATATATATATATATATATATATATGGCACATGCTGAGATAGATAATAGCTGTAGATGCTGGACATGTTCAGCTTGGTAAAGAGAAGATTGAGGGGTGACATGATCATACATATCTCAAAGGCTGACACAAAGAGGAGGATGCAGGCGGGTGGAACTAGGTCTAATTATTTTAAGTTACAGGAGAGTAGATTTTGAGTGAACATTAGAAGGAACTTCTTGACAGTAAGAATGGTTTAGCAATGGAACCAATTTCCAGCCCCTAGAGAGGTGGTGGGGTCTTTTCTGGATGTCTTCAAAAAGAGGCTGGACAGCTACCTCCTCTGTGAATTTTCCTTGCATATATAAAGAAAAGGTTACACAAAATATTTTTAGAGGTAATTTGCTGTGGTGGTAGTACATCCTTTCACCATACTGGATCCCACTAACAGACTTGGCACTAGGAATGTGAAGAATCTGGACCAAGTATATCATTCTGGAAGAGACAGGCTGTTATGACAGCCAGTTGAGGAACTGATGGGCCTTGCAAGAGTTATCATCTCTGGTGTAAGCATAGGAGTACTTTTTGTTGTTGAGGGTTCTGCAAGTTGCACAAAAAGTCTTTGCACAAAACAACTGTCTTTTCCTATGTGGAACAAAGTGCTCTTTCTCTCTCACACACACATACATACACCAAACACAGAAAGACTGGATGATTTACCAAAAAGACACAGACAACCCACCTGAGGTTTCTAATATTTAAAAATCCATGCAGCATGGCAACAACTATTATAGTTTTACAGAATTGGGCAATTTACCTATATCAAAAAACTCTTGTTAAGACCAGCAGAAAATATCTCACCATCTCATGTGTGAGGGGGGGGGGGAAACCTAATTTCTCATTCTTCTGTGTGAGAATGAAACAAAATAGGATTTGTATCCCTACATGGTGCCTGTGCTGATGATTCTTCTTTAATATCCCAGTGTGTGTGTGTGTGTGTGCCTTCAAGTCACTTGTTGACTTACGGTGACCCCAAGAATTTCATAGGGTTTTCTTAGGCAAGGATTACTCAGAGGTGGCTTTGCCAGTTCTTTCCTCTGAAACATACCCTATAGTACTTGGTATTCATTGGTGGTCTCCCATCTTAGCTTCCAACAGCAGACGGGCTCTGGTGCTTTTAGGGTCTTCAGGACTTACATTCCTATACCACTTTATAATGCTAAGCACTCTCTAAGGTTTACAATGTGTTAGCCAATTGCTCTCAACAAGCTGGGTACTCATTTTACCAACCTACGAAAAATGGATGGCTGAGTCAACGTGGAGCCCTGCAGAACTGAACTCAAAACATTTTGGCTGCAGTCCTGGCATTTACTCACTGCACCACCAGGGCTCCTAGTGCCCTCATATACCTATGACACTGAGCTGATGCCATGGAGAGAGATTTAAAACCCACTTCAGTATTTATTTTTCTTGAGGCTCAGTGTTGTGCAATGGTTATCATGTCTGAATAGGACAAGGATGCTTAGGTTCCCATCCCCTCTCAGCCAGATAAGCCTGGAGTCAATGCAGTTATATATTTTGCTGCCAAGCAGAAATGCTTTTGTTCTCCCAGACTTTTATATGTATTTTAATTATGTTTTCCTATTTTTATTTTATAAGGTTATTTGGTTGCTTTCTTTTGTTGTTTTTTCATCTGCACTGGAAGCTTTGCTCTTAAACAAATGGGCAAGGAAACTAACCGGGTAAACTCAAGCCAGTCTCTGTCATTAACTCACCTGGCAGGATTGCTGTGAGGGTAAAATTGGTGTGGAGGGGACTCTGTTGATCACCTTAAGTTCCTTAGAGGAAAGGCAAAGTATTAATCTAATAAAGCATTTATTTTGTTATGTCTTCATCTTAAACTCTCTGCAGGCCAAATTCAGTTTCAGAAAAAATCTCAGGGGCATAGCTCAATAGCAGAGCCAGCACTGTGTGGTTTGTTGACCTAAGTCTTTAGGAGATCAGGGATCAAATCCCCATTTAGCTGTGGAAACCCACTGGGGACCTTGGACAAATCACATCCTACAGCTTAAGAGGAAGGGAATGTCAAACTCTCTCTGGAGAATTCATCAAACTGTGATACCTTTATTGGCCAACAAAAATGCACCATTTACTTGTTGCAAGCTTTTGAAGCTCCACCGGCTTCTTCTTCATCAGGCAAAGTGTTACAAACCAAACAGGAGGAAAAATCCACCAAACAGTGGTACCGTCATTGGCCAACCAAAATGCACCATATACTTGTTGCAAGCTTTCGAAGCTTCACTGGCTTCTTCATCAGGCAAGATGTTACAAATCAACACAGCTACCCCTGTATGTCTCTCTGGAGAAATTACCAAGAAAATCCCGCATTATAGGTTCACCTGAGAGCTGCCATAATTCATAAGCAGCTTGAAGGCATACAACAACAAATATCCCAATAGTCGATGGGGTCAAATGCACAATGGCATGAGATTTATTTTGTTTTTTTAAAAAAATCCAGCATATTTTAGCTTAAAGCTTTTACTGCCTATAGCAAAGCCTTAGGAGAGAAATTCTGGCCTTTTAAAAAGCCAGGACACCACCAAATTGGGAGGAGGGATCATGGGGGGAATGGACGTAGCCATTTGGTGAGCCATTGTGATGGTCTTTCTTGCCCTTGCTTCAAGGGATTTGGGGCAGTGTGTATGATATACTCTGTATTTATGTATGTATGTATGTATTGAAAGTATTTCTGTATCACCTCCCAAACTACAAGGTCTCCTGAGGTGATGAACAAATAAAAACCAATTAAAACAATAAGGAGATTTTTAAAAAACCCTTTAAAACAGATTAAAACGCTGTCTTTAAAAACTCCTAAAAGCAGTCTAAAACTCCCAGAATCCAATATTAAAACAGTTAAAACAGTGATTACAAACACTGAATGTCATGCAGAATAGTACTGTTTTATCTACCTGCTGGAAGCTTAAAAGAGATGGGGCAGCCTAACTTTCTTGGGTAGGGAGTTCCACACTCGAGATGCTACTACAGAGAAAACCCTGCTACGTGTACCTACCAACCTAACTTCACAAGGCATTGGGGCACACTACAAAGCCTCCACTGATGATCTCAAATTTCATAGAATCATAGACCCATAGAGAAAAGACCCCAAGGGCCATCTAGTCCAACCCACTGCCATGCAGGATTACACAATCAAAGCACTCCCAACAGATGGCCATCCAGCCTCTGTTTAAAAACTTCCAAAGAAGGAGACTCCACCACTCTCTGTGGCAATGTATTCCACTGTTGAACAGCTCTTACCATCAGAAAGTTCTTCTTAATGTTGAGGTAGAATCTCTCTTAAGGGAGCCCTGGTGGCACAGTGGTTGAATGCTGGTTCTGCAACCACAAGGTTGTGAGGTTGAGTTAGCCTTCCATCCTTTCGTAGGTTGCTAAAATGAGTACCCAGCTTGTTGGGGGCAATTACCTTATAGATTGTAATATGGCATCAATATGGCATCCCTGTGGGTATTCAAACATGGCTATTGTGTCACATCTTAACTTTCTCTTCTCCAGGCTAAACAGACCAGGCTAAACAAATTCCTAGCAGGCTCATATGGCAGGAGCAGTCTTTCATCCCACTCACCCACCCACTAGATACAACACTCGGCTCCAAGTACAACATACCCTGGGACTGCAGAATCAAAGAGAACCTCACTATGGTTCCATGCATCAGCTAAATGTCAGAGGAGTCCTGGCATGCAACAGAGTTTAGAAAAGGACTAAGGAGTGCTGAACTGTATGTAGAACATGGGTGCTGGCTGGAGGAATCTAGCAGTTGCAGTCCAAAAAAGGAACTTTTTCCCATGCTCTGACAAGTTGTATGCACATGTGCAAACTTTGAGTGGGGCTTATATTACAACACTTCCCTTGAGAATTATTTGACTGAAATGTAGGTATGAATTCTCAAAGGATGCAAATTTAAATTGAAGGGAAGTTTGCAGGGGAGAAATGGTGAACAGAAGTCGGCGTTTAACCTACACCTCTTTTTTTAAAAATAAATTTTATTATTAAAAAGCATAAAAACACAATCAAATAATCAAACAATCCAAATACAATTGTTTCCCTATCTTAATCGAAGATTTATCCTAAATCCAGCATCCATTATCTATTGGTTGATATCAATTATCTATTCAACATATCAGTTAAAAGAACATATATAAACTATAACAACATAATGACTTTTAAATTGCTCTAATTTACTAAAGATACCATCCTAGGATTTTTTTTTTCTACTTTTCTTTAGTAGTAGGGACAAATAGTCAGTTGATGAAGAGGAAGGAAGTTAAGGTATGATAGAGGTAGGATATGAAAGAAGCTATATGCTGGATTTAAGGAATAAGGATTGATTTAAGAATTGGAATAGATGAAAAATGTTTTTAAGAGGTGGTCGATAATTGAGTGCATTTGTATATACTTGGGTTTTGGGTTGGGTTTTTTTGTTGTTTGTTTGTTTGTTTTTTGGTCAATGAATGTTGGTTTTGTAATGTGTACTTCATTAATAAAATGTATTTTATATAAAAAAAATACCATTTAGCTGATGCATGGAGCCATAGTGAGGTTCTCTTTGATTCTGCAGTCCCAGGGTATGTTGTACTTGGAGCCAAGTGTTGTATCTAATGGGTGGGTTGGTGGGATGGAGGTAATCCCTTGGAAGCTGCTTCTTTTCTTGCTGATAGATGGGACCAGGTTAGTTCTTCCCCTTCCTGTGAGATACCCCCAGGGAGTTGGGAGGGCTTCTTCTCTTGATTTGGGATTGTTGATGTAAATCTGCCTAGGGACCTTATCCCACGCTGCTCTCAAAAGTGGCAAGAAAGCGATATGAACATCATTGCAGTACTATAGCGCTAGTATAAATATGGCGCTAGCGCTATAATAGCGCTATGGATAAGCTCGCACCATTGCAATGCCCGCTGAAACCGACATTCAAAAGAATGCGAATGATGTTGCATTCTGAGCGGTTTCTTGCTGGATTCTGAGCGACGTCGTGTAATCACACGGAAAACTATAGCGCTATAGCGCCTGATTCTTAGCGGATTCTGAGCGACGTTGTGTAATCACTCGGGAAGATATAGCGCTATAGCGCCCGATTCTTAGTGGATTCTTGCTGCTTTTGGCCCCGTGAGATAAGGTCCTAGGTTGGAAGATTCAAGGCTGAGTCCCTTGCTCACTGCTTTACTGCCTATAATAAAGACATGGGACTTGGCGGTTGCTTGAGAATCCCTTAATTGCTGAGTTCCCCCCCTTTTTTTTACCCTCTGCAGAAATAAAACAGATTACTATATACAGTCCAGCAATAATATAATGGCAGATTGCTCATTTCACCTCTCCCATTAGCTATTTAATTTCAGCATGAACAAGTGAAGTTCCTGAAATCCCTAACGGGAAAGCAGTGGCTTTCTTGATTGATATTAGCTGCCACGGGGTCAGCAAGCCACAACTCAGAGAAGCCACCAAAAGGACCTTTCTAATTTAGTAAAGAAAGTGGAAAATATTTGGCCAGAAAACTTAAGGTCTTTGGTTTTTATTACTTTCATATACCACCCTCTTGCCAAGGCACTCAAGGTGGTTTCCAATATGAAAAAAAAGCTGAAAATCTATTAGTTTTTCACAATGGAAAGAGGGATGAAAAGAGAAAAGGAAAATACAGGTTCCCTTGCCACTGCAGGCAGTAGTTCTGGAGGGGAGAGGTCAACAGGTAGTTGGTCTCAGCCAGACCAAAGGAAGCGGCCCAGCTGTCTTTCCTTCCTTCTGATGCATCCAGGTGGGATGCCCAGGTCAGTAGGCTTCCCTGACACCTTCCTCTCTTAGGGAACTGACTTGTGCAGAATTGCTTAGTGTATGACCTATCCAGGTAATCTACCCAGAAAACAAGTTCCTCAAACATATTTCAATCCTCAAAGCTGTCGTCTCAGTTTATTACTTTTTCTGGACCACAACTCCCAAAATGGCCATGTTGGCTCTGGGATTCTGGGAGGAGTACTGTAGTCTAAAAGTAACTTTTTGAACTCTATCACTGACTCACAGCTTTTTGCGGGCTCCTTTCTTTCAAAACTGGTTTCTGTCTGTCTCTGACAGTGAGCCCCTTATTTAACTATAAGCTTCTATTACTTGAGTCAAATTGAATGTATACTGTACTATTCTACTTAACTTGCCATTGTAGCATGTATAGCCATGTTAAAGAGAGCTCATGTCAAACTGAGTGTGCATGCAGGGAAAAGAAAATTGTGCAGGAGCCCACCTTTGCACTGCTTGTGGATTACTTTTCGTTTTTAAAATTATCCTCTTAAAGTAAAGGCCCTGGCTCCTATGTTTCTTATCTCTGAGGAATTGGCTTGTTTTTTAAATGTCAGTATGTTTCCTATCATCATGTTCCTGGGCTTTAACAGCTTGCCATGTTGCAGCAGAAAGTTGTACTGATTCTTTTTCTAGAATCCAGAAAAAATAATGCAGCAGCTTTTATCTAAGTCCCTTTGTTCCTGTAGGTTTTTATGCAACTTCCTCATCACTGAGAGCACCTGGGAACCTTCTGTTAATTAGCAATATGCAATTTGCATGAATGTTTTATTCTGTACAAGGCAGTCAGGTGTGCAGTCAAAACAGTACAGTGTTTCTTACAGCTGTTTCTTACATTTCTTCTTGCAGCTGAAACATTTCCTTGGCGATATGGACAAATGTTCTTGCCCTGCAGGGAAACTTGCCCAAACATTTTCGTGTTTGCATCTGTGCCTGATGAACTTTTACCCTTGCAAACTGTGGAGAGGAAAAAACATTTCTGGTAGACTGTCTTTTGCAGCTGTCTCCTGTCAAGAGAAGGGCCAGGCTATAGAGACTTCTAGTTGCCCTCATTTGGTCTGGCGTCCTGGTTACCTTGAAGATTTTGACCTCAGTTGTGGTCAATAATAGTATTATGCCATTTACATATCTCAGGGCTCATTCCCACTTGTATTTAAACCAGTTTGTGAGTCGCATTGACATGGGATCACTAAATCGATTCATACCGATGCGTAGTTCCCACTGTTGGAAGCAAATTAAATCATTATTCCATACATTTGTGTCTTTTTGACACAATTGTCATTCACACTAGATTTGTGCTGCTACAGAATGCATGCTCAGTATCATTTGTGATCGATCCATCCTGGCTTTTTTTTAAAAAAATGTCAATCATATGATCCGCATCTACACGTCATTGGTGATGCAACCATCTATTTTTCCAGTGACACAAGCACAAGATCCCACAGAATTGCGAGTGATTCCCCCCCCCCCGTTTAGAAACATTATATGTTCCCCATGGCGGCTGGGTAGCCACACTCCCCATTTCTGTGTTGGTGGGTTTTTTTGGGGGTGTGTGTGTCTGTTCCTCATGTGGGAATGTGTGCAGGGTGTCTGTTCCTGGTGGCGGCTACCCTCCCCATTTCTTTGGGAGTGTGGGGAATAGGGTCCCCATTCTACTTAGGCGGCCATGCTCCCCACTTCTGTGCTGGTGTTTCTGGGTCTGTTTCCCCCATGGCAGCTTAGCAGCCACGTTTCCTCTATCTGTTGGGTTCTGTTTGGGGGGTCTGCTCCCCAAGGCAGCTGGCTGGCTATACTCCCCCTTTCTATGAGATTGTGGGATGTGTGTTCTCTATGGCTACATGGTAGCCAGGTTCCCCCTTTCTATGGAGAGTATGTTTCCTGTGGCAGCTGGGCGGCCATTCTCCCTATTTCTGTGGGAATGTGTGTGTGGGCATATTCCCCATGACAGCTGGGCAGCCCTTTCCTCAATACAAGGGCTGTGTATTGGGGGCCTGTTCCCCATGATGGCATGGTAGGCATGCTCCCCATTTCTGAGGCAAGGGTGGCCTCCCTGTGAGGAAACCATGAGAGGAGCAGGGTGTGAACTTCTTACACTCCTCCTTCATCTGACTCTAAGTCTGCTGTGCAAACAATTTCCCTGCAGACAGATTGAATAAACAGGGTGATAGTATGCAACTTTGCCGTACCCCTTTTCCGATTAAGAACCATTCTGTTACTCCATATTCTGTTCTAACTGTTCTAACTGTCCTGAGTAAAGGTTATGCATCAAGACAATCAGATGCTGTGGCACTCCCATTCCTCTAAGAGCAAACCATAGCTTTTTGTGAACTATGCAAAGACTTTGTTGTAGTCCCTAAAGTACATGCAGATTTTCTTCTGGAATTTCCTGGTGCACTTCTTTATCTAACATATATTTGCAATGTGATCCCTAGTGACTCTTACTTTCCTAAATCCAGCTTGCGTCTCTCGGATTTTTCAACCCATATATGGTTGGAGTCTTTGCTGTTGTAGGGTAAAATGTGAGATTGTATATGAGATTGCCCTCTCCACAGAAGTGAATGAGAACCATGAAACACTGGAAAGATGAAAGATGAGATTTTTCTTTCCATGAATACATAGAACTGCAGTTTGCAGCAGGTTCCCCAGCTGGATTGGGATATTTCTCTGGGCTGGGGAATATCAGTGGGAGGGATACTGGAGGCTTCTACAAACACAGTACCCCTTGCAGATAGAGAAGAGGATCTGAAGACCATTGGGGGCGGGGGGCGGGGAGGAAGCTTGTCAGCTATACTTTGTTCCATTTCCACCTCTTCCTTGCCTCTGTGACTCTTTTAGCATCTAAAGAAAGAGTGCCTCTCTTCAGAACTGAGTTGAAAATGCTGTCACTTAATGCCACATTGGTGAATGGTAAGACAGCTGTCATCCAGGACTTGATGCCAACCTGGATTGATGAGGATGGGGGGCTTAATCTCTCTCAGCTTTGCCCACTAGGATTCTCTGTGCAGGAGCAGGTGAGACCTGGAGGGGCAGGGAGTTGGAGTTGCATTGGGATAATATTCCCCTGACCAGGTATCCTATCCCTCAGTCTGCAGGGTTTGAGTATGTTTATTTAAAGATGGGCATATGGGGCAGAATAACGATTCCCCACTGCTCAGCAGTCTTCCTTCCCGAGCTAGCTGGGGTGGTCTTGGGGTTGGTGTTGGAGTCTCCACGGCTTATACTGCTGGGAGATTTCAAAATCTATGCCAAGGCTACCTTGTTAGGAGTGGCTCAGAGCTTCATGTCTGCCATGGCAACCATGAGTCTGTCCCAACTGGTTTCTGGCCCCACTCATGCCACTGGGCACACTCTAGACCTTGTGTTCTGTACAGGGATTGATAATGATGATGGATAATGGTGATCTGGGAATGGAGGAGTTTTTTACTGTTCCATTGTCATCATGGATAGGTCACTTCTTGATTAGGTTTAGACTTGTGCAACCTGATGTGGGTAAGAGAAGTGATAAATGCCTTTACAATAAGGTAGGGTCCCAACACCTTTGAAGGAGACTGTGGTGAGACCTTATCTGATAATGCCTTCCCTGGATCCTACTATGTTAAATAACTATAGGACAATCTTCAAATTTCCATTTTGGGGCAAGATACTGGAGCATGTGCTGGCTTCTCAACTCCAGGGGTTCCTGGATAAAACTTTCAGTGAAATGAATGGTGAAGCCTTTTACACAGTCATTCCATGGCATGAAGCTCTGAATGTATAATCTCTGAATAGGAGACCTGTTGCACAATGGTAACCCATGAATGCACTTGTGAACTTCCTGAAGTAACTACTACTAGGACTGTTGCAAATCATGAATTTAGCTTGGGTGTGAAACTGTGTTTCTCAGTCATTGACTGATGAGCAATGTGTCTTGAATATCCATCTCATGAAGGTTCCAAGGTTAAACTTATTTTCCCTCTCCAAAATCATAAAGGAAGACTCTTGGTGATACATTACAAAACTGTTTAGTAATTTCATCTGAAACGAGCTTTTTCCTGCACTGTCCCTTTGCAATGTATGAGAACTTGTAAAACATTCTATAAAATACAATAACTGGCTTTTCATTTTTTCCAACCCTTCCCTTTTCGCTTCCTCTTGTGACAGCATGGAAATGCCTGCCTCTTCCATGTCCCCTTCCGTCACCCACCCCTCCGCCCTCAGCAAGCAATCAAAGATCTGTTGCCAAAAGCCTTGTCTTCCGACACCATGCTGAGCTCCTCTTGTTTCTAGTACTTCATGGACATCTTTCATCCAGGCCTAATGTTTTGTCAAGTTCTAACTGTTCTAATTGCTTAATTATCTGTGCTGATGCAGTTGTCAAGGCTGTTAAGACTTTGCCCCTTGGAACATGGGGAAGTATGAAGATGCAGCTCTGTGAAGCTGGTGCTGCTGTGGTGAAGAATGACAATGTGGCGCTTGCTTCTTTTTTTATTCTCTCTATGTATGGCTTAGCTTTTATTCTTTCTGTGTATGCGGTACAACTGTATTTATAGAACTCCCTACTCCAAAATACCTGCATTCCTCCTCCCCATTTTTATTTGCCTGTATAGCTTTGGTTAAATGGGTTTTTACAACATGTATAACTTTCCAGCTTTCTTTTCTCTATTTAATTGCTGCCTGTCTTTTGTAATTCTGATGCTGTTGAATCCAAAATTTTGTAAAAGAAATAACTATATATCCCACAGATGCCCAACTGGCTGTTTCTTTCTTGACATGCATCCCTCTAAAAGCTATATTTTTACCTCACATCTGTCTCTTGCACCAGCAACAAGTCATACTATTTCCATTAAATGACACGCTAAATGTTAGTGCATTACCACCCTGATTCTTGTGTGCTATCCTCTTTAATCTATCTCGCTTATGCCTCATCCAGTTTAATTAATTATAGTTAGTGTCTGACGCAGCTTGTCAAAGTTCAACCTCCCATCTCCTTCCAATGTTCATTATTTTTTAAAATTCCATTGCTGAGTGTTTTCTAAAAGACTAGGCTGCATAGTAAGAAGAGGCAGTGTTGCATATCTGTTTGCTACACAGTGAGGATGCATAGGGAAGGCTCTCCATGGAATTAACAGAATTTCCATAGGACCACCAGTCATCTGCTCTAAAGAAGGAAGTTTGTTTTTTGCATACAGGGAATCTTGATGCCAACATAAAATATTCACCAGCTCCAGGTGGGATATTTCTTTCTTCCTGAGAGTGCATTTTAATGCCTGTTCTTCTCAGAAAGTGGTGGTGTCATCTCTCCCACCATTAAAACTCCTGTTGATTCCTTAAATGGAGAGATCAGGAGGCAGGCATGCAGTGAACGTGGAGAGAGCAAAAACCAGTTTTCCATTTAAATAACTATATTTGAAAGTTTCCCAGGCTCAGGTTTGATCTCTCCAGTGGCTTTTTATTTTGTTTCTTTTATGGGAGTCCTCTTTTTCCCAAGAGTCCAGAAGGAGGGTGAGCTCAGCAGTTGAGCTCTTGGGAGTGTATTCTTGTAATCATATAATGCAGACCAATTTTAGACCCTTAACCAGAACCGCGTGCACTCTTCTGCACTAAGTCTTTTCTTTTAAAAGGAAAGCAAAATTCTATAACAGAAAAATCTGGATTCTACATGTGATATAATGCAAGACATACGCAAACCTGCTTATATTCTATCATTTATTCTGAATCTTTCCCAATTGTGACTGATTTTATGTACTAGTGGCTGAGAGTGAGGAACTATGCTGTAATACCAAAGTGTCATCCCAAACCTTCACTGCCAGTCCTAATAGCTAAATTAAGCCTCCAGTATTGGAAACCAAGTCCGATTATTATTTTCACAGTGTGACTTGTGAGTACTCAAAGGCATTCTGTCTAAATTTTACTGATAAACTATGGAGTTTATCACATGGGACAAATCCCGCGCAGAAACTAGATTTAAAGTGAATACAACCTGCTTTTGCGGGTTGTTTTTCACATTACATTCAGGGTTAACCTGAATGTAGGGGAAAAAAGGCAAATACGGGTTGTTTTTCAGATGATGTTTGCATGAAAGAGAAATAACGCGAAAATAACCTACCTGAATGGAAAGCTGACAAAAACTGCTCCTTTTTACATTCAGGAAATTCCGACAGTAGAAAGGAGTGGTTTTTGTCAACTTTCCGTTTGGGTTATTTTTGTGTTATTTCTCTTTCTGCCAACGTGTCTGAAAAACAACCTGCATTTTCGGGTGTTCAGGGGATTTTAAAATCCCGTTTCTGCATGGGATTTGCCTCTGTGTGATAAACTCCTGTGTTAGATCATCTTTTCCTAAACTCCATCTGTCCATATTACAATTCTCCAGCCTAGCTAGCATAACAAATAACCAGGAAATAAATAGTCAAAGCATCTGGAATGACTCAAACTGAGGAAGACTTTCTCTTCTATTCTTATAATTGGTTATGTGGTAGTTGGGGAAATGGTTTTGTTTGTCCCTGCACTGGAAGACTCCCTTTGAGGCAGAGAGATATTGTAGCTTTTCTTTGCAACCAAGTCCTCCAGTACAATCACATCTGCTCAGAACCTGCCAAACTCATGGAATTACAACAAGCTACAGTACTCAACAAGGTTTTTTCAATGTCCAAAAAGTAGAAGGGACAACAAGGGGATCAACTGTTTTAGATCTGATCCTAACCAACTGGGATGACCTGCCAAATATGTGGAAGTGGCAGGATCCTTCTGAAAATGCCTTGGCTAGATCATAGGAAGTAATAGCACTACTCTGTTCTGCTTTGGTCAGGCTTCACCTGGAATAGTGTCCAATTCTGGTCACCACAATTCAAAAAGGATGTTGACAATCTGGAGCATGTCCAGAGGAGGGTGACCAGAATGGTGAAAGATATGGAAACCATGCCCCGCGTGGAGCGCCTTAGGGAGCTGGGTATGTTTACCTTGGAGAAGAGAAGGTTAAGAGGTGATATGATAGCCCAGGTTAGGAGAGGCTGTCCTAATGCATGAGATCCCATCTTACATCCTGTTCATTTAAGTTTGTCACTGATCTCTCTCTCTCTTTTCTTTCTATCCCTACCAACATGTACACTTCACTCACTCTTCAAATGCACTGTTTGTAAAAGGTTAATAAGGCTGATACGTTTCAGTTAAAGGACACTGATCCACCACAAGAGCAGCAATAAGAGGATAGCTACAGAAATCTGTCAGTGAATGAAGGATGGAGAATTGTTAATCAAATATGTTAAGTTTTTAAGTGGCTGCTTGAGGGCTTTATTCTCCAAGTGAATTGCTTCCCTCCCTGAATTCCATATCAAGACTCCTTTTTTTTCTTCTTCTTACTCTTAATTCTTTATTCGTTCTTCTTTTTTTGCTCTAACTTGGGTATCACAAAGTTCTTCCTCTCTTCCATTTCCCCCCCTCCTGCCTCCTCCTGCCTTTCTCTGTTAGTCTGCCTAACAACAGAGATTCACAGTATTTCCTCTGATCCTAATGCTTCATCTCCTGAGGTAGCAGGTCTTTCTATTTTACTGAATCTTAAAGAAAGTCACCACCCTAATGAATTCTAACAACCTAATTTGCTAAAGTATGTTCTTCATTTCAGCATTAATTGGGCAGTCTATTAAGTTAGGTGGAATTGGTAAAAAAGTACAACAATTTAATACATAATCTAGTTAAATTACTAGTTATTTTCAAGCTTTGGTGATGCAAATGCACCTGAGGAAGTACGGTTAAGTCTATAGTTAGTCTGAAAGGTGCTGCATAGATCCTTTTGCATACTTTAGTAGGTGGTAATTATTGTTTCCATGAAAATATTGTTTGCCTGAAAGAGGATCCTTGACTTCCCTGGCAATGACCTTGTTGCTGTTCTTTATTTCTAAATGAGCCTTAAATAACTCCTTGTTTGATTTTTGCCTAGTGGTAGGTACATTCTTTGTTTGGATTAAATCCTTTCTTGCATATCCATTAATGCTGTAATGGCAACTGAAGAAGACCCTAACGTAACAACAACAATGACAACAAAGGTGGAGGGAGACAAGGAACACTTGGCTCTCTTCCTATACCATTATGTATACTCACACTATTAATACTTGATTGTGATCTGTAGACGTTTGGGCTAGTGCCACAGTGTGTCTTAAGCATATTCACTACATAGAATAGACAGAACAAGACTGTAGGATTTGGCAATCAGGAGGTCTCATTAGTCAAGCTGACTGTATCTGACACTAGAGATTCCCATCTTACTTGGAGAGGTATTCCTTTCCCTCTGCCTTGGCTGTGATCCCAACAATATTTACATACAAGTCAATAGAAGACCACTGTTGAATGGAGAGTTCTCAGCTTTAATAGGCAGGCCATTGAAAGTAAGGTCATGAATACACTTTTGGCATTTGGTCTGTCTTAAGTTGAGGGTCCAGGCTGGTTCATAATAAGTTGTAATATTTTAACCTTCACTTGTTTTGGACCTGTAGAAACTTATCCGGTGAACTGTTTTAGTGAGGAATGACATCTTTTCTATCAGTGACTATACTGTGAACTATCTTTCCCCTAACCCTAACCACTCCCCCCAAAGAAAGTCCAAGGTCACTGAATTAGTTGTAGTTAACTACTGTTTAAAGTGGTTTTAATGTTGGACTGCAGCACTGGAGATCAAGGTTCAATTCTCCACTCGGCCATAAAACCCACTGGGCAACCATGGGCAATTCACATGGTCTCAGCCTCAGGAGAAGGCAATGGCAAGCCTCCTCTGATCATATCGTGCCAAGAGAACCCTGTGATGAGGTCCCCATAAGTTGGAAATGATTTGAAGGACCACAACAAGAAGTTGATATTCTCTTCTTTGAGAGATACAAGAAATGGAATCTGTATTTCTCACACATAGGTCACATTAATTGCAACAGGACCTTGCCTGTTGGCCCTGTGGAGCCACTGCTATCCCAAGTGCACAGTGCTGGTCTAGGTGAATCTAAAGCTTCAGCTAGCGAAGAATGTGACAGCTAGCTCTGTAATTGCATAGCCAACTGGAATAAATTCACAGATCACGTATGGCTGAAGTGTTTTTACTTTTTATTTTGTTTAGCAAGGGGAATGACATCATTTCCCCAGACTACACTTTCCTTGGACTCCACTGTAAATTTAGAGCTCAGCTGCAATCCACACAGTAACTGAAAGGGAAGGAAAATTGAATTGTTGAGCAACATTACATTATTGTAAACTATCCTCATTATAATGTAAAGTGTTGGGGTGGGTTAATCTTGTATGGGTAAAGAGATTAACACTTCTAGATGTGGTTTGTTGGTATGGAGTAGTGCAGTTGTCTGTTTTTTACTCTCCTTCGGGGCTGTCATTTTCTTGCTTCAAAATTTCCTGCCCCACCATGAACCATACTGCACCAGTTCTAAATAAATGCAACGACTTCCTGTTCTACAAAGTGATGGTGTATATCTTTAAAGCCCTAAATGGATTGGAACCAAAATATCTGAAAAAGATGTTCTGCAGGTTGGCTTCAGTTAAAAGTGTGATTGCTGCACAGAATCACCTTGGAATATCACCTCTTATCTCCCCCCCCCCCCCAGGTAATTTCTGTGTTTTGTAAAATATTTCTTTACAAGAATAGTCAAGCAACCATTTTCTGATCGACGCATAATTTTGAATAGGATGTTCTCATAATTGGATTCATTGTTGCAGCTCAAATTTGAATGCATGGCTTGCAGTGAATTGCAAAGAAGCTGAGGAATACTTGAATTTGTCTCTATGAGATTTGACAATAGGATAGAAAAAGTCACCTTTTGGATTAATTTGCTTTTATCTACTCTGGTCCCATTAAGACGATGGCAGCCAGTGTCAAAGGCATAAATGGAGACAAAAGAGTTGCTTCCAATTGTGGAGAATTTGTTTTAAACAGCCTAGAAAATGTTTCCTACTCAGCAGGGTATGGTACACTCAAATGGTTGCATTAACAAGGAAATATATAACAAAGAGAGAGTATTTAGGGCAATCCCTCAGTATCCTGTGGTAATGAATTTTAAATTTCTGTAATGAAGTCAAAAGGCCTGTATTCTTCTTTCGAGGCGAGCAGTACAGTAACTCCCATTAGCATTAATGGGAATTGGGCATGCAAACTATAGAACCACAATAGATAGAGATGAAAAAGCCCTATCAGATTATTGAGTTCATCCCCCTTCTTAAGGCTCTCCCTTATTAATGCAAGCAGTCTCCATGACAATGGATTTGGTATAAAATACCCTATTAGGTATGTAGATGGTTTAGCAGCATCACTGCAAGCATGGCACGAGGAAGAACAGCAAGCCAGCCATGCCTGGTCCTGCCATTAAGCAGTGATAAGACTATTGCCTTAGGTGGAAGATTCGGCGCGAGGGAAAGGAGCAGCAACCTGGCTTTTTCTCTTGAACTCCTTCAGCCATTTCCCCTAAATGGGTCCGCTATCCTCAGGTGTGGTGGATGGTGCTATCCCTTTGAAATAAAATTCAGTTGTCAATACAGTTAGCTTGTGCATAGAGGAAGGGCGCCGCCACCTTGTCTTTCAGCTCAGGCAGTAACATGCTGTGGAACAGCCCTGAAGTTCACACTGGGCTTAAGATCCACTAAAAATAAGCCAGAGGTGAGACAGTGGGGCCAAAAGCTGGCACGAAACTCTCATGACTGACCAAAATAGTGTACCAGCTTCAATGTGAGAGAGAAGTGATGGAATCCCAATTTTACCCATGATGTGTTAGCAAAAGTGTTCCTTGAAATGTGGTCTGACCTAAGGAGTGCTCAGGCTGTCATAGTGGCCAGTCTCAAGCGGTGGCATCACCAGGGTTGGCATCACCCAGTGCGGTAACTCACGGCTCAACCCCCCCCCCCCATTTACCTCCTTCCGTACCACACCAGACAGAACCCTTAGTAATGTTTTTGTACCAATGCTACTCATAAATCCTAATTCCCCTGTATCACTGAATGTAATGGCAATAGTCGTGTCATAAACAAACAGAAAAATTAAAAGTATACCTTTACATTATCAGATGCACAGCCCAAATGTATTTACAGGCACATAGTTTCATGTGGTTAAACTGAAACGTTGATCAGATGTGGTGTTTTTTTTTTTAAAAAAAATACAATTTTTAAATTTAATTTTTTTAAAAAACCTGGAGCCTCTCCCATCTCCTCCCACTGAGCCTTGTCCAGTTCACGCCAGCTGTGAAGCCTTTTAAAGGGATGCAGATGAACTCCACAGTCTGTTTCTGCCAAAAGGCTGATGTTTGGGGAGTAGTGTGGTGTGGCTGCAGCCATAATAATAATAATAATAATAATAATAATAATAATAATAATAATTTTTTATTTATAGCCCGCCCCTCTGCTCGGCAATTGGGGCGGGTTACAGCATATTAAAACATATAAAGTTAAAAGCATTCCCTCATCCCGCAATCTAACTCTCCCATCCCACTAAAACAAGATTAAACAATTGAAGAGTTAAAATACAATAATACAATTAAAACAATAATCCAGTGATGCCCCTGGAGTGAACTTGGTAGGAATCCAATGAATGTGGCAGAGTGCTAAGGTGAGCTTGCTGGTCTTCCCATCAAGAGACAGTTCAAATTCTCTTGAGTGATTTAATTCAAGTTATTGTTGTTGTTATTTTTTACTTATGGCAAACTTATCATAGGGTTTTCTTGGCACGTTTTTTTCAGAAGGGGTTGCTATTGCCATCCTCTGAGTCTGAGAGAGTGTGACTTGCTCAAAGTCACCCAGTGGGATTTTATTCTCAAGCAGGGAATCAAACCCTGACCTCCAGAGTGTAGTGGTTAAATGCTGGTACTGCAGCCACAAGGTTGTGAGTTCGATCCCAGAGGGCTCCAGGTTGACTCAGCTGCCCTTGGGAGTGCCGGATCAGGGCCGCAGCAAGCACACACTGCGGGCCCGATCCAGCTTTTTGCCGCTCCAAAAAGAGCTGCCAAATGCCACTCCTTTTTGGGATGGCAAAAAGCTGCCCTTAGTGCTGCCAGCATGGCTCTTTTATATCCCTGTGGCGCAGCATGTCTACATGCTGCGCCAATGGGGCACCCTGACGCTACGCACCATGCAGTGGGGCACGTGGCGTTGGCATCGGGGCAGAGTTGGGGTGGCCGGCGTGCGGTCATCCCACCCCAACTCCACCCCCAGGCTGGCCCTTTAGGCTGGACTGCACAGGCTGTCAAACTTCCCTCCTTTCATAGGTTGGTATCCAGCTTATTGGGGGCAATTGGCTTACAGATTGTAAACTGCTTAGAGAGTGCTGAGTTCACTGTGAAGCAATATAGAAATGTACATGCTATTGCTATTGCTAACACTCAGACCACTATACCATGTTGGCATCTAAACATGGGTTACATAAAAGAAACTATAGGAGATTCTCGAAAAGAAAGCTATACCTAACAAACTTGGGGAAAATCGAATTTTGAAAGGACACAGGCAAATGCCATAGCCCTTTTTTTACCAAAAGATTGATGATGTCACTCCCCCCTGAAGTCCAAAATATCTAAAAGGCCAGAAGCTTGTCATCTCTAGTTTAGACAAATCGCTCACATGTTTGTTGAATATACTTTGTAGAATAGGCTGTCAGATGGTGAGTGTGTAGGTGAGCCTTTGTATGCATGTGTGTTACATGTTTATGTCTTCTGGGATGGGTGGGAAACATCTACATATAAAAAAACATGCCAGGAAGAAAGTTAGATTGGAACTGTACTGCCAAACGGTTAAGCTGAAATCCTACATTGTTATCACATCATGTAAATAACTGCAGGAGAATTATGTCCCACTTTCAATACATAACCCCAATACTGCGTAGCAAGGAAGCCAATGTACAAGGCTCCCATTATATGTCACAGTGGGACAATGCACATTTGTACACTATTCTCTGATTGATAGTGTACAACTGCCTGTGCGGTTGTTTTGCATGAACACAGCTTCTACTGGATATGGCCATTTATTCATTCGTTCGTTCAGTTTACATCCCACCTTTCTCCCAGCATGGGATCCAAGGCTGTATGTAACCCTTTAAAAGCCCGAAACCACTAAAAAGCTCTTAGTATAAAAATCAAAACAATTAATTCTGAAATTCTGTTTTAAAAACGCAAAAAATAAAAGTGAAAGCAGTTTTAAAAGCGCATACAAACATAGTAAGAGAAAAGCAACATTCCCAATTAAATGCTCCATCTGCTGAAACTACTGGTGGAAAGGCAATGACCATTGTGCATTGTTAAATAGGCTAGGAGAAAAGGCAGCTAAGGGGCTGTACAGACAGCAGTGGCAAGCCCCCTCCCCTTTCCTTGCCAGATTGGGGCTGTGGCAAGCACACGCCGAAGCCCCGATCTGGTGCTTTGCTGCTGTAAAAGAGCTGGCAAATGCCGCTCCTTTTTAGAGTGGCAAAAAGCTGCCCTTGCTGCTGCGGCGGCGGCGGCTTTTTGGCACTCCTTTGGCAGAGTGTGTGTGGACGCTGCGTCAAGGGAGCACCCTGATGCCTCCCACCGTGTAGTGGGGCACGCAGTGTGAAGACGACATGGGGGCAGAGTTGGGGTGGCCATTATGCAGTTGCCACTCCTGCACTCTGCCCCTAGGCCGGCTCTTTGTGCCGGTCTGTTCAGCCCCTAAGACTGATTGATAACTGGTGAAATTGCCTCTTCCACACAAGATACAGGAACAATGGAGGCAAGCTACAGGAAAAGAGATTCCACCTCAACATTAGGGGACACTTCCTGATAGTGAGAGCTGTTTGACAGTGGAACACACTCCCTTGGAAAATGATGGAGTTTCCTTCTTTGGAGGTCTTTAAACAGAATCTGGTTGGCCATCTGTCAGGGATGCTTTGATTTTGAGTTCCTGCATGGCATAAGAGGGTTGGACTGGATGGCCCTTGGGGTCTCTTCCAACTCTATGATTCTATGATTCTTTTTTAAAATGGCCACCATAGTGAACTTCCAGTGTGAAAATCTCCATTGCCTTTGATGGTGTCACGGTGACTTTAGTGGACTGTGAGTCTAATCTGTGTGCATTTAACTGGATGAACATGGTGGGAAATGCTTTTTGCCATCTAGATTTTCAGACCCTGAGTCTGCTCGTTGTTGTTGTTGTTGTTGTTGTTGTTGTTGTTGTTGTGTCTTCAAGTTGTTTTCAATTCATGGCAACCCTAAAGCAAAGGTCTTCTTGGCAAAATTTGTTCAGAGGAGGCTTGCCCTGAGGCTTAGAGAGTGTGATTTGCCCAGGGTCACTCAGTGGGTTTCATGGCTGAGCTGGGAATCGATCCATAGTTTCCAGAGCTGTAATCCAACACTCAAAACCACTATGCCACACTGGCTCTTGTTTAATAAATAGTGTACTTCAAATCTTCCTTCCCCCTCCTGGTTGAAATAATTGCTTGTGACCTATTGTGTGTTTTGCCCCCAGACTAGCAATACTGGGGCAGATATTGGGATATGTCTGTCTGAAACTGTAAAACAGATTAGATTGTACAAGTTGGGTAGAAGGGAGGATGAAAGAGAAAAAAATTGGAATTACTGAGAGAGAGATTTTGTCACTGTCTGCAGCTAAACATCTTCCAAAGTTGAATTATATTTGTATGTATGTTCTCTTATGGAGAAGGTCAAGAGGTGAGAAATATTATAAAGTAATTCCTTCCCATCTTGTCTCCTGATGTTAAACCATGTAAGGAAATGAGTAAAAGTGGCAGCCTCTTGATTTACTAGTGAGTGATGATCTTCCGTGGCTTACATCCTGCTATGTATGGATAGAGATTTGTTGGTTTGCGAATCAAATCAAATCTCATTCCATTCACATGGGCTGGCAAAACCCTCTTTCCCCAAACCCCTCCTCAAAGAAACCCGTCATGGAAAGTAAAAGAAAATAAATAAATAAATAAATAAAAAGGGGCATTTTGTACTTCTTAAGAGCTTCTTACTTCAGTTGCTTCATTTAGCAGATCTAAAATGTAAGTTGCCCACCTGTGTTACAAATGCCCATGTGGGCCAAACCTTCACATGTCCATCTGTTCTGTCTGCTTACTCAGAAATAAGCATAGGAGACCAGATCTGGATCAGATAAAGGTTTTTTGCCTCCTGTTGTGGTCCCAATCTGAATTGCTCCACCTCTGAAATGCCAGTTTACACAGTTAGAGCACTCTGATCCCACTTTCACTACCAGAGCTGCCTTGTATGAAATCCTGGGGTTTGTAGTTTAGTGAGATACTTAGAATTCTCTGCTAGAAAGCTTTAGTCCACTCCTCTGAACCTGCATCAGTACTCTTCCATGGAATTCAAACCACATTCTGTAGGATGAAGCCATGACAGTTAAAGAGGGATCAAAGTGCTGTATTTGTGTGGTGTGGATACATGCTCAGTATGGATCAGGCTCTAGTGTGGGGATTGGCAGAAGGCTTTAATCTGCCCATCAACACCACTGTGACCCACATTTTGATCAGAGCCCCAAACCTGCTGCTTGGAGAAAAAGAAAAATCCCATTTGTCTCAAAGGGGAATTTCGTTTTGTCCACTTTAGTGAGATTCCTTTTCAAGTTTCTTTCTTTCTTTCTTTTTCTTTTTTGTGTGAAAAGGTGCACTTAGACACCCACTCATCTCTCATTCATAATTTTCTCCTTCCCCTAGTTGCAAGAAGAGGATAATAAGAATGATCCACTTTTCCAGGGCTGTTGTAAACTTTGCAGTAAAGTATAAAGCAGGGGTTGGCAATCTATGGCCTGCGGGCCGGACTCGGCCCGCCGAGGCCTTGGAAACGGCCCGTGGCTGGTCCTGCCGCTGCTGCCGCCACCGCGCGCCGTGCGTGCCTCAAGGCACCATTTTGCTTTCCAAAATAGTGCCCGTGCTCGCGCACGCTTGTGCACAACGGCAGGTGCCATTTTGGAATGCCAAACGGCGCCAGCACCGTGCGCATGTGAACAATGCCGGCACCGTTTGGCGTTCCAAAATGGCGACCACAATTGTGCACATGTGTGCGCGAGCGCAGGGCACCATTTTGGAAAGTAAAATGGTGCCCGTGCTTGCGCACGCATGCGGGCACCACTTTGGAAGGCCAAATAGCGCAACACTGGCACCATTTGGTCTTCCAAAACGACACCCGTCGCCATGCGCATGCGTGCGCGAGCGTGGGGCGCCATCCAAAATAGCACCCTGCACTCGCGTATGCATGCGCACCACGGCGGTGGTGCGCATGCATGCGCACGCACCACTGCGGGCCGGGGGGCATCAGGGGAAGGGAACCGGCCCCACCCCAAAAAAGGTTGCCGACCCCTGGTATAAAGATTACTGCATCAGTGAAGGTTTGGGGACAGCTGAAATCTCTCTCTCTTTCTCTCCCCCTCTTCCTAAAAAAAGGCACACATGCTCCTGCTTCTCTCTCCCTGCACTCTTTGAACTTAAACTCAATGTGGATAGGTTCCATATTTCGTACATTACTTTCATCAAGATGACTGTATGGTGGAGATGGAGGGGCAGG
This sequence comes from Phrynosoma blainvillii, assembly GCA_026167975.1. Classification (NCBI taxonomy): domain Eukaryota; kingdom Metazoa; phylum Chordata; class Lepidosauria; order Squamata; family Phrynosomatidae; genus Phrynosoma; species Phrynosoma blainvillii. The sequence continues at coordinate 11,372,931 of JANUYF010000009.1, forward strand.
AGAATTCTTGGGGTATAAACACCTAGTCAGCCAAAGAATGATGCTGTGTGAATGGTCTCTGCTCTCCTGCAACCTCAAACCCATTCATCCCAAAGGAAAATGTAAAGATTCAATCTCTATTCTCTCTTGACAAGAAGTATAAATTTGGGTATAATTGAAAGCAGTGTTTGATCCCTTTATGTTTACTATTTATTCATATGTATTATTCATACATTCAGGCACAAGTGTTAGGCCTGCACCCCAGTGACATATTTGCATTTTATTTTAAGTTTGCTATTTCCCCCCCACTGCTACCCAGTTTTGCAAATAGGAATTTAATGATCTGCTGTTTCCATACTGTTTCTGTGATTCGTTCTGTCTCTTTCCTTTCCTCAGTGTTTTAAGGAAAGAGATTTCTAACTTGGAAAAGTGATATTTGAATACATTCCCCCAAGGCAATCAATTTACTTTTAATTTGTCTGGAACTAAGTTTTGCTTTGTTGCAGTGAGAAAGGATTGACACTGTTGTAAAAATTTATTAACTTCCAAGAGGATTTTGAAATGAATTTTTAAATGATCATGGCTGTTTGCTCTTACTCAGGGACAGCAGCAGTAGCATTGGTTGTAGTAATACAATAAAGTTGCACCAATTTTACCAGCATCTGGAGAATCTCTGTTTTCTTTAAAGCCAGATGCTAATCTAGCACTGTGGTGGGGCTCAAGCATTGCATTTAGACTTTGCCAGTCTTAGTTCCCGGTATTCCAGTATAAATGATTAGCAGGTAATATGAAAGATGTCTCTTGAGATGCTGACAAGTTGCTCCAATCCAAATAGATGAGTAGTTCCCAAATTAATGCCCTTAGATGTTCAGTTCCCAGAAGCCTACTCAGAGGTCAGGGACTCTTAGAGTTGCAGTCCAGCAATATTTGGGATCTAATTTTGGGAACCACAGAAGTAGACAGTACTGGGCTAGATGAACAAAGAGTTTGACAGGGATGTAGCTATGGAGGAATTCTCCCCCCCCCCCCACAAAAAACCCCTTTTCCTCCCAAATTAAATTTTCCTTCAGTCCCCAAATTTAAATGCAGTAACATAGAGCTTTATTGCATGACAAAATAAAGCCAAAATGGATTGGGAGAGTAGCAGCTTTCTCTTTGCCTCTCCATATACTGTCATAGCACTTCCACCATCCTTCCCAAGGACGATGTTTGTAAAATGTGCCTTTTGCCAAACAGATTTTCCAAGCATGACAAAAGGCACACTTTTACAACTGTCTCCCTCAGTAAAAGAGCAGAAGTGCTACAATGTCATGCACCGAGGCACGGAGAAAGCCACTACTCTCCCACTCAGTTTTTGGCTTTCTTTTCTCATGTGATAAGGCTCTTAAAACTTAAGTTGAGGTTTTAGAAATAAGTTAAATTTAGAAATAAGGCATTTAAAAAGGGAGAAGGGCCAACAAAGTTACCAAGAGAATGTGAACATAGTAAATGTAAGATTTCAAAGGGCCTTTACAGACTGCCAGAAATAATGCAGTTTGAAGCCACTTTAACTGTCCTGGCTCAGTGCTAGGGAATCATGGGAATTGTATTTTTTTTCTGGGACATTGAGCCTTCTCTGTCATAGAGCTCTGGTGCCACAATAAATTACAGTTCCCATGATTCCTTAGCACTGAGCCAGGACAGTTAAAGTGGCCTCAAGCTGCATTATTTCTGGCAGTCTGTAAAGGTGCTAAGTCTCAGTGTATCACTCTCTGCAATGCTAGTAATTTGGGGAAACTTCATGGGGAGATAGAATTCTTATATGAAGGGGCAAGGCCTTTATTCCCCCCCCCCCTTTGTAGCTATATCCTTGGTCCGACCTAAGATTATACATCTTCCTGTGATCCCTTTCTGAGTGCTTAGATATGTTTGGAATCAGGCTGATGAAATGAATGTACTCAGAACTAGGATGAACAGGCACACAGCGGGGAAAGGATGAAAGCCAGAGGACAAGGTTTTGATATATCCAGAATAAGACTGCACCAAATATTTATTTATTTTATTTTTTTGACTGCAAAGTAGTACTTTGTTGGAAAGAAACCATTCTTTAATTTTGTTAATGTATATAATCACCTCCTCTCCACTCCACTCTTCAGTGTCACCTTTCCTCTCTCTGCTGTTGGTTCATCCATTTTTCAGTTTACCTGAGTGATTTGAGACAACCAGAAATTGCATATGTGATGTTGTCACAATGCTCTAAAATTAAGTAGCTTTGGCTATGTGGCATCATCACCTCTAAGGGAAAATGAAACCAACTGGGAATGAGGACAATACTTAGTAGTATTTTGAAATGAATTTTGAAATGATCCTTTTGGTTGCTATTACTCAGGGACAATACTGAATATTGCAGCACTGTAGAGTTGCACCAAATTTTACCAGCATCTTAAGGATCTCTGTCTCTTCCCCCACCCCAAGCTAACACTGTGGTGAGGCTCAAGTTTTGCACTTACAGTAGACTTTTCCAGGCTCAGTTTCTGGTATTCCAGTGAACATGAGTAGCAGGTAATGTGAAAGATCTCCTCGTGAACTGCTCCAGTCCAAGCAGATGCACTGGCTTCTCTCTTATGTCACTTTGCAAGCATGTGTAGCCCTTGTTAGAATACCCCCATCACCAAAAATGGATGGGGTCAGTATTTTTTGCAACAGTCAAAAGATTTTGTGGCAAATGCATTTTTCGCTAATACAAATTGACTTCTGAATTACAGAATCCATCCCTGGATGTTTTTTTCTGCCAGGTGAGGGGGTTGCACCTTTCATGTGTTAAAGTAATCATTATCAGTTATTGGGAGATATACCTGCCTCTTAACTTGCTCTCATCTCTGATTAGTTTCAATGATGCAAGCATTAATCAGAGTCTGAAGCAAACTCAGAATAAATCAGATCACCTGGTTAATTAAAAGCGCTTTTTAAATCTCTCTAATTTCATACATTAGATTGTTAGCATGTTATTTTGAATGTGACTAAATGAACAAACTTCATTAGTGCAAGGATCCAGGCATGAGGTATTTTGCTCAGAACCAAACTCAAAATCTTTTTTGCTTCATATCCTTAGTAAAGAAAAATAAAAAAACAACAACAGTTTACCTGTTATAGTACTTTCTTTCCTGATGCTCAAAAGTAGGTAGATGGCTCTCGTTTCCTCTTCTGTTCTCTCTTCTCTCTTTTTCCATTTTGGAGAGAGCTAGCAGCTTCAGCTCCTTTCCCGCATGTAATCGCCCAAATAGCCTCTACTTATAAGCCTCTCCAAAACCCCTCTGACATATAGATTGGACTGAATTGTGCATCTCTCAGAGAAATAGAAGCTCTGGGGTCTATTGTGATTGCCTAGGCTGCATAACCATACATGTCATTGCAGCATTTATCAGAGATATTAAATCCCCAAATACTTGTACCTCAATACATTACAACTTCGCCTCTGTGGCTGGTGCTGGAGATTCCATCAGAGATAATTCAATTGCTCGGAGAGCTGGGCGGATCGCTCTTTCAGTCTGTCTTCTTGTTGTGCTGGTCTCTGGTGAATATGGTTTTGGAGTCAGTGAAAGGGAAGCAAAAAGTTATATGGCAGCTAAACGTCAGTTGATGCAGGTTTTAAGTCAAGGGTGGCAAACTTCTTTCAGCCTGAGGACCACATTTAGTTTTGGAGTAATTCTTGGTGCAGGAGGCACTATTACATTTGTGAGCAGGGCCAAACGCAAAAGAATGGGACCAGCAATACTAATATAACACATATTACCAATAACTAAACTTTAGGATAGGCATTTCAGCATTTTTGAATGGGAAAAATGTCCAAAAGTAGTAAAAACTCCAAATGATGGTATCAGAAGGAAGGGGGCTTGGTCCCTTGGGCAGTCAAAAGTTGGTAGAATTGGGACCCCAGGATGGTCATAAGGCCAGAGGTTTCCTTCAAATATCTCCATCAGGTAGTTTGCCCTTCCATTTCAAGATGATTTAGCAGGAAATAAGAATTCACTGTGGTATCTTTTGGGCTTCAGAACAAATCCAGCTTTGCCTTCCTTTTCTCTGGGCAGTTTAAATGACAAACATAAATACCAATGAACCAAATACAGGTTCATCCATCAGTTTTGCCCTCTTCCCCTATATTTTAAGTGCATTGTCACATATCCTTCTTGACTCCTACCCATTCCAGGACCCTTCATGTAATACAATTTTCGTGTTAAATTTGGAACCCTATTTTTCTTATCTGAAATAAACAACAAAGGCATCGCAGCCACCCAAACTCATCTGTATTGACCTGTTGATTATATTGATGTGGCTGCAGAGGAGGGAGGAGGAGAGAGAGGTCCACATTCTTCCCTGGCACCTTGGTTGCACTCTTCAGGGCTCCTTCCTGACACCTTCCTAATCCTGTTCAAGAGACCTCTCCATCTCACATTGGTTGGATTCAAGCACTATCTTGGTTTGGGAGTTCAAACCTCCATTAAGAAGTGTTTTGAACTTGTTATGAAAGTAATGGATTCCTCATGCTTGAACGTAGGCTACATTCTGGGCTAAGAAGGACAATAGTTTCTTTCAGGCTGTGAAAGCCTTAGGATTCTCACCTGGAGCCTGGTGCTCCATTACATACAAGACATTTGCTGTCTGTCCTGACAACATGATTTGGAGGAGCTCTCTCATTCAGGGGTACATTTCTAGGGTGGCAAGATCTCAGGCAGCTAGGACTGATTCTAGGGCTAGTGAGTCTTCACTTGAAATGCACAGCCAGGCACACTGTGTCACATCTTGGTTGTCGGCAGAGGGAAGTGTGTGAGATACAACATTCATCCACACAATTCATCTCCTGTTCAATGGACCTAGCTGGTCTACAATGCCTTTGGCCTCCATAGCAGTCCATGCTATCCTTTCCTCCACATTTTTGTTCCTTGATCCAGCCATAGCCATGGTCTAGGTAAGAGTCTTATCCAAGGGGACAGAGCAGTGCAGGCTATTCCCAGTCAGGATTGTACAGGATTGTGAAGGACCACCTCCTCTGGTAGAGACTAGTATGGAGTATACACAGGGAGTGGGGGAAGTAGCTCTGGGCAGACGATGGAGATTATTGCTTCCATTCTCTCCTAGCTTTGTTTTAATTCTGCTAGCCATCTAATGCAAGCCTCATGACTGGTTAGACCAGGGGTAGGCAACCTAAGGCCCGGGGGCCGGATGCAGCCCCCCGAGGCCTTTGGACCGGCCCCAGGCTGGTCCCGCCGCCACCGCCCACCATGATAATATTGATTATTGTTGTTATTGCTTGTTCTTGGGGTTTTCTTGACAAAATCTCCACAGGGGTTTTGCCATGGCTTTTCTGGGGCTGAGAGTGTGCATGCCTATTTTTTAATTTTTTTTATTTTATTTATTTATTTATTTATTTTTGGTGCTTCGGCCCCCCAATTGTCTGAGGGACAGCAACCCGGCCCCCGGCTCAAAAAGGTTGCCTACCCCTGGGTTAGACCATGGTGTGTTTTAGCTTGGTTGGCCAGATATTGAGCAGTATGCTGAGCTCTGGCATGTTCCTGTTCTAGTTTAGTTAGTCTATGCGGCAGTCCTGACCCTGCATTGAATTTCCTCAAATTTGGAATGGGCTTCCTGCACAGCAGATGAAGAAGCCAATCTGTCCACCAGCAGAACACTATTCTGTGCCTGCAATTGTTCCAACCCCCTGCCATGCAGGAACACACAAAGCACCCCTGACAGATGGCCTTTGTTTAAAAACCTCCAAAGGAGACTCCACTACACTCCAAGGGAAAGTGTTCCACTGTCGAACAGCTATTATTGTCAAAGGTTCTTCCTAATGTTGAGGTAGAATCTCTTTCCCTGTTCTTTGAATCCATTGCTCTTTGTCATAGTCTCTGGAGATATGGAAAACAAGCCTGTTCCCTCTTAGATATAACATTCCTTCAAATATTTAAACATAACTATCATATCCCCTCTTAATATTGTTTTCATTAGGCTAAACATTCCCAACTCCCTAAGCTGTTCCTCATAGGGCAGAGTTTCCAGACCTTTCACCATTTTGGCTGCCCTCCTTGGGACATGCCCCAGCTTGTAACATCCTTTTTGAATTGTGGTGCCCAGAACTGGACACAGTATTCCAGGTGAGGCCTGACCAAAGCAGAATACAGTGATACTATCATTTCCCTGGATCTAGACACTATATTCCTGTTGATGCAGCCTAGAATCACATTGGCTTTCTTGGCTGCCGCTTCACACTGCTGACTCATGTTCAGCTTGCAGTCTACTAAGACTCCTAGATCCTTTTCAAATGAACTGTTGACTAGCCAGGTGTCTCCCATCCTATATCTGTGCATTTCTTTTTTTCTGCCTAGATGTCGGACCTTACATTTCTCCTTGTTGAAATTCATCTTGTTAGCTTTAATCCAGCCATCCATTATGTCAAGGTCAATTTGAATTTTAATCCTGTCCTCTGGGGAATTAGCAACCCCTCCCAGTTTGGTATCATCTGCAGTTTTAATCAGCATGCTCCTATTCTTTCATCCAAGTCATTGATAAAGATGTTGAATAGCACTGGGTCCATAACAGATGCCTGTGGCATTCCACTAGTCATTTCTCTCCAGGATGAAGAGAAGGCATCAAGGTGGGTCCCTTTGGGTTCAGTCAGGGGGTTGCAGACTGCCAGAAATAGTGCAAATTGAGTCCACTTTTAGGGTTAGGGTTAGGGAATAATGGGAACTGCATTTTATTGTGGCACCAGAGCTCTCTGACAGAGAAGGCTCAATGTCTCAGAAAAAAAATCCCATGATTCCCTAGCACTAACCCTAACCCTAAAAGTGGACTCAATTTGCACTATTTCTGCCAGTCTGCAACCCCCCTCAGTCAGTCAATTACAAATCCACCTGACAGTAGCACTGTCTAGACCACATTTTACTAGCTTCTTTGCAAGCACATCATGGGGAACTTTGTCAAAAGCCTTATTGAAATCAAGATATGCTACATCCACAGCATTCCCTTCATCTATCAAGCCTGTGGTTCTGTCAAAAAGGAGATCAGATAGTCTGGCATAACTTGTTTTTGAGAAACCCATGCTGACTCTTAATGGTGACAACATTATTTTCTAAGTAATTACAAATTATCTGTTTAACGATCTGCTCTAGTATTCTTCCGGGTATTGATGTCAGGCACGCTACTTACACATTAAAACACATGACACATGACAACTCACAATACAAAAAAGACATAGAAGATGAGGAAAAAAACAAAATAAAAATAAATAAATATAAATCCTTGACTTCCTGGATCCCTAGTCAAGTCATACCCATACTTTGCTCTTAGAACAACCTTCCTTAAGACTTAGACTAGACTGAGATTAAGTCTATCTATATATCACGTTCCTCTCTTCCTCTTATACCTTAACATTACTTAAAAATTCCATTAATTATATATCATTACAACAATTAAAACAGTTCTCTATTTTTTCTGTCATTTTCCAACACAAAATTACTCAATCTTCTCTTCCTATTTTACTTCATATTTACATTCTTTCATTTCCCCCTATTACTGATATAGTTAAGTAGCGGCCTCCATATTTTTTCATTTTTTCCCCACTCCTGACCTCTCAACATTATGGTCAGTTTGTCCGTTTGCATCAGTTCAGGTAACCTGCTTAACCATTCTTCTTGATGTGGTATTGTTTCATTTTTCCATTTTTTTGCAAAAAGAATCCTGGCACAGGTAGTGATATAGAAGATAAATTTCCCATATCTTTGTTCCAATTTCTTATCCACACATACATTCAACAAATACATTTTGGGGTCCATATTTATCTGGGTTGACAGGATTTTCTCCAAAGTTTTGTGAATAGTGGTCCAATATCTTTTAGCTTTTTTACAATTCCACCACAGATGTCACAGTCCCCTTTTCTCATTTGCAATTCCAACATTTATCCTAAAGGCCTTTATATATTCTTGCTAATTTAGCTGGGGTTATATACCATCTGTGGTGCATCTTATATAGATTTTCATGCAAATCAAAGCTGATGGTATAATTTAAGGTCGTATTCCAACTTTTTTCCCATTGATCTAAGTCTATTTTCTGATTTATGTCTTGTGACCACTTTAGCATATAATCTTTTACCACTTCTTCTTCTTGATCAATCTCTAAAAGACTTTTATAGAACAAAGCTATTTTGTGTGGGTTATCAGATACCGTATTTTTTCGAATTCGTTTTGAACAGTTCTTATTCCTATCATCTTAGAATCAGAAGTGAATCTTTCTTTCAGTTGACGGTAAACAAAGCATCCCATAGTATAGCCTTCTTTGATAAATTGGTCTAAACTTTTGAATTCTAATTTGGCTTCAGTTAAATTAACATTTGTTAGATCTTGATAGGTTACCTATTTATTTTGATATATTTCCTCCCTACCATGAAAGGCCTCATGAATCGAAGCCCATATTGGAATTTTTGGGCATAACCGTTCTTTGTATTTATACCAGACTTTTAATATAGATTTCCTAATAAAATGATTTGTAAAGTCCTTGTGAACCTTTTGCTTTTGATAAAACAAATATGCATGTAGCCCAAATCTTTGGTCTACCCCTTCCAAAGCAAGCAGTTTTTTTATCTTTTAGTTGTAACCATTCCATTAGCCATTCTAGGCAATTTGCCTCATAATAAAGTTGTAGATTAGGTAGGGCCAGACCTCCTCTTTATTTTGTATCCTGTAGCATCAGTCGACTGGAGATTGACAAAATGTGGCCTGAAATAAGGCAGGAATCCAGTACTGGAAGGTCAAAAATGCCCAGCTGGGACGGGACATTTTTTGGACCCTCCAATCTGTGAATGCCCCGGCAAATCCGGGGAAATGGCAACCCTACCTGTACTACTTCTCTACCTATTCTGTGCTGCATTCCCCCCACTACCCACCTGATCCTTTGTCCTCTTCACAAAAGTATACACACTATGTAACCTGGTGATTCACTGGTTAAGACGCTGACTCTGACAATAGCAAGATTGGCAGGTCATCAATTCGAGGCCCAAGTGCCATGTGATGGGGTGAGCTCCTGTCATTAATCCCAGCTTCTGCCAACCTAGAGGTTCAAAAGCATGTAAAAGGTACAAGTAGACAAATAGGCACTACTTCATTGGGAAGGTAACAGTGTTCTGTGCAGTCATGCTGGCCACATGACCACAGACGCACCTTTGACAACACTGGCTGTTCAGCTTAGTAATGGAGATGAGCACCGCACTCTACAATTGGTTATGATTAGACAATCTTGTCAAAGGAAAACCTTTACCTTTTAACCAGACCTTATAGCAGGGGTAGGCAACCTTTCCCCTTTAAGGGCCGAGGGACTTCAGCTCCCAGAAGCCTCAGCTATGTTGGCCAATAGTCCCATGTTGGCCAATAGCTCCTGGGATTCTGGGAGCTGAAGTCCCTCGGCCCTTAAAGGGGAAAGGTTGCCTACCCCTGCCTTATAGACTAAATAGCCTAAAGCAGGGGTCGGCAACATTTGTTGCCGGGGGGCCGGGAGGGGGGGGAATGGCGCAGGGGCCAGCCGGCTGGGGGCTTGCGTGCTTGCACGTTTACTTCCCCCCCACGTGCATGCGCATGATGTCCGCCATCGTGTGCATGAATGCACGTGGGGGGGCACCATTTTGGAAGGCCCAACAGCACCATGCGCATGTGCACAGCACCGTTGGGCCTTCCAAAATGGTGCCCGCGCTTGTGCGTGCATGCACACAAGCGCGGGTGCCATTTTGGAAGGCCGCAGCATGTGTGCGCCGGGTGAATTCGTCTGGAGCAGGCGCGCTGGGGGCTTGCCAGGGCCCAGGGAAGGCCCCAGCGCACCTGCTCCGGGCGAATTTGCGGCGCACATGGTGGCAGCGGCGGCGGGACCAGCCACAGGCCAATCCAAAGGCCTCTGCAAACTGCACCCGGCCCGCGGTTGCCAACCCCTGCCCTAAAGGCACCACATCCTGTCTTCTCTTAGGAGCTAAGGAGGGTCTGTCCTGGTTAGTACTTGGATGGGAGTCCACCATCAAACAACAGGTGCTATAAGGCAATATTTCAGAGGAAAGAACTGGCAAAACCACTTCTGAGTATTCCTTGCCTAAGAAAACCCAATGAAATTCATGTGGCCCCCATAAGTCGACAGCCAACTTGAAGGCACATACACATGCACAACCAGGCATTGTGTCAGTATATGTCACAAATGCTTAATTTACAATCACAAAAAGTGAACACTTCACTTCTTTTACAGTGTAACTAATTTTTAATTTTTATAGTTACAGGGCTCAGAATCATACAGTGGGTCCTTATTATCCACTGGGGCTTGGTTCCAGGACCCCCTGTGGATAACAAAATCTGTGGATGCTCAAGTCCCATTAAATACAATGGCACAATAAAATGGTGTCCCCTATGTAAAATGGAAAATCAAGGTTTGCTATTTGGAATTTATATATATTTTTTAACATTTTCAAGCTATGGATGCTTGAATCCATGGATAAAAAAATCTGTGGATAAGGAGAGCCGACTGTACAAGCAATTGTGTTCACCATTGTCATGTAATGATGCGAGAGTTGGACAGTTACAAAAATTGATAAATAGAAAATAAATTCATTCAAGATATGGTACAGGAGAAGAGTGCTGAGGATACCGTGGTCAGCCAAAAAGACAAACAAATGGGTCAAAGAACAGATTAGGCTTGGGAGCTCCCTGGAAGCCAAGATGACTAAACTGAGACCATTATACTTTGGCAACGCCATGAGAAGACATGGCTCATTAGAAAAGACCATAATGCTAGGAAAGGTGGAAGGAAAGAGAAAGAGAGGAAGACCACATGCTAGGTGGATGGACTCCATCAGGGAGGTCATGAGCATGAATCTGCAAGAACTGAGGACAGTAGTGGAGGACAGGGAGTATTGGAGATGTCTCATCCACAGGGCAGCCATGAATCAAGATTGACTCAAGGGTAGCTAACAACAAGTTACAGGGATATAATCTCACTACATTGTGGGAGAGGAGTATTACAAGGTTCAAGTGCTGCTGCCTCAATATTCTTTTGATGATGTTGAGGCAACTATGAGAGATGAGAGGGAAGTTTATTTTGCAGCAGCTTTTAGTATCCTGATAGATTTGTAAAGCCAATTAAAGGGGTACCCTATGTTAAGATAGAAGGAGAGGGACTCTTTCTTTCTTTCTTTCTTTTGAAAGCAGATCATTGTCAGTTTTGAAGAAGGGCCCCCAAGTCTAAAATTAGTTTGTGGGGTTGGGGCTAAAATGGCCATTTGTGCATCTAGCCGCTCCTGGGAATGCAATTTGCCCATTTTAGTCAAATCTGGGGGGTGCACAAGGAGAATCAACATGGCATTGTCCTCCAGCGATCTGGGGTGTGTCGGGGGTGAGGATGATCTCCTGATGTAAGGGATTAAAAAGAGGGCTATAATAAAGGACCCATCCTTGTATGAAAAGTGACCATGACATGAATATCCTTCACTCTATGAAACAAAACCAACAACCCCAAGCAATTGCTTGGGTTTAGGAGGGAACCCCCCTCAGTCTTCACCTCAGGAAGCCATCACAAAGACAGTTAATAATGATCCCCAACTACAAAAACACTTTGCCTATATGTTGATCTAAAAGGGTCTGAGCCACGAAACTTCCAGACAGTTGAGCTACTTGCAGCTTTGCTTTGCAAACACCTGATATTTTTTTTAAAAAAGGGGAGGCAAGCAACACACTGAGCTTTTCATTTGCATAAAAATGGAAATGAGGCCCATGTCTTAAAATGGAAGCTGGAAGGATGGAGGGGGCAGCCTGGTGGGGAGGAGACCACTAAGATGAAAATGTGCCAATTTGCTGGGAAGACACCAAAGCAGTGCTAAGAGGAAACAAAAAGCAAATGGGGCCCAGCAGGAACAACAACGAGAAAAACTCTGGACAGAACTGCCCATATAGTAAGGCCCATGGTGTGCAGCAAACTCGGCTGCCTGATGTCTGTGGCTCCCCTCAGTTCCACTGCATTTACAAAAGTCTATTACAGAAACACATTACTAGCTCCCTGGGTAAGCTGTGGAAGAAGGAGCAGAGAAAAACAAGCTTCTTTTGCCAACTAAACACCAGGCTGGGCTTTTGAATTTTTTAAAACCTCTTCTTCACACAAGCTGAAGGGGATTTAAATTGGAGCCAAGACCAAAACCCTCAAACCAGACGCAGGATATGCATCTCTTGGTTCCCATCAGCAGAGAGGAGTTTTCCTGTTTATGCAGGTGCTTACAGTGAAGAGAAGAGCAGGATGATTTTTTACATATTTCTTCATCTCATTCTTGTTAATCTTCAAGGCATTTGTTGCCCAGTCCTATGCATGCTTACTCTGAAGTAAACATTTGTTGTGGCTTCTTGCTAAGTCAATATCCCCAGCATTGCTACACTCGGAGGTGCCTACGGTCTTCCAGTCTCCACTTTCTTCTCACCATAGTCCTGTGAAATTTATTTCTCTTATGTCGCTGTGACCTTTCTCCATTTGTTTGGAAAATGGGAAGAAAAGTCAAAGCCTGTTCAGAGTTTTTAGTCTAGAGTTTTTATGGAATGATGCTGCTCAAGAATAGGTATTTCTGAAAAAGACACAAAAAGGGGGGGAATGAATGATTTCATAACTAATTTTTTAAAAATACACAAATACATATCTTGATGTTGTCTCTGTGTGGAACATGCAATGTAGAAAAACAACAAGCAAACTGCATCTATCAGAAACAATAAGACATGCTGAAGACTACAGTTTTCCAAAGGCTCATCATCCTTGTATCTTCCTATCAAAATATGTTTTTAAAATTGTTTTTAATTTGATTGTCTTAATATGATAATTTGTGTAACTGTGTGTTAACATTATAACTTAAGTCAACCCTCAGTATCTACAGATTCCTTATCCATGGATTCAGCCATCCATGGCTTTAAAATATTCCAAAAAGATATGAATTCCAAAAAGCAAACTTTGATTTTGCTATTTTATATAAGGGGCAACATTTCACTATGCCACTGTATTTAATGGGACGTGAGCTCCCACCAATTTTGGTATCCTCAGATGGTCCTGGAAGCAGTGGATTCCAGTAGTCCACTGCACTGTGCTTTTAGTTGTAAAACAACTTTTAAAATGTTGAGAACCACCTTGAGTCCAAGATGAGAGGTGGAGAAAAGAGGGACATAAATAAAATAAAGAAATGTAAATAAATAAATAAAATGGGACTACTCGTTCCCCCAAAAAAGGCAGTAAATGGTATTTACTTCCAACCCTGTTTCAAAGTCAATCTTCATCCTAATTATTGTTATTTTATTAGAAGCATGATAGAACCTAGCAGCCATCTGACTATCCATAAAAGTGCCACCCACTACCATACTCAAATCCACAAACATGCATAAACACATGAATGTGTGTGTGTGTGCACGCACACGCACACACACACACACACACACATGTTGCAGAGGTGATGCAAAACCTCAGGACTCCATGACTTCCATTGACATTTAGCACTGTTGTGGTATCATCCCAGGTATACAGATCCACAAAAGAAATATAGTGTCCATATATATTTGCAATCAAGACCATTCCAAGGCTGGCTGAGAATTTATTGAAGACCCCATACGGAGGCCTATCCATCAGCTGTCATTTGATAAGGTTGGATAGAAAAGGAAAGAAATGTCAGAAAATACATAAATTAATATTCTTTGTTTTCACCCCAACTCCATTTTGAAATGTAGCACAATCACTCTTTTTCTTTAGAGCACTGACCCTAGATTTGAAGCTATGTGCATTCTGTCAAAATATATCTCCTTTTTAAAAAAGAGTGCATCATACTCCTTTATTTTCAATCAGTCCTCCACTCGCTCTTCTGTTATACCAAGGGAAGCCTTTTTCAGACCATGAGCTAACTTAAGTGTCAAAGAAGTTATGTTAGCATACCCTACACCCCTCTCACTGGATATAAGTTTTCATAATTAATATCAGGCATGTTTTTGAAATGTGGGAGACCTAGATAGGTACTTCGCATTTCCTCTCGCAATTGAGATAAAGTGAGTCCCATTGAAAAAACAGCCAAAGATCTCATCTTCCCTTACCCCAGGCTATGTCCCTATTCACCCTTCCTATCGGACTGTCCAGGGATTGTCTCAAATCTAATCAATGTTTTATCACTCCAGAGTTAAAGCCATCAACTATTCTGTATCCCTTCTTTCAAGCCCTGCCTGGTGACGCAGTGGTTAAATACCTGTACTGCAGCCACTCACTCAGAAACCACAAGGTTGTGAGTTCAATACAGCAAGGGGCTCAGGGTCGACGCAGCCTTGCATTCTTCCGAGTTTGCTAAAATGAGTACCTAGGTTGTTGGGGGGCAATTAGCTTACACATTGTAAAACGCTTAGGGCAGGGATTGGCAACCTATGGCCCGGGGGCCGGGTACGGCCCCCCGAGGCCTCTGGACCACCCCCTGCCGCCGCCCCGCCGCCGCCCCGCACATCGCAGCCGCCATTTTGGAAAACAAAATGGCGGTCATGACTCATTTGTGCATGGGCAGTACCCCTGCACATGCGCGAACGAGCCACAGCCACCATTTTGGAAAACAAAATGGCAGCTGCGACTCGTTTGTGCATGCGCCAAGTACTGCGCATGCACAAACGAGTCGTGGCCACAATTTTGTTTGCCAAAATGGCAGCTGCGACTCGCTCGTGCATGCGCAGTACTCCAGAGGTACTGTGCATGCGCGTGTGCACGAGCGCGTGCGCTCCGCCATCCCCCCCAGCCTGGCAGAAGACCCCAGGACCAGCTGACCGGTCCCAGATCTGTAAATCTTGCTGACCCCTGGCTTAGGGAGTGCTTAAGTGCACTGATAAGTGGTATAGAAATGTATTTGCTATTGCTAAATCTGTCAAGTCTTTGTTACACCATGTGGTAACATTAAGCACCCCTCAAGGTATGAAATAGGATACAAATATCTGTCCCAGACATAGCCACCTTGCTCAGACAGGGGTGTGGTTTACAGACCCTGTGTTCACAGAGGGTCTCACTCACTCTCTGTGTGTCACCCTCAGGTGCTGCCTAAGCATCTTTCTCTCCCATGGACCTATCTTCAGCACTGGTAATTATCACCTTCCCTAATGACTGACTCCTCCCAATCCAAGTTTCCCTACCTTTATTTCTGATAGCCTTGTATGGTTCCGAAGGTTGCATTGGTTTTCACATTTCTTAATAAAACTCTTCTACTTATTGAAGCTGGTCTCTCTCTGCAGTTTGTACTGGTACACACAGATGACAAGATCCTCAAAGTTACTCTCCTCTCACAGGCCTCCTTTTTAGCTATAATTTCCCCCAAATTCCAAGGAGATGCTGACACTGTTGGGAGGGACCCCCACACTCCACCTTTTAGGGCAACAGGATTGGTGGAGAATGTATGCAGGATCCTGAACCCCCGACTCGTGATTTGATACACACAGTCCAGGAAGTATAGATGTAGGGAAACCTGCTTACAGAGACTCCAGGAGACTGTGTGTGTGTGTGCGTGCAACTGCAGTTCTGTGTGATTGAGGCCATAAGGGCTCCTGGACACTTGGCTTGACAACAGTATATGTGAAAGGGATCTAGGAGTCCTAGTAGACCACAAGTCATCAGTCAACAGTGGCATGCAGCAGCTCAAAAAGCCAATGTGATTCTAGGCTTCATCATCAGAAGTATAGTGTCAAGATCAAGGGAAGTAATAGTGCCACTCTGTTCTGCTTTGGTCAGTCCAGTTCTGGACACCACCATTCAAAAAGGATGTTGCAAGCTGGGGCGTGTCTCAAGGAGGGCAGACAAAATGGTGAAAGGTCTGGAAACTCTGCCCTATGAAGAGCAGCTTGGGGAGTTGGGAATGTTTAGCCTAATGAAAAGGATATTAAGAGGGGACATGATAGTTGACAAGAAGGATGTTGACAAGGCGAACAAAATTGTGAAAGGTCTGCAAGCCATGCCCTATGAGGAGCGGCTTAAGGAGCTAGGAGTATTTAGCCTGATGAAAGAAGATTAAGAAGGGACATGATAGTGTCATATGGTGGACTCTCCCCTGCGATGCATTCCTAGTCAAGCTCATAATGGAAGGCATTTTGGAATTCCTCCTGGACAGAAGGTTGGAATGTAGGATGGTCCTGGGAAAAGGGAGGGGAAGAAATGGTGGATTTCCCCCCAAACTGGTGAGGGATGTGCCAACCCTTTGCTACAGTAATCCCTCCCCTTCAGTTTGATGCAATTCAGATCCTTCATTCCCACTTGCTGAACACGCTTGCTAATCGCTTCTTTTCAAAAGAACCACCAAAAAACTAGTGTAGGAAAGAGCGATTCTTTTGCGTTTGCCTCGCTTGATCATGATTGAAACTGAGTGCATTCACTTTGGAACCAGTTTCAAGTGGGAACAACAGACATATAACCGATCAGCAATTCATTTTAAATCATAGTGGAAAGGAGGCCTATGATTCTGTGAAAGCTTCACAGAAGGTATCCAGAAGATCCTTATGAGGCCCCTTCCAACACAATGATTCTATGAGAGCCTCACAAAAGGTATCCAGGTATACAACAGAAATCAGGAGTTCCTGCAGGCATCCTCATCAACCCAGCCATGAATTGGCTGTGGAAGTATGTCCAAGCAAGTTCTGGCACAAGGACCCAGAGGAACACCCTTATGCTGGTGTGGGGACTGGTCTTTTCCCTCAGCCAAAGTGCAGCCAGATTGCATCTGAGTGTGCTGCCCCTAATAATCCATAGTCAGAGCGAGCAGCTCCTAAGAATACTCCTCTCCCTCACTGCCATTGCAAGCCTAAGAAAAAGATGTGGAATCCTAGAGTTGGAAGAGATGACAAGGGCCATCCAGTCCATCCCCCTGCCATGCAGGAACACATAATCAAATCACCCCTGACAGATGGCCTTCCAGCCTGAAGAAAGAGTACTCTCCACCCCCAGACCCTTGAATGTATAGATACACTAGAAGAGTCTTTAAAAAATGACAACAAAGAAACATAAACCAACACAATGACTTTAGATGGCAAATAATAAAGCATCTACAAATAGGGAGATATAATAAGTATACTAAATTTTGAACCTTTGCAGTTAATTTATCATATTTTTCAAATGATCACTGTGGGGGACGTGAACCTCATCTGGGTTTGTGCTTGCATATGAAACAAATGAATATTATATATTGTATAAACATTACGTCCCTAGAGAAGGGTCACTGAAAAAAAATTGAAATGTCTGTTTTGTAGTTTGAAAAGTGAAGCCCAAAATATTTATGTGTGTGGGAAGCATTCCTCAATGTTCATAGTGTGAAAAGCATTTAATTGCATTAAATATAAATAGCATACTATTAAAACGTATGAAAAGTAAAGCGAGTGCTAGTAATCATCAGTTGTACCCATGCCTTTGTGCTAATTAATCAGATCACTGGAAAGCAGATTCATTTCTGTGGGCATTTGGGTAAGATTCTTTCTTTCCTTTAAGAAAAAAAATAAAAAGAAAGGTGGGGGCATTTGAGTAAAAGACCTGCAATATGCCCTGGTCCTTCTGCATATGGTCCTGATAACTATACAGCTGTACCTCGGACAATAAAGTAGATAGAAAGAATACGTTCCTCATCTACAAAAAACAGTAGTTTAACATGTTTCAGCAAACTTTTAATCCAAAAATAAGCAATATGCATATGTGAAATGAAGCAATCAGGTTAACCTCCGTATATACTCAACTATAAGTCAACCTCATGTATAAATCGAGGGCAGGTTTTGAAGCCAAAAATGGATTTTGCCATGATCTGTGGGTAAAACTTGGAGGCTCCTTCAGTGTGTATATGTATGTGTGCGTACAGCAAGAGAGACCCTAATTGAGGATTTTTATTTCAACTTTGGTTTCAGCCTTCGCCCAGACAATAACAGCGCTGGTGGGAGAAGGTCTCTGTTTGTTTAAAAGCAATTAATTACTCAGGACTCTTTCTGCTTGGCTCAAGAGAAAAAGAAAGTATCTTCCCACCACATGGGGAAATCTGAAAGAGCTGCTATCACATTCCCATAGTGACTTGTAAATAAGCCAACTTGGGATTTTGGGGTCAATTTTTGGGCATAACTTTTAGTCTTCATCTAAAAGATAATTTCATTTTCTCTTGAGCCAAGCAGAAAGAGTCCTGAGTGATTAATTGCTTTAATCCAGGGGTCGGCAACATTTTTTGCCGGGGGGACGGGGGGGGATGGCGCGGGGCCTGGGTGGACGCTCACGCACTCAGGCTTGTGCACTCCCCAACGTGCGCGCATGCGCCCGCCACCTGCCGTTGTGCACATGCGCACACACGTGGGGAGTGCCACTTTGGAACACCCCCCGCACGTGCGCTGTGCAAATTAGCTTGGCGCACGGGCGGGGGGGGCCTTCCCTGGGCCTTGGGAACACCCCCCGTGCGTGCCTGTTGGGCGTTCCAAAATGGCGCCCGCTGCCGTGCACATGCGTGTGCAAGCGCGGGCACCATTTTGGACGCAAAAATGGTGCCCGTGCTTGCGCGCGGCATGGCAGCAATGGTGACAGGACCGGCCATGGACCGGTACCAAGGCCTCCGCGGGCCACAGCGCGGGCCGTAGGTTGCTGACCCCTGCTTTAATCCTTTTGGGGGGGGGTTAGGGGGGGGAAAGTCCTCAAAATTTGAAGAAAGAGGTATCACATTTTTCGTCATTGTATACGGAGGGATGTGCATTGTCAAACATTTGGATGTCTGATTATTTGCATGGCAGCACATTGGGCAGAGGCTTTACTCCACTTCCAAAGGCAATGGGCATTTAAATAGTTAAAGACTAGGAGGAAATATGAAAATGGTTCTTTAACTCTGCATCTCTCCCCTGGTTATTAACTCCAGTTATTAATCAGGGAGCCTTGGTGGCACAGTGGTTAAATGCCGGTCTTGCAACCACAACGCTGTAAGTTTGATTCTGAGGGTCTCCAAGGTCCACTCAGCCTTCCATCCTTTCATAGGTCAGTAAAGTGAGTACCCAGCTAGTTGGGGGCAATTGGCGTACACATTATAAAGTGCTTAGAGGCTGCTTAGTTCAATATGAAGCAGTATAGAAATGTAAATGCTATTGCTATTGCTATATTTCTGACATCATTAAATCTAAATCAACTGCTTTGCCCGAGCAGCAAAGGGAAATAAATGTTTACTTTTCCCAGTACACTTACCCACATGCAAGGTATGTATGGGAACAATGACTCCACCAACAACAACGGCCTGTGACTCAGAAGGTATCTTGGGGAGCCTGCTTGGTGGCCGATGTTTCCTCTCCTCTCAGCCACTGTCTGAGAGAAGAGAGGGCTAATTATATCAAAGCCTGCCTTGGTTCTTTAGGATTTCAAGTGGGGCGGGGGGCGGGGGGAAGAGAACACCAGTGAAGGCTTTACATGTTGTTTTTGTTCTGAAAGAAAAGAGGAATACTATATTTTTGATCAAACGCTTATTTAAAGCTGAGATTGTACGACACCAGCGGGAATAAGTGGCAATGCAATGCAAGCGGAAGTACACATGCCCTCCCTTTCAATTGGTAGCTGCATGTGGCTGGCAGAATATGCATACATGCCAATAGGTAGGAATGTGCTCACGGAAGTGTCGGCAATTGAATGTTAAGAAAACCAGCACTGGTTCGCATAACACACGTATGTGTAGACCAGCTCTCAGTCTGGCACCCTTGAGTCCCTTTCAGCACTCTAACCACACAATTCGGACAACAACCTTAAAGCCTTTTTTTTCTTTTTTGGCTCTAAATAGCTGAAAGAAAGAAAGCCAAAATATTAAGGACATCTCTGCTTAATCAGCTCCCAATTTTGACTACTGTGTATGGGGGGGGGGGGAGGCTTCTGCCTTCATTTTCTGAAGACACGCATAGGCACCCAGATCCAAGCTTCGAGTGGTTATTTGCAGTTGCCCTTTTATAATAGGGGGAAAACATTTGAAATGTAGGATACCAAGCAATTGGTTGTTTTCTCTCTAGCTCTTCACCCTGCTGCAACTTCCTTAAGGTTTGCTTTTCTGCAAGCTGATTCCTTGTAAGTGCTAAAGCTGTGCACTCTCTCTCTCTCTCTTTCTCTCTTTGCTGCATTGTGTTATGTGCTCAGAATTTTGATCAGACCCCCTTTTTTGTGCTAGAATGTGGTAGAAATACAAATAGAACTGAAAAGCAGGACTTGCATACACAGATCAACAGAGCACCCAAATGAACCATCTACAAACAGCATGTAAAATCTTAGCCAAAGCATCACCAGGGTGCTGGTGAGAGGGCTCAGCACATCAAATGCTGAAAGTGTGATTCTGTTGTGTTGGCTGATGTTATTAACTCCTTAGGAGGTCAGGAAACTGAGATGGCACTAGTTGCTGAAAAGCAAGAGCTTCTGTTCAAAATATCTACTAGACCTCAAAGAAGGAAGCTAAAGGCAAGAATTGGCCAAACTTTGACATTTCTCCCAGATTCTTCTAACTGGAAAGGCCAGGGATTGGTCTTGGATTGTTTCACATGCAAAGCAAGAGCATTGCTGCTCATGAGTTGTGGCCACAAACAAAATGAACTTCCTAGGGCACTTAGCTCTGTTGCATTGTCTCAGGATGAAGACAGATACAATATAGCAAGAGTCCTACAATACACTCGTCCCTCGCCATTCGTGGTCTTGCTGTTTGCGTCCCTTGTTCCTTTGCAGATGGCAAGCTGTGAGGGATAAAATGGTGCACCTGAGGCATGCGCGCCATGCTGTGTGCAGGAGCACACCCCTATTGGAATCAATGGGGCTCCAATATTGACAATTTTCCCAATTTGCGAGGGGGTCTGGAATGGATCCCCCACGAATTGGGCAGGGCGACTGTAAATCTTAAATGTGTCTGCTAAAAACAAATTAGATGTGCACCTTGGTGGTGCAGTGGTTAAATGATGGTGCTGCAGCCACAATGTTGTAAGTTTGATCCTAGAGGAGGGCTCCAAGGTTCACCCAGCCTTCCGTCCTTTCGTAGGTCGGTAAAATGAGTACCCAGTTTGTTGGGAGCAATTGGTTTACAGACTGTAAACCACTTAGGGAGTGCTAGTTCACTGGTAAGTGGTATAGAAATGTACTTGCTACTGCTATTGCTATATGTCTGTGTTCATTTGTTAGGTTATTATTTAAAAATAAGTCATTTTTAAAAGCACCAAACCGCTGTGTTGCAGAATAAATGAATTCCAGGCTATGGCGTTCATTGCACAACCAGTTGTGTAACTGTGGGATCCAGCATAAGCTACAATTTACTGGTGTATATTTACACTACACTACACCTCATGAGCCCATTCTTGCTGCAGTTGTGCTTGTCAATGAAAATGGATTTGTATTTATTTATGCAATAGCCATTACTGCGCATCTTCGCAGTTGCGTGATGCACTGCCATCAGCATTTCACTTCTGCCTCCTCCTTAACCCTGCCTCTCTTCCCTGTGTCCTACCCAGCATGCCTTTCAGCTTTATTTATTTATTTATTTACTTTTTCAGGCAATTCTGAAGCTCTGCTACTGTGATTTAAGGTTTTTTAAAAAAATTAAAATAAAAGAAGTATGAATGTAATCAGATAGTGGGGATCAGGGATAGTAGGAGAGGAGGAGACACTGACACCACATGACTGTCAATAACGTGACTACCCTAGCAGTGATGTTTCAACCTGGGGACTAGCATGATTGTGAGTTCATTGACAGGTTTCACACATCATTGAAAAGGGATCTCCTCATCTCCTATATTTCAGAGGAAGGAACTGGCTAAAGGATGTCATAAGTATTCCTTGCCTAAGAAAACCCTATGAAATTCATAAGTCACCATAAGTCAACAGGCCACTTGAAAGCACACACACTCAAACACAGATAGCCAAGATCATTTTTACCAGGGTGAGAATCCTGCCCAAGGAAGTCCTTTTGTTGGCTGGTAAAGCTGCAGGGGTCATGTGGATGTCCACATTATATGAGATGACACCACCACTTTGTGCAAAGTACAGGCAATTACTGAGAGCCAGATTGAAGTAGTGGTTTGTGTGTTGGACTAGAACAGTGGGAGACTAGGGTTTGAATCTCTGCTTGGCCATGGAAGGCTATTGGGTGATCTTGGGCAAGTCACACTCTCTCAACTTCAGATGAAGGCAAGGACAAACCTCCTGTGAACAAATCCTTCCAAGAAAACCCCGTGATAGATTTGCAGTGAGATTGCAAGAAGTCAAAATTAATTTGAAGTCACATAACAACAACAAAACCAGACAATTACTGTGGACTTTGTTTCGGGATTGCTATTCATGTGCTAACAGCATCAGCAATGTGCTTAATCCTCTAAGCCAAGTGTGGTCAAAATGTGGTCCATTTGCCTGTGATCTACTAGGACTTCTTCTGTGGCCCTGGACCCTCCCTAAAATTCTTCATGATGGAAAAAATGGTGTAACAATGGCCAGTAATTCCCTCAGCAGTCTTTGCAGACACAGTTGGTTGCAGCTTGCTGCATTAAAAACCACCTTCCACCGTTGGGCTTCTTTTTGCCCCAAATAGACTATTTGAAGGCTAGTGGTTCTGATTCAGCATGGTTCTTCTAATCATAATGCTTTTATGATTGTGCCATCAGTAAATGAACATTGCTTATTTTTGTACTTGTTTCACCAAACATCATTTCTTATCTGTTAAGTGTAAGAAATATTGGAGAGGCTCTCTCAGGCACCTGAGAATCTGCAAATGTCTCTGCAGTTGTGTAGGAAAGCAAGAACAAATCAGCTCAAATGTAAAAAGAGGAGCCAACAAAATTAATCACCCAGTGTGGATTTTATTCTTGAATATCTTATGTCGAGCAAGGTTTAAAGCAGCATGCCTTTAGCACTGGCATCAGGAAGAAGAAAATGCTGACTCCACGCACCCATACACATAGGTCGAACATGGCTTAATTTATTTCCCATCGTAACTTGTTTCCCTTTAGCTTTTCATTGTGACAGTAGTAGCAACAGCAGCAGAAATTCCAAACAACCCCTAGGCTGTCAAAGATTGAACTTTAACCTGCTGTAATAATAATAAAAGTGTTTTGTGTATCTGTGGAAGAGGGGAACTGTTGCAATAAAAGCAACGCTTTAAAATGTCACTTCATGAAAATCTACGTGTTACAAAAAATAAGAGAGGTTTAGATGGGATTGAAAAGAGACAAATCCTCAGTTCTTTGGACATATCTACAAAACAGATTTAGATGGACTACATGGTAGTTTAACTATCTTGGCACCCTCTCCCAATAGTTCTGGGAACTGTATGTTGATTACAGTTATGAACATTATTTCTTGGTGATTTCTATCCCTCCCCTGACAAACCTGCAAAATCAATTGGTCTGTGGCAGGGATATGAATCATGTGGTACTCCAGAGGTTTTTGGACAGCATCTCCCTGCATTTCTTGCCATTGACTATGTTGATTGGGGCTGCTGCAGTTCCATGTCAGTCATGGTAGCAGTCTGCTGTGCATTTTGAATTGCAGTCTCCATCACCCTGACCACTGGCTATACTAGCTGTGACTGATGGGAAACTCGACTGCATTGTAGTCAAAAACACCTGAAAGACATTGTGTTGGAGAAAATTGCTCTGTAATGTAGTTTTGCCCTCAAAGACTGATTATTATTCAGCGCACCAGTTTTATTTTCAAAAAGTGTTTGTTGAAATAGGGATATAAAACCACTCCAGAGGCATTTGCTTTTAGTCAAAAGTGTTCAGGACTGCTTGATGATCTATGTTTAATGACCATATTCTTCTAAGCACTGCTGCTAAGAAATACAACACACAGGATTCCCTGGGGAATAGACATGACCCTTTATCTGGTTTACGTCTGTAATATAAAAATGCCCTCTGGTCCCAAAGTATTTTCTGAAGACAGAGCATGGGACAGCCCTTGTTTGAAACTTAGCAGGTCTGAGCTGGTTAGTACCTAGATAGGCAACTGTCCTATCTAGACCACTGTGTACACTACCTTGATTTCCAGAATGGAAGAAATGTGGGGTATATGAGCAATAAATAAGAAATTGCTATAGGATTTTGTAGTTTCATTTGGCAACAGGTCTTGGAACTGAGCCTCAGCAAGTAAAGTTTTTGAACTGGGTACAAGAACTAATGGTATCATAAGCCTTTTTCTTTCTTTCTTCTTTTTGTTTGATTTTCTCTCCATAGACCAGAGTGAAGGATTTCATTGCCGGGAAGAGTGTCGGATCCTTGGCCATTCTGATCGTTGCTGGATGCCCCGGAATCCTGCCCCCAGTCGAGCAAAATCCCCCGAACATGGAAGAAACGTAATGTCCCTTTCTATAGAAGCTACCACTGTGGATACAGAGCTTTATGAAGACTGTAGCACAAAGAGAACTTTTGCAACATTTGGCAAAGATGGGAGTGAGCCTGTCCCTGAGGAGCGGGGCCCGGTCAACGTGAAAGGTAAAAGAACAGTGGATCTCCCTCTCTGTAGCCCAAAAGTGAATGGTGCAGTCCGGGAAGCAGGGAATGGCTGCGAAGCTGTTAGTCCCGTCACATCACCTGTCCATTTGAAGAGCCCTTTGTCTAGCAAATCGGTGTCCTACAACAAAATGCACTGCTCGGCAAACCGTGACCTGGAATCGTTTGTAAACAATGGCCCTTCTCGGCCCATGGAGGCAGAGCCGAGAGGTGCAGACAGTGAAAATATAATGCATGAGATTAACCCTCTTCTGCAAGAATGTAGAGAGAAAGACTCACCAGGCGTGAAGAGGCTAAAAGACATAGTACTCTAAGCCACACCGGAGAGGAGAGAAGAGGAGAGGAGAGGAAAGGAAGCGGGGTGGGGTGGGGCAGTAACAGGGCATATGTATTGTTTTTAACAGCTTACTGATGGTTCACAAATTTGCTGTATTTAAAAGCTTTCCCTAAATGTATTGTTTATAAAATGAAGCTATTGTTCATGTGATAATCCCACTTGGTTCAAAGGGGGCAGGGGTGTTTGTCAAAGCAAAACTAGCACCATTTCTTCTCAGTTTTCCTGTGGCAAGGGTGATGGAATGGTGGCTGTTTAGTGGATGGAAGTATTATTGACAAAGTATTTTGAATTTATATATTTTTGTAGCTCAAGACCTCTAATGTGAAATTCCATTCTGTATAAAGAATTGAGTCTAGAAACATAAGATAAGAAAGCCACCAAATAACCTTGTTTCAGGTAATCTTGACTTATTTTAACCTGTCCCTAATTAACTCAATGGGCTGTCCATTTCTCATGGCACAACAAAAACTGGGAACTTTCCAATTTTGGTATCACAGCCCCTTGGAACTGTGGATTATGGCCTATGGGTTTTCTGACTCACCCTACAACCAGAGCCTAATTCTCCTTTTAGGATGGTGCTCTTTTGCAATGAACCACTCCTGCCTTTAGAGTCCTTTTGCTGCCACTTGCTTCTCTGTACTATTATTGTATTTGGTATTGCAAATTCCTGTATGTCTTGTGAGGGAATAGGCTTTGAAGTTTATTGGTTCCTTTTTGGGTGGTGGTTTTCTACAAGCAAACATGAACAAACAAACAAATGATAAAACTCGGGGAAACTTGCAGAATTTAGAGTGAGTCGTTTCACTGTTTATTATTTTGCTTTTGCTTTCTCCACCACGGTGCAGTGTTTCTTTCCCAGATCACTTAGGTGTTATTCTAGCATCTCATTTGCAATTGTTAAATACACCTGTTGAAATGTTTATGAAACCAATCCCCCCCCCCCTTCTTTTCCTTGCACTCTCAAGGAAGTATGAAGCATCATTTCTCTGAAACTAACATATTGATTTCCAGGAGTAAATATTTCCTGATTTTTTTGAAAACCTGTGTCAGAACCAGAACGGGGGAATTATTGTTCTCAGTTTAATGTGTGATCTGTGCCACACCTGTGCAAGCATTCCATGAGCTTTAAACATTTATGTCATGTTTAAATGCATTTGCCCCATTCATTCTCCCATTTGTGTGTAGTGTTGCCATGCCTATGATTATTGACTTAGGTAGTTAAGACCACTGGCATCTTAATGCTTCATGGCAGTCATCTAAGTGTGGGACTGAGTATTTAGATATTTTCAGATGGTATCTGCCATGATCTCTCATTATTAGCTATACTGACTAGGACTTAGAATTTCATGATAGCTGGAAGGCCCCTCTAGGATACTAAATGTGTTTAAGTCTAGCTAAATGTGAAAACATGGAATGTTTATATGGACTCACATTATACATAGGCAGGGCCCTGGTATTACAGGGCCCTGTATTTTCCTGAGAGGCATTGTTCCTGAATTCACTTTTCCTCACTGCATTTGTGTGGGCACAGTTCAGATCCCCCCATTGCTCAGAATCTGTGATAGGGGTTGGCAGTTGTGACTTTCCAGACAACAACAACAACAACAACAACAACAACAACAACAACATTTATTTATAATGCTCTTTCCACCAAAGGGCGATATATCAAAACATATATACCGTAATAAAAAGCAAACAATAAAACACCACACTATAAAATACTAAAATAATATACTAATATGCTAAAAACAAAACAAACAAAATCTTCCTCAGTCACTGCCCATCTCGGCCACCTTCGACATTCTTAGTAACTTAATTCAGTGAATTGAAGAGGAAGGTCTTCAACTCTTTTCGAAAGTGGATCAGATCCTCCTCCAGCTGAAGGTGCAAAGGAAGGCTGTTCCACAAATGCAGAGCCAGATCCTGAAAGACTTGCAGCCTTGACAGAGCTGTACATGTTTGTAGAACTGCCAATAATCCTTTTTCTGCAGATCTTAAATTTCTAGATGGTATATACCATGCTAGCCGAGCTGCCAAATATGGAGGGAGGTTAAACTTCAGGGCTTTAAATACTAGGACCAAAAGCTTATAATGAGCCCTGGCCCAAACTGGAAGCCCGTGGAGGGATCTATGAGAGGAAGAAACATGTGAGTATTTGGGGAGATTTAAAACAACTCAGACAACAGTGTTCTGGATTAAAACCAGAAGAGTAAGAGAGCAGGAGGGCAAGCCTGCTCTTGGACTGTAATTTCCATCAGCCGTAAACAGCATTGCCAAAGGTGAAGGGTGCTGGTAGCTGCAGTACAGCAGCATCTGGAGAGTCACAATTGCCCAACCCTGGAGAATACTCATGGTGAATGAGTTGTCCCAATTGCTTTTATTCCAGACAAGTGAAAGGTTTGCACGGGTTCCTAAAATGTTGGTCTTTGTTCATGACTTTACCAACTTCTAATACATGAAATATGTTTCCCCCCCCCCCCACTCCCTCCTTACCAGGTGAAATTGGACTAGCACTTTTACCTTCAGGCATCAAAGGCTAACTTTTAAAGTCTGTAGATGAAAAAAGAAGAAGTGTGCAACCAATATTAATTAACATTAATAAGAATCATTCCTCCAGACATTTGTCTTGGTTGAAAGGCAGCACTTGTATATCAGTAAGTTTTTCAGAAACCTAGCATCATATTTTCTTGGAAGGAAAAAGATTCTGTTTAATCCTGTAGTGCAGGACACCATAATAACTACTGAAAAGACATGGTGCAATTATCATCCCCTAGCAGAAGCTAAGTGGAAGGAAGTTAGAGGAAGGCATAACAGGTAGCCATGGAAAAATGCAGCAGGGCATCCTCTTGCATGGATGGATATTACTGTGACATACTGTATATACTCATGTATAAGTCTAAAAGTTTTAATCAAAAAATTAACCCCCAAAAATGAGTTGACTTATCCACAGGTCAATGTAAAGTATTGTAATTTAACTGTTATTAAAAAACATAAACTTTCCTGTGGTGAAAGGCAAAAGTGTAATATGTCATGAAAGCACTGACCTTGCTCTATTCTTTCATCCATCCAACCTTTAGTGTGAGCACAAACAGTTATGCCTGTTGGAATTTTGTTAGTTCTTTGGCATTGCTTTCCTTTGCTTTGTCCTTTACATCCTTTGTTACATGGCCCTAAGTTTTACCCTCGACTTATCCATGGGTCATATCAAAATCCATAATTTTGGTCCCAAAATCTGCCCTAGACTTATACATCAGATTGACTTATAGTTGAGTATATATTGTGCCTAGCTGTGGTATAGCAGAGTGGCTGACCATACAATTTATTTCATTAATTTATCAATATCAGGATGAGGGTAGGTGAAAGAAGGCAACCACACTAAAACCTAGTATGTGTGAGTGATCCTCAAAAGTGACCCAATAGATTTCCTTCCCTGAAGTGTAAGAGGATGCTCCTCCCAGTCCATGTACAGAAACTGAATCTTACTTGTAGGCAGGTGATCAAAAGATGAGTGTAGCAAGCAGGTGTAGACACATAATGGGCTATGTGGCATGCACACTGTTTTCCAACCTTTTGGTGCCTGAGGCAGTTGCCTCATTGTATCTGATGGTAGGATGGACCCTGACTCCCTGTTGAGAATGAGTACAAAACTATGAGTACACTCAAGAGTTGTGTGCCTGCATTCTCATGGCATGGATTAATATTGGCATTAATTCTTAAGTCCCCCCCCCCGCCCCATACACAAGGTAATGAAAGTAAACAGTAGAAAATGTATGTTAAAGAACAGATAGATTGGCCAAGCAGTTCTGTATATATATCAGAAGTAAGACCCACTATATTCAACGAGAATTTCCATAGTAAGTACATTGTGGGACTGCAGCTTAAATGTGACAATGGTACTGACTAAGGCTTTCATTTAAAACAAGTAATTGAATCTTTATCTTATTTCAATAGTGAGTTATGTAGTTTGAACAAGTCTGCGGTGTTAAAATGCCAGTCCTTTTGACTGGAAGGGATGATTACATGATCTACCACCCCGAACCCCAGACTGCTCTACCCTCTATGGGCTTAGTTGCAGTCTTCATAATATTTGGGGACAGGGGATGGATTTTCCTAGGCTCTCTGTTGATTTTTGGATGCAAGTTATTTGGGGTTGATTTGGCCTAGAATTAGGATTCATTAGTTTTCCAAAAGACCTGCACCCAATTGAGATGAAAACTAATTAGATGAGATGGATCAACGTGGCTGCAGGCAGTTTTGGACTCTTCTTGGGGTGTTATGGGGAAAGTCACAGCGGTCAGTGCCAACCCTTGAAAATCTACACCCATGCTTCTGCACATAATTATTGCTTATTTTATATGGCTTCAGTATATGCAGATGTGAAATTCATTTACCTTGCCAGAGGGATGAAATGATGTTCTTCCCACCTATCCCTCTCAGAAACATTTTGTTTTAAAAAGAGGGATAAACGTTTTACTGAATCAGAGAGAATTTTGTTTTGTTCTCCACCAGAGATTTTTCAGGGAGCACTGGGAACACAAGGTTTGGCTATTCTTGCTGTGGACACCTGCATTTGAGAGTATCCCCCCCCCCAAACATACTTCTGAGAGTGCAGAGATCATTGGAAAAAGAAATATATTGCTGTTCCAATACTTGCACTGCCAATCAACAGAAAATAATAGTTTCTAGAGAAATAATCTTCCTGGCTCTAACCTATCTTGTTAAAAAAAATTTAGTCATGTTTGATTTATTTAAATTAAAAAAAAATGGCTACAGGAAAAACAGGCTCCAATCTTTATCATCCTGAAAATCAAATAAGCTGGAGTAATTTCTTTTCTTTAGAAAAAAATGGTAGAGAAATTGGGTAGGGCTTGGTGTTCTGCTTTTCCATGCAGCTGTCTAATTTATAGACTGGCAGCATGTTTTATTTGCCCAGTAGTTTGAAATTTCATGTTTTTAAAAAAGAAATTTGTAATGAAATCACACCCATTACTCTTTGATATAGCTTATTATTAATGCTTGGATACACAATCTCTTGCGAGGTCCAATTAATGGAAAATCCTGCTGCAAAGAAGCAGGGTAGGGGCGGACAGACATTTCTAACAGGCAAATGTGTGGCTGTGTGTGGCTGAAGAGTAAATATATATATATCTGGAAAAAACAGGAGGAATAGGCCAGTGGCCTATTTCAAGAAGTGGAAGAGTCAAGGAGTACAGCGGTCTTTGGAGCTATCTAGCAGGCAGTGTAGAACTGGCTTTTCTTGATCACCTGATTCCTAAGATTCTGTCTTGTGTTAATTACTTAGCTTGAACTTACTGCAGTCCATATCTCTAACCAACAACATGGCCCTTGACATTTTTGTAACTTTGTAAGCAAAGATTGGGTCTTCTAATTTTGGAGTGGGGAATCTTTGTCCCTCCAGATGTTTTTAGCTTACATCTCCCATTCATCCCTATGAAGCATTCCTTCTAGTTAAGGATTGTAGACCAAAATATCTGAAAACCAAAGGTTCCCTGTCTCTGCTATGACTAATACTGACTGGTTCTGTACTTCAGCAGACAGCAATGATGTGCTTGTGTGCACGCACATGTATAACTACAGCTGAAACCTGTAGTAAAGTCCCTGCTTCTTCTCTGATGAGAAGCCAGTATGGATGAACATCTGTTGCTTTCCTTGCTAACATCTGCTCTGGCCAAACCCTTAGCAACTCATCCCACCACACATTTTTCTAACACTGTTGTATATGGACTGTAAGTTTAAAAAGAGAGAGAGAGATGAAGATTGTGTCATTACAGACAAACAGGCTGAGTGCATGGAATGCTGGATGCTGCCTTACCATCAGCTTTCCAGGATCTCAGGACCATGCATATCTTTGCTATTCCCTGCTACCAAATTCTTTGAACTGGAGATGCTAAGGACTGAATCTGGCCCCATTTGTGGTCTCCCACATTGGCCCCTCCAGCTGACGTTTATGACTGAAAACCTGACAATTTGGGAGGGAGACAAAATAGAGTAATACCCTGCCAGCTATGGGTAAGAGTTCCACTGGCCACTGGGACCATGTTACAGGGAGATTTATGTGAAGAACCTACAAGTTTCCTTGTTAAAATCTCATTTCTTAAAAGCTATTTTATTTTCTTCTAGTTTAAGGGAAATATCACTGAATTATACTGGCCTTGATTCAGCTTTCTGTAGTCCTTGGCTGTGTGTGCACAACTGCCTGTGGCTGAAAATGGTTGACACTACTACCTCTGAAAATATCAAGAACATGCTGGAAAGGGGGAATTAATGCTTTCCGTCTGTTTGGGCCTGAACAAAGGATGAATGCCACCAAACAGCACCACACATCTTGTTTGTATTGACACACACCATTATAGTGCAGTGCCAGGGATCATGCATGCATTCACATATCCTGATTTTTGTACATGTACAGGGTTGAGATATACAGAAAAGCAGGAAGCAGCCTTCTATAAACCATAACTCATAGGTCATCTGGTTTTGTGCAGGGTAGTTACACTGAGACCACTGGCCATTTAGCTGTCCAGAGTTTTGACAGGATTATTTTCCAGCCTTAACTGGAAAGGATGGGTATTAAACCCAGAGCCTCTTCCACACAAAGCATCTGCTCTGCCATGGAAACTTCTCACTAGCAAGGAGTTCTTCATTAATTTTGGTTGGAGGCACAGATGTGCAGGAAAGTTTCTTTTAAATGTATGGACCGGGTTATGCATGCCAGGACTGCTTATGTTCATTAGAGAGCAAGTAAAGCTGTAAATCAGGGTGAGCAACAGTAATACTCCCCACGTTGTTGGATTGCCCTTCCCACCAGTCCTAACAAGCACAGCCAATGTGTTGGTGAGAGATTGTAGGAGCTGTATCCCAATACTATCTGGGAGGCCACAAATTGCTCACCCCGGTTCTAGCTCGTGACATCAGTCATTTTTTTATTTAAGCTATCTAATTTTCAAAGACAGGATTGCTTCCCCACACCCACTGCCACTAGCACCATTTCTCCATGATTTCAATGCAGGAAAGTCATTTGAACATGTTGCCTTTGCTTCCCTGTTCACTCTGTAAAAAATGTTTCCTAATGTCAACCTTGCTTTTTGCTTACCTGTTGAATCAGCTTGGTCTCCCCCCCAACCTCTTTTTGGGTGGCATAAGGATTTTATTTCCAGCAGTGTTTTCTATGCACAGTTGTAATCTAATCAATGCCTATTTTCTGACTGTCTGGCTCCAAGGGTACCGTAACAATAATGAATTTAAGGGTTGTTCGTTTTGAAAGAAAGAAAGAAAGAAAGCCCTGTTTTCCTTTGTTTGCTAGCCTGGCGTTTGGGCAATCCTTTTTGTGACGCAAGTCATACTTCATCGCCCCAGGAAAATCAATTTTTTTGCTGTTGTTTGATTGAAATTTACAAAGGTAGTGGTGTGGGAAAGGTTGTTAATAGATGATTCATGGCTGGAATGAACAGGAGCATTTAACTGTACTGTCAAGATGAGACTGTTGCCATTTCCCTGCCCTGTGCTATTGTGAAGCCTGAGATGGCCTGTGATGTAAATCACACACACGTTGTGCAGACGTGAATTATGATTTACCTTTTGTTTTTATTTTTCCAAATAGGAAACAAGTTGTAAAGAACACATTGTCTAATTAATATGTTGAAATTACTCTTGGAGAAGAATTTGGGTTTTTTTTTTTAAAGGGGAGAAAAGAACCTAATTGGGAACTTCATTTGTTGCTCAATGGGGAGAGTTGATTATCATGTTGATATGGATGCATTTGCAACATTTAGGTAATCACTGACCCAATGTACAAATTGCTTTAACTCTACCAGAGGAACCCCAGCAAAATTTCACCATGACATCCGTGAGAATGGATTTGTTACTGGCATCAGCTGATGTTCAGCTAATTCAAGCTGGGATTGTATAATCTTTGTGACAAAGAGCAGACCTGGCGGTGGCTTGCATTTTTCAGCCTAGACTAGACTAGACTAGCCTAACATTAGTCAAATTTTAAGGTCTAAAGCTGCAGAAATGTTTGAAGTCTTACAGCAAAGAGACACATCAGGATGCCATTGACACTGTGTTGCCTGCCTATCCGAGGAAAAAAATTATGTGGGACTTGAGTACACTTAGCTTCCTCTTGGTTGTCTCTGTTGCTGATCATATGAAGAACAAAACTTGTTGTATATGCTGATATGTATGTTATGTACATTTTCACAGTGATTGAACCATTGTAAATGGGGAAATGGGGGTGGGGTGGAGAATCACCATGCTGTCTATTTTATGAAAATGATAAAGCAGCTTTATTAAATTATTACAACTTTGTTTCAAAAGAATGGTGTACCTGCCACGTTGTTTCTTCTTTTATTTCTTTAAAAATACTGATGCAAACTTTGTTTTTCCCACTTTGATGTGATTTTTATTTCTTTGCTTCAGAAATTACTGCATTTTAGTATTAAAGACAATTATTGAATAAAAATGGAAAATAAGTGTTTGGTTAAATATGCCTCATGTGGGTTTGCTTATCAACTGTAATAGATGTGCGTGTGTAGGTTTTGCTTTAAATCAATTTGTTAAATCAACAAAATGGTTTGAAATGTTGCAAAGGTAGGTAGGATTTAACTCAGTACATTTTGTAAAGGACACAATCCAAGCAGAAGCTGGTTGGAAGACTAGGGGAATCCTATTTCAGGCCTAGCAATGGGATATCATCTTCCACCACACTTTATTTTTATTATTTTATTTATTCAATTTATGTCCAGCCTTTCTCCCAGCATGGGACCCAAGGTGGTTTATGATACAGAATTAACGTACAGCTAAAAAACTAATAAGCTTAAATAAGTTTTAAAAAGCATGAAATAAGCAATCCCATTAAAAACACTAATTAAAAACAATGTAAAACACATTTAAAACACAGTAAAGAAGATAAAGGTACAGTGCGTCCCCTTAAAAGATCCTTCCTCCACAACCAGTTAATATCTAAAGGCCTGCTTCAATGAAAAGGGGGAAAAAGAGAGCAAACAGGAGGATGTCAACCAAGCTGTGTGTGTATGTGTGTGTATTTGTGTGTAGGGAGTGGGAAATTCCACAGCCTGGCAGCAGCCACTGTAAAAGCTATTTTCTATGTGCCCACCATGATGGTGTTGAGATCAAGAGAAGAGATTCCCACAAAGATCTTAATACTTAGGCAAGCTCAGATAGGGAAATACAGTCTTTCAGATTGTCTGAACCAAGCCATATAGGTATAGGGCTTTATGGCTCATAAATAGGAATGTCACGGGGGGGGGGGGGGGGTGCAGGCCACACCAGGTGACACTCTGAGAAGAGGTGACACCACTGCTCCGCATATGCCTGCCTTTTCACAGAAATGGGATGCGGTAATCACTTGTATCTCTTTAAAATGCTGAAGATGGTGTGAGGGATGAGGCTCAGTGGGGGGAGAAAGGAGAGGCCCAGGTTTTAATTTTGTTTAAAAAATAATTGTTTTTTATAATATAATTTTAATTTTTTTTAAAAAAAAATTCTTTCAAAAATTCTTTAAAAACATCACATCTTACCAAAATTTCATTTTAAGCACATGAAGCTATTCAAAGATATAGTCATGTTAGTCTATAAAATCAGTACGTAGAGCAGGGGTCCCCACACTTTTTGAGCCAGGGGCCAGTTCGCTGGCCCCCAGATCTCCGGAGGGCTGGTGGCGTGCGCATGTGCATTACTCGGGTGCCATTTTGTGTTCCAGGGGCTGTAGTTTGGGGACCCCTGACGTAGAGAGGGACCTTGTAGCACCTTTGAGACTCTCTGAAAGAAAGAAGTTGGCAGCATGATCTTTCCTAGACTAAAGTCTACTTCCTTAGATGCATATGGTTTCATGACACATAAAACTATGTACATGTAAATACATTTAGGCTGTGTGTACAATATAGTAATTTTAAGGTATAATTAATTTTTTTGCTAGTTTATTTCATAACGGTTGCCATAATATTCAATGATATATGGGAATTATGATTTATGAATAATATTAGTACAAAAAAATTACTAAGGTTTCTGTATGGTGTGGTATGGAAGGAGGTCAATGGGGGTGGGTGACACCATGAGTTACCACACCAGACGATGCCAACCCTAGTGATGGCACTGCTCGTAACCAACACATTTAAATACTGCCTGGAAATAGACAAATAGTAGTGAAGCTGTTGCAGCAAGTGAGTTTGTGTTCCCTCTAACCAACTGTGCTCAGCAGTCTAGTCACAAAATTTTGGATCAGTTGAAGTTGTAAATGGGATGCAATTGAGGCATTTATCACCTTACTCAGATCTTTTTTTTTAGTACATTACATATGATCAAGAATTCATTATACACACACACTTTCCTCCCTCACGTAAATGGCCACACAGAGGGTTAACATCCCATTTAAATTAACAATCATTCTCGGAGCTATGGAATATACCATTCATTAAATGTTTACCTTCTTCATACCCCATACACATATCTTTCATTGCTATTCAAGCCCATTTCCCCTAAATTCAGAGTATAGCAATTTTTTTTTTTTTTGCTTAATTGTGTCTCTAGCCTGTTATTTAATTTATCTGTTCCTTGCTTTCTATCCAAAACTCTTGAACAAATGGACATTCCCACCACATATGTACCGGTATATTAAATCCTTTTGCTCCACATCCATGCCAACATTTTGATTGCCATGTATCATTTATAAATGCTAATTGGTGTGGCACCCTATACCATCTTCCAACCATTTGCATTTGTTCTTTTTACATTTGTATTTTTATTTGTAACAATTTAATGTAGATATTTTTTAATGTTTTCTCTATCAGTGAATCTTTCCCCCAATTCATTGTAAATCCCTCTACCATTCTAATTTGGGTTGTTAACATAGGGCCAGAGCAGACAGGTGGGAAAGAGCAGCCTGAGTCCACTCCGGCTGCAAGCGGATCAGGATTGCACAGACCTCATGGGCTGCTCCCAAAGTGGGCCATGGCCACAGGACCCAACCCGCACTTCCAGGAGCTGGATTATTCTGGCTCTTTTTTGGTCCAGTCCAAAGGACTGAAGTGAAGCTTTGGCTTGGCTTCAACCGCATTGGAGGCACAAGTCATTTGAACCCCATGCCTCCAAAGTGGCCAGAAGCCGCTTCATTTGACCCGTATATTCCAAGCCATAGTCTTATAAATTTCCTTATTTATCCCTTTCCACCTTCTAATTTTTTAAACATTATTTATTCTGATAATTCATTCTGATCTAAATTATTCTATTTTATTTTATCTAATGATTTAATTATTCCTTTTACTTGAATCCAATATTGGTTTCCAATCAATATAATTACTTATTCTTCCTTTACTCATTTCCCTGTAGTATCAAATGAATCTCCAATTATTTTATATCCCTTAGCATTTATTTTTTTCAATATTTCCCCAAAACCATGGATGCTTGAATCCATGGATAAAGAATATGTGGATACGAAGGTTTTACTGTGTTCTTCTGATCTATGAGCTAAAATTTCCATTAAAATTTTATAGTCCTAGTTACCTAATGTAATGGGACAGTAGGATTCAGGGTTGACTGGATCTTTATTGGGTTTAAGTGTTAATGTCATCAAAGGGCCTCTACATACGGGCCGCCCGGAAAAGCTGAGGATTGGGGCCGCTGCAGCGGCCCCAATCCACCGTTTCGGCGCTTGAGAAAGGCGCACCAAAATGATGCTCCTTCCTGAAGTGCCAGAAAGGGCGCCGGAAGAGGTGCTGCACGCCTCTTCTGCATCTCTTCCAGCGCAGCAAGTGCAGAGGCTGCGCCAGGAGGACATCATCAGGATGCTCACTGTGTGGAATGGCGTGCGCCCTGATGATGTCCTCAGGAAGGGGTTGGCGCGCCCGGTGTGTGGCTGCCCCTCCCCTTCCCTGGCTCCAAGATGGCGCTTTGCGCCTTCTGCAGAGCCCCTAAGTTATTTTCTTTCTGGGATTATTTTATCTAATATTTCATTATACATTTTAGCCATATATTCACTCAGTTCACTCTTAAATGTTTTATAAAATATAGATGTAAATCCATCTAGGCCAGGGGATTTAATTCCTTCTCAATCCGGTATTACTCTTTCTGCCTCTTGTTTAGTTATTGGGGTATTTATACAATTTCTCTGTATTTCAGTTAATTTGGTCTTTATATTTATTTTTTGATCCTGCATTTTCTTCTCTCCGTATAATATTTTGTAGAATTTAACCAAAGCTTCTTTTATTCTCTCATCTTGTTATTATTTTTCCTTTCTCCTTTCTTTCTCCTTTCCTTCCTTTGATTTATTTTACTAATCATTTTCTTCCCTCTTTTTAAAATAAATTGTACCCAGCTCTTCATACTTTTAGTGTCCCATGATTTAAATTCATTCTTCATATATATGTGGTTTCTTAAAATAATTCTAAGATCTAATTTTTTAATTTCTTCCCATTTTATACTGCTGTTCTATTATAGATGTACTCTTGCATTTATTATATTATTTTTGTAACATTTCCACCTCTTTAATCAAGTTTTGTTGGTATAAGTTTTTAAAAATTCCTATCTCTGTACTTAAACATTTCCCCTTAAGACTGCTTTAAATGCATCTGTCAGGATTAGTCAGCTCTGTTCCAAGGATTCATACAATAGTATTGGTGAAAGAACAAAAACACTTTATTGCAGACCAAGGACAGTAGTGATCAGCCAGCATTTAGGTTGATACTGCCCTTCTCTGCCGTATTGCTGCCTATAAATATAGACTGCTTATATATAGACTGGAGTCACCTAGCTCTGCAATTTAACAATTTGACTTCTGCCCGGTAACTGCAATGCAACCTTTTCATTTCTGCCTGGTGACCACTTGATTTCTGCCTGGTGACTCTACTACAACTGCCTAGTAACTGTGATGTAACCTTTTGATTTCTGCTGAGCAACTGCAGTAAAACTCCTCCCAACTGTTCTTTGAAATCGGTGCCAAAATTTAAACTCACCTAATACAGATAACACATTTTATATGTATATAAACAGCATGCCTGCGCCAAACGTGGGATCACCATACACAGACTCAAAACCCAGAAGAGTGAATGGGGCGTGCGCAAGAGCACCCCCCCATTAAAACAAATAGGACTTGAGGTCCTGCTTTTTTTTGCCTTAAGTGGCGGTGTGTGGGGTATCCAGTACAGATCCCCTGCATATAGGAAGGGCCCACTGTATATACAACACAAACCAATACAGGATTTATATATACATTTCCCAACTTCATACATAATGGCAGAACCAAAACCGTTTTGGGTTCTGATAGCATCCCATAATATATTTTTTTGAATAATAATAATAATAATAATATACATTTTATTTATATCCCGCCCCTCTGTCAAAACAATATTTAATTCAAAATAATTTTTAATTTCCTCACTAATCTGTTGCTTATTCTCCTCCTTCAAAATAACCACACGATCAAAAATCATTTTTTTAAAATCTGTTAACACTTAATCCTTCAATCTTTATATATAATGCTAGCTGATCTACAAGCCAGATGACCCCTGCATTACTTTTTAATTTTTTTCATATTATTATCTTTTTAAACTAAAAAATAACCATAGCCAGATCTGACAGGCTGAGTTGGTATCATCAGCATACTGGTGACATTAAACCCTCTAACTCTGGATTACTTCTCCCAGCAGTTTCATCTATATAATAAAGACCATGAAGGACAGAACCAAGACCTGAGGAACCGTACAGGCCAGTGGCCAGAGGGTGAAACAGGAAGCCCCAGTACCACCTTCACATCTCCAAGAAAGACCAGAACCATTGTAAAACAGTTGTAACCCATAGAGGTCAGAAATATACCA
This sequence comes from Phrynosoma blainvillii, assembly GCA_026167975.1. NCBI lineage: Eukaryota > Metazoa > Chordata > Lepidosauria > Squamata > Phrynosomatidae > Phrynosoma > Phrynosoma blainvillii. The sequence continues at coordinate 11,411,582 of JANUYF010000009.1, forward strand.
TGGCTGAGATATTGAAAGCTGTTGAGGAGTTAGCAGAATCGACAGGGGTATAAGTCTTTTCCAGTTCCAGATGGGGGACAAAACCATCTCCATCCCATAACCAGGCTTGAAGGGATAGGGATCAAGATAATCCATCCTGGAGCTGCGAGGCCACAAAACACTCTACAATCTGGCTGTTAATTTTCCAGTACACTGGGCTTTGAAGTTTTCCCTCTCTCCCAGTAATGGCCTCAGCATAGTAGGCTTACAGGATTGAGGGTTTTGCTATTCCCTTTATGATCTCAGGTTGCTTTATGAGAGAAGAAGGGCACAGGTCCAATACTCATGTGGTGGCTCATGTAGGTCTACATTCTCAGGCTGCATAAATGTATCCAGTGAGAGGACAAGAAGGAGTGAAGGTTACATGCACTGGATCAGTATAACTTACAGTGTCCAAGTCAGCGTTAATCAGAACAATTTTGTCTCCAAAATGGTGTGTAAATTCTTCATAGTGGGGTGTTGAATGTAGAAGGTCCCTGTGCACTCAGAGCAGTGTCACTGAAGATACTAAGCAAATGCATGGTAGCAGATGAGTAATTTTTTTTTTTAAAAAAAATTGAAAACACAGCTCAAATATATAAAACTTCCATACATTAATTGTTCATATAATTATCACATAATTCATGTCAGTTTATCAATATGTCATCTAAACCCCAATCATCTCTCTACACCATCTATCGCCATCTATCACTTCCTCATCTTTAATACTCTTTCTTCTATCATTTCACATTTGAAAACCTACTACCTCCTCCCTTCTACCTTCTTACATACTTCTCATCTATCCTTCTACCTTTTCTTTCCATCTCTCTCTTCTCCTTCCTTCCTACTTCCTCCTTACCTTCATTCACTTCCCAAAACTTCACAATCCTTTACTATTCATACCTTGATTTCCTTCCTTGCCTTCTCTGGCTTCTTTAATTTCTCATGACTTTCTATTCCACCACTTAAAAAAATATCACTCAATATTTATTTCTTTTATTTATCCACGTATTTTACATCAGGAATTTCATTTCAAATCTAGTTGATCATTCCAGTAATCTATGTCAGGAAACTTATAGTTGCTTTCGGACCCAATATTTTTTTCAAGTTTTAAAACTGGCTTTCATTCCCCCAGATGAGTATGATTTCTTCATCACCACCACCGCCACAACTCTCCAATGGACTTTAGTATGTGTTTGGTCAGAGCTGCTCTAAATTTGCTGTCACTGACTAGCTAGTCTCTGTCTCAGTTGCTTTGTTGCTGGCAGCAGGGAGCTTGCTTATCTCCATCCCATAGAAAGGAAATGATTGCATCCACCATTCTGGCCATTTCTCCAGCCCAGGGATCAGCCAGGGTTTCAAGATGATCATCTGCCAAGTCAATAGAAAACTCCTCAAGAGCCATCAATTTGGATCCATCAGATTCCTAGACTGGACTGTATTACATAGTCCTCCATCCCTGCAGAGGCTTCAAGTCCCAGTGAGTATAAACATCAGTAGGTAGTGATCTGTTCATGATAGTGACACTGTGGAAAATTCCTCCACATCCAGACCATCATCTCAGCCAAATAAGTCTAGAGTATCAGATGGTGTCAGACTGCTTGGTCAGGTAGTCCAAAACCATTCATGACAGAGTTGTCTCAGAACAGATGTTTATGTCTCCCAGCACAACACGCTTCTTGATGGTAAGAGCAATTCAGCACCTAGAGAGGTGGTGGAGTCTCCTTTTGACATTTTCAAAAAGAGGCTGAACAACTACCTTCTGGGGATCCTCTAGTTGGATTTTCTGCATGGGGTGGTGGTGGACTCAATGGCTTATTTCAACTTTATGGTTCTATTTCAACACCATCACCAAGATCAACTTATCTCAGGAAGGAAGACTTGAGTGATGGGATGGACAGTACACCAACAGAATCCCTATTTTGACTCAGCCACCCACCCAGTTATACTTGAACCCAACAGATTGCAACCATAGACTAAGCCAGGTTGGCAAGCTCATACAGGATCATGTCTTGGATAACTGCTGCTTTCTAATTTACTGAACTTGCACTAAACAACATTATTTTCAAATTTGGGGGCCTCTTGCCAAGACTATCCAGAATATCTGGGAACAGTTTGGAGACAAGCAACACTATGTGGCTCTCCTCTCTCTCATGGTGACAGTATTGCACCTCCCCCAACTCTGTAGCTCACTCTATCCTCCTGCTCCCTGTTTACTTTCTGTCCTGTATTCTCATATAACTACTGGATTTTTTTCTTTCTAGTACCAGTAGGGCAGATTGTTTAAAAAGATCACCAGCTTGAAATAGAAGACACTTCCTCCCCCACCCCATTGTGAACAGAGGCAAGTCCTCATGTCACCCCTGAAGTGGCTTCCCAATTGTCAGTACCAGTCAGCTCTGTTCCAAGGACTCAGACAATAGTGTTGGTGAAAGAACAAAAATACTTTATTACAGACCAAGGACAATAGTAATGAGCCAGCATTTAGGTTGGTACTAACCTTTCCCTGCCCTCCTGTCACTATATATAGACTGGAGCCACCTAGCCCCACCTGTTCACAATGTAACTTTGATTTCTTCCTGGTAATTGTACTACAGCCTTTTGTTTTATGCCTGGTAACTGCTGTGCAGCCTTTTGATTTCTGCCTGGCAACTGCAGTAAAACTCCTCCCAACTGTTCTTTGAAAACAGTGCCAAAACCCAAACTTGCCTAGTACATATAACACAATCTATCTATCTATATACACAACACAACACAACCAATACAGACTTTATATATACATTTCCCAACTTCATAATGACAGAACTTTTGGGTTCTGATATCCTGCCACCCTAGGCTTAGCCTTCCCCATTGTTACCAGGTTTGTCTGGGTGGGCCTGATGAAAACACCGAGTTAATTTGAGGACGTCAACATGGTGGGTGTACACCCATTCATTCTCAGACTCAGGGAAATGTTTCCAGTGAATTAAATATTGCAGCTTGTTTCTGTGGATTTGGGAGTCCAAGATCTTGTCACCTCAAAATGTTGTTTGCCTTCAACCACCAAGGGTGAGGATAGGTCTGGTTCAATCTGCTATGGGTCCATTGACAGGGCTGGTTTCAATAGGCTAAAATGAAATACTCAATGCAAATGTCTGTAAGACTTGGGCAAGTCCAGTTCATCAGTTACATCATTAATCAGTTTCTTTACAGTAAAAGGTCCAAGAAATTTGGGTCCCAGCTTTTTGGCTGGCTGTCAAGTCTAGATGTTTGGTAGACAAGTAGACTTTGGTCCCTGGAATCAAGTCCCATTCCTTGCCATGATTGTGGTTGGGAAACTTTTTATATTTCCATTTAGCCTCGTCCAAAGCAGTCACTATCTGAGGCCGAGCCTCCTTAATTTTTGTAATCCACTGCATTAGTGGCACAGGGTCTGTAAGTTCTACAGCAGTGGTAGGCAACCTTTCCCTTTAAGGGCCGAGGGACTTCAACTCCCAGAATCCCAGGAGCTATTGGCCAACATGGGACTATTGGCCAATATGGCTGAGGCTTCTGGGAGCTGAAGTCCCTCGGCCCTTAAAGGGGAAAGGTTGCCTACCCCTGCTCTACAGTCAATGAGAGCAGCATCTTTGGTTCATATCATAGACTATTTCAAAAGGAGAATGCCCTGTACTCTGATTTATCACCCATTAAAAGCAACCTCTGCATGTGGCAATAAATAAAACTAGTCATCATGTAAGTAATTACTATAACACCTTAAGTCAGGGGTTGGCAACATTTTCCTACCTGGGGCCGGTCGCTGGTCCCCAGGTCTTCCGCTGGGCCGGGGGGGGAATGGCGCCGTGCACAATCATGTGCGCATATGCGCAGTACTTCGGAAGTACTGCGCATGCATGAGCGAGTCGCAGCCGCCATTTTGTTATCCAAAATGGTGGCTGTGACTCGTTCGCATATGTGCAGGAGTACTGCGCATGCGCAAAGGCGTCACGGCCGCCATTTTGGAAAACAAAATGGCGACCGTGATGTGCGCAGCACTGGCTGTGGCGGCGGTGGTGGCGGTGGCAGGACCGGACTGGGGCCAGTCCAAAGGCCTCAGGGGGCCGGCCCCGGCCCCCGGGCTATAGGTCGCCGACCCCTGCCTTAAGTATTGCTCCAGAGTTGAATTCATTCTCTTTGTCTGTCCATCTGTTTGTGGGTGATGAGAAGTATTCAGCGCACATTCGATCCCCAGCCTTTTCTTCAATAGCTTCCAAAATTGGAAGAACTGGCTGCCTTGATCACTCACAATTCTAGAAAGTAAACCATGGGAGATGAATATATCAGCTAATTTGGCCACAACCCCTGTTTGGAGAGTAGATCTGTTACAACCCAAATGGTGTTTCTCTCATGGCTATCAGGTAAATCAGGGATGAAGCCCATTGCTATGTGTTTCTGGGGGCTACCAGGTGTGGACAAAGATTGCAGTAGTCCTCAGGGTTTTCCTCCAACTTTGGCTCTGGCACACACTGGACACCTCTTTACATGTTTCAACATCTTGTCTGATGCCGTCCCACCAATACTGTCTGCATATCATGTGCCAGGTTCTCAAGAAACCCCAAAGACCCACTGCTTTGGTGTCATGACAGAATGGTAGAACTTTCAATTTCAGTTCCTCAGGAACATAGATTCTGTCCCCTTTGTACCATAGGCCTTCCCCCTCCCAGGATACCAGTGTACCTGGATGCTCTTTAAGCCATTGGTCTTTTACAGCTGCCTCAATAAACCTTTGGTTATTGGGTCTGGGGTTAAGACCTCACCCATCCCCTTCCCAATGGACTGGCTTCAGATGGTTACAGCGAGACCCAATTGCTGAGGGGTGAACACCGTCTCTATAGGGGCTTGTCTCTCACTGTTGTGCTGTAGGAGTCTCAATAAGACATCAGATAAAACATTTTGCTTTCCTGGAAAGAATTTCAGCTTGAATTTGAACTGGTAGAAGAACTTGGCCCACCTGCTTTGCTTGAGGCTTAACTTTATCGGGGTCTGTAAAGCTTCTAGATTATGATGGTCTGTCCAGACCTCAAAAGGGTGGGATGCACCTGGTGCCAAGTTTGCAGAGCCCACTTTACAGCAAAAGCCCCCCACTTCCAAGTAGGCCAGTCCAGTTCCACTCCTTGAATTTTTTTAGGTAGATAGACACAGGGCCTCAAGGTTCCCTTTGTGTCTTTCTGCAGTAGCACTGCTTCCAGTGCCACATCGCTGGTGTCCACTTTCACAACAAAGGGCAAATCAGGGGCTGGGTGTTTTAAAATTGGTTCAGTGCTGAATAGGTGTTTCAGGTTTTGGAATGTTTCCTAACATTCAGGAGTCTATCGTATCTTAGCAGAGGGCTTGGGCTTGAGGCCCTTCTCATGGGGTTTTTGTTTTGGGTGGTTTTTCATTTTTAACAAATCTGTTATGGGGAGTGCTATCTGGGTGAAATCAGGGATGAATCGCCAGTAAAAATTGCAAACCCCAAAAAGCTTTGTACCTCTTTTCGAGTCTTAGGTGGCACCCAGTCTAACACTGTTTGGACTTTGGCAGGGTCCATCTCTATTCCCTTTGTGGATATTCTATACCCCAAAAAGTCCAATTTGTCTGCGTGGAAACTGCATTTAGACAATTTTCCCACCAGTTTATGCAAAGGGACTGACTGGATGGCAATGGCCTCTACCTCACCCCCTGGTGCAATTTGGAAGCTCTGATGTATTCATTACATCGTGGGTCAGCAAAGATCAGTTTTCCCAGCCTCCACCTGATCCTGGGGTTGTGAAACTGTAATCAGTCTATGCCCAGGATCAGCTAGTAACTTGAAGTGGGGCCCAGCACTAACCTAATTTTTCCCCAATGATCTGCCACCTCGAGCCATGTCATCCTTGTTTGCTCAGTATTAGTGGCCTCTGCCATAGGTGAACCATCCATTTGATGGAAAGAAATGGGGGAGTCAAGTTTTTTAACCCCTAAATTTAGTTCCTGGACTATAGTTGGATTTATAAAACACTGGGTGCAGCCACAATCTATTGCTGCCCCCAAGTCCACACTTCGTCCCCCTTTGGGATTTACTAGTTTGACTTGCAGGGTGTATAGGGGAACTCCTCCACTCACCACAAGTGTGCAGCTGTTTGGAGCTGCTGCCTGCCTTCCACTGCTGTCTAAGGCAGGCTTCGGAAGTTTTTCATCAGCTCTATGTTGTACTCCAATGTTTCTGCTGGCACAGCTGTCTTGCAGCTTGCCTCCTTGAAAGCCCAACTAGCTGTAGCTCCCTTGTTTGGTCACTGCTTGTCTTTAGAAAGGGTTATGTTAGATGGCTTTTTGAGATTCATCTCGCTTGTGCTGTCTTCTTGGCCGGAACAATCAGCTATGCACTGGCCCTTCTTGCCACACGCCAGGCAAAGACCCAGCTTCCTGTGTCGTTCCCTCTCTGAATCTTGGGTGGGTGTCCCTTTGGTCTTTCTACTGGTAGTAATGGGTTTCTAGTTCACCCCATTGCTGGCTTCAATCCTGCATTGTCTGGTCAATCGGATCTCTTCTTTAACCAATTCACCTTCCCCATCCAAACAAATCTACTCTCTCAGGGTACGCAGATTGTCTCTTGAAAGGGCCCATTCCAAAAGTTCCAGTCACAATTCTTCTTTGAAGTATTGCACTTTCACCCTTTTGGGCCACTCAGGAACATACACCACTAGACTACGAAATTCCACAGCATATTCTGGCACAGAGCGGTTGCCTTGCTCTAATGCCATCAGTTTAGTGTGGGCTTTCTCCACCTGAAATGGGTCCACAAACTGGGTTTGCAGGGCCACCATAAAGGCCTGCAAGTCTCGTAGCTCTGTGGCTCCACCAACTAGTCCATCTCTTCCCCTTCCAGATGGGCTGCCACAACCTCACTTTTACCCCTTCATTTGGGAAGGTTTAACCCCACTCGTTCATGTGACAGGCCACTTGGGCCAAGAAGTAGGGTAACTGACTTGCCCTTCCATCCAATTTCACCCCAGGTGCTGTGCTGCCAGGTCTTGGTTCCTTGGTGTTGGGACCGTTGGATTCCCTGGTCCAGGTGGCATTACCACTGTCATTTTCCCAGCAGTTCCCATCTCACCGTCGGTGGGTTGTTCAGCGGTCAGTCTGGCTAGCGTATTTACCACCTCCATTAAGGTGGCACGCATTGATTTCAGCATTTGCATCTGCTACATCTGCATCCTGTAGTCCTCCCCATCCTGGGGGCTCTGGTCCAGTGGTCCTGCTACAGCCACATCCCAAGCAGAGACTCTTCCAACTCGGTATCACTTCAGGACCCTGGTAGGGCCACAGTTCGAAACTATCCATCTTCTTCCTCACAGGCCAGTCGCCTCCCAGACTTTTCTTCCCAGACTGTCTCTCAGACCCACACCCTCCTTGGTGCCTCAGGCTCCCCAGGCCACGGCCCATCTCTTCCTCCAGGACATCTCCCTGGTTGTCTTCCTGCCTCTCTTCCAGAAGCATTTCTGTGAAGGGTTCATCTCGGTCCAAATTCTGTTGTATCGCACAATATGATATTTAGGCATACCAACCTACTGTCAGTACCAATCAGCTCTGTTCCAAGGACTCAGAATAGTCTTGGTGAAAGAACAAAAAGACTTTATTGCAGACCAAGGATGATAGTGATCAGCCAGTGTTTAGGTTGGTATTCCTAAATTTGGTGCCAAAATTCCAACCCGCCTAATACATATAACACAATCTATCTACTTGTCTATCTATACACATAACATAACACAACCAATACAGACTTTATATATACATTTCCCAATTTCATCCATAATGACAGAACCAAAACCCTTTTGGGTTCTGACAGTAACCCTGCTGCTAGTGGATCCATTGCTTCAGACAGACGTTTTACATTCTTTTCTTAGAAAGAGACACGTTATCATCTGGCTGAGTACCTGAGGAAGCCTAGTCTTGAAGAAAATAAAAGTGTCAATCACCAGTTCACAGTGGAGAGAGGCAACAGCAACCAGGCAGAAGGACAAATTGATGCCAGTAGAATGGTCTTGCTGTTCTTGTTGCTTTTCCCTCAGTGTGCCGATTTCACTTCAGGACATCATGCTAGTTGAGGATTTGAAACCAGGCTATATTTCACACATTATCTTTCCTCCAAGAAAAGGGAGTAGCCAGGGGGTTCAGGAGATGCAGCTGGAGAACTGTTGCTGCTTCCCTTAGAGTATCTGTCCCTTGAGCTGCTTGCTTTGTTCTGCCTAATGTTAGGGATGGCCTGCAAACAATGCTGAGGTGTCACCAGCCCTGTTGCACAGCCTCCTCCATTCTTCACAATCAGAATTGTGCAGACACATTAATGTATTTCACTCAGAACTTGGAAAATTATGTTTTAAATGTTAATTAATTATCTTTATATACCCATGTTCCACAAAGTAGTAAGCTACCATTATATTTTTAAAAGTAAATCTCTACTTTTTCATTTCATAAGTTACTGAATAGCTGGCTTTTCAATTACTTTGTGTTGCTTCAGCACCTATAACAGAGCATGAGATGCAGCATGAGCCATGTGATGTTCCTTTGGACCATGTGATGTTCCTTCTCCTTTTACAGAAGCCACACCATAGTTGTAAATGTAACTTTAAACATTACAGTTATTCTATAGTCATGAGAGCCAGCATGGTGTAGTGGTTTGAGTGTTGGATTATGACTCTGAAGATCAGGGTGTGAGTTCCTGCTCAAGCATAAAAACCCACTGGGTGATCTTGGGCAAATCACACTCTCTCAGCCTCAGAGGATGGCAAAGACCATCTGAAGAAACTGGCTATGAAAATGCCTTAGGGCCACCATAAGTAAAAAATGACTTGGAGGCACACAACAACAACAATAGTCATAATGCTGCTTGGTTACCCCTTTGTTATTTGAGGAAGGAATTAAACACAAGTAATGTATGATGTGACTAGTAATTTCCAAGCTCTTATTTCAGTGCTGTCCCTCAGTTTCATAAACTGTGTGTCCTATAGGCATGTGTGGAAACCTTGCCTACACCACTTTGTTTAGTAACACAGAAAGTTACAATATACTGAATAAGACCCTGCGTTCATTTAGGCCAATATGGTCTGTACAGGGGTGGACAACACACATCCCTGTGGCTACCTGTTTTTGTCACCCTCGGCTCCTCTAGACATCATGGACTGACTTTTTTTTTTCTGGTTAAAAAAAGGGTCGAATTCCTCTCCTGGAAGATTGCAGGAGCCCCTGCTCTTTAACATTTTAAAATACCACCACCACCCCACCCCAAAGTGGAAGTGGATGTTTGGCCACTTCTAAATAGTTTTTTTTTTCTTTTAAAGAAGGTAATCCGTGCAGCCCCTGGAAGGTCCCAGGGCAGAAAATTGGCCCTGAACCCCTAGTCTAGAAGGTTTCAGATAGGAGTTTTCCCCAGCCCTGGCAGGAGTCGCCATGAACTGAGCTGGGATGGAGGGAGAAATGCCTAATGAGCAAACTAGTCAATAAAGCACCTACTTTGTCAAAGAGCTATAGCTTGCCCTCTACATGAGAGCTCACATTTATTTACTCCATTAAAATAATGGAAATCTTTTCAAGTGGAGGAGAAGGTCTTTCTATCGAGTAAGCAGGCTGATGTTTCTGTTGACCACCCTCCTCAGAAACATGCTTCTTGCTTCGCCTGCTTCTGTCTTTCCTACTTGTATCAGTTCCAAACACCTCAGTGACATAAGCAGATGTTTTCCATGTAAAAAGTCCCCAAGCTTATTTGCCTGTCTTCATTAAAAGGATCTTGGGTAGAAGAGCAAAGAAAGAACATTCTCCTGCCATATTGTTCATTAGCTGCCACAGTTTCAGAGAGGATTTTGCAATGAAATGTCAAAGGGCTGATCTGCAGAATAGCAGAGCACTTGTGCTAATTGATTATCTCAGCCTTCATGTTTTTCAATCGGTCTACTAATTGGTTAATTCTGACCAAGTCTTCGTTCAGCTCTAATGGCCAGTTTCAGAAAGCTGCATTAATGAATCCCAAGTCCCTGGTAACTCAGATATGTGTCAGCGGAGGAATATAATAAATAATCTGAGCTCACACCCTGAGTTACCATTTTGCACCTGGCTTTAAAGGGTAAACCACAGCATTCTGGTAAAGAACAAAACAGACTTTGCTAGCCTGGTTTCTGCTCACTCCTGGTCTACATCAGGGTGTGAAAGATATCTGGAAAGTATAAGAAAGAAGGACAGAGGTCATTAGCAACTTTCTGGAGAAGAAGAAGGTACAAGTGAGTCTCAACTTGGTTCTAAAAGATTCAGATGAAGCAGTGGTAGAATTGAAGTATGAATCCATAAATTATTTGAAATTGTGCAATGTTTTCAGCTTTCATAATTTGACTCCCAAGTGTCAAAATCCAAATTTGCCTTAAGATTTAAAAAAAAATTGCTCTTTTTCATTGCTTAAAATGAATGTAGTTGCCTTATCATTGGATAAATTCTACTGCAAGTCATCCATCACATATTGTCAAATACTGCCACCAGTATTTGAGAGTATCTGATAGATGGCTTGCCACAGAATTTAGCAAAATGCCAGATGACAGGTCCTGTCAGTTGTTGACTTCTGCAGCATAAAATCTTTGGATGTCAACTGAGAACAAACTAGTGCAATGCTGACTTTCACACATCTAGACAATATTGCATCAACATCTATAGAGGAGGTTACTTTGGAAGTGGGATGGGTTAGATTAGATTAAGGCCTCTTCACAAAACTGTTGGAAGCTACAGCAGGCATAGTGAAAATACAACCCATGTTAGCTGTGTCATATTACAGTACTTAAGCTCCAGTCTGGATCAACACTTGGTGGGGTGGATATAGCTACTCAAAAAATCTGCAAGGGAAAATTAACTTTGGATAGAATCCCTCACATGACAGGAGAATCTCATTATTCCAGCTGCTTTGAGATGAAGTGGTTATTGTACACTTGCCCTGTCTTGTTTATAGAATTTTACAAGAGTAGAAGGGAAAGCATCTTGAGTTTCTCTGTGTTTTTCCTATTATCTCCTTCCATATTTTCTCTTACCACTGAAAATCCATAGAGGAGAAAAAGTCAGACTAGCTGCATGATCCCATTTGATTGGAAGCACAGGAGTCCTTTGTCTGGAATCATTCCTGCAGAATTGCAGGGGATCAAAGTGCACAGGTATTTTCTTGCTGCCATAGGCTGAGATGGATATAAGGGGAAGTGGAGTGCACTAGAAGTTGAGGCTAGACACTTGAAGATGACATGGGAAGGAAGAGAAGAGCAAGGGCTAGCTGGCTGATATCATATAGCCTGTTGTGCAGAAGTTAAAACAGATGACTTGGTTGCAATGAGGGGAGTGAAACATTTTAATACCAAGAGGGAACCACAGGAAGAGGCAGATTCTAAAGCGGATATGGGGAATGAGGAATGCATGGCCCTCCAGATATTACTGTACTACAGCTCCTGTTATCCATGTGTATGCTCACTAGGGCTGTTGTTGCAGTGAAATAACATCGGGGGGGGGGGGGGGGGGGGGAGGGATGACACATATTCTCCAGATCTGCACCTGGTAAAAAGATGCAGTTATGAGTTTCTTCCTTTAGCCTGTTGGATTCACTTCTGGTTCATTTCCTCTTACCTTATCAGCAGTCAGCTGAACCACCACTGGCAGAAGAAGAAGGAGGTCCATGAAGAGCCAATGACTCCGCACCCGAGATGTTCTACTTCACATAGTCAAATATTCCTCCCTAAAAAATTTTTTCCACATTGAAAATGAGCATGTCAAAGAAATGTCTAGTTTAGAACCTGTATCTGCTTATTTTTACATGGAGGAAGATATGAATTAGGGCACGGTCAGAAGTAGCACTTGGAGCAGGAGCCACCATCTATAGTTTGAAGGTATGCATTCCTATCCCAAGTTTGCCATTTCAGTATGAGAGTGGACAGGAAGCAACTCAGATTGTTTGATTAGGATCCTGTTAAGTGACATACACAGGTTAACTGAAAATTGTGCCTGTGTATGCTTGTTGTTGTTGTTTTGTTATGACAGGTGGAGGAATTAGTACTTCCATCTGCCATGACCTTCACCCTGAGCCACCCACCTGTTGTCAGCCTGGGCACCTCTTCCAAAGCTATTCATTGCCCAGGAGATGTCATAGGTAGCAACTGCACATAGGCATGAAGGCATGGTACCCAGGCAGCAACTGGACTTCCTGGGGCTCCTTTGCTGGTCATAGAATCATAGAATCTTAGAACTGGAAGTGACCACAAGGGCCAGCTAGTTCCTGCTAGGCAGAAATAAATAATTACCACATTATAGGTTTTTGTGGATTTTTCGGGCTGTGAGGCTGTGTTCTAGAAGAATGTATTCCTGATGTTTCACCTGCATCTGTGGCTGGCATCTTCTCTGCCACCGCCTGAAAAACCACAAAAACCTATGGATGCTGGCCATGAAAGGATTTAACTTCACAATTACCACATTCCTAAAATATGTGGAAAAGGTGGAAGAGGCAATGAGGGAGTCAGCTATTTTGGATCTGATCCTAACTAACAGGGAAGACCTAGTTAATGGGGTGCAAGTGGTTGGATCCTTAGGCGGGAGTGATCATGTCCTCCTGGAGTTTATTATACAGTGGAAAGGAGAAGCCAGGCATAGTCAGACACGCATTCTAGACTTTAGGAAAGCTGATTTTTACTAAACTTAGAGAAATACTGAGGGTGATCCCATGGACAGGAATACTAAAAGAGAAGGGAGTTCAAGACGGATGGGAGTTTCTCAAAAGGGAGATACTGAAGGCACAATTTGAAACCGTGCCAACGAGGAGGAAAAATGGGAGGTGTCTCAAGAAACCAGGATGGATGACTAAGGAACTTGCAACTGAACTATGTTTTAAACGGAACATGTATAAGAAATGGAAAAATGGGGAAAATCACCAAAGAGGAATTCAAACAAATAGCTAGCACGTGTAGGGGTAAAGTCAGAAAAGCTAAAGCGCAGAATGAAATCAGGCTTGCTGGAGAGGTTAAGAACAATAAAAAGGGCTTTTTTGGGTATGTCAGTAGCAAAAGGAAAAAGAAGGAAATGGTAGGGCCACTGTGTGGAGAAGATGGCAAAAAGTTAACAGGGGACAGAGAAAAGGCAGAATTACTCAACACCTTCTTTGCTTCAGTCTTCTCAGAAAAGGCAAAGGGTGCTCAACTTGAGGATAATGGAGCAGAGGACAGAATAGGAGAATTTCAGCACAGAATAAGTAAAGAGATAGTACAGAAACATCTGGTTAATCTAGATGAATATAAGTCTCCAGGACCAGATGAATTACATCCAAGGTATTAAAAGAACTGGCAAATGTAATATCAGAACCATTGGCAATAATCTTTGAGAATTCCTGGAAAACAGGAGAGGTCCCAGCGGACTGGAGGAGGGCAAATGTTGTCCCCATCTTCAAAAAGGGAAAAAAAGAGGATCCCAACAATTATCGTCCAGCTAGTCTGACATCAATACCCGGAAAGATTCTGGAGCAGATCATTAAACAGAGAGTCTGTGAACATCTGGAAGATAATTTCATAATCACAAAAAGTCAACATGGGTTTCAGAGAAACAGGACATGCCAGACAAATCTGATCTCTTTTTTTGATAAAATTACCAGCTTGGTAGATGAAGGGAATGCTGTGGATATAGTATATCTTGATTTCAGTAAGGCCTTTGACAAGGTTCCCCATGACATTCTTGCAAGCAAGTTGGTAAAATGTGGGCTAGACAAAGTAACTGTTACATGGATTTGTAATTGGTTAACTGGTCGAATGCAAAGGGTGCTCAACAATGGCTCCTTTTCAACTTGGAAAGAAGTGACCAGTGGGGTGCCACAGGGCTCTGTCCTGGGCCCAGTGCTATTCAATATCTTTATTAATGACTTGGATGACGGTATTGGGGGCATAGTTATCAAATTTGCAGACGACACCAAATTAGGAGGAGTAGCTAATACCCCAGAGGACAGGATCAAAATTCAAAATGACTTGAACAGACTAGAAAGTTGGGCCAAAGCTAACAAAATGAAATTCAACACAGAGAAATGTAAGGTACTGCACTTAGGGCGGAAAAACGAAAAGTACAGATATACGATGGGGGACACCTGGCTGAATGAGACTACGTGTGAAAGGGATCTAGGAATCCAGGTGGACCACAAGTTGAACATGAGTCAACAGTGAGATGCAGCAGCTAAAAAGGCCAATGCAATTTTAGGCTGCATCAGTAGAAGTATAGTGTCTAGATCAAGAGAAGTAATAGTGCCACTCTATTCTGCTTTGGTCAGGCCTCACCTGGAATACTGTGTCCAGTTCTGGGCACCACAATTCAAAAAGGATGTGGAGAAACTGGAGCGTGTCCAAAGGAGGGCAACTAAAATGGTGAAGGGTCTGGAAAGCAAGCCCTATGAGGAACGACTTAGGGAGCTGGGGATGTTTAGCCTGGAGAAGAGAAGGCTGAGAGGTGATATGATAGCCGTGTTTAAATATTTGAAGGGATGTCATATCCAGGAGGGAACAAGCTTGTTTTCTGCTGCTCCAGAGATTAGGACCCGAAACAATGGATGCAAGCTGCAAGAAAAGAGATTCCACCTCAACATTAGGAGGAACTTCCTGACAGTAAGGGCGGTTCGACAGTGGAACACACTCCCTCGGAGAGTAGTGGAGTCTCCTTCCTTGGAGGTCTTTAAGCAGAGGCTGGATGGCCATCTGTCGGGGATGCTTTGATTGGGAGTTCCTGCATGGCAGGGGGTTGGACTGGATGGCCTTTGTGGTCTCTTCCAACTCTATGATTCTATGATTCTATGTCCTTCCAACCTCTCTTTAAAGATCTCCAAAGATGGAGAGTGTGCCACCTTCCCAAACAGTCTAGTCCATTGTCAAACAGCCCTTACAGTAAAGAGGTTCTTCCTAATGTTCAGGTGGTATCGCTTGTAAGCAATTGTTTAGGTGGAAACTCTTTTCTAGTCTCTGGAGCATCAGAAACCATTCTATTTCCTGCACAGTGAGAGAATGAGTGGAAAAGCTATAGTTGGTGCTTTGGCCAGGCCCCCAATGATGGAGGAGGGTTTATACCTAATGACTGGGGGTGGGGGTTGACAGCAGGGATGTGGCTGCATACTATAATTGCTAGGAGCTACTGTGACCAATTCTGTTTCCTGGTTTTTCTTTGGTCAACCGTCTTGCTTCTCTGTTTTGAAAAAGAAATGAGACAGATTTTTAAAAAGCAATGAGCAAACAAATAGATCAGTGAGCTTATATATATATATATATATATATATATATAAAAGCTCACTGATCTATTTGTTTGCTCATTGCTTTTTAAAATTTAAAAAATTATATTATTAAATTATATTAAAATTTAAAAATTATAATATATATATATATATATATATATATATATATATATATATAATTTTATATATTATTTATATATTTATATATATAAATAATATAATTTTTTAAATTTTAATCAGTGGGCTTTCCCTTTGCATTTCATTGGTACTGAATGGAAGAGGTGTGACTGAAGTAGATAAATCTGGCAATCTTCACACCCTTGTCTGCCCAGAAATTTTATGTTCTGTGTACTGTATGAAGCCCCTGTTTACCATCAGCATGGAACTGTCTAAAATGTCAGCAGCATGATAGCTTTCCCTCACCCAGTTTCCTGGACAGCTGTCAACAGCCTGGGTCTCTTCCTGCACACTATGGGAACTTTAAAACTGTGGCATGCTTAGATTATTATCATGTTGGTGTTGAAATGTGCATAGATAGCAGGCCTTGGGAAAGAGAGCTTAGATGAAGATGCATGATTTATAGACCTCAACAAACAAAAGAATCCTGGAGTCATACTCTGGCCAGGAGCAATGTGCTGAATGTTATTCCTTCCAAGGACAACAGTCACATAAATAGAGAAGACTTGATTCTGAAGCTGGAGTCAAAGGAAATTGACTCTACTCTAACCAACAGAGGTATGCCTATTGGTGCCAGCTGAAGATTGTAGTACAGGTTCTAATAAGCTCATGATCTATATCCTGTATGTGAAGCATGTCCACAGCTCACTAGTGCATTGAAATGCAGTCAATGTTTACTGGAAAATCTTTACATTTCATATTTTCAATTATACTATCAGATACATCAAAATTCTACAAGGTGCCAGGACATATGTAAAGGGAAAACCTTTGCTTCAGAAATAGTTGGGGATGGAATAGTTCTGTTTTGGAGCTGAAGATTTTTTCAGAGAGCTACCGCTTTGGAGATTGGAGGGAAGACATCTGAATTGCCTTTCCACCACTTTAAGTCAGACTAAGGGCTTGTTCATGACATACACATTTAGCTTACTGGGAGAGCATATGCTTTGCATGAAGATGGTCCCAGGTCAAAAACCCTGCCTAAGAGTTTGTTCCCAGCAATAAGGGGCTGACTGGGCAAAGAGTCTGGCTCAATATAAGGCAGCTTCATATGTTCCTAAAGTGCCCACTTTCACTCTCTGTATCAATGTACCTGAATGACACCACAGGTTCCACAGCATCTGCTGAAACAAATAAAGCAAAGCAAAGCAAAACAAAACAAAAATCTGGTGCTGACAAAACGTTTTAACAATTTTTCATAGTTTTTCATCAAGTTTTATACCTTTTATCCTAGAGTCATAGAATCAATAGAACCATAGAGTTGGAAGAGACCACAAGGGATATCCAGTCCACCCCCTTGCCATGCAGGAAGACAGAATCAAAGCATTCTTGATAGATGGCCATCCAGCCTCTGCTTAAAAATCTCCACAGGAGACTCCACCATACTCCAAGGTAGCACATTGCACTGTTGAACAGCTCTTCCTGTCAGGAAGTTCTTCCTAATGTTGAGGTGGAATCTCTTTTCCTGTAGTTTGAATCCATTGGTTTGTGTCCTAGTAGGGGCTTATTGCATTAAAAAACAAAGCATCTTACCCCTGCCATTTTCAATTCTATTATGGGATGCAGCCATGTATTATTGCATGCAAAATGTTGCTGAGGCCATCACCCGGCTACATCCCACCAAAATCTGCGCTCAGTTGGGAGCTTCCTGACTTTACAAATCAGCCAGCTGAGCACGGATTTTAGCTGGGTTTTAGGGAGGTGTCATCAGCGGCATTTTGGATGCGATAATACCCGGCTGGATTCTGTAATAGAATTGAAAATGGCAGGGGTAAGACGTTTATTTTTTAATGTGATAAGCTCCTACTAGGACACAGAACAGTGCAGTGGCTCAAGTGGTTAAGACACTGACTCTGTTGATTTCAAGATCGGCAGGTTGGCAGTTTTAGACCTGGGTGCTGCATGATGGGGTGAGCTCCTGTTACTAGTCCTAGCTTCTGCCAACCTAGCAGTTCGAAAGCATGCAAATGCAAGTAGATAAATAGGTACCACTTCGGTGGAAAGGTAAACAGTGTTCTGTGCAGTCATGCTGGCCACAGGATCACAGAATAGTCTCTGACAATGCTGGCTCTTCAGCTTAGTAACGGAGATGAGCACTGCCCCGTACAGTCAGACATAACTTGACAGCCTTGTCAATGGAGAATACCCTAACTTTAATACCCAGCTGCATCCCGTAATAGAATTGAAAATGGCAGGGGTAACACGGTTTATTTTTTAATGCGATAAACTCCCTAGCCTCTGAAGCAGCAGAAAACAAGCTTCAATGTGACATCACTTCAAATATTTAAATATAGGTATCATGTCACCTCTTAACCGTCTCTTCCTCAGGCTAAATTTTCCCAGGCACATCCCATTTATCCTCCTCATTTGAACTGTTTGAATATTTTACTTTTAAACTTCTTCCTCTTTTAGTATTCCTGAACATCAGATTGCACCAGCATTTCCCTAAGTTTACTGCAATCGGCTTTTTAAAAGTCTGGAATGCATGTCTGACTATGCTTGGCTTCCTCTTTCCATTATATAACAAACTCCAGGAGAACATGGCATTCCCACCTAAGGATCCTGCCATTAACCAGGTCATCAGTGTTGGCTAGAATCACATCTCAAATAGCTTATTCCCTTGTTGTCTCTTCCACCTTCTGGACAAAGAAATTGTCTGCAAAGCAAGTGGGGAATTTGTTGGACCTTAAATTCTAGCAAACATCAGGACAGTTGAAATTCCCCATTACTACTACATTTCTCCTTTCTGGGTATGTGGTCATCTGTGCCAGGAAGGCATAATCCAAGTTCTTGGTCTGGCTTGGAGGTCTATCGTAGACTTCCCCCTCCCCATGCCATGCCTGTTATTTCTCTCTCCTTAATTTTTACCCAGATGCTCTCAACCTGGCTTCCAGGATTTAAATCATGAATCTGCTCACAGGTGTAAATATCCTTGATATATAATGCTATTGCTCCTTTGTTTCTGTTTGGTCTGCTTCCCTGAAATAGTTCATACCCCTCTATTACTACATTCCAATCATGAGACTCATCCCATTTAGTGAAGCCTATTATATCATATTTGCTTTGTTGTGTTAAGAGTTTATGTTCATCTTGTTTATTTCCCATGCCCTGTGCATTAATGTAGAGACATCTAAGATTAGATTATTCCCCCTATTCCCCTTTTCACTATATAGAAACTCTTGCAAACCTTATACCTAAACATGAGTTTAGAGGTATAAAGGTTGTAGTCCACTTTTCTTCCCTCATGTAGCTCAATGTTTAAGGTTGCAGAAATGGAGGTGTGCATGTGGTGCCATTATGCATGCAGATGTACATGGGTGCATATCGTGTATTGGGCATGGATGCACATTTGGTGCCTTGGTTCTTCATAATTTACCATTCAGCATAATTAATGCATAACTGCATGCAGAATCTTCACCATGAACTCTCCCCACCCATTTCATCATCCCAACAATTCTATGAAACAGATGCAACCCAGGGTCTGGTGGCACCCTGAGAACCAACATAAAGTATGTCTTGTGGCTTTTAAAAAAAACAATAAAGGGTCAGTATGGCATAAAGTTTAATGGACTAGGATCTATTTCATCAAATGTGTAATATCTAAACATATGTTAACAGAGAATGGCAGTCAAATGACAATGAAATTCATACAGTAAAGATCTGAAGATTTAAAATTTCCAAACTGCCATATATGAAAACTAAGCCATTCACAACAGAAGTTTTGACCATTCGCAACAGAAGTAAAGGGTGATAAAGGAATGCAAGTTAGATTTATGCCCACAGTGGACCAGAAAGCCTTTGCCTTTGTTCATGCCAAATGAATGGAATCCAACTGCATTATCTGGCTAATTCTCAATTATGCATTTCACTCTGTAATGTAAAGTATTGAAAGGCTACTTTTTGGAAAACAGTTTCCAGAGTACACAAGCCAGCATAGCTACTAACCATGCTAACTAGGGGATTCTGGAAATTTTAGCCATCAATCAATCAATCAATCAATCAATATTCTCACACTCTGGAGCCTTCCTTTGAAATTGCTCTGTGGCAGAATAACACCTTTCAAATATCACAGAAGCCTTTTCAGGAGATAGTTTTATTGTTTTGTTAATGGTACTATATTATAGGCTGACTTATTCATTCCACTGCAGCAGATGTGTGTGGCTTAGAATTAAAATACTGCAAGCAAAATGGTACAAGATCATCCACTGGCTTCAGGGATGACAGGGAATTGGGACGTTTAGTCTTAGTCTCAAACCAAAATACAATACTTTCTGTCTAAATGCATCTTTGAATCAGACTTCAGAAATGTTGATACTTTTCAAAATTTAAATTGTTTGAGCTTTATAGTCCTAAATGGTTAGGACCTGCATTCTTTATGGATTGTCTTCTTCATTATGTTCCATCCATTACAGCATCCCTGTACTTGGTGTCAGCCGGTATGGGGGGGTGAGGCTTCTGGGGGCTGAATGCTGCACATGGGGGGAGCACACATGGATGGGCAACATGTGATGGGCGTGCAGGGACAGCACATGGGGACAGGAAGGGCTTGACTTTTTGTCACCCCTCTTTTGGTGTCACCTGGTGTGGGCCACATCACTGCATCCCTAGTGATGCCACTGATTAGGACCACTGTTTCAGATCTCTTGTCTTCATGGAGCTAGGTGAGTAAGAATGTTGGATGGCTTGAAACAACTTTATTAGTCTGCTGAGAATGTGTCTTAGATTTGTGGAGTGATGCATTTGGGACTGCAGAGAGGCACATTTGAATACACTGAAACTTATGGGACTCCATCTTTCAGTGTCAGAAGGTTGCCATTGCCTCTGCATAATAAGCCATGGCAAATGCCATGAATTAGTGGGAGGGGGCATATAAACATAAGTAGGTAGAGGCATCCACTGAATATCATGTTGACAGAACCATGGGTATAATTCCAAATTTTCCACTGTACAGAGGGCAGAAATGGCTCCCTTAGTCCAGTTTATTTTCCAATTAAAGACCATGATCTTCTCCAGATTCCAGCCAATTGCTTAGGAATGTGGGATTTTTGGAGCAGGCTGTCACTATCCAGTAAGCCAGTGGTTAAGCAGACTCTGATTATAACAACCCATTCACCCTCTGCACTGTAAAGTTCAGCCCCCAAAAGCAGAGGGAATAAATAAAGGCCATTTGGTTTTAGAGCATTTTGCTGGGAGGGAAAAGAAAGCTGGAAGCAAAGAAAGTAAGCAGTCATGAAGGCAAACAAGCCAACCCATGCACACTCCAAAATGTAAAGGGAGAAGACCATACATACGTTTTGGGAGCACTCCATACTGCACACTCCATTAGTGTGACCAGACTGTTGCTGACCCCTTACACTCTCTTTCATCCTCAACCTTAACCCCAACTCCCTGCCATATGCCCTACCCAGCGTGCTTTTCATTTGTGGAGGGGGTGAGCTAACACAACCTCGAAATGATATACAGACTGACCAGCAAAATCCAGCAAATGCTGTGCTCAGTGAAGGACAGGGGAGAACCCCTCATAGCTGCAGGGGTTTACCGCATTCTGTGCAGCTGTGGACAAGTCTACATAGGGACCACCAAATGCAGTATCCAAACATGAATCAAGGAACATGAAAGACATTGCATTGAAATTCACAAACACCTGGATAACTTCAACAGAAAAGAAGAAACACTGAAAGTAAACAAGATTTGGCTAGCAGTCCTGAAAAACACCAAAATCAAGACTCAAGACAAACAAATGAACTCCACCTGGGCTCAAGGTGTTTCCTCACAGACAATAGATTATCAATTAAATAGACACACTTCCCTCTCACATATCCTCCACACAACACACCTCCATGCTGCACCATTTAACACAGTACAACACACAAACTAATTCCATCATTAACATGTAAAAAAACCCCCACTTCCTCCCGAACAAGAGTCCCATGGGTATATATAATCCACACACATCCATGTCACCACCCTCTGAAGATGCCAGCCACAACTGTTGGCAAAACATCAGGAATAAATTCTTCCAGAACACGGCCACACAGACCAAAGAACTCACAGAAACTAATCTCAGAACCATTGTCAATAATCTTTGAGAATTCTTGGAGAACAGGAGAAGTCCCAACAGACTGAAGGAGGGCAAATGTTGTCCTCATCTTCAAAAATGGAGAAAAAGAAGACCCAAACAGTCAGTCTGACATCAAGACCATGAAAGATTTTAGAGCAGATCATTAAACAGACAGTCTGTAGGCACTTGGAAATGATTACTAAAAATCAATATGATCACTAGGCATGATCACTAAAAATCAACATGGGTTTCTAAAAAACAACAACAAGTCACACTAGACTAATCTTATCTCCTTTTTTGATAGACTTATATGCTTGATAGATCAAGGGAGTGCTGTGAATATAGTGTATCTTGATTTCATTGAGGCCTTTGACAAGTTCCCACAAGATATTTTTTGCAAAAATGCTAGTAAAATATGGGCTGGATAATGCAATTGTTTGATGGATTTGTAATTGGTTGATGGGCTGATGCCAAAGGGTGCTCACCAATGGTTCCTCTTCATGCCAGGGAGAAGTGATTAGTGTTATTCAATATCTTTTTCAATTACTTGGATGATGAAAAAGATCACATGCTTAGCAAATTTGCAGATGACACCAAATTAGGAGGAGAAGCTAATTCCCCAGAAGATAGAGTTTAAGGAGTTGTGATAAATGAAAAAGTAGTTTAAGCCTTATATTCTGGGGTAGCCCTTTTATAAGGACAACCCTTATAAAAATCATTCACCGTGATTTGAAGAAGAATGTACAGGATGTGGTAAGGTTAATAGATGATAGTGGATCTTTTCTTACAAGTTTCATCATTATGGGTACATAAAACCTGCAAACCTATTGCTCCACCAACAGTGACAGCAAAAGAGGGCATGCAGCAATGTATTGTAGGGAAGGCTGTCAACCCAAAGTCCTTCCATTCTCCCCAATGTCCCTATGACCAAGAAAAATCAGAAGTATATTTTGAATTCCAATGAATCCCAGTCCAGAACTCAAGTCCATAAACTGTCTGAATTGAAACAGTGCTTCTCTGAAGTTTCTTAACAATTTTGATTCAGTGGAACAAAGGAACAAAGCAGATGGGTAGCTTGGAGTGGCCTCTGGCCACTCCAGCCGTGATTGGCCCCCAATCAGCCCAGGACTGCGGCAACCAGATGGTCCACTTCCAAAGTGGATTGGCACCACGTTTCCGAATGAGCCACTAGCAAAGAGCGTTTTTTCACCACTCCTTTTGTTGGTGGCTTTGGCCAACTTAGGCAGCCTCAGAATGGCTTCTGGCTGCTTCAGGGGCATGCATCATCTGCACGTCATGCCCCTGAAGTGGCCAGAAGCCACTCCTTTTGACCCATCTGCTTCGGACTAAAGTTACAGAAGCTGTTTGTCCAAAAGCAAAGCAAATTCTCACCAAGGTCTCCATGTTAGGAAAACACCAGAGCAGGAGATGGAGAGGAAGAGGAAAAGGAGAAAGACTGATTTTGCTACTGTAAACTCAAGCTTCAGATCACAGTGAATAGCTTTTATAAAGGCTCTCCTTATAAAAGGGCTACCCCAGAATATAAGGCTTAAACTACTTTTTCATTTATCACAACTCCTTAAACTCTATCATTATTGTTTTCCCAGTTTCTCGTCTAGAGAGACCTCTATGACAGGTTATTTTCAAACAAACTGCGAAACAACAGCAAACAAGCAAAATCAATGAAGGAGGCTGAAGCTAAGAGGGTAAGGGGAACTGAATCACTTCAGCCTGCCCCAATCTAAACACTGCCTTTCCAGGAAAACATTGGGTTTCAGTCTATGTATTGGATTAGTAACTCTGAATTAAGTAGGTGTGGATCAAAATGCAAATTGAAGAAATTTCTTCCCTACAAAAATGTGACTGCCCAGGGATGGAGCATTTTAAAATATCACTGAAGCGACTCTAACTAAATAGGGAATGCAGGTCTTTTAAAGAAATGCTGTGTGTGTGTGTGTGTGTGTGTGTGTGTGTGTGTGTGTGTGTGTGGAATCTAAGGGCCTTTGCAGACTGCCAGAAATAGTGCACATTAAATTGAGGCACTGCCCGGGCTCAGTGCTAGGGAGTCATGGGAATTGTATTTTTTTCTGGGACATTGAGCCTTCTCTTCAGAGAGCTCTGGTGCCACAATAAATTACAGTTCCCATTATTCCCTAGCACTGAGCCAGGGCAGTGCCTCAATTTAATGTGCACTATTTCTGGCAGTCTGCAAAGGCCCTAAGTTGCAGCTTTGCCCTGAATAGGCCAGCTCAATTTTTGTTTTTGTTGCTCGTTTCACCTCTCACTTTCTCTTGTTTTGCTAGATGCACATGATTATTGAAAAATTATTCCAAAGCCTCCTGAATTCTGATGCTCCTATTCTGCTGTCCCATTGCAGTGGGTCAGCCCTGGGCTAGAACTGTTCTCACTATCATCACTTTGAGCTGGAGTTCTTTTGGGAGGGAATCCTCCCTGGAGTCTGTCCTTGTTTCATGCCTTGAGTTTGACAAGGAGAGCAAATTGCCTGTGGAGCTCTGCTTAAGTCTCGAGGTCCCCGGTTTACACCACCCAGCAGCGAAATTCCTCCCAGACTCTTAGATCCTTCTTTCTAGAGCCTCTTTCAAGAGGAACAGGAAGCCACCTACTCTGCACATCAGATAGAATTAGCACATTCATGTCCTCTTGTCATGGTGAGTGGAGAGAGAAGATTTGCAGAGCTTTGAAGGTAAAGATGCAAAGCCAGAACTTTATGCAAGCTGGAAGCCCAGAGTTAGAAGAGAAGAGGGTTGCTGCACTACATTACATGTGATGCAAAAAAGATTGTTTCAAGCCAGCGACGAGTAGATTGACCCTCTACAGAGGTAATGAACAACATAGCAAAGAAAGACTACAAATGAAGCAAGTGTGCCTCACTCCGCCTCTTAGGGTCACACTCTTATGGATATATTTTCAAAGAAATGAGGTAGCAACAGATTTCAGTCCTTGGTAGGATTCTTGGAATTGGAAAGCTACTCAGTCTAGGATTTCACATACTTGTATTTCTATACCAGAGAAACAAATGGTTGTTTCTTCCATTTCTTTTTAGAGGGTGGGTTAATTACCTGCCAGTGGTGTGCTTTGAGTTTTTCATCACAGATATCTGATTTAAAAAGTGTGGGAACATAATTTTTGTATTCACTCCAGGTGACTTGTTAAAGAGTCACCTATATCTAGGGATGTTCCAATGTGTTTTATGCCTGAGGAAAAGGACAAAATGACTCCCTATGTGCTGCTTCATTTTCTGAACAGAGGCAAACTATACTGCCAATTGAATCATATTTCAATAGTGATGCTGGTCTAGTAAGTTCCACCATTCATGAGAGCAAGAGACTACCTGTTAGTGACATGTGCAGGTGTAATATGTCTGCATATGTCCTTTTTTTAGTCATATCAGATGGAAGAATTCAGCACCTTTATCTGCCCTGCCCCCCCCCCCCCCGCCATCTATTGGTCTGCAGACTAGCCCTCTCCATTTTGACTAGTATAAGACAGGGGAAAGATGGAACAGGAGCAACCAGGCATTGGGGAACTGCAGGAAGAAACAGGCTTCCTCATGGACTTTTTTGGGGAGGGGTCCTCTGAAGGGCCAGGAGAAACTGGAGAAGAGAGGACTAAGAAGTGATAAGATAGGCATCTTTAAATACCTAAATGGATGTCATGTAGAAGATGGGGGCAAGCTTGTTTTCTGCTGCTTCAAATAATGGGACCAATGGAGTCAAATTCCAAGAAAACAGGTTCCACCTAAACGTTAGGAAGAACCTCTTGACAGTAAAAAGTTGTTTCACAGGGTGGTGAACTCCTCTTCTTTGGAAGTCGTTAAACAGAGCTAGGCTGGCCATCTTTGGGGAGTGTATTCCTGTCTGACAGGAATGCACACTGTGATTCTTTGATTATATGACAACATTTACCTGTGGGACCCAACTGTTACCCACCTGCCCTGTCCTCTCTTGACCGTGAGCTTAGGCATCCAGCCCTTTGAGAGGCTGAATATATAGGGAAGGAGGAGGACACCTAGCTACACCTGACAGAGCTTTACACTTTGCCAGTGTGATACAGAATCTCATAGAATCATAGAATCATAGAGTTGGAAGAGACCACAAGGGCCATCTAATCCAACCCCCTGCCATGCAGTAACTCCCAATCAAAGCATCCCTGACAGATGGCCATCCAGCCTCTGCTTAAAGACCTCCAAGGAAGGAGACTCCACTACTCTCTGAGGGAGTGTGTCCCACTGTTGAACCGCCCTTACTCTCAGGAAGTTCCTCCTAATGTTGAGCTGGAATCTCTTTTCTTGGAGCTTCCATCCATTGTTCTAGGTCCTGTTTTCTGGAGCAGCAGAAAGCAAGCTTGCTCCATCCTCAATATGACATCCCTTCAAATATTTAAACACGGCTCTCAACCTTCTCTTCTCCAGGCTAAGCATCCCCAGCTCCCTAAGTCATTCCTCATAGGGCTTCCCTCACCTCAATTTTTTTGGGGGGGGGGAGCATGTAGTACATGCAGCCCTCCAAGAGAGGGACAAGGGTGAGGGATGTACTTAGGAGGAACACCCAAGAGAGCTACTGTGCACTACACCCACTGCATGAGGTTGCCTCTCACTCTTAATGTGGTGTTCGACCTGGTTGGCAAAGGATAAAACAGGATTTAATTTGCACTAGGACCAGCATATCAAACCTAGTTCTACACTAGAACATAATAAGGACAAATAGGTTAAAAGGCCTCTGGAAAAAAAATGCAGAGTGCCTTTCTCGCATCACTGAGCTCTAGTAGAAAGTCCCCTCCCACGAGGAATTCAGGAAGAAGAGAACCAAATGAAAGAATGGTGCTTGCATACATACTTCCTAACCCTTGCCCTCCATTGCTGTTGAAATTAAACTTTAGTCTGATACTGTTCAGTGGCTTCTGCTGTTGATCTGGCCTTGCGTTTGTGACAGGTGCCTTTTCTCACTGCTTCTCTGTCAGTCTGCTAGACAGCCCTTATCCCTAGTCTAAAATCTGGAGACCCAAAAGCCTTGGTTTCTCCTAAGGATCACAGTTCTTTAAAGCAGGGCTGAGAAGCAGACCTTGTTAGAACTGCTGTTTTTATTTCTTCTTTTAAAAACCAACCTTCTCCTTGTTTTTGGAGTTGGTTCAGTTTTCCCATCAAATAGGAAAATACTCATTTAAAAATGATTCTATTTCGTACGGCTTTGTGAGGAATAGGCCCGGTATACAGCTTTCACCTTTTCCTGCCATATGGTTCAGCTCTCCCCTGGAAAACCAAGGAAAGGTTTTTAGGTAGCACTGGGCACTGAGCTGAATGTGAGAGCCAAGCATTTTTTTTAATGTTTTTTTTCTTCTTTTTCTGGCAGCCGGCATTTTGCTGTTGCCGAACGATTTTGCCGTTGCCCTCAGGAGCTCTGAACCCACGCGGCAATTATTTAACAGCAATCTCCCGACATTTTTCTCGAGGAAAAGCTTTTAAGCTTGATTGGTGATGGGGTTAATATTGTTTGCCATGTGTCTCTATTTTTTATCTGTATTAATGGAACACACTGGGAGTGGGGTTTTCTGCAATGGTGCTGTACAGCTTTTGAACGATTGAGTGCACTGCCACATTTCAGCGCTGGCTTTTTAATGCACTCCTGCAGGGAGTAGCCTCCCTCTGCAATCAGCACACACAGACACAGCTCTTCCTTGCTGCTGTGCAATTCATTTATCCACTATTGTGCACTTCTTGAAAACCATGGCTGATGTCACTATTTAATTTGTTCGTATTGCTTGTTCGCCGCTGTGGTTCACAAGAGCCTGGTCCCATATTGCAGCGGGACTTATGTTGCTCTAGACTGGTGGGTGGCCCCACCTTTGCCCTTCCAGATCTTGTTAACTCTAAATCTCATCCGGACCAGCTTGCCAGGCCAGTAGTGAGGGATGAAGGCAATTGTGGGTCACAAGTTCCTCAACTCTGCTTCAGAGCATCAAAGCCTTGGGCTGTAGTGGCAAGATACTCCCAGGGACAACTTCCATTTAAAGAAATTCTCAGTAAATTGCCGTGTTCTAGCCCAATTCATTTTGTCTTAGTCCTGAGGTAAAGAAGATGGGACCCACTCCTGTTCCATATACAAAAGCCAACTGGCAAATTGAATCTTTCTGCAATACTGATGGTGCTGATCTGACATCTCCCATTGCACCTGAGGACAGCAGGAGTTGGGCAGACTGTGTAATGCATGCAGTTCTGCCCTCCAACAGAGGGAAACAGTTGGATGACCTCCAAAGTGGGTTGATCCTTCTGCTGCTAACATCCCCCACGTTTTTGCCACCAGCAACAGTTGCCTCACTTTCCCTCATGGGGTTCTGCTGGTTCTACTCTCCCCATTTCCACAAAGAAGGAGAAGACAAAGGGATGACAGAGACACAGGCAGCATGTCTCCAGATGTTGATCCATAGATAGAAGGCCTGGAACAGCTCCCCTTCCATTCTGAAGCTTCCCAGATGTTGAACTACAATCTCCATCATGCCTGATTATTGATCACACTGGTTGAGGGCTGATGGGAGCTGAAGTCCAAAACAGCTAGGCTTGCAAGAAGCTGGACCAGGGACTTATTTCTGCATAAATCAAAGATAAAAATTCAGGAATAGGGTTTAGAATACCCTGAGGAAATCAGGCCGCTGCAGCTCATCTATAGCTATGGCCTTGCTGTCTTCATGGCTGCTATGGGGACAGCGATAACAAACCATCCCTTTTCTTAAATTTGCCACAATAGGCTTGGATGGTTCCTGGAGCAAAACTGGCCTCCCCCCCCCCCCAGCACTGCAGAGCCATGCCCTAAATATAGGGACCTATTTCTGACCCTAATGTGTGAAACAGACATTAGAGACATTAGTGCAAAGCATGTAAAATTCACTTCACAACCCCCCCCATCTTCTTCCTTTCTTCCCTAAAAGTGTTAGAAAAGACAAATTCCATGGAGACTAGAAAACCTTGTACCTGGAAGCCCTCTGTGTATGTGTGTCCATGCATGTGTGCATGACTGTGTGTATGCATGCAGAGAGGCATGCTTTAGGAGAGACTGATGCATAAGAAACTGTAGCTTTGTTTAGAGGTTCCTAGATTATTTGTAACACTTCCTCAGTTATTTTTGAAAAGGTACAGAAGTGCATTTTGATCTACTCTAGAAGTCACCATGATGTCTACAGAATTCCAAAGGTGTATATCTTATCCCTATGACAGGAGAAACTACACCTATCCCAGTGTGATGGAGATGATGGCATTTACCTCACAGGATCTTAAGAGCATTTATGAGAAAGAGCTGCCAAATATTGAATGTTTACTGTAGGATGACAATTTTAGTCTTATCCTGGTGGGGAGGACAGTGGAAGAAAGGAACTGGAGCTATTTTCAAGAATGAAGCCATCATGCTGTTTGCTGAATAGCATTCTAAACATAGATCCACCTGACAGAAGAAGCATTTGAAGAATCTGGCCCATTTGCATTTCTGAGTTTCTATAGAGTCAGCATTCACTACCATTTCTGCTAAAAAATATAATGGGCACCATGCTATGCAACTCAATGAAAGCAATGGTTTGAGGTTTAATAATCAAGATGTGTTATGTGTCCATTTTAGAAATGATACCCGAGGCTTATTAAGAATGCAGACAATAGAATTCATTTCGAAAATGCAGCCTTGTTAGGCAGTGTGGAGCAAGAAAACATCTTCTTTTCTCTTCACTGTGATTTGAAATCCTTGAGGAGCAGCAAGAGGTAAACAGTAGAGCCTAGTGGTATAGTGGCTGTGTTTTAAATGGAAGCACTCACCATGATGGTCCCCAAAGTCAAACCTGCAAGGCAAATCACAAATGCAGACAGCTATGTTGATTCATTGCAACAAACCAGTTCCAGCAGTTTTCATCCTACCAGGGCAGCTGTTTTGTAAAACTAATAGGTCTTAATTGTTCCTTCAAGACAAAGCAGTCTGAAAATAAACTGTACAACAGCTGTAGCCAAAGAAAGTGAGAAGATAGAAAGAAAGAAATCAGAAACCAGGGGTGCATCCAGTGAAATCAATAGTAGAAACAAGAATCATGTTTCCTGATGATTTCATTTACCCAGTAAATTGTTTCGGAGTTCCTGGTTCAGAAATGTCAGAGGTTTTGATTCTAAGTGAATATATGCAGGCTACAAAGAACAAATATAATAATAATTTTAAGAACTGTGATGTTATACATTTATGTATTGTCCTTTCATGATTTTATACAGCTCCCTGAATGAAGCCTTAAAAGGTTGAAACATGTTGGACATTTCAACTAATAAGCATAACAACAACCCATATACTCATTCACTCTGAGCTTGTTGTTAACGATCTCGACGTATGGTGGCCCTATGGATAAGACATCTCCAAGAAGACTTTCTATCCTCCACTGTTCTGCTTAAATCCTGCAACTGCTTAATACCCATAGTGACCTCCTTAATAGAGTCCATCTACCTAGCATGTGGCCTTCCTCTCTTCCTATAGCAAAATCTCACCACAATACATTTTTGCTGGAAAATTTCATTTCCTCACTTTCCAGCTATTATAAGGATTTCAGACAAGCTCAGAGTGAATGGGTATATGGGTGGAGAGGAGGGCAGATGATACCATTGTCCCAGCTAATCAAAAGATCCTGGCATTTCAACTGTTTGAACACATGGTACAGCTTTGGTTGATGTATGATCTGAATCAATTATGGGCTGCTTTACAATCTGTTAGCTGCTGTGCATCATCAACATCATCATCATCATCATCATCATCATCATCATCATCATCTCTTTCACAGTCTACCAATGCGTTACCAACTACGGTTTTGGACCATCAGTGATATTCTATATAAGAATCTAGAAGTCAGTGAGGTATTGTCAGAAAATGTACCTGCCTCGAATCCCATTGTTGGAGAAAGGCAAGGTATAAATCCTTGAACAAACAAACAAACAAACAAACACATGTAGTATGTGCCAAAATAGGGCCACTTTTTATAATTGTGATTCTAGCTATGGTGGATTAATTCAGATGTTTTGCAGTTTACTTGTAATTGTTCCCAGAACACCTATCACTGTTTTAATAGAATCACAAAATCATAGAGTTGGAAGAGACCTCATGGGCCATCAGATCCAACCCTCTGCTCAATGCCAGTAGGTAGCTGTCCAACCTCTTTCTGAAGACAGCTAGAGAAGGAAACCCCACCATCTCTGAGGGCAATTGGTTCCATTGTCAGACCACTCTCATTGGAGCTTATTGCATCAAATAAAGTGACTTACCTGAGCTGGCTTAAAATTTAAGTCGGGCTGCATCTGGACCTTATAACAAGGATTTAGCTGCCAAATTTGCTGCCTGAATGCAGCCCGGGTCCATCCCCACTCCCAGGGCCACTCACATGGCTTTTTTTCCCCAAAGCCAGGAGTTTTCCAGCTTGAGAAAATGGCCACTGGAGCAGCCCTAGGAGCGGCGATGAACCCAGGCTGCATTTGGGTGGCAAATTCGGTGGCTAAATCCTTGTGATAATATCAGGATGCTGCCCAATTTAAATTATAAACTGGATCAGGTAAGCCGTATTATTTAACAATGCAATAAGCTTCACTATCAAGAAGATCCTTCTAAAATTCAACTGAAATCTACCCTCTTGTAACTTAAACCCATTAGATTTAGTTTTACCCTTTGAGGCAGCAGAGAACAAGTCTGCACCCTCTTTGTGGCAGCTCTTGGGAAGGAAGGAAGGAAGGAAGGAAGGAAGGAAGGAAGGAAGGAAGGAAGGATACTCCTCATTCTTCTCTTCATAAATTTTGCCTCTAGAAGAAATGGCATAATAGGAGTGCCATAGAAAATAAATAAATAAATAAATAAATAAATAAATAAATAAAGGTTCAGTGTTTTGCTGCCCAGTCTTGCTGCTCTGTTCACTAGCAGATGTCTTCATCCTTTTCATGTTAGTTTGCACATTGTTTCCATACCTTCCTCCAGAATCTTTGATGAGGGGAGCAACCAGGTAAAATCTTGGCTGGCTTGTTTTGTCTTTATCTGTTGAGAAAAAGAGAAGAGTAGGGGGTAAAGGGAGATGTAAAAATGTTGGAAGTATGTTGGACTACACAGGCCTTTGACCAGTTTCAGTAGGGCCTTTATTGGGTTTTTAAAAAATGTGTATCTAAAAATGTTTTTTTTCCCAGTTGTCAAACATGAAGCTTCAGGATTTTAAAGATAAAGTTAACTAGGGTCATGGTTAGAACTTTTTTCAGTCTTGTACTGTATATGTTGTTGCTGTTAACAAGGGGACCATATTTTGAACCATGCTTATCTCCTCAACAAAACAATTAATTCAAATCAGAATGGTATGCTAATGTGACCCACATTCAATAACCAGAATACTGCCTTCTATGATCTGTTTACTTTTATGCAAATGCTTGTCCATATTTAGTTCACAAAGGCAGGATGGAAGGAAGGTCCTTGAAGTTGCCCACAATAATTAGCAGTGCAAGGACAACAAAGCTGGCAGGCACATCATCGCCTGGTCACAGTTTTTCCCATTATGGGGAGATGCATTCTATTTCTGTTTAAGTGATAGGTATAATTTCTAAATCTGAATCTATTCGCAACTACTATTTCCTCCC
The DNA here is from genome assembly GCA_026167975.1 of Phrynosoma blainvillii. Lineage (NCBI taxonomy): Eukaryota > Metazoa > Chordata > Lepidosauria > Squamata > Phrynosomatidae > Phrynosoma > Phrynosoma blainvillii. The sequence continues at coordinate 11,443,709 of JANUYF010000009.1, forward strand.
ATTTATTTATTTATTGGTGTGTGGTCACCTTCGAGCCACTGGCCAAAATCCCAGTCAGTGCTGAGGAAGCATAAAGTTCTTCCATGATATTACTTTGGAGCTCTCAAAAGTGATGATTGCTCTCTCTTTCCCATCTGTACAATGACAACCATGTGGTTCCCAGTCATTCTCCCATGGCCAGTCAGTTTCTCACAGGATATAGCTGTTTCTCACAGCATCCAGGTGCCATTGTGGCATTGGGACATAGGCAGAAGCCATTGCCCTCCCAGACCATCCACTGCTTCCTTTCCAACAGTTATACAACAGCAGTCAAATGGCAGTGGGGCACAATTCTGGTTGCTTGACTACTGATTGACTGTGGGTATGTGCCCCAGCACTGTCCAACTGCCATTACCCAGTTGGGGAAAAGGCATTGCACAAGGTATTTATAGATACCTCCTTGTGCATTGCTTGAAAACTACTTACACTACTGTAACCCAACATAAGCCATCAGCAGCATAAGTCACCCAGATTTCTCTGGCCATTTAGCTCTTTATAAAAGTTTATATGAAATTTTTAAAATGTTGTCACTCACTTTTAAAGTGGTACTGGGGAATGGGAACTTCTTTGGGTTTGAAAAGCAGGCATTGAAGGCCACATTTCTTCCTCCTTTCTTCCTTCCTTTCCCTCTTGCACTCTCCCCTTTCCCTCTTTCTTTTTTCTCCCTTCTCTTGTCATTTGAACAAGTGATTTCATGCCTTGGTGAAGACGGAAGCTGTAAGTTTATGTCCTTGAGGTACTGCATTTGAAACAAAACAGTTGACAGGTTTGGCATGGTTTTTTTTTAAAATGCTGCCTTTTACCCCCTCTCCTCATTCCCAAGTGATGTTCTTCCATCAGCACCTTGAGTGTTGATTTCGTCAAAGGCCAAGCAGATTTCATTGCAAAATTTATCACATCTTAGAAAGTGGTGATTTTCAAGCTGACTTTAACATGTTTCTGTATTTGTTATTATTATACCAACTGGGGAGGAAATCATCTTATGATTAGTTCCTTAATTTATTTTTGCAAAAACCTCACAGAGAGGGAGAGGGAGGGAGAGAAAGAGTAAAAGAGAGAGAGAGAGATTGCTTTTCACACCTAAAGTGTCATTATCTTGACCAGAGGGAAGCTTAGAGAATATTAACCATATGGTGAATTTTTACAGGCCAGTAATAGTGCTGGTGTGCTAAGGAACTGCATAATGCTGACAAGTGTCTGGTTTAACTTTTGTCTCTGTCATAAAGGCAAATGTAACAAGAGGATCTTGCATTTTGAAAAATTGTTCAGATGCAGGTGTGTGTGTGTGTGTCTGTTCTAGCTAAGACTATGACATTTGAAAGAAAGTGGGTTTTTTATTTTAAAACCACTGTATTCCCCTCCCATTTAAAATGCACCTCTGAAGCAAAGTACATAGGACATCTGTCTATGTCTGGGTTAGGACTGTTCTTTCATTTCACTTCTCCCTTCAATATCAGGATTTCCTTTCTAAAGTAGAAGCTGTATGATTCACAGCATCCTTTTCTGGCCATAAATCATGTCTGTGGCATTCTATACTTAACCTAGGCTTATACAAGCACATGTGTTTTTAGGCTCCTTGCACAAGGAGGACTTCAGTGCCTCCTTGTTCAGTCCTTTTCCCTGTGCATTCTTGAAACAGCCATTTAGTGTCCAGAAGCGGGCAGGGTTGATAATGTGTGGCTGGAGGATGGCAAGGAGCAAATGTTGGACATCTGGGTGTGATTCTGCAGCCAGGGGGAAAAGAACAGTTGTTACCCTTCTGAATTTAGAGGAAATACACAGAAAATCTGTTTGGCCAATGGGTGCCCCTTTAAAGATAAAAAGGTAAAGGCAGTCCCTTGGCATGAATGTCTAGTCTTAACCGACTGTAGGGGGTGGTATTCATCTCCATTACTAAGTTGAAGAGCCAGCATTGTCCGAGGACTGCTCTGGTGGTCACGTGGCCAGCATGACTGCACGGAATGCTGTTACCTTCCCACCGAAGTGGTACCTATTTATCTACTTCCATTTGCATGCTTTCAAACTGCTAGGTTGGAAGAAGCTGGGACTAGTGACAGGAGCTCACCCATCATGCAGCACTCGGGCCTTGAACTGCCAACCTTCTGATCTTCTGATCATCAGAATTGGTGTCTTAACCAAACTGCAGCTAGATGTTGCCTAGATATCCCTTGCCCTTCTCAGCTGCTGAATGGCTGTGAAGGCATGTGCAGGTACAGAGAAGGTACCTTATGCAAGGGGTGGTGGGGAAGGGAGAGAAGTAAGTACACTTGCTGAGCATTCATTTCATAAACATCATGTAGGATTGTGGACTCTGTGATTCCAATGGTGGCCTCAAAGTCTCATAATTTTTGACCACTAGAAGTGTTATTAGGGTGCACTGGGGTGAGGCCTGCACTGGGTGACACTCTAGGGCGTGTATATCTGGTGGAGTGGTACACCCAGTGGGACTGGGCAAGCAAACAAGGGTGTTGCCTTCCATTCTCACTTGCCCAACAATCCAACCCCATTGCAGCCCTTTCTGGGATCCATACTGGGTGACACCAACCTAAGAGATGCCACTTCTGAGACCCTACTGATAGGAATTGATGGGACCTGAAGTCCAAGAACAACCCTTTTCTGTGTAGTGAAACCTGAATATGACCCCTCCAACTTGAATATGAGAGATGTTTCTCCAGCTGACCATTTCAATGCTTTTGGATTTGTAAAAAGATGCTTCCTAACATAATAGGCTATTCTCCTGCTAGAAAGCCTACATAACAGAGAGCATTTGGAAGAATCCCCAGATAACTCAGAAGCAGCGTTTCTCTGTAAAATAAAATGTTAATACAATGCAACTGCGAATCGCTAATACAATCCTACTTCTACAGCAGCACTTCCATGTCATATGAGAATGAGATTCAACTTTTAGATCTTTCTTTTTTTGTAACGATTTAGTTTGGAAAGGCTTTTATTATTCATAAAAAGCAGCATATCACAATCCAAAGGATAATAGCATCTGGTAAGAAAAAAAAAAGCATGGGCACTTCTATTCATTTCAAACAGAGCAGAGACAAAAGTCTTCCCTGGTAACTTTATTCATGGACTCATAAAAAGCCAAAAGGGGAGAATCACCTAGGTCCTACGGCTAATCTGTTATCTCAGACTGAATTATTTTACAGACCATTTTCTGCAGTCCATGTTTAAATTCCCAAAACTTTATATGGTTCCCATTTATCTATGCACTTTCTTTTAGAAAAGAGTAATTCTACTCTCCACACTGCCCATGATAAAGATTTTATCATGAAGAGATGGGTTTGTACTTACCTCTTCGCCAAGTCTTAGTGTGGATTTTTAACATCTTCCTTAATGTACACACTATATCTCATTATGTGCATAGATTTTGTGTAATCCAAGTGGGGATTTTGTGTAATCCAAGAGTGGGGAATATATGGACTTCTAGATGTTGTTGGTCTGCAATTCTCAGACCTAGCTCACATCGATAGTAGTGAGGAATGACAGTAGTTCCAGTCTAACAACAGCTGGAGGTCCACATGTTCCCACCTCTGTAAGCAATATCTTAGGTATAATTTAGTTTAAAAGTAATCAGATGTGATCAGAAAGTAAATATAATCAAGATTAGGTCCCCAGATATTGTTGCACTACAACTCCCAGAATACCTGACTGTTGACTGTTGACTATACTAGCTGAGAGTTCTAGGGGGTAAAGTCTGGTAACAACTAAAGACTTAGGTTTGGAAATTACTGATATATAAGCTTATCACATTCGCTATTAAACTGGTTTCATAAGGCTTGGTTCTAGACCTTTGATCATCTTGGTTACCCTTCTCTGGACATGTTCCATCTTGTTGCTATCCTTCTTGACCTGTTGATGCAGCCCAGAATTGCATTTATTATTATTATTATTATTTGGCTGCTGCACCATATAACTGACTCATGTTGAGCTGTCTTAGAATTTAAAACAGGAAGCATCCTGATTTTATCAGAAGTATCTAGCCACCTAAATTGCTGCTCGGGTCCATCCTGGGTCCATCCCTGCTCTCAGGGCCACTCCAGCAGCCATTTTCTTAAACCGGAAAACTCCCGGCTTTGAAAAGAGGCATGCTGAGCACCCCTGCGAGTGGGGATGGACCCAGGCTGGACCCAGGTGGCAATTTCAGTGGCTAAATCATTCTGATGAAATCAGGATGCTGCCCGTTTTAAATTTTAAGCCGGCTCAGGTAAGCCAGTTTAATAGTGAATGCGATAAGCTCCATAGAATCAGAGCTTGGAAAAGTTACTTTTTTGGACTAGTGACCATGTTGGCAGGAGGATTCTGGGGAGTGTAATACAAAAACAAACAAACAAACAAAAACAGCAACCATTTTTCCAGGCTCTGTACAGACTGGGGAGGTCCATCTTGGAGTGGGCAATGCAAACTCACTGGTCCACACTTCTTCTGCCCCCAGCCCCCAAAGAGAATTGAATTGCTCTTTCTGGTAGAATGCTCCAGCACTCAAAAAAATTGCAAACATTCATTCCAGTAAAAATGAACTGAAACAAAACTCACGCCACATCTTTACTCTCTGTGGAAATTCTGTGGTATCTTTAGCAAGTCACTGGAGACCCTGGAGGGGAATGCCAGCTTTCCTGGTCAGGATGAAGAAAGAATAGCAGGGGCTGTCTTGCCCCCCCCCATCCCTCCCTCACCTCCATCCAGCCCTGGCAGTGTGCTCTCCCCTCCTTCTGTCCACTGATAACTATGGCAGAACAGGTCACCAGCAGAAGGAATAGAAAACACGCTTATCAAATTTTCAGATGACACCAATTGAGGAGGGAGGCATTAGTAAATACCCCAGAGGACAGAAACAGAATGCAAAATGACCTTGACAGATTGGAGAACTGGTCTGAGACTAACAAAATGAATTTCAATAGGTATGAATGTAAGATAGACTGGAAAAAAATGAAATGCACAAATGCACAGATGTCATCCATTCTGTAATGGATGACATCTGGCTTGAAAGCAATACATGCAAAAAAGCTTTAGCATCTTAGTAAACCACAAGCTAAACATGAGTCAGTAATATGGTGCAGCAGCCAAATAATAATAATAATAATAAATGCAATTGTGGGCTGCATCAACAGATCAAGAAGGATAGCAACAAGATGGAACATGTCCAGAGAAGGGTAACCAAGATGATCAAAGGTCTAGAAACCAAGCCTTATGAAGACCATCTTAGGGAGCTTGGTATGTTTAGCTTGAAGCAGTGAAGAGGTGACATGATAAGTATTTTTAAATATTTGAAGGGATGGAGCTAGCTTGTTTTTTGCTGCTCCTAAGACAGGAACCAATGGTTTCAAATTACAAGAAAAGGGAGTCCATCTAAACATTAGAAATAACTTTTTAAAAAACTATAAAAAAACTATTCAATAGTGTACTAGATTGCCCCATCTTTGGAAGTCTTTAAAGAGAAGTTGGATGGGCATGTTTTAGCTGTGTATTCCTACATGGCAGGGGTTTGGAATAGATGACCTTTCATTTAAAAGGTTCTGTGATTCTATAGTTTTGTGGATGTAGAACTGTATGGAAGGAGTGTTATGCTCTGCTTTCACAGTACAGGGTTTTGATCTTAGTGTGTTCTTAGTGGTCAGTCAAATTGTGTAACAGAATGTGGAAAACCTCCTCCTCCCCCCATCAACAGCTTCCAGAATCCTCCATCTGTATGGTCTGTTGGAGTTATATCCCTCCACACCCCAAAAACCAGTTCCTCGCTTTCTGATGCATAGAGGCCCCCTTCAGGCCCAGGGCCACCTCTGCCAGTAGTGTAAGTCAGGTGGTCACCAACTGTAGTAGGTTTGGGTGGCAAGGAGGGCATTCTGACCCTATGTTGGAGGACAGAGATATGTATTCCAGGCAGCCTGCCCTGCACACTTTATATTAGTCTGCTGCCCTCAGGTATGATGGAGGATGCTTTTCTATAACCCAGTGGGTGGTATGAGTGTTTTAACTCATTTTATTTGGATCCTATTTGGGAAGGGTACTAGGATACTGGAAACAATGGACTGGGGGCTATGGAACTGAATAGCAGAAATCTTTGGTTTGGTTCACATAAAACATGAACAGCCTGACTGTTTCCTCTTGGAAAAGGGCAGAGATTTCTCAGCCTGCATCTTTTGGATTGTGCTGAAATGAGCGAAAAGATAGATTTAATGGTTGCTGTGGTGACAAGGCCTTAGCCAATCTACACGTCGGTGAACAGCATGGGGAAGCTACCAAGCTGGATATGTTGGACTTTTCAGTGGCTCTGTGCCCAGAATATATCCCAATAAGACCTAGGGATCATGTTATTTGCCCCAAGACAAAGGGATGCTGCTTCCAAGCATTAACAAGAAAAGAAAGGGTAATACACTTTTTTCTCCTGACTTTCCATTGACCAATACAGGACTGCATTTCCACAATGAAGTTAATGAGCCCAGTCAGCAGGAAAATTTGTGTGTGTGCACGTGTGCACACGCGTGCATCTGCATCCGAGAAAAGTAGCTCTCTTCTCATTCTCCTCTTACTCACATTTTGATTTTACTTTGTTTTTTCTGGGGTCTTTTGGACTTAGCTAGACTGTTAAAAGCTGTTTTTAGATTGGTGTAACTTTTTGAAGGCACGTTTTGTGGAATCTTTCAGACTCTTGCAGAGCTTGGCTTCCTTTGTTTTGTGATGCTCTCCAGGTGAGGTTCAGGCTTGACAACTCAATTTTCTCCACTGCTCCCCAATCCCTGGACTAATCTCCTTGGAGTAATTTTTCCCATCTGAATTTCCCTGGATGAATCTTCTTCACTGTTGCTTGTGTCTTCAGGATCAACCCTTTGGAATAGCCTTTCAACCTGAATCCTAATGTCCAGCAAATTCCTCACTAGCCTGGCAGACATTTTCATTGTTCAAAAGGTGGGAGAGGCAACAAGGGGATCCCTAATGAACAGGGAGGACCTGGTCAATAGAGTGGAAGTGGTAGGATCCATAGGTGGGAGTGATCATGTTCTTCTGGAGTCTGGTGGAAAGGATTAACAAAGCATAGTCAGACACACATTCTGGACTTTAGGAAACCTGATTTCAGTAAACCTAGGGAGATACTGGGGGTCAGGAATAGTAAAAGAGTTCAGGATGGATGGGAGTTTCTCAAAAGGGAGATACTGAAGTCAGAATTTCAGACATTTCTGATGTGGATGAAAAAATGGGAGGTGTCTCAAGAAACCATAAATTTTAAACTAAGTTTTAAAAAGGACTATTATTACTACTACTATTACTATTTAAAAGGGACATGTAAAAGAAATGGAAAAAGGGGAAATCACCAAAGAGGAATTCAAATAAATAGCAAGCACGTGTAGGGGGAATGTCAAAAAAGCTAAAGCCTAGAATGAGCTCAGGCTTGCTAGAGAGGTTAAGAAGACTTAGGGCCAATGCAGATGCCCCGAAAGGGGTGGCACAGAGCTGCCCTTGGGAGCAGTGGATCAGGGCTGCAGCAACCACACGCCGTGGCCCAATCCTCCTTTTTGCTGCCCCCAAAAGAGAGGCAAAATGCCCTCCTTTTGGGGGAGGCAAAAGGCTGCCCTTAGAGCCATGGCGGCGGCTCTTTTGCACACTTTTGGCACAGCATGTGTGCACGCTGCGCCAAGAGGGCATCCTGATGCCGCTTGCTGTGCAGATGGGTGCACAGCATCAGGATGGCATTGGAGTGTCCCACCCCAACTGCACCTTCAGGCAGGCCCTTTGTGCCGGTCTGCATCGGCCCTAAAAAGGGCTTCTTTGTTTATGTCCATAGCAAAAGGAAGAAGAAGGAAATGGTAGGGTAATTGTGTCGAGAAGATGGCAAAAGTACAGAGATAAGGCAGGACTACTCAACACCTTCTTTTCCACAGTCATCTCACAAAAGTAAAAGGGTGTTCAAACTGAGCAACATGGAGCAGATGATGCAGTAAGGGAAAAAAACAGCATAGAATAAGTGAACTAGTAGTATACCAGGTTAATCTAAATGAATCCAAATCTGTAGGGACAGATGAACTATATCCAGGGGTACTAAAAGAACTGGCAGAAGTAATCTCAGTGCCACTGACAATAATCTTTGGTTCCTGAAGAACAGGAGAAATAATTTCTGGAGAACAGGAGAAGTTCCATCGGACTGGAGGTGGGCAAAAGTTACCCCTATCTTCAAAAAGGGGAAAAAGAAGACCCAACTGCCACCTGGTTAATCTGATATCAATATCAGGAAAGATTCTAGAGCAGCTCATTAAACAGACTCTGTAAGCATTTAGAAAGGAATGCCACAGTTGCAAAAAGTCAACATGGGCTTTTCAAAAACAAGTCATGCCAGACTGATATATATATATATATATATATATATATATATATATATATATATATATATTTGTAGACGAAGGGAATGCTGAGGATGTAGCACAGGGGTAGGCAACCTTTACCCTTTAAGGGCTGAGAGACTTCAGCTCCCAGAATCCCAGGAGCTATTGGCCAACATGGGACTATTGGCCAACATGGTTGAGGCTTCTGGGAGCTGAAGTCCCTCGGCCGTTAAAGGGGAAAGGTTGCCTACCCCTGATGTAGCATATCTTGATTTCAGTAAGGCCTTCAACAAGATGCCCCATGATATTCTGGCAAACAAGGTGGTAAAATGTGAGGTAGACAATGCAACTATTAGGTGAATTTCCAATTGGCTGACTGGCTGAACACGAAGGGCGCTGAGCCATGGCTCCTCTTCATCCTGGAGAGAA